>CM030369.1:9021050-9680827 GCA_003604175.2 Clonorchis sinensis | reverse complement strand
TATCTGGAACCCTCGATTTCTGTGAGCTTCTAGAATTACCCTATTTCCTTTACTAATCCGCACAATGGGGCCCTTTCATAAAAAAAACTAGCTCTTAAGTTTTGCGTACAATAAAGATCCATTAGTAACCTGCTGAAATGTATTTATCTCCAAAAATCTACAGAGAATAAACTGATTTATGGAAGGGGTCGCCATTTTAGGCAGACAATAAATTCTCCGATTCAGTCCTGTGCGTGCAAAAAATAGTTGCAACTTTTAGCATTCCAATAAACAAACTTTCCAAAACCACTTATTTCTTACTCATGAGTAGTGAGTCTTAATTGTTAGTTAACTCGCCTTAGAAGATTTCTTCTTGGGTGTAACCTTGAAGTCACCTATTTTTCCGTTCATTTCATCGGAGTCAGATTTCATGGACCAGGTTTCTGTGAGGTGTATAATGCACAGTTTTCCCAGCTTTTCTTGTCTCTCATAACGCACCCCATTTTTCAGGATCCAGTGCTAGACAATACAGTCCTCTCGAAGCAGGTACATACGTCCGAATATGACGTCTATTCCTCCTGCCTAAACCAACGTCGTTTCCATTGGTCTGGCTTTCGCACCGTCTCGTTTCTGTGTTTGTGTGTGTTTGAATCGGAAGCCCCAATAGTTCGTGAACTGCCTTCATCTTTATCATATGCGTCAGAAAACTGCAACAACCGGGCATCCGGCATTTACTCTCATCTGACCGATCGCTTTACTTCCATTACCAAACTGCACATTGCGCCTGTCTTTCAAAAGTATGCATTTCGTTCGTACTATGGTGGACTTGGCTGTTCTTTACTTTATCCGCGTTACATATCGACGTGCAAGTCATGGTGCAAGATTTCAGTGGTGAGCTTAATCTTGTGATTAACAATTTATTGGTCGTCGTTTTACTATACGCAAATCTTGGTGCAGCCAGCTTGTTACCAGATTGTATATAATGCACCAAACCCATTCAATTCTGTAGATTCTTTACCACTGCAACCACTTCCTAACAAGCAAGTTGAAAGATGTACTAAGCTGGCGAATTGCTGGGGAGAAGTGGAAAGGTTTGTTGACTGCTTCAGCAGCGCGGTACGTTCGAAATTAATTTCGTTTTCCCTCGTGCTAGTTCGTGAAAAAATTCTTTCACTGTTCAAACTGTTTGCAGTGTTTACACGTGTGATTTGTTGAATTTTCTCACACTAACATAACATTTACGTGATAACCTCTGTTTCTCTGCACTCAGTTTCTATTTTGCATCTAGTCGCAATCATGTCACTAGTCAATACAGGCTGTTCTCTGCAGCCATCGACGGTCCGCAACAGACGTGGGCGAAATGGCTGTCCGTCGAACGTGAGACGCGGTATGCAATGCCACACCTGCAAGGCCTGGTGGCACTTTGAATGCACGGGTTTATAGGACGACCAGGTAAGCCAACTGGCTAACTCTCCTGACCCGTTTGTATGCGCCAGTTGCCTCAACACCAAGGGTGCTATGCATTCCGAAACTAAGAAAAAGCTATAAAAGGCAAAACCAAGTCCCACTACCGAATCACACAGTCCAGTGTAAATGGTCTTCCTTAATCGATGTACTGCGGCGAAACTCGAGCTTCTCTCTAAAGCTCTGACAGACGCAAACACTAAAAATGCAGCGATCTGGACGAAAGTTGACAAGGAACTTTCCTCGCTGAACGAGTACCTTGCACTATCCACCCCTGGTCCGCTGGCTGCGAAAAAGGTTATCCAGCTCTCCGATGCGGCAATAAAGACCGCCACGGCGTCTCTAGTGGACAGACGCGTAAGGGAGACTGATAATCTGGGGGTCATTCTCTAGAAAAGTCACGCCAACGAAGCAGGCACAATCGCTCCTTGGCAGTGTCCTCTCAAAGCCTGACCACGAATCGCTTCACGCAGACTGGTACGCCAGAAGGGAAGCAAGCGAACACTTGGGCTTCTCGTTACCCTTTCCTCGCCGTCGGCCGTACAGAAGATCTTGGGTCGGGCTGTCAGCATCCAAAAGGCAAACCAACGATCAGGCGTCTATCTGAGGATCGCCCTCTAGACGCACGGAAGCTAGGCCACAGCAGTTCTAGGGAAGAGTGCGGAAAAGGCTTCCGGATGGCGCCAGTTCGGCCGATCCCAAACTTAAGGCCAAACCGATTGTAGTTATAGCCCCTTGTGCTCCTGAAAGCACGCCGAGGCAAACGACCGCGACTCCGGACAGCAGTTTCTACTCAACCACCGCAGACCCCTCGAATTCTAAAGGCAGCGACGCTCTGGAGGAGGCAAGCCTCACGTGGACGGAGCGCCCAAAGTACGTAGAGCTATCAGCGCTTCTTTCCGTAACAGACGACAAAGGTGCAGTGAACTCCACACCCAAGTCACAAGTGAGCTGGATTGGGTCAGACGAGCGGAGTCAAGTGGCGAAGCCTACCGGCAAACCAACCACATGCGCTGACGTCGACATCGGGGAATGCTGCGAGAACCGTACAACCACTGAGGCTGTGAAACTGCCAATCTCCTGCTCCACTCCGTCAAAAGTGGCTCTTTGATTGTGGACACAGTTGTCGCCCAGGACCCTGACAGTCAAAGCCTCAAACCTGACCACATCGAACCGGAAAGTTCCTCATACACCCAGTTGGCCACGCTGATCGCGGGTGACTCGGATGTCCACACAAGCGCGAAAGAAAGGCGACTGCAGCCAAACAAGCCATATACATTCGCCAAATTAAAACTGCTGGCTGGCTTCAAGCTGCAGTCCTCTGCGAAAACCAGCCTCATGGGAGCACCATCAAAAGAACTACCCGGTGCTGCCACCCAGCGCTCAAAGCCCCAGAGTGACACCTTTCCGATCAAACCGCGCCAAAATGTTCAGAAACCAAACAGACGCAAATTTGCCTCAACATCTTGAACAACAGCAAATCTGGTCGTCCAAAAGGCGTTAATGAAAGGGCTACAAGTAACAGTGGTCGAAATTTTCGCCCACGGGAAAAACTTCGTCCGCCAAAGGCAAAAGGCCCGCGCAAACCGGCTTCACAGGGCGAAAAACCTGCAAATGAAAAGCAACCCACGAAACCACCAATCGAGGGAGCAGACAAGAATGTGCTCAGAGGTCCCTTCGGAGCCCCTGACTCAAACCCGACGTGCATTACGTACTGCTAACCTCCCTGGTTACACAACTCTCGGCTCCTCACCTTCGGAGGCAGCAGAGACAGTGTTGAAATGCTTGTCCACAAACTGCCTCAGCCTTTCAACAAACTTTGCGATATCAAACAGTCAGTTTGTCTTGAACAGCCGTCCATTATCGCACTCACAGAGACCTGGCTCACACCAGATGTCTCTGACGCGGAGATCTCTATAGACGGCTACTCTATTTTTCGAGCTGACTCAAAACGAGGGAGAGCTGGTGGGGTTGCTTTATACTTACATGCGGCCCTGCCAATCCCGATTGTCCTCTCTGATACCACTCCTGCACCTTTTGCGATGCACTGTGGCTTCAAGCCCGCTGCGCGGGTCCGATTCTCTCCTTCTCGGTGTGGTCTACCGTAGCCCCTCGAGTCCTCCGGAAGATGACCACTTCCTCATACGAACCCTTGGGCAACTCTCCTCCAGCTACCACTTCACTCATCTCCTGCTGGTAGGTGACTTCAACGCTCCAAAGGCCCCTGGACGGAGCTCCAGTGCGTCGGATCAAGTGGACCCTTTACAGCGGCGTTGACCGAAGTCGTTCAACAGAGCGCTTGGACTCAACATGTCGTTGCACCCACCAGATACCGCGCGGGCCAACAACCGTCCCTCCTGGATTTGGTCATCACCAACGAAAGACATTTCGTTGATCAGGTGACAATTAACGCTCCACTGGGACATAGCGACCACTGTGTGCTCACCTTTGATTTCATCTGCTATTGGGCCAGAAATCCCGAACCCCAAACGTGGATTCGAAACTTCTGCCGTGCAGACTTTTCGGGAATGCGCATCTTTCTTGACCAAGTTAAACTGGGACCAGCCTCAGTGGAAGACTTATATAGGACTATTGTCCAGAAAGTTCACGAGGCTGACGCGATGTTCGTCCCAAAAACAGCACGCAGTCGGATGAGCCGTGTCTTCTGGAAAAGAGGTCTCAACTATTTTTCAAAAAGTTGACTACAGGAGACACAGAAGATGAGCTGGCATTTCGTAAAATGCGGAACCGCTGTAAATCAGAAATCCGCCAATGGAACATACGAAAACAAGCCACCATTCTGGACCTCGCCCGGAAGAACAGAAATGTGCTGTTCAAATACATGAAACATCGCCGAAGAAACAAGCCATCCGCGTTCTCCTTGAGGGACAGGAACGGGAAACCCACGAGTGACCCAATAGTGGTATCTGAGTTCTACAGAGATCACTATGCAGGTCATATTCAGCCCAGCGTCCTCGTCACATCCAATCTTGTCAAGGCGTACCTACGAACGGCCTCTAACCGACTTGGTCTTCACGGTGGAGGACATTCGTCAACTCCTGCACAAGATCAACCCATTCGCGCGTTGGGGCCCGAAGAAGTCCACCCAAGGATCCTGAAAGAGACGTATACACTGGCAACTCATTTTTATCTGCTGTTTCGGCTGTCGTCACATCCAACCTTGTCAAGGCGTCACGAACGGCCTCTAACCGAGTTGGTATTCACGGTGGAGGACATTTGTCAACGCACAAGTCAACCGGAAGTAAGCCAAGGATCCTGGAGGAAACCGTATACACTTGCAACTCATTTCCATCTGCTGTTTCCTCAGTCGCTTGACGAAACCACCTTCCCTATGTTTGGAAAAGCTGATTGTCACCGACTATCGCCTGGCAGCTACAGGCCTATAAGCCTCACTAGCGTGCCGTGCAAGGTGATGGAACGCATTCTGAAGCGAGCCAGCCTAGATCACCTTACTTCCAACAACTTGATATTCCCAGGTCAACACGGATTTCTCCCAAACCGTTCTGCGTGACGAACATGCTCGTATTTATGGACAGCTTAGCCAAGCCAAGGACGAGGGACTCATATCGGATGCCATATTTTCCGACTTCTCAAAAGCATTTGATCGAGTCTCACACGTCCCGCTGCCCCACGAACCGGGTTCAAGGAAAATCCTACACTGGATCAAGGCATTCCTATCAGACAGATCATTCCGAGTGAAAGTAGGCTCGACCTACTCTTCTGCAAGCGCCGGTCTCCATTGGAGTTCCTCAAGGCTCCGTTTTGGGACCTTTGCTGTTTCTGATATACGTCAATGACCTTCCAGATGTTCTTTCAAGTCCATGTCTACTTTTTGCGGACGACTTGAAATCGTGGAGTTCCAATGCCAGTGCCCTCCAAATTGATGTAGACGCCGCAAAGCAGTGGTCGTTGGACTGGCACCTTCCTCTGAATGACGAAAAGTGCGTCCATATGTCATTTGGAGGAGACTCAGCGAACTCCTTTGTCATGCATGGTGAGAAAGGACCAGAAGACATCACGAGGATAGATGCCAAAAAGGATTTGGGTATCTGGCTCTCTTTAAACATGTCCTTCTCACGCACCATGAGAAATCGGATCAGCGCATTCGCTGTTCGGCGCACCTTCTCCCGCTCTCACTCGCATGGACTTCAAATACTCTATGGGGCCTATGTCAGACCGCTCCTTGAATAGCAACCAAGTTGTCTACTCAGGACGCACGAAAGACGTAATCCTCATTGAGCGTGTCCAGCGAGCTGCTACGAAAATGGTTGCCGGCCTCAAGTCCATGGACTACGAAACGCGTCTCGCGGTGCTTGACTCTTTCCTCGAGTATCGTCGCCTCCGAGGACCTAATTCTTACGCCCTGTTTGAACAAGGCTTGGCCAACAGGTTTTTCACCGTTGACCCAGCAAACACACGGCGGAAACATGGTATGGAATTTAAGCTCAGGGCACACCTTCATTAGGCAAACTTTTTCTCATTTCGGTTAGTTGCTGCGTGGAATAACCTTCCACGGATCGGTTGTCCACGCTCCCTCTAGAACCCAGTTCAAAAACTATTAGACACTATTTACGCGAGTCCTCGCGCTGGCAAGCATACTGCCTCGCGCTGAGAACTTAAAGAGCAGTGCTACACCTTTTTCACTTGTGCCTTTCAGGTGAACGACAGCCGCTGAACGACAAGAACAAAACCGACCTGGGAAACTGGGCGAAAGCCTCGACCCTGTGTATCAACCAGTTAATCCATGAATCCGTGAAGTGTGGAATTTCCAGCTCGTAGTTTGTTCACCGAGGCTAAGAAGTCCGCTCTCCAAGCCCTCGAATCAAACATCTCGGTTTTCGGCTGCACTTTCAGCCGGTCTTGTTCATAATTTCACCGAGTTCTTAGTGTTCCCCATCCCGTCTTCTGCATTACCGCACGTCGTCCACCACCAAAAGACTTTCACTGCTGGCTCACCTACAACGGCAAATTGGGGGCACATATCCGCTTCAGTGTACATCATCAATCTGGAACACCAACTGCTACTTCGCTTCTTCTACAGTACACCAATTCTCAACATCACTGGTGACAGCTTCCGTGTCCCTGGGATTGATACATCGTTTGTTGGTCATCCGCCACCAGCAGTGGTGCTTAATTTTAGTCCAAACCAATTGACTATATCAGCCGCTCACTAGAAGCACACCCAAATTATTTTCGCCGGAACTATAGGGTTTTCGAGGTTGTGACTTTTACGGGGAGTTAGTCTAATCCATTTACACTTGTAGGTGATATGTTGCTCATAGCATTTTGTTTAAGTGAGCGAAATTTCAAGGTCACGGACCATCACCGATTCGCATTTTGCTACCGGTTTACGAGAGATAAAACACGAAATCGCACTTTACCATATTTTGGCGTTATTTAAGAATAAAATAACATCTACAGAATATCCAATGCAAATTCCACCCAGGAAAATCGGTCATCAACGTTTGTTTGCTTTATACTCCCCAGATTTAACGAACGAGATAATTTTGTTCAGCGAACTTCATCACAACACTTTTTCTTATGGAGCTCAGCTTCCATTAAGTATAACATTGTCAAAAACAGCATGAATTGTGCAATGGAGATGCGAGGGCCATCTCTGTGGATGATTGCCTTTCCCAGCTATGCATAACTAGCCCGTGGATAATACAGCGTCAGGAGGTAACCTTCGGTAAATTACCAACACAATGGTATCATTCCTATTAGGAATATGACTCACCATAGGTGGAATACGTCATAAAGCGGTCATCATGATAACGGTAATCGTTGTCACTCACCTCGACTACTTATCGTCACCGCAGCAAGACCCCACCTATACACGATAACCTAATCCAACGGCCGATGACGACCCGTCATACCTATAACTGTATTCAATATCGCCTACCTTCGCTACGTATCGTAACTGCTAGGCCGTGTCCATGTGTGACGCTGATTATGAGGCCTCACCTATACACGGCAACCTAATTTAATGGCCAATGACGGTCTTTCATAATCATAACTGTACGCGTTTTCAATCATCTCGAATACTTGTTGTAACTGCTAGGCCCACTTCTATGTGCGACGCTGCTTATGAGGCCTCACCTATGTACAATAACCTAATCCAATGACCAACGACTGTCTCACGCACACCTGTACGCGATGTCGCTTATCTCTGCTACCTATAGTAAACACCAGGCCAGAATCTATGTGGGCCGGTGAAAATAAGGCCTCAACTATGCGTGGTATCCTAATCTAACGCCCAACGTGGGTCTGTCATACTCATAACTGCAGTCGATATCGCCTACCTTGGCTACTGGTAATTGCTAGGCCTGTGTCTATGTGCAACGCCGAATATGAGGCCTCAACTAGGCTCAGCAGCCTAACCCGATGGCCAAACGGCCCGTCACGCTCATAACCGTACTCGACGTCGCCTACCGTGGCTACTTATAGTAACTGAAGGGCCCGTACACACGCTCGTAACTGACTAATGCCCAACTATACATAATAGACCAATCCAACGACCAACGGCGGTCCTTCATATCCATACATGTCATCCGTGTGCCAACCCCATGCCTAAAAATACACAACCACCTTTAAAAATCATGTTTCTATTTATTGGTTGTATCGGTACAAACGTAATGTGTTGTCAATCCAGTTCTCAGTTTCAGGAAGCCGCTTTTACTCGACAGGATTTCTGAAAGGAAAAATGTATAATCAATTACGACTCGTACACACTCCGTACACATCCTTTAAAACATATAATTAAACAAAGTTGTAGTGGCCAACTCACCAAGTGCTTACTAAATCCCTTTGTCCACATTCCAAAGTGTCCACGCTGAAGCTGCAGTCTTACTGTTATAAGGGTAAACCCACCACTTGCTCAATTAGTCTCGTGTGTACATCGATTATTCAATAGCGGTATTCAGCAACCGTATGCATTATTGAGCACAGCGAAGTTAAAGCTAAAGAGGTGTATATGTGTCAGCCGTAGACCAAGTGGTATAGACTTGAGCCCTGGGATCCAGGAACACGTGCGTCATCATACGTGCACCCATGGATGCTGGGGTAACGAAGACGTATTGAGCGCGGGTACTTGGTGTCAAGTCTACTCAATACCCGGCAATACCCGGTTTGGAAACCCAGTTTGCTATTATCCACCCCACCTGGTCAGTGATTTACATCCCCAGAGATCCCCAAACGGACCAGAAAAATACCTGCGATCTTACATTGGCTTCGTCCTACCTCTGCAAATTCCCTTGGCCAACTCAAAAACGCTGCTCACAGAATTGCACATCCCAGCCCAATCATCTCAAACATGACGTCCGTTACGGGGCTGTCCAGAAACCGAAGTACGGCAGTGCAATGATGGCACGGCACTGCCATACCCAGTTTGATAGCACCCGCAACTAATCCTTCCTACTCGACTGTACCTTTCGCCCACTCGGTCCATTACCTGCAACTACGAACAAACTCATGCTTAATTCTGAATGTAATCTTATGATCATGCCTGCCCGATCATGCTACCCACCAGTTGTGAACGAACATTATTACTACCTTACACTTTGTGAGTGCAGGGTGCATACCAAAGGACGGGATGACTTTGGTCAGTTCACTCAAAAACAACTGCACCTTTTCCTCCTCTTTGAAGATGAGAACGACGTCTGCATGCTCCATATCGACAAGGCTTTCCTCAGCTATTTGAAAACCGGGGTCCAGAAGACGTTAGTTAGTCAGGAATTGTGACCACTTTTGGCCGCTTGTTATTTCGGGCCGCAGTCTAACTCACATCATGGTACCTTCTAGAAGTCTTTCTGAGACGTTTCCTATTTTGTGCCGGATATAGACGGCAGTCTCATTGCATTGTCTGAATTACAGCAATGAAACACCGTGCGCCCTCAATGGACCCAAGAATACTCTTAATGCATGCCGGTCTCAATTTGTGACAATTCCTTGGCGAATCGTAACTACAATAACAACCCTAAACGACTCACCCAAGATGTTCATGTACGGGGCTGTCCACGGACCCAAGTACGGCGTTGCGATGACGGTACCGCGACTACCATACCCAGTCTGATGGACTGCCCGTAGTTCATCATATCCACAATATTTACCGGATGAGGGTGTTAAAGGCACCAACAAGACCGCCTCAATCCGTTAATTTGCGCCAGGACTTGAAAGCACTGGCCACCTTATTGTGCTGTATGCTTGTTCTGCCCATAAACACACTAATTCTACCAAAACTATCGATGGTTCGGTATAGCCTTGCGCCTGATATAGCATGTACTGACCATCATAAAAAACAAAAACTTACTAGCTGTGACGAATTCCTTGGCTTGGTTTTGCAGGACACCTGCCACAATGATAGGAGACTTTTTCATACACAGGTCGTTAAAAGCTGCTCAATTTTGAGTTTGCGGCGACACAGAGGGCGAAATTATTGTCCTTGTCGTTTCGAGATTATTTCCAAACGCAATGCAAAATAAAACACGTGAAGAAACCGGCTCTTCCGCAAATTTCCCACCGTCATCAGATGTACATCACGCGAAGCCGTTGGCAGCCATTAAAATATAAATTCCGCGCCCATGGTGGACCTGGAGTACGTTTAAACAACTTTCAACAAAACTGCGCCCGCATGGAAAGATCTTAAGGGACCGAATAAATGCCATCAAATGCTGAAACTTTGTGTTAAAGTTTTCCTCCTCCGAACTATGGTTTCAGAGAAATTTTGGGTGTGCATCTAAGGCTCGGCACTTTATCACTGTAGTGAGTAATGCAACGTACTCTATGGACAGCCGTGTTAGTTATCGCGGTTTTGGCCTCCCTATTGCTAACCACGGTATACCAAAATTTGGGATACTTGAAGACACGCTTTTATGGAAATAAAAAAGTAGTTGCTACCGTATTCACAGGTCTATCACAGTATGTTTCACAACGTCCCACTAGAATATTCTTGAGGCTGCCAGAGGCTCCGGGCTAGAGGTGCTTCATCCTGATTGACTGACATTCTGACCAATCAGGGCATTACTTCCTCCGCTCCGTAGTCGGCAAGCTACAAATTCGTCCAATCGACTTAATGTTTGGTTGCTTGCACTGGCTCGCCTCCGGATGGAAAATCAGTAGGCATTTTCCGCAATCGCCCGGGATAAAGCGTTATCAGTGAAGTGGCCGCACTATTTTCCGAGTTGTTTGTCCGTACAAAAAACATACTGGATCACAGGAACACGGTAGCTGAGATCCCAGATTGCCAAAGCGCAGACGCGAGCTGTCGAGATGTTGAGTGTTGGGCTCTACCTATTAAAATCACGTCTGGAGAGATATTAATAAACTTGTATGCAGGAGACGTTTTTTGGTGGTCTGACGATTATATGTCCGCACGTGCTTTGGCGTGCACTTTGCACCTTCGCAGTACAGTCGTGCTACAAGCTCCAACCTAGGTTTCCCATCCTCTTAAGCCTCTATGAAGTGACAGTGAAGAACTTAAATTTTTTATCAATCTATCCACGCATCCTGTCAGCTACATAAACTGATGCACCATAAAATGAGGTCGATGCGCGGAAAGTCCGTGCAGAGCGTCCCTTACGGCGTCATGAACGATTTTCGCCGGAGCTAAAGGATCATGTATACAAGAGAACTGCACAAACAACCTTACTTTATGGTAGCGCATGCCTTAATTGGCTGCAGTGAATACGCCACGAAGTTTTGCATAAGCTGACACTTAATAACGGGGGAGAACCATCTGAGTAGCAGGTTAGTCCTATCCGGTTAAAGTGGAACGTATACCATACATACCTGACAAGCATCTGCTCAAAAAAGCATTGTTTTATTCTTGAACAACTGCTGCCGAAAAGCCTGTGGGCAACAGTTTGTCACAGCATCGTGAAATAAAATCAACTCTAGTCAAGCTGAGTGATGTGCGATCTTCCCGCCTTCCTGCCTGGGTCTACATTGTCCTTGCCGCACGCCGCATAAGATCTTCCACAGCATGAGGCAATCGATTCCGGTTGCCCGCATTCTGTCCTTTCCCCGCCTGTCTTCTTTCTTCCATGGTTGTGGTAGCTAAGCCCAAGTATGCAGTGCTAAGTGTTGCCCCTATAGGTGACGATGATAGTGACGTTTACTGTACTTGCCATGTGTATCTGCCCTGAAACTCCATCAGATGACATGAGCATATCAGCGCTATTCCCAGACCTGCGCAGATCTTTCTATTCAAGTTTACCTAGATTTTTAGATTTATTTGGGTAGAAGAACGCAATCCAAAAACTGCGACCCAATCCTCACCGTACCTCTGTTGAAAAAGTCACCCTATGACATTGATCCAAACATAAAGGTAGGCCTCACACTTACTGCAGCATGTCTGGAGGCTTCACTGGCACACACACAGAGAGAGAGCCTGAGACTGAGAGCCTCAGACAGGGTTTCGACCAGGTGAGGGTCGAACTGGCTACAGCTTCACCTTATGTCAACTAATCATCGTCATTGACATCATAACATCAGTGTTCAGCCCTGATGCCTCGCTGCCGTTCAACCGTGATGTATTTAAAAGCTTTATTATGAAGAAAAGAACAAAAAAAGGGACTTATTGCTAGCCTGCCACCATCTTTCCGAGATGCCCACAACTCCAGATAGTCATTAAGGCAATCTGGATAGAAACTGAAAACAAGGATGACATTAACGCCGATTGGCAGACCTATCTTGTAGCGTCTCCAACTAAAAGCGGTGAAAATCACGCGGTCCTCATCCTTGAAAGCGATTCGCACCGACAGCACCCAGAAATTTCGTAAGCTACTTCATACACTTCTGCCAAGGGTCGGCCACCTCTCTGCTTCGCCACTCTGAGTTGGGCATGGAACACAGCATGCTCTTCGGTAAACAATGGCAACACATGCTCCAATCAACGCAGCTGGGCACATTCTTAAATGTAAATGCCCGTTGCACAACCGAAAACCAGCTTTCTACTTGTCTCGTTACAGATCTGCCGACACCAACCTACACGAGCTATGGTTTTGAGAAAACGATTGTCGAACATCTGGAGATGTCCCAGGTCCGCTGCTCGAACAGGCCAAGTCTCATAGCCATACAACACAACAACCCATACCGTAGTCTGATACACACGTCCCTTGAGATCCAAGGATAATACGCGTTGACGCCATAGGTGTCCCAAATTAGCAAACGCGACCCTAGCCGCGCAGATTTGTACATTGACACCATCTGTCACACTACAATCAGAACCAATACAACTTCCAAGATACATAAAACGCTCCACAACATCCAGTGCCTCTCCCTGGATTGTAAGTGGCGTGTTCAGTGACTGCATGTTCGGGAGCACGACCTTACACTTTGTGGGTGCAAAGTGCATACCAAAGGACGGGGTGACCTTGGTTAATTCATCCAAAATCACCTGCGCCTTCTCCTCTTCGAAGATGAGAGCGATGTCGTCCGCATATTCTAGATCGACAAGGTTTTCATCACAGGCTATTTGAACACCGGGGTTTTGGGGACCTTCCAGTGTTCGCCTCATGATTTCGTCGGTCACGAATTTAAATAGGGATGGAGAGAGTGGGCATTCCTGACGGACACCGCTTTGCGCATGGAAGCTTTTAGAGAGCTCGCCCTATTACCTCACGTTCGGAAGTCTCAGAATACGAAGAGTTAATTATGTTCACGAAATTCCGGGGGATTCCTTGGTCTGCAAGCTTATCAAGAAGAATAGACCGGTCAACGGAGTCGATTTCGCCTTGGAAATCCAGTAATACAAATGACCCACGACTAAAGTCGTGGTCATTTGTAGGTATGACGTTGTTCTAGCACCTGACGGAGCGTCAAGGTATGGTCAAGGAACCCCAACCAAGCCGAAATCCTGCTTGCTGCTCTCCAGTCAGTGTTTCACGAGCCACAATGATGCGACGAATCACGAGTGACGCCAACAGTCTTCTTACTGTCAGGGTCAAGCTGATCCCCCTGTGGTTACCGCAATCATTACGAGCCCCTTTTTTAAAGTGGGCACTACCGCCGATCCTCCACAGTTGTATGGGACAGTCTCGTTTTCCCAAAATACAGAAAAGCATATCAGACACGCACTGACTGAGAACTTCACCCCCATCTTTGAGCAATGCGGGTAGAAGGTCGAACCAGAAGCTCGGTGGCGCTTGAGAGAACATATGCAGTCGTAAACTTTCCGAGGCCGTGGGGGGTTCCACGTTCACTGCAGGGTTCTGCGTAAGCTGTAGTCTCCAGATGAGTAGCAACTGATGGCCACGGCGACTGCTGTCCGAAGTATTCGGCCGAACGATCGAGGCATCCGTTGTTTGAGATGGTCGCTCCATTCTGATCCTTGTTGGTTTCACTCACAGGTGCTTTTCGAAACCACTGCAAGCTAAAGTGGCTAGGCCGTGTGTTACACGTAGTACCCGCATAGACCAGCACTGTTTTCTGTGCCTAATTGGGAGTGGTGGAAACCTAGCGGTTCACAGAATCTGACGTGGCAGAAGGGAATGAAGGATGTTACGAAAGGTTTTGGTACTGTTCACCTTCCAGATTGGATCCTCCTTGCGATAAGCTGGGGACACTGAACGATGGATCGGCTGGCGGGCGTCAGTGACGTGCGTTGTGTCAGTTTCTAGCCAGCTTGTTTGACTGAGTGTTTAAGTGTAGGCACCTCGGATGATGGCTAGTCTTAGACCCCCTTTCCTATCCCACTTATTATTATTATTTCATTATAAAACCTTGTGCAAATAAATTGACATGGCTTTACGGCAGTGAAACACCAGTGTTCTCCGCCGGTGTTACTGTCATTGATTACCATCGTCATCAACACCATCATCATCGTCACCTCCAGAAACCCATCCGGGCAATATGGATAGAAACTGGCAACAAGAACGCCATTGACACTGGTTAGCAATCATAGCTTACAGCGTCTCTGCTCATTCTCTGGGACCGTTCAAAATTGTTCAGTCATTATAGTGCAAATTCTGACAAGAACGAAGGATGGATCCTAGCTTACCTTCATTCAAAAGCGACAAAATAGACTGACGCAACTTGTCAAAACGAAAGTAGACCAGAAGAAAAGCATTCAAGTACGACGTACCTTCATAATTTTTGAACCCATTTTGACCACACTAAAAGACACGAATGCAAGGAAGAATCTAAAACGACATGCTGGCTAGAATGAATGTCAACCAATTGGGTTATAATAAAATATTCGGCTGACATGAGAGTTCGAGCTCCGATATGATGAAGCGAAATCAGAGCAAATATATTTTCGACTCAAGCGGCTCAGACCGTCGAATCGAATCGTTCAGCTGTAACACGCTTTCGGTGCCTAGCTGCCATGCCGCCCGAAGAAAGCACGAGGGCTGAGATACTGCCAGGTTGCCCAAGCTTAGACAAGGGAAGTCGAGATGCAGAGGTCGGGTTCGAACCACGGACCTTTCGGTCAGTAAATTCGCGCTCTAACCACTTGAGCCATCTCACGACAAAACAAACATCGATCAACTTCTCGCTTTTGAGCCTCCTTCACAGACGTTGGCAGACGAACCGCACAGAGGTGACTATCAACAGGTGTCCAATCAAGCAAGGATACTTCCGCCCGTTGACTTAGGACGATACCAACCAGTATACATCCCGCCGCAGCGGCCTCTGGATCAACAGGGATTCGTAGCCGGTCCGCGGTTCGAACCCGACCTGTGCCTCCCGACTTCCCTTGTCTAGGCCTGAGCAACCTGACAGTATCCCAGCCCTCGTGCAACCTTCGGGTGGTATGGCAGTTAGGCATCGAATGGGTGCTACAGCTGAACGAGTGATATACCAACCAAACCCACCGTTCTTACTGATACCTGCTACTTCTTGACGAAGATCCGAGTTGAGGCTTACTTCGAAGGGATCTCTGGGTTTGATTCCATCTCCAGTGTGAGACAAAGCAGACCCTTACCACCAATTTTATGCAGCTTCTTCATTGATCGTGTGACACAGCGGACAATGGAGGGGTACTCTGACGTCCAAATGGGCCCAAACAATTAGTCCTCGAACCTTGGCTATGCTGGTGGTATGGCCTCACTCGGCGAGAACATATAGGTGCAAGCCGTTCTTGGCCGAGTCAGCTGCCATTCAGGAATCGTTGGACTGGCGGCCAACACCAGTAATTAAAAAAAATTGTTCACACAAGTAAATGCTCATGGAATAATCCTTCACATGGAGGAGCTCAAATCAAGTGCGTTACAGCACTTCGATACTTGGGTTAAACGATTTCACCCAGCGCCAAAGAAAAGGTTAACCTTTGTATCGATGCGTCAAGGTACGACCTTATGCAACTCCTGGAGAATTTATGAAGGAGAGGTGAAGTCTGCTTGCATACAGTGGTTCGTAAATTCAAGCCGGATATAAGCCCATTCCCTGCTTATGCTTGTGAAGCTTGACCGTTTCGCATACAAGGCGTCCGCAAACTTGGGATGTTTGATCACCGAAGTCTAATGTGAATACCGCGTATTCGACGACCCGACAATATATCCGACTCGACAGTTGGAGATCACTGCTTCAGCATCCGACGTCTCAGGCAGCAAATGTAGCAGTAACGAAATCAGTGGTTCTGTTGCATTGTCCGAAAACCCTAAAGTGAACATTGCAAACTTGCATTGGGCCCACCGCCATGCTCTACTGAAGCTGGTGTCATGAATCGGCACCGCCAAGTCCGACATGGAGGGGTTTGACCTCAACGTAACACGACCCATTTGTTGTCTGAAAAGGAGTTTCTGTTATTTATTTTCCTGCTTTTTTGGAATCGGAATGGATGCCGATGTGTACGCATCTAGCCTCGACCTAAAACTGTCACCTTGTGATGGATGGGCTTCTAAGCTGCGATGATCCTGCGGACTATACTGGGTGGAACTCAGTTCCTGAAGGTTCATCCATGCCAGAACGGCCAACGCGGAGCAGCCTAACGAAGAAGAACGAGTCGTCATACTGCGAGTAATCGTATTACGAGGCAGTCTGGAGGTAAAGTCGTACTGTCCTCTACGACAGGAGTGTGAAGGCGTTTCCCCCAGGCGACCATCATGTCCATATTTATGGGAGCAGCAATGCTGCCTTCCCCCTAGGAAGGCCGGGTTAGAAAAGTCGGCCCTAAAAATCGCACACTCCGATCGCCCAACGGTTGACCGTGACCGCTGATGTATTATTTAATACAGTCGAATTACTTTTAAAACCAAAGCGTCTGTTGCTGCTCAAAAGGCAACTAGTGTGCGCAGCCACATCAGGAGTGAAACAGTAATGCCTCCCTCCCTGAACTCTCGGGTTAGGCCAACGCCTTGCAGCAAGTCAGACTATTGAGTCATTGGTTCCGGGTAGGGTACCTCAAGAAAACCCTAGCAACCGCTGCCTCACGGGCCAGACTTTTGAGTCAGAGGCTAGGGGCAGGGTCGCCGAACATCCTCCCCCTGCCTGTGGGTCAGACTTTTGAGTCAAAGGCCCAAGGTGAGGTACCTCAACCAAATCCCCCTTTTGGGCTTGAGCAACCGGAAAGTATCGTTCATCCTTGCAGCTCCGCTCACCGGCCTTCCCGCAACACCCGCTCCCTACATATCGAATGATACAGTAACACTAACCCATCTGCCAACCCTCCAGCCACTGTTACGTGTTAAAACCGCCGCTCAGAAAATTAAACCAAGCGAAATATTTTCTCACTAAGCCCCAAAGATCTTATCTACGTTGCGGCCGTTAAGGTCTGTACTCTCCGTCTAATTGGCAACAGGCTTGTCATGCTGAAACCTTGCCTTCCCTATCTGTCGATGTATGTTGTGTCTGCGAAACATGCATACAGAACCCCACCTCGGTTGTGTACCTCAAGCCGCTTAGGACGAGCTCAGATGTTCTACATTTCACTCTTCGGGTATCCGGTGATACTGACTGGGACGTTTAGAATGTGTCCGAGACCGAGTTAGAATAGAGTCCGGGTTATCGAGGATAAACAACGTTTTACTTGTCTAAGAACAAGCGTTGATGATCTGAAGTGTACATACAAAGGTTTGATACCAGCATATAGGGTGAGTACAATAATAAGCACACAAAATTATGACACTGACGCAATGGGTAATGGCACATACGCTGTGGGAGTTGCACTCAACCCCAAGGCTGGACTGGATCCAATTAAAAGGTCTTTGCGCTGTGAGGCTGTCTGACTCAATTAAGATCAATACGGGCCGATGCGGTAAACGGTGTTTGTCGTATCGGCATACGCCTCGACAGACAGCAGTTCTCAGACTAAGAATGGGTTTTATCAAGGTCTGTCGCGAATACTCCAGTCAACAAGAAGGACGGATATTGTAATCCTAGCGAGTGATATGAGTGACCGAGTTGGATGAATAAGTCCGGAGGAAGCGCGATTGGGTGGTAGATTTGTAGTCGATGCTGTGCGTACGGATAATGGGGAGTGTGTGCAGATCATCGTCTGTTCCTAGCCAGTACAAACTTCCAATGCAGACGCTCACCTCGAGTTGACTGGAGGCCACCAACTACAAGACAGTCGTGGAGTAGGTGTGACATCAGCTTATCCGAGCTTACAATGCAACAGTGCGCTCCATCTTAGTATACGGGTCGCTACGCGCCGAGGACGTCAAAAGACTTTGAATGTTTGACCATCGATGTCTTGGAAGCATCGCTCGCGTCTAGTGGGAACACCGTATCAGTAGTGCTGAAGTAGCGCTGAAGGAATCACTCCCCCGCGAAAAGTGAACTGATCACACTCCGTAGGTTGCGCTGGCTTGTCTACGTGCTCCGTATGCCAGTTGACCGACTTCTTCGAAGAGCGTTTTTCACGCACTTACATGAAGGTGAAAGTAAGTCAGGAGAGGTCAAACAATGATTCAGTAACGAATTATGAAAGCCATTATTAGCAAACTCAGCTGCGCTAGTCATTGCGATCTTTCTGGATAGGAACCTGGAGACCAAGTGCAAGTTAATCCCACTGCTGATCAGCCGCTCATGGCCGAACAGTTAAGTGTTCAAACTACTAATCGGATGGTCACGGGTTTTGAACTTTCTAGAGTTTTGTGAGATGCACACAGCTGATAGTTTCCAATTAGGGTGGAACATCTGTACAGCGCTTCTCGGCTTTGCTGTTGGTTTGTCCGCCTAACTTGGCAGTTGGATTACAAATGTTCCATCAAACCTGAACCAAGTTATGTCGTGTACTATCGTTAGATAGACTATCGACTATGAATGAACTTTTGCAATCCAGCTGCCAAACTCGGCGAACAGACCAACAATCAAGCAGCGCAGCCGAGCTGTCTATATTCTGCAGCACAGTCGCCCTCTCGGCTTTTCAACATAGACTGATCACATTTACAGGACGAAATTTCCGTTGAAAATTCCACAGTTTCACACTACAAACAAAACGGTTTCTATCGCTGTACCGTGGTTTTATCCCTTTCAACTCCTACTGGAGGAAATTTACGAGTGTTCGACATTGTTGTGCTGATGGTTCGTGGATCCCCATTGATAAACCGCTTCTCCGGTAGGAACGGCAGAACTTTCTCCATCTTGCAGTCCAACAGTTGTCTTATTTGTTTGAACACTGTGGAGGGTACCAGGATCCAGCTTCCATTGGGTGGAGCAGGGCTTGTACCAATTTCCTCTTGCTTTGCACAAAACTTTCAAATTCTTGTTTAATGATTGTTGGTTTGTTCGCCGAGCTTGGCAGTTGGATTGCAAACGTTTCATCACCAATCGAGGTGACATAGTCAGGCGGCACTGACGATGTCACCTCGATTGCTGATGAAACGTTTTCAATCCAACTGCCAAGCTCGGCGAACAGACCAACAATCAATCGGCGCACCCGAGCTACCTATATTCCACAACATTGCCGATATCTTGTTTAGTGCTTTGCGCTTCTCGTATTTCATTTCAGTTGACTGGATGGTCTTCAGCCCAGATGCAAATTTATCGGCTCAGATTCACCGCTTTGGCATTTTGCAGACTTCTGCGTTGGGATGATATAGCAACGTACTAGAAGGTTCTCAACTCAGTGCCAACAGGGCCGTTTTGCAGCAATGGAGACTTGTTTATTTGCAGCTAATTTCTGGGGCGAGAAGCATGCTGGGTTCGATATTTTATACCAAAATTTGAAATTGGATACTCGTTCAACGAGCGACTTGGTGGATTTTTTACGGGAAAGTGGCGCGGCAGAGGATGCCTACTCAAAGTCATTGTGGAAGCTTTCAAAACAGACTGCCTCCAGCACCACAACCAACGCCTTTAGACCATGCTGGTCACTTGTCCACCGGCTTACGGAGTCTATGGCACAATTCCATCAGTCACTTGCTCAGTCACAGTTGTTGTTAATGAAGGATGTTCAAAAATATCTAGAGGAGCAGCAGAAGCGGCATAAGTCGTTACGGGAAAGTGAGGCATCCACACAAGAAGTCGTTCACGCATTCCAGGTTGGTTTCATGGTTTCATTCCTGTTTTCTTCGCCATGTCCACCGATGCTGTCCTGGTGTTCTGGATGCTGGTTTACTGTTAATCTGGAGCGCATAATCATTCAGACTTCTCGGGAGTAGTTGATTTTACGTGCTACTTTATAATTATTTGTAGAGTTCATGTCCTCGTTGCCATCGTCTGAACAGTTCCTTCCCATTATGACGGTACAGCTGCAGCTAATCCATATCAAGAAAGTGGTGTCACTAAAGTCGATTTTCTCCTCACTAACAATGCCTATTTTTGGCTGATTAGTGTTCAGACTCTTATGATCCAGTGCATGTGGTTCAGGTTTTCAGTTCATTCTAGCTAGGTTGGTAGCACTGGTAAACTAGAAGACAAGCTCAGTGGTTAAAGCGCGGAATTACTGACCGGAAGTTCCGTAGTTCGCACCCAACCTCTGCATCTCGACTGCTGTAACCTAGGTTTGGGCAACCTAGCAGTACTTCAGCCCTCGGGCTTCCTTTTGGTGGCATGGCATCTGGGCACCCAGAAGGTGTTACGACTGAACGAGAATCATTATTATTAGTAGACGCTAACTACTCGGCTATTCTACCGTCGTCGCAGGACTCGTTTGTTTTGATGTTCGAACGACTGTGTAGTCCAAACTAACTAGGTTGTACTTCTATGTGTGCACTACTTGTCTGGGGAGCAACATTGTAGCACTTATTCGGCTGACTCTGTGAGACGTTTCCTTCCAAGACCCATGGATTTTTGATACGAGTGGAACTTTTTGACGCTTTGAGTACTTTGTAAGCAGATAGTCGATCGGAACAGTCAAATTACTTACCGGACCGACTTTTACCCAGTCAGTCGTCTACCCTCAGTTTGTGAAGTATAAATCATACACACTGGTTTGTCGTTGGCTGGGTTGTGCCGCAAACAGACGTTCCGACCTTGAGTAGCGCTTTGGATATCTTTTCCCAGTGGCCGTTTATATCCGACACCGTACCGTCCGGCAGGCATTCGACGAGCTGGTTTTGATAGTTTCGTTTGACTTCTGGATCCACTAGCTTCTCAATGGCTAAGCGAGGTGAGCGCGTTTTGCGTACACCTGAAAAGCAGCAGCGTACAAGTGGATGGTCGGAGTCCACGCTGGTGTTCCAGAAGGAGCGGCAAGCGGTGATCAACCCTCGCCACCGATAACTCACGGCGATGTGGTCTATTTGGGTTCGTCGCTGGTTTGTTGGTGGGCACCACGTAGTCAAGCGATTTCCGCTGTCCCGGAAATTCGTACTGCAAAGGAACAGTCTGTGATCGGCACACATCTGAAGTAAGCGGTCTCCGATGTCCGTGCGCCTCGTGTCCAAACCAAGACGACCACCCAATCGGGCCTCAGCAGCGCTCAGTCTACCTACCTGAGCGTTCATATCACCAGCAACCACAACGACATCTGAGGTTTTAGCCCGCTGTAGAAGGGCACCTAGAGCGTCATAGAAACTGTCCTTGGCAGATTCAGAGCGACAGTCAGTTGGGGTGCAAGCAGACACAATAAACAAGGTGCGATGGACCTCACTTCCTCTAGATTCTCTCACAGATGTTGCCAAACGAACCGCACAGAGGCGACTATCAACGGGTATCCAATCAAGCAGAGACGCTTCCGCTCGTTCACTCAGTACAATACCCACCCCAGCATATCCAGCTGCAGCGGCCTCTGCATCACCAGAGGTGCGCAGCCGGAACCTGGAAGAGAGCGAGGGGGCAGTCAGTTCGATCACGGTACTTGCGTCCTGCGTCCTTGTTTCTGACAGACAACATACATCAATGCTGAGGGAATCCAGCGTACGAGCAAGAGCCACCTGTTGACCTGCTTGCTTCAGTGAACGAACATTAAAGGTGGCTAAGTAGACAGGCTTTCGGGGTTTGAAAACAGACTTCGAAGTGTTTACGGATGTAACGGAACTCGGACGTACACAATCTGCGGCTAAGTGTGATGTAGGGCGGGCAAACCGATCAGTCCTAGAGCTGGGACCTGCGGAGAAAGTATTAAAATTGGGCGGGGGAGGGTGGAAGACGGAAAACGTGAAAGTGTAAGAAGGGAGGCGTCAGCAGTAGCATGTTTTCGCTTACCCGCCCTGCTGTATGCAGCAAGTAAGGCGACCCGGCTGATGGCACCACGCGACGGCCGATGTGGCATGAAAGTACTGTTAGTTGTAAATGTCATGGTTGTACGAGGGCTGGGATACTGCCAGGGCGCCCACACCTAGACAGGAGGACGATTAGGGTCCTCAACCAAAGCCTTTGGCTCAAAAGCCTAACCGCAAGGCAGCGGTGTTGGGCTGGAAATGCAAGTGCATTACCATTTTTACGGAACACGTCGCCACACATGTTCCAACCCCCAACCTGGAGGGCCAGGAGACTGTGTTCGTCAGACCTCTACCCATGGACCAACCTGGTATGAGAGACTCTGTGAGTGTCACGCGGGCACCCCCCAGTATAGCTCAATGAGTCGCCGAGATACACCAGAGGTACCAGAGCGCACCTTATGACGACTTCGAAGGTTTATCTGACATGAATTAGCTTCCCGCTGAAGTTATGTTGTGTGGCACTTACGTGTGCATTAAACTATCATCAAGTTTATTTTGTTTGATGAGACACCTCAACTCACGTCCCAACCTGAAGTACACCGCACTTGAGGTGTCGTCCGTATATAGGAATGTCCTGGAGAGTGGGGGGTTATTCATGGATATACCGCATATCAACTACAACTCTAGCAGAAGTTCATGTCTAGGTCTAGAAAACGAGTTTTGAGTTATGAACAGATTCCAGTGTCCCAGAAAACCCTCTGACAGGTCCGTGTGCGCGACCATAGCACTAGGTCCCTTCCCTCATCCAATCTTTTTCTCTTCTTTTCACTCTAGGGCTTTTAATATATAATTATATATATATATTGCATATGAAATTAGACGAACTTCATGGTTGTACGGCAGTGAAGCATCAGTGTCAACACTGATGTTGCTGTCTTTGATGATGATGATGCTGATGATGGTTTGTCGTTGTAGCCTATAACTGATCGAAATTCCGATCACCGAACATTTCCAATACTTCTGGCATCCACCAATCTTCCCAGTCTGCTTGGGCACTCATTTTTACCACGCGTCGAAATTTGCTTGGAGTTGAATTGTGGTTTTGATCGAGATGGCTCAAGTGGTTAGAGCGCGAATTTACTGACCGGAAGGTCCGAACCTCACCTCTGCCTCTCGACTTCCCCTGTCTAGGCTTGGGCAACCTGGCAGTATCTCAGCCCTCGTGCTTCCTTCGGGTGGCATGGCAGTTAGGCACCGGAAGGGTGTTACAGCTGAACGATTTTTTCTGATCGGAGGGGATCTGTTGTCTGGTATCCAGGAACGCAACGGTCATATCAGGAGTTCAACGTTTGGAAGAATTTGGCTGGTTTCTGGCGCATATGGTAGTCCCGGCACCTAAGTACAGCTCTGGGAAGATGTCTTTACTGATTGTTAACATCCGACCTCAGGCCACCCAATTGAGTCTCAGCAGTGCCAAGCGTACCTGCGCGCCCATTTCGCCAGCGATGGGAACAATGTCTTAGCTTCTAGACCACCGTGAAAGAACACTTAGGTGCCATAGAAACCGTCTTTGGCAGATTCAGAGTACGGAGCGAGGGGCCTCTGTTTCACAAAATTTGCCCAACGAACTGCATACAGGCGACTGCCAACCTGTACCCAATCAAGACAAAATGTTTCCGTTCGATGGCTCAACAGAATATTCACCCAGACGTGTCCAGTTGCAGCGGCCTCTCTGTCACCAGAGTTGCGCGGCTGAAAGCGGGAAGACAGCGACGGGATAGTCAATTCAATCACAATACTTGTGTCTTGGACTGTTTTAACGCGCAGACAACATACAATAACACATCATTGTATGAGGAAGAACGTTTCTTTTTTTCCTGTGTTTCAGATTGCGAACACTATTGGCGGTAGATCGGTTTTCAAATTTTGAAAATGATTTCGAGGTGTTTAGTGGGGGACGCGCATAAGTTGCCCGTAAGGCTGACGCAAAGCGAACGAAGCTGGAAGACCAAGTTCCGGGACTTGCAAAGAGGTACTCGCTAGTGATAGGTGCCGGTGAGAAGACTGAATACGTAAGGATGTAAGAAGGAAGGGGGTAGCGTGCACAGTCTTCCCCGGTTCCTCTCAGTGCGTAACTAGAGTTTGCTGTACGTAAACAGTTCGTTTTAATTACGTGTCTGTCAACGATGTCGCAGCTGGTTGGATTGTTAACTGGTTAGAAAGGTAAGATAATAGTTCTACTGTAACACCCTTTCGGTGCCTAGCCGTCGTGCCGCCCGAAGAAAACACAAGGGCTTGAATATTGCCAGGTTGACCAAGGCTAGACAGGAGGAGTTGAGACGCAGAGGTCAGGTTCGAACCACGGGCCTTCCGGTCAGTAAAGTCGCGCTCTAACCTCTAGGAAGCATATTCAAAGTAATTTGTGCTGTCGTTTTGATTTATTATCTGCAGTTTATTTGCGCTTTGTATGTTCACAGCGAACAAACCTTGTTAGCGATGTCACAGCTTCTCATTTTCACTTTGCTACTCGGCTTGTCAGGTAGTGTCTATAGCAATATCATGAAAGTCTCGAAACAATGAGGTAGGTTTGTCGCACGAATAACGACTCGTTTCAGAGGTGGTGAATTGTGTGTATAACACAGCAACTGTTTTTGTGGTTATATGAAATTAGACGAACTTCATGGTTGTACGGCAGTGAAGCATCAGTGTCAACACTGATGTTGCTGTCTTTGATGATGATGATGCTGATGATGGTTTGTCGTTGTAGCCTATAACTGATCGAAATTCCGATCACCGAACATTTCCAATACTTCTGGCATCCACCAATCTTCCCAGTCTGCTTGGGCACTCATTTTTACCACGCGTCGAAATTTGCTTGGAGTTGAATTGTGGTTTTGATCGAGATGGCTCAAGTGGTTAGAGCGCGAATTTACTGACCGGAAGGTCCGAACCTCACCTCTGCCTCTCGACTTCCCCTGTCTAGGCTTGGGCAACCTGGCAGTATCTCAGCCCTCGTGCTTCCTTCGGGTGGCATGGCAGTTAGGCACCGGAAGGGTGTTACAGCTGAACGATTTTTTCTGATCGGAGGGGATCTGTTGTCTGGTATCCAGGAACGCAACGGTCATATCAGGAGTTCAACGTTTGGAAGAATTTGGCTGGTTTCTGGCGCATATGGTAGTCCCGGCACCTAAGTACAGCTCTGGGAAGATGTCTTTACTGATTGTTAACATCCGACCTCAGGCCACCCAATTGAGTCTCAGCAGTGCCAAGCGTACCTGCGCGCCCATTTCGCCAGCGATGTGAACAATGTCTTAGCTTCTAGACCACCGTGAAAGAACACTTAGGTGCCATAGAAACCGTCTTTGGCAGATTCAGAGTACGGAGCGAGGGGCCTCTGTTTCACAAAATTTGCCCAACGAACTGCATACAGGCGACTGCCAACCTGTACCCAATCAAGACAAAATGTTTCCGTTCGATGGCTCAACAGAATATTCACCCAGACGTGTCCAGTTGCAGCGGCCTCTCTGTCACCAGAGTTGCGCGGCTGAAAGCGGGAAGACAGCGACGGGATAGTCAATTCAATCACAATACTTGTGTCTTGGACTGTTTTAACGCGCAGACAACATACAATAACACATCATTGTATGAGGAAGAACGTTTCTTTTTTTCCTGTGTTTCAGATTGCGAACACTATTGGCGGTAGATCGGTTTTCAAATTTTGAAAATGATTTCGAGGTGTTTAGTGGGGGACGCGCATAAGTTGCCCGTAAGGCTGACGCAAAGCGAACGAAGCTGGAAGACCAAGTTCCGGGACTTGCAAAGAGGTACTCGCTAGTGATAGGTGCCGGTGAGAAGACTGAATACGTAAGGATGTAAGAAGGAAGGGGGTAGCGTGCACAGTCTTCCCCGGTTCCTCTCAGTGCGTAACTAGAGTTTGCTGTACGTAAACAGTTCGTTTTAATTACGTGTCTGTCAACGATGTCGCAGCTGGTTGGATTGTTAACTGGTTAGAAAGGTAAGATAATAGTTCTACTGTAACACCCTTTCGGTGCCTAGCCGTCGTGCCGCCCGAAGAAAACACAAGGGCTTGAATATTGCCAGGTTGACCAAGGCTAGACAGGAGGAGTTGAGACGCAGAGGTCAGGTTCGAACCACGGGCCTTCCGGTCAGTAAAGTCGCGCTCTAACCTCTAGGAAGCATATTCAAAGTAATTTGTGCTGTCGTTTTGATTTATTATCTGCAGTTTATTTGCGCTTTGTATGTTCACAGCGAACAAACCTTGTTAGCGATGTCACAGCTTCTCATTTTCACTTTGCTACTCGGCTTGTCAGGTAGTGTCTATAGCAATATCATGAAAGTCTCGAAACAATGAGGTAGGTTTGTCGCACGAATAACGACTCGTTTCAGAGGTGGTGAATTGTGTGTATAACACAGCAACTGTTTTTGTGGTTTTCAAATATCCAGTGAGTAAAGCGATAACGTTTTCTATCTACGGCAAATATACCGGTAGGTTACATTCTCAAAGGGACCGGTAGGCGTTCCAGCTGCCACCAAGTGACATCAACCGAGTGGTTTCCGTCAAGTCATCTGGTATTCTCTTCTGCCGTCATGCTTGTTTCTACGTAGCTCTGGCGGTCAGGCTAATCCAATCTGGTTAGTCTGATAATCTGTACGGTTTTCCCCATCCGGCATGTTGATGCACACATGCGCGCCTCTCTGGTTGTGCAAAGACATATCAGGTGTACTCACCGATGGTATTCCCCTTGTTTATCTGACTCAAGTCCCTTCCGGACGAAGCGCTGTATTGCCTTGTGTACAAAATCGCTCTAATATAACTGTCTCTGAAATTTAATGCATGACCTATGCTTCAGCATATTGGCATAACAATAGACAGGAGTATTTTTGACCTCGGCAGATTGGTAACTTCCTCAGTTACTGGCTTTGTTAGGATTTTTGCGGAGGACTCGGCTTACAGCCAAGTCCTTTCTGAGACGCGCCTACTCGAAGCTTCTTGTGTTGTGTGAGCGCCGTATTTCTGTTCTCCGAATAACTCTTCAATTTCTTGATCATTTTGACCGCTACCATTTCTGATTATAACAGCCACATGTCCCCCTTAGTTTGGTTGGGAGAATGGACCATAGTCTCGATTGCAGTTTGGGGCACTGGATGCTGTCTTGACCATAGCTCGAATGATCTGCGATATGGTTGTCTATAGGGATGATCTTCCGATCGCGTAGTCGGTCGGTTTGCTAAACCTGCCGACCGATTCATTTTTCGTAGGGTGTTTTTTTCAGTGACTTTCCGGCTCAGTGATTAGAACCATCCCATTTCTACTTTTTACTACCACAAACCACCAAATTTTACGCGCTTAGTTGCGTCCTTTGGTTCCATCATGCTTCTCCTTTACTCCGTCCCCTAACTCTCCTGTTTACACGCCATCCTGTTGTTGACAGGTTTCAGCGGTACAGTGGCAACGGGCTAAAGAAGTGTACAATTCTAGATTGGCTGAATACCAACGTGTCACACGGAATGAATCTGTCTCCACTCGGGAACAAGAGAAGGCTGAAACCAAGCTTAAAAAAGCCCTTGATGAGTATCGATACTCTGTGGAGAAATATAACAATTTGCGGACACAGTTTGTGAACAAAATGCACTCATCTTGTGCACAATTTCAGGTCAGTCTTTTTTTGAAGGAGAATCATGATGTCCTAAGAATATTGGCCGCAAGAATGCTTATTGGAGTATACTTTTGAATCCTGAAACTTTCTTACTTTTCTGTATTCTCTGTGACTTTTGCCGGTATATTATCCACTTGATTCTATTTCCTCGCTGTCGTCTTTATTCCACCGAATGCACGAAAATCAAGTGATCTTTTTTTGAGGACGTCACTTCAACATCACCACTCAGCTGGCATTAGACAAAACCTGGACAAACTGCATTGTTAAATCACAGTTTGCGAAGCTAGAAAATCTTATTGACTCTCTGTTCGGCCCTCATAAGTGCCAGTTGCATGAATCGATGGTCATGGTTTGTTCCTGAGCGCCGAGACTCAAGGCGTGCACACTAATCGATTTGGTGTAGACTGTGACCAGTATACTCTATTTGTCTTTACTTGGCGAATCGGGGTCTCTTTTCACACAGAACTTTAAGTGTTTTATACAGGCATACCTATTTTATGTTATCGGCTAACTCGGTTGGTGAGATCCAGGTTAGGTTCATTTATTCGGTTAATATCCGAGTACCAAGGATATGTTGTTTACATCTGTTCTAATTTACGGCGACTGGATCCTGTGGCAGGGTGAGTTTGTTGCTACAGTTGCGCTCAGCAATTGTACGGGGAACAAAGAGACAGTCGCACATAGAAGGCGATGGCCTACACGGTTCATTAACGTAGGACTGTCGTAGTCTCCAGTTCAAATGGAGTTTGCGATAGTTGTGTACCATGCACGGTGCCAGTAGGTTTGTGATAAGTCCGTGTCTGTCAGTTACACCGACCGCCACCGTGCCCCCTTTCTGGGTTCCCGACAGTTGTCAATCCAACTTCACTTATTAGTCCGATATTGAGACTTTTATCCCCAACCGGAAACATAGTGTTGCAGCACTGGTGTCTGCTATCTCACGGCTAACTTTGCTTTACTGGTCGATGTACCGTGATTCCGTTATTTCGAACATTTCGTCGGTACTCATTGGTTTATTTACGCACTTAGGCGCTTTTACGATCGCTGTTCTTGGAGATTAATATGATCGAACCAGCTGTTACTCTTCTGGCTGCTCTTGTTTGTTGCTTGTGGAGACTTACGGGTTACTGAATTGGCTTCCGACAGAGTTTGCTGTGATGTACGACTTACTTTCCATAAAGTCTTTTGCCAAAGTCTTGTCCTGTTTTCTTACCGGTGGTTGACATGGTGCTTGTCGTTTATTACCATTTCAGGAAGTGGAAGCATCACACTTGGACCACATGCGCGATTTCCTGCATCGTTATCACGCGATCCTAGCACCATGTGGCTCAACACTGCATGAATTCTTCAGTCAGTTCAGACAGAACTTGGATGGGGTGACGACTGAGGAGCTGTTGCAAACATTTGTCAAGGAAAGAGGAACCGGCTCGGATGAACCACAGTGCGTTGCACTGGAAGACGTGGAAGTTGCTTCCGCATTTTCCCCGGCAGCTGCCGATCGTGTTTCTGCCTCTGTGGCAAATAGCATTGGTACACGAGCTCTGGAGGCCTTTTTCGGCCGAGAACCACGAGCGGCTTCTGCACTAGCGGGTATGTACTCTTTAGTCGTGTGTTCGGTATTTGGTGCTAGCGGTTTCCATTAGTCTCTCATCAGCTTGCCGGCCAACCTAGATATTCACTTCCGATTGTGCTGGTATCCATGTTTATCGTCGCAACGCCCGTTTCTCTGGGTGTTGTTGTGGTACAACCTCAGCACCCTGTTAATTATGGTCATGTGCGTAGACAAGCTGCAATTACCGTTCTCACCTCAGCTTTGTCACTTGTTTTTCTCAAAAGTCCGTTGCACGAAAACGCGTTTTCGTAGCGTTATCCTCACACTACCGATCGGGTCATTGAGCACGCTCCTCTACTTCAGTTTTCCCAATTGCTCTAACTGGAAACTTGTTTTCACTATATCAGAGTTAACATACTACAATCATGATTGTGCGACGAGCTTTTGCGGATGGATCCCGCTTTACACAATCAATGTCTGAGTTAGAAAGTCTCGTGTTTTAGGGAGCATTGACTTTCGCGCGGGCCCTGGTACGCAATATGAGTGCGAAAGTAATCTATTGACTATTCCGTTCCCACACTACTATTTTACATTGGGAATGTGAATTTTCAACTGTTTGTGGGCCTTTTGGGAGTTTCAATAACGTTCGTCTACCCTTTCTCTGGGATCCATTAAATCATCACTTAGAACAATCTGTGGTAAAATTGACTCACATTTGTAGTATAAGTTGATTAAATTGAGCACAGCAACCTTCTCTACCGGATATGGCAGTGCGTGACGCGCTTGGATAACTTTATCTGCGACTTATCAGATTTGTTTGTATTTCTTGGGGCCTATGTTAAAACGGATGTTTTGGCTCCATTTTCTGCCATCAACGACGAATCCCCTGTCATCTTATTTCTCACAACAACGTAGACAGCGTATACATCATCTTTCGGATCGTCCGTTCTCGAAATCACTCCACTGAACCCTTCACATTTATCTCACGTCTTTCGACCATCACCATTTTTGAAGACGACTTAATCATCTAGTTTTCCTGCTTGGCACTCTGGCGCCCCGAGTGCCCGTTATCTGTTGGAACACTCGACTTGTGAGTGATTCAAACCTGTGTACTGCATCTTTACCTTTGTTGTGAGAACGTCAGTCGGAGGAACCAGATTGTTTTTACTCACTCAAAAACGGATATATATATATTGATGGGGAAGTTTTGTACCGGCTGGCAGTTTACCTAGGCGCCAGATCCATACATCACCTCTCCCACACCATCATTTAGCGGTTCGAAACATGTTCAAACCACACAGTAAGCCTACTGTGGTGACACTCCCCCAACGGGTGCTTAGCCATATGCGGTGCTTCCCCCGTTTACCAGTCATTCCACTCCCACAATTTTTACCCTTCAACGGTGGATACTTTCCGCCATTCTTCAGCCCTTCCGTCTCTCCGTTCATGCGCCATGGTGAGCCATCTAAATGTTGTTTATTACAGTACCACCGTCGCTGTCGCCACTCAAGATGAACTTTTTAGTTGATCAGAGTGTAGTCCTACCTGGTTCCAATCAGGACTTACTCAGCGGTATTATGCCGGAGAGACAAGCAGGACCATGGGATCACGAGCTAATTGACCTGAGTAAGTTTGCAGCCTTAGCTGCCTAACCGAGTTCATCGTGTTTATTAATCAATTCAGCCACGGCAGCAAGGTGGTCGTTCGGCGTGTGCGCTTTCTTCCGTAGGATTTGAAAGGTTCAAACTCGGTTGTGAAATTTTCATTGTTCCGCTGTTTGGTTTAGAGATGTAGCAATACTTTGGCCTTCTATGCTTCTAGCGATTCCATCCAAAGGGATTTCGCTGATGAATGGTCTGAAGAAAGAACGCGGTAGGATCCTATCTGAGTTGGTTTGATTCCGCCATTTGTTGGATCGCTTCATCATAATGCTTGACCAGGTCGGTATGGAGTACTTCTTTCTTGAGAAACACAGCGCAGTAAGGAGGAAGGGGCCAACATACACTACGAATGCACCTTCGAACACCCAACCTGGCATGACGCATGGAAACTGCCAGTATGAATTTGTTTGGCATCTGTTGGTAGCCGTTGTTTTAGCATCAAATAAGCACAAGGAGTTTCACTTAAGCCCCATCCTGGATGATGGATCGACAATAACCGGATACCCTTGAGCCGTGAGATTTCAGACGCTTAGACCTCCCGGTTCTGTGAGAACTCGAGGGGGTTGCAGCCGTTACTGTATAGCACACCTTTACTTTCGGTCGCTGTCTCTCCAAACAAGTTCATCTAGTTCGTCCTAGTGATCCTGTAAATCAGCATTTTCAAATGTTTGATATCAGGTTGTGTCCTTGGAGTAACGTTCATACATATGATCGAAAAAGTGTCAATGCTTGGGGAATTAAGCTCTTACGACGGCATTTCAGTTGTTGTTTTTTAAACTGAATACAACTGCAAAGTGTGTTCTCGATGAAGGGGCACAATTGTCGTTTTTAGGTAGTCATTGTGTGACAAATTGAATTGGCGCTGATTAAGACTGTGGATCATTTCACGAGCTGCCCACAATTCTCAGTGTTTGTTTCCGATTTGCGAATAATCCTATTCCATGATATTTAAGGTCTCAGTAGCCCAAGCACTTCGATATGAAACAGAGTTGGCGATTATGTTGATCCATTTTTTATTCAATCAACACACTGTAGAAGTGGCAGAGATCAGTCTCATCGACATCAGCTGTGCTTGCACTGTACCTTATTTTGACTGGCCCCAATGTTGATACTGCCAACCAGTGCCCGCTGCACGATACACTCTGCCTCCAAGTCGAATAGACAACACCCCTACCGAATTCCTTTTTCCACGCTTAGCTATGAAAACTCTTCACCGTAGGCACGAATGCGTTCCTTGGCTTTAGCGTAGCATGACCAGACCAGGTTGACTAGATTGGCCTGGACACCATCAGCCAGCACAGTTTCCCTATCTACAGGATTTGCAAAACTGTTCGTATTTGCAACGATGTTCGAGAAACCGTCGCAAGATAAACATTTGGTCAGCACAACCTCTTTGTGGGCTGAGTCCCCCTTGATTTGATCCGTTGCGAAGTTTTATTTAAAGGTGCTTTAGGAGAAGGGCAGTGAAAATTTTTCGTGCGATGTCCGTGAGACTTATGCCGCATCAGTTTTATCACCGAAATAGTCATCCGATGTTGCTGTTCCCCCTGTACTATTCACAGAAGAGTTTGTGAAGTGGGCCGGTGATTGATGTTTTTCCCGTTTTCTAGACTTCTGGTTTGGTACTATCTTCGCCGGGTGGTTTATTTCATTTCAATTCCGAGGTGCTCATTGTGGTTTCTAACTGCGCAGCTGGGCGTTTGTGAAGTTCAGCGGATTACTACACTGCAAATTAGCGTGTGAAGTGTTTGGGCTGTAAGGTGGAACATTGTCACAGCCCAGATGTAACTGAAGAACATTCACTTTTTGAGCATTGGTTTCTTTCCTATACTGTTGTGGCCGGCCCTGGCGAACTGTCTTCTCAGGTCCCGATATCTTGGTGAGCAGCAGATGGAAGTCCGTGAGACTCGTGAAACGATCACTGTTAACTCATACCAAGGATGTGGAGGCAGCAGGTCCAATGTGGACGTTCTAGTATCCGTTAGCAATCAGGATTTCTAAGCAGGGAACTTACCAACAACATCTTGAGGTTGTTGGTTGAATTTGCATCTGGAATCCGGAGTCTGTAGACAGCTTTGGAACATAGGCTGTAGTCACAGTCCGGTCTCATGAGTGATCCCTGAGGTGTTCCGGATGGTGCAGATGTCCGTGAAACGAGGGTTTGGTCCGCCTGTTTAACTACGGTGAAAGTAACATCGTCGGTCCTCACATTTTCACTTCGTCCACTGTGATACAGCCAGTTTACAGTATTTATACCTGAAACACTCAGCCACCTCAAACCAGCATTGGGTAGTTTTATTTCAGAGAGCGAGTCTGTGTCGATCATTTAGGCCGCAGTTTGTGTTATACCAGCATCCAAAGTCCTTAAGGGTATCTTTATCCGAACCACCAAGTTGAGATTGTTGAGCTGACAATGTCCGCACTTTGCCAGTTACAGCTCCAATGCCCTCAGTGATACAAAAAGAACCACCGCCTGGGGACAGTTAACATCCAGAACACTGTATGTATGAGACTTCAAGTAGAGTGCCAAGGGAATTTTTTGTATAAATGATATCTCCCGCTTCACAGGGTTTTTGTTCGATGATCACCCTGAGGCAGTCGGAAGCTGTAGGGTAGTCCATCGCATCACGCTGTCATTTGGCAGATTTAACTGCAGCACATGTGTACGTCCACTGGAGCGATCCATTGTGCTAGATTCCTGATGATCCCCTTTCTGGGTGCCTCAGTATGTCATGATGGACGAGAGACCGGTACTCGACGGCTGAACATGTTGCTTGGCTAAACTGTTCATCGGTCCCAGCGGCGTCCATACTTTGTCGCCGATGAAGAGTTTAGTCTAGCCGTCCCTCTCTTACGCGTTGTCTTCGGGGCTTAATCCCTACGTGATTGCACTACGCAAAGTCATGATGTTTCGCCAGTCTGTCATGTTCAATTATGTGTGGTTGACTGATGCTTGTACGACTGATATACCTTGGCGCTAGTGCCATTTATATCCTATTGAATTGCCATTGTTCAAGTTCTCTCCAACCATATTCACCAGCCTTGGTTTCTCTGCCTTCCGCATCAGTTTCTCTTCCTCTTAACCTGTGTATGGTCCTCAACCTTGACTGTTTACAGGTTTACTAGGTAGCGTTTGCTTTCTTACCGCTCATTCTAACTGCATTGTTTGTTGCTTTTCACATACTCACTGCGTTTCCCCATCAATACAGGGTCGCTCCCAGTCTTTGCTATCTAACCTCCCGCTCACCTATTTATCGTTAGTAGGCACTGAAAGTAAAGTCAGTGATGAACCGAGTCACACCAGTCTGACAGACCTCAACGGAGAAGAACCGCCTGTGGCAAGCATGCCAGCAAGTGTTACATCCAGTGGTGCGTGTATTTCTGCTCCTTCCAAACGTCGAGAAGGTTTTTTCCGGCGGCGTCGAAATTCGTTAACTCAAGACTCCATGTCCGCTGGGAATGCGGTCGGATCTAGTACCACCTTGGGCACTCCCACAGATTCAACCGCCTCGCCGATCCAGTCCAGTGGTAGCCTCAGTGCGTTTAATATCGTTGCTAAACGAGGGTTGCGTCGATTGGGAACGCCTAATTCGAACGGGAAGGAAAAGCTCGGAAGCAAGTCAGAAATGAAATCAGGTTGGTTGTTTACTGTCTTTCCTAATGTCTCTTAAGTGCCACACACCAACTTACAGAAGCTTGTGAGCTGTTTTGTCGACGCTATAAAATCAGAAATTCCTTGTACGGCGGATCATCACTGGTGATGCAAACCCGGCCTACACTTCTGTTCCACCTTTTCGAGCGTTTGCGAGCTTTCTGACCATTTTCGTGTTACACTACTTTCAAGAGATTACTTTTTGTAGGGTGCACGCGTATCTAAATTTTATAATGATGTACCCTGCTGGACTTTCCCGACACCTTTTTTTAATAATCTAGTCGCACTCTGGCATTCATTCGTCGATCTTTTCCTCTACCTACACTTACTACTTACAGGGCAAATTATAAGTGCACTGAATTCTTCTTTCGGATCACTTATCACGAGCTCCATTATTCATTGTTCATTAAACGCTTCAAATAACGCCTCGTGACAGTGTTGTCCTTGTTGTTCTTACTATTGCTCAAACAGAAGTTCCCTCCGGTAGTGATGATTGGCAGATAACCGCCACACCTCTCGAGCTTCCGAAGGACGAAGAGGGCTATTCCATTCGCCCCTCTGATCCGTGGTCTGAAGGGCTTGGCGACGACCAAGCTGAACTGACCAATTCCGACTCCGGATCTGATTCTGAGGTGGATGTTGTGGGACGCAGTTTTAAAGGATTGAGGGTGAGTTGGTACACTCTTTATTGCACATTTGTTCTTTTGCATCCTCACCACAGGGTCTGGAATCTTGGTTTTATTTTTTTTCATTGTCCTAGGTCAACATCCGTCCCGTGGGCGAGTTTGCTCCCGGTGTAACTACCCTACCTTCCGACTCCGTGGCAGTGCCTGTGATTCAGAAGCTCTCAGGCGGACTGAATCCCCCTTTGTCTAATCGCCCCCACGCCCCCGTACTTCATGATCGTCGCAGCGGTCGATCACGCCAGCGCGAAATCTTTAGTTCTCCTCAGCTACCTGCCAAACCTGTGCTCAGTGCCAGTCTTATTCAGCAACTACCTACTGCCCCAGCTCTTCCTCCTCCACCGGGTGTATTGTCGTCCGGGTCACCGGCTACTTTCAATCGATCTCAGACAGTGGATGATACGTGCTTTCTCCCGTGGCAGGAAACGGATTCTCCCAGGCCAACAGTCACTAGACCCAGGTGGCCGGGTTGTCAGACTTGGAGTAAAGGTACACGATCTGCATGTACACCTTAAGTGTAACTCACTCACTCAGTGTCGCTTGGTCGAATCTCTGGGTTGATGGTGATCGTACTCTGATGTGCATATCTTTAAGGATGTTCGTATTCTTCCGTTAGCTTAGTTTGTTTTCAGTTTCTCGTCCGCTATGTTAAACGAATGGAGTAATGAGACATTTAGTGTTTATTTTCCTTCTGCCGATAATCAGCTGTCACACTTGAAGTTGTTGATTGAATATGCGACTGTCGTGTCTTTATGCGCCTATGTGGATTGTTTCTTCTTGGCGAATGCTTGTTATCTATAGTTGCTTGGTGTTTTCTTATCATTTGAGCAACTATGCGGTCTAGTAGCCTCATATGGCTTGTTGAGTGACAGGCTAGCAACCACAACCACAACCCAGTACAGTACTTCCCTTAGCAGGGGAACTGTTGGTAACACGGGACTTCTCAAACTACAATCACCTTTCGAGGGACAGAACACAAGAGGATGCACCACGATGGGCATGCCCATCTCTCGGCAACGACTGATGCTTTGAACACCGCTGACACACTATTCTATCCTACCCGTCGACTTCCATCGACCGGACCGGACTTGACTTGGTCGATAATGGGAACTAGGATGGCTAATAGGAATTTAGTCTAATAAAGCTGGAACATTGAATGTGGCAGTGGACAGCTCGATACTAATTAAGTTCCTCGTAATTATCGTTGTTTTTAGTAGGATTAGAATACACCGTAATAATCTGTCGTGGCTTCTCTAAACAGCGCGAAATCGCTCCTTCTTGATGACCCTGATTACATGGACTGATGAGATATAATAGGTTAACCACGTTTCACTGTATTAGTCACGTACGTGCTGAATATCCGTAGCATTCAGTGTGGGCAAAGTGAAAAGCCCACCGCGCACTCAACATCACCCTAGTACATCTAAATCTTCACCACTCCGATGCAAAGGACTTCAATGCTTTTCCTTGAAACCACTCGAAGGTAGTCAGTGCCAACGACCTATTCTCATCATTGTTTCAGTGACAGAGGCCTATCGAATTGTATTGGCTGATTATGCGACTATTGCCTACGAATGCTTCAACATCCGATCCATAAAACCCTCAATCGCACCCATTTCTTAGAGGGTCGGAGCTGAAGCATTGTTTCTTTGTAAATGTTCTACCCAATTCTTCTGTCTTGTTAGATCTTGTCCGTCACTCGATCCGGACCGAAATCACATAACATCACCTTAGTCAGAAATAAATATTGCTGTCAGCTCACTCATGGAAATGACATACCAATTGTTTTGTTTGGATTTTTTCGCATATCACCTTCAGGGGCCGCAAGTCGTGTCATCAATCGTGTACAGAGTAAGCGAAAGCCTAATACCATCTTTGGTTGCTGCAGATGGTTTACCTAGTCACGTTCTTGTGTAATGTCAAGTTTCGTGCCCTTAATAGCATTCATGAGCAGGTCCGCTGTACTTGTTGTTGTATGTGAACTGCACCTTTTCTACACTATACTCTAACACGTGTTTGGTTTACCGTACTTCCGCCTTCAACCATTGTGTACTTGCCTCACTGTCTGTACTGCGTCACACTGAATCATGTGGTCATGTGGGGGACACTGTTATCTAATTGCTTGTCTGTACTGCGTCACACTGAATCATGTGATCATGTGGGGGACACTGTTATCTACCAGCTTGCTTTTTGTGCGTTCCATTCTGCGGACTAATTATGTATGTTGGACCGGAAGTTATACCTTGCTCTGTCGTTTTAAGATGAGACTTAGAACTGCATTTTTTGTGGGTGAGTGCTGTTTTCCTCACCGCGTAATTCCGAATGAGCTTATAATTGGCAGGAAATACGAACCGAGGGAAATCCATCAAGAGTTGGGTTGACAATCTATTCCAGTACGTGCATTCCAACAAATGTGGGTGCCTACTGGACTCTTGTAATATCACTCCAAGCATTCGTTTGTTTTCAACAAACATCTCCTTAGGTTCTTCAGTTATTTACTTTCAGTATCGACCGTTTATCTCCATTCATTAGCTTAAGTCCAGTCAACAAGGTTTGAACCTTGAATGCTTCACATACCTGGTTTGCACGGAGCCGAATTTGCTGCTTCATCAGTGCGGACTCGACGCATTAAGGTCCATGGAAAGCCATCAGAGTTTTGTTGTCCGCCATCAGCCGATGTGGCGATGACTTTGGGCCACCCGTTCGCCGTAGTTCTTCCTAGATAGCTATAGGATTACAAGAAGCTCCCAGTTGGTCTCAGGATTTGCAACTTCCCTTACATGTTTCTTTCCTCCCGCCTTCAGTGACTTCATGGTTTGCTTGAATTTAATCAGATGGCCTACTAACTAGTTTCTGCCGACTCGTAGACACTTTAGTGTGCCTGCCGTGGATGGAAGCGGGCTTCAACGGTTAAATCCGTACATGCGGTGACTGATCTCTGGGATCAGATCAACTGATCGTAGATCTGTCGTTCCACTTTCGCCCTCACACTATTGGTCCGGGTTTAAAGCTGACCACTCAAACGTAAAGACGGTGATAGCGTTTGATTAGTTCCTACCACGTGGATGTTTGGAAATCAGAGTAGTTGAAAGAGTTTAAGCACTGTGGATTCTTGGTAGGTGGTGAAGGTACTGGTGACTACACACCGATTATACTAACAAATGTCGCCGACGTTTTGACCGCCGAGGGTGGCCTTTATCGTGGAACAAATGACTTAAGGTAAAACCTTTCATGTTGCTAACCAAAGACCTGTCAACATACTGTCTGTCAGGGGTGTTGTGATTGGTGTGAGTTATGTCTGTCCTGTTGTCTGCTTGCTTGTGTGGTTACACGGTTGCATTTTTCACACCTGACCTTGGGACTGGTGTGTCATGTCATATCCGACCTGTTCTTGAGTTGTCTCTGGAACCAGACGACGGATAACGATTCACTATGGGGCCTGTTAATGCATGAAGTCGTCATGTGAAGAGCCACATATTCAGCGCAGCCATCTGTCGCTACGGCATGTGCACCTTACCAAAGTAGACCCGATGGTCCTCAGCTAACGCATGGAGTGCGACTGCCGAGTCACGCTCCAATCTGTGTAAATCACTCATGTTTTTTGGAGCAACTGGTTTGGGTTTGTCGATTGTAACTTTCATCTGTTCGCTGATTTGCTTAGGGTAAACATAGTCCAATTCGGCCTAATCAGTCTTGTAGACTTAGTTGGTCGTCTGGACTAACCGCGTCTTTTGTGTGAATCAGTTGTCTCTGAAGTGTGTTGTCCATTTGAAAAGCGGTGCGGATATTGAAACCGGTGAATACGTGTCGGACTCTTTCCGATATGTGCTGTCCCTAGGGAATCCACCTTTTTCAACCCTCGACCCGGCTACTGTATTCGGGTTGGGTGGCTGAACTGTGTGTGATGAAACCGTTTGAATACCCGGTGTTTCTCAATGTTTCTTTTAAGTGAATAATCCCAAATTCTGACATAGCTGTATTATTACATATCCTATTCGCTTGTTCAATTAGTATTCGAAATATTTCGCTCTCTTCAGACTCAGTAGATGAACACAGTTACATTTTATCTAGTGCTCTGATTGGTTGATGAACTGTGGTTGCAAAGTGATTTTAGTTCCAAGACAATATACACTGAAGAATAATAGTCGTTCTGTTAGGTGTTTTCCGTGACACGAGAACTCGGTCCTGAGGTAAGGCGTGAAGCATTCACAATCCACACATGACTTTCATATCAGTCACAATGCATACGACTGTATGTTGGCCACTCTTTGGCTAGCCACATTAATAGTGTGTTAATGTCTCCTGATTAAGGTCCCCATCAGTGGTCAGACGTCCGAATGTTTTGTTCAGTTTGTCCGCATCAACGTTTTCACAACAGATTGGGAGTCATCTCAGTGAACAGAGTGGATTAACGAAGGCATCACGGAGGTCTTAGAACACAATCAACGAGTCTCAAGCGGTAGTCCCATCGGTTTTGATCGGATCAAAATCGTAGTGCTTCCTTATCCGTGTTCCGTTTGTGTGTGTGCTGCTCGAATGTGGCGGAACGTCTTTCGTTAGTCACCGTAATTCTGGTGAAACCGAGTTATAGCCCCACATATACCCGGCTGCATAGCTTCGCTTTTGCACACATTCGTAAGATGATCTTGCTTGCTGACATTTGTTGTGAGATGGGAGCTCTTTGACTAGCATATTTGTTTCATTACCACCACGTATCCACTTTGCTTACCGCTTTCTTTTTTTGACGGTGAATCCCTTCTGAAACACTCATAACACTTACACGCAATTTATAACCATTTCAAAGTCTCCCCAGTCTCCTCTCCTGGGGACTGGATATGAAGTTTCTCATCCTGTGTAGGTTTATTTGAATTAACGTCTTGGCTCACAGCGACAGCTTATTCCATGATTTTCTCCTCGAAGAAAACCCCAAACTTGATAAATTTGCTGGATCATGGATTCGGGTCTCATAACTACTACTACCTGCTGCAGTAACCTCGCAATGATGGATGCTATCGCCTCGGAACTTATTAACTGCATCTGACTTTATCGAGGATCCAGTACGTCTCTTGAACACAGGATTTTGTGGGTAAACGCTTTCGACAAGCTCAGCAAATGACCCTTATAACTGTGAAATATGAGAAGACGAGTAACCAGTTGGAATGTAACGGTTTTTGAATGCAACCAACCAAAAATAAGAGGACACTAAAGTTATTTCCATGGGATCAGCGAAGATAAGTGTTGTTAGCTTGCCATAGTCATGTCTGTCTGATCCAGTAGCCCTCTTTGTCTGACATTTACTGTGTTATCAACGTGGTGTGTAGGAGCTAATTGAGGTCAAGCTAACAGCAAATCCTGGACATGTTTCTGTTGAACTCATAATTAAGGTTTTTTGCAGGCGTCTTCCCATTGCTGTCGTTGGCAGCCGTTGTTGGTACCTTTTGAATTTGGATGGCGGCACTCGATACATGATGATCAACTTGATCACCAGTATGTCCACCAAAGGGGTCAGTATGGTACTTGAGTTCGTATACCCGGACTCCCTAGTCAGTGATGCAATGCCTTCGAATGTGTTTTGGTGAATAACTTTGTGTCTGACTAGGATAATTCATTTCCTCGTAGCGAGAGGAGGAATAAATAGCCATGGGGTTGGTTAGCATGAGCCGTTTAGTCCTGACTCTTTGAAAACAGACAGATCGGTTAACAAGTACTACGTGAGCCTTGCTGCATCATACGTCCGCGTCACGAAGCGGGTCAACCTTCTGGATAGAAGGTTGTTTGTTGGTTGGTCACCGGCGCAGGGTAGTTTTATCAAGAGCGGCTTTGTATCGGCAGCCGCCGGTAAAGCTGCCGTATGTTGACGTTCTTCCATGTGGTGCTGTACGTTTCCAGGCGAACTTGGACGACTCATATAGATGCTTTATCCTTTGGACCTAAATTTTGTACACTTCTCCGCTATTTAAAATGTTCAGCAACTTTACCAGCTTCCGATAAAAAATACCCTCGGTTCCCCGGTACGAGAAATGCCGTAAGAGGATCGTCTGCAAAAGCGTTCCGTTTTCGGGTAATCGAACCCAGTGGTGAGCTGGGACCTTCGTTTTAGGAAATCCGGTGGAGGCTGAGGCATTTTCATCAATGTGGTACACAGGATCGTGTATTTTTCTGATCTCCTACACTGCGTCCACATTCAATAGCCGCACAGTGTTCTGATGACATCCTCAGTCCTGCGTCATACATATTAGACCGAAATTCACACTGACAATATTATTTACTGGATTGATGTAGGAAGGTACGCGTCTGTTCATACCAGCAGTAGATAATGAGACAACAGATAGCAGACGAAAAGTGCTGTGTTCAATGAGAACGAATTAGATCGGTCACCACCCGTTAGTCCCTCCTTTCGGTTTCATGGACAGTTACTGCACAGCACCGGTCACAAAAGGGGCGCGATAGCCCAAGTGGTTAGAGCGCGAATTTACGGACCGGAGGGTCCATGGTTCGAACCCGACCTCTGCCTCTCGACTTCCCCTGTATAGGCTCGGGCAACCTGGCGGTATCCCAACCTTCGTGCTTCTGGTGAGATGGCAGTTAGGCACCGAAAGAGTGCTACAGCTGAACGAACCGGTCGCAATTGTACTCTGATCCTATCAACTATGCGCACCACCTTTGCGTTCCACCCTTTTCACTGTGAGATGAGCTCGCCTGTCCTATGATTCTCAGCACTATTCTGTCTTCATCGACGCTTGTGATACTGTATCGAACAGGGTTATTTTTAGCTAAGGATCCAGAGTACTCAGAGTTTCGAGGCGAAAACAAAGTGTGCATCACGTCGGAACTGCAACTCTGCCAATCTGCACTTCCCAAATGTCAGGCATAATTGTTTCTCCCCCATAAAATCGGAGTGTACAAAACCTTAATGTATTTCCGTCCTGCATAAGAACATACAAAGACAAGAACCCCCTTGTAAAGTGGAAATTAATTGCTCGAACACCACTAGCACTCAGCTGAGTACACTTGGACATCTTCATGGATTCTTGCGTTACCATCGCATTTCAGGATGATGCTCTGTTTCCGTCTTAACTTTCCTAACCGCCCTAATACCCTCAAAACACGTGACCGATCAGTAAATCAGAGGACCATTTCGTACTGCGTAGTGCAACCCTTGTCCCAGAACGAGGACGGTGGTTCTTCACACGGAATTTCCCACCTCTGTTAGTGAACTCCTTTCCACAGTGTACATCGATCGCTCATCTTATCTTCCCATTTCCATTTTTTTCTGTATGAATTCAAACCACTTTCTTCGTCGCGCCAATTCTCTGTTGATTTCAAGTAAGAAGTCTTCAACGAGAGAAATCCCTTGCGACCTGTTTTTTCCCCTATATTTCACGGAGCACATTTGCTTTCTGGACTCACTACGATTTTCCTAGTGGTTGCGTTTAGGCCACTTTTTGTAGCAGCCAAGCACCATCTGACTCACATTTCTCTGTGCTTAAAAAGGTCATGGAATCATGTGCTAGCTGCAGTTACTTTCTTACTCAATACAAACGTGTTTTACGATGAAGTCCCTCTTATCATTCGTTCTCATAATTTCCTTCTCATAAATACGGTTTATTTGGGTGTCCCGAGCAAGGGTCGTCGGGGTCATTTACCAAGCTTTGCAAGAAGTTCTTGTTGTAGTATGCAATCAAGTTGAGCACTGTCGCATATTCAGTATCACCCAAAGAAAAAACGTTTGCCGTAAGTGCACGCATCCTCTTTGGCGGGATCGAACATTCGGGTCAGGCTGACGGGAAACATTGTGGTGTACTTCTTATTGGTGCGTTGGTCTGTCTTCGGAAAGTTCTATCTTGGAGGGGAATGCAATAATGCATTATATAATGTATCCATCTAGTTCACTTGAGATCGAGTGGTAGTTCTTCGCTGTCTTGTGGTTTGAAAGCCTTTTGTGCTGGGCATCTTCTTTGAGTGACAACCGATGTTTGACAAGTGTGCTGAATTCTCTCATAAACATACATAACCTAAGCACCAATCGATGGACTATATCCTGTCGTATGCTATGGATCTCTGAGTACAAATACTAATGACGGGTTTGATACTGAACGGCAGAGGTCCCGGGGCGAGATGGCCCAAGTGGCTAGAACGCGAATTTACTGACCGGAAGGTCCGTGGTTCGAACCCGATCTCTGCTTCTCGACTTCTTCTGTCTAGGTTTGGGCAACCTGGCAGTATCCCAACCCTCGTGCAACCTTCTGGTGGCATGGCAGTTAGGCACCGAAAGGGTACTACAGCTGAACGAGGTCTCGGATGAAATGAAATTGGTTGCCGAAACCGTAGTAGAATTTTCCTGTTCAGACGTTTATTTGCATCGAAAAGGCTATAAACCCTGTGAATGGTTGACCACTGCTAAACTTTGGTATCGCTACAATTGACGCGTTTGTATGCAGGTTACTTGGCAACAGTTCTCATATTGCCTTTTTTATCAGGGGTAGTGCATTTCATGTCATCTGTTTGTTGTTCCACTTAGACCCAGCCTTCCTTGCTTACCCTACCCCGACTGTCGGCACGAAAAATGTTGTCCAACCTTGTTGTGTCTCTTTCAGTCGCTACCCGATGCCTATAAATCCCATCCAATAACAAAATAAGCCTTTAAGACCACTGTTTAAGCGTTTGTTGATTTCCAAATCTATTCTTATGCAATGGTCCAACGCGTATACTGTCTGGCATTTTCGCCGTACGTGCCAGTTCAGACTGAAATTTTATCATCTGGTAGGTAATTCGAAGTTGGCGAATTTCGTTGGCTCCTATTGAATTTTGGAGAGCCTGTCGATCCTACTGAAGATTTCAGGGTTCAAATGTCAACGAGTGCTCCCTTTTTACAGGAGATTATTGTAGGGGTTGATGTACTATTACGTCGTTTGTTGCTGTCTTCTCATCAGACTTAAGAGTGCACTCTTTTGGTGTCAGTGGGGAGCCTTGAAGTTTGACGGTTATGCTCTGCATTGGTTGTTTCATATAGCATACCTCAGCTTGTCAAACGCATATTTCTGTGTGAGCTTAGCACCAGTATATCCGTGGTGCTTGCTACGCGTTGTCCAACGTCGCTTATCCCCAATCGTGTTCTTTTCGTTCCTATAACATATATTCCGGATCCGCATTAAGCATCCTGAATTAGAGCACATTGTATCCTGCCACTTCAGCTCAATTTAATGGAACTCTGTCAGCGACCGACGCCATTCCCAATGGTCCACAGAGTCCTCTTACCTGTGGTTTAAAACCGAAGATTCTATCTATGAATAATTCCACAGAGGTGTAGTTTGGCCTCTCACTAACCCTTGTGCTTTCCGGTTTGCTGAGTATCTACTACCCCAAGGCAGTTTTATGCAAGGGTGCTTTATTTTGTTCAACCCATTCTGATGCTTTATTCTCGCAGTTACGGGATCTTTTTTGTACCAGACCATGCTATTTTGCTGACGTTCAAATCACTTGACTTGCTACTTTATACGTGTGCTTCAAAGGTTCATGTCCCATCATGGGATCAGGGATCCCAAGTCGTTCACTGCACTGCACAATCGTTGATAAACGGGTGACTATGATAGGGGTACCATAGGCATTGCATGTTGCGGAGCACCGTAAGCTTCCACACAGCTGGTGAACAGCACATCCCAAGGTCATGTATCTGTGCGCTACACGGCCTGTCTTTCATTTCCATTCAAACATCTGTAGAACCTAGCCGGCTCGTGTCTTTAATCTGGCCAACACAAAGTGAGTTGAAGCACACGTTAGACCATCCCTTTGCACCTGTACCCACTTTAAAGCACCTGATATACAGCACACTCCACTATAGTTCTTCATCTAGAGGAGGTAAAGTTCTCTGATACATACATTTTGTTGGAAGTATGGTGGTATAGATGTCATACTTCAGAGCTTTTTTTATTCCTTGCCTTTGTTGCAGAGACGGGAGTCTCCTCAGCAGGAAATGGTATCTCCGCCACTTTCGACTCGGGAACTCTCGATGTATCTCCAGATAAAGCAAATAGTGTGCTACCAGCTGCGCGTCCTTGGGAAGAAACTTCGTCCACAGCTGTCGACAATTTATCAGACGTCAGGCGTTGCGTGAGTGCTGTGCCCCATCAGCTGCGTTCTGATGACGCAGTAGCTCATCAATTGAATCCGGTCCAAAACGACGATCGATCAGACTGGGTAAATTTTCGTTCTTTGTTCCTGTAATTCGCTTTCTAACCGTATATACCCGCCATACTTAGGCATTTCATCCGTCTATCACATTTGGGCGCTCAATTTCCGTGGACGGTTGTGTGCGTTCGTTTGGGTTGGTACAACATGCAGACAACCTCCACCACCACTGCCTCTTTCTGAACCATGGCCACCGTGTTCCCTGACTGTAGATCCAGACGTATGAATTTTTCCTGTACGTACGTGTCAAAGAATGGACAGTTCTTCAAAAACGCTTGCCTTGCTATAAGTGGACGTAATGTAGTCTGCATATTCCAGGTCCACAAGGGTTCCGTTAACACTTTTATGACCACAGGGAGGTTTGAACAGGTTCTAGCACTTGCCACATGATATAATCAACCACAAAAGACATCTGAATCTCTTCGAGACGGGGCAAGTGTACATCCCTGTCTTCCATACTACATCAATGTCAACAACGATACATTCGCGTAGTTTCTGTCTGATGGGTTTCCAATGTCCAGAGAAGGTTACGTGTTTTGATTGTCTTGGTCCGAGTAACGTGCTTATTCAACGTTTTAGGATGAATTACTTGACTATAACCACTCACACTTTACGAGAAACAGTCCGTTTCCGGGCATTTTTTTCTTTTCAGGAATACCTACCTACCGCTGCTCACCGTTTAGAAATTTGACTGGTTTACTCTTGGGAACTGTTGTTCCGTAGTTCTATCTTGTGTAATCGAATGCATCAGAATTTTTACCCAAAGAACACAATCATGTGGGTAATGGTCACAAAACTGTCACCTCTGTTGGGCAGTAGAGTGATATAATAATCCTCCTTTTGGGAGGGAAAAGCTGTTTTGAACTCTCCGGGAGTGTGAATTCTTTTCTGGGTTTTCTCCTTTTAGGGGTATACTTGACTGAACTGTATGGCCTCTCATCCCGCTTCCCAGCAGAGTTTTTTTCCTCCCATCCCAGAAGGACTACCTTGTACTCGTCCCACGATTTTTACCATAGTGCTTGCGAGCAAAATACCTACCCCAAAGTGGGCTCGCGAACTTTTGGTATTTTTGGATATACCAGTGCCCCACGAGGTCCACCATTTTTCTGTAAATGTCAAGGTTGCACGAGGGCTGCGATACTGCCAGGGCGCCCACGCCTAGACAGCAGGACGATTAGGGTCCTCAATCAAAGCCTTTGGTTCAAGAGCCTAACGACTTGCTTAATGCAAGTGCGAAAGATTTATCCGCACATGAGGATACACCGGAGAAGGCGAGATAGCTCAGTGGTTAGACCGCGAATTTACTGACCGGAAGTTCCGTGGTTCGAACCCGACCTCTGCTTGTCGACTTCCCCTGTCTAGGCTTGGGCAACCTGGCAGCATCCCAGCCCTCATGCTTCCTTCGGGTGGCATGACAGCTAGGCACCGAAAGGGTGTTACAGCTGAACGATTATTGTTATATTATTAATGCGAGTGCATTACCATTTTTACGGAACACCTCGCCACACGGGGGAGATTGTGTTCGTCAGTCCTCTAGCCATTGACCAACCTGGTATGAGAGACTGTGTGGGTGTCGCGGGGACACCCCCAGCATAGCTCAATGGGTCGCCGAGGTACACAAACCGCCACACCACTGTAAGGTCCTGTCAGAAATTAGAAAAGAATGGTAGTATGGGTTGTTTAATAAAACAACCCAGGGGATATACTTTGGAGCGGAGCTCAACGGTGGAAAGTATGGATATTCTAATAAACATCACGGATATTGATGGTCGAGCTGTACAGCTAAGACTCAGATGATCACGTCATGTGTAATGTATTTCTATGCTATCGTGTTGAAGGTCGTTTGATTCACTTGGAAAGACATCACGTGGTACCGATCAATCAATGTAGAGCTGTTGACAAACGCATTTGCCGAAGCCTGTAGCTATCAAAAATTAACGGAGCAACATGACTTCCATTACCGTTGTTTGAGACACCTCCGTGGATCATGTGTGTCCAAGTTCGCACATCCCTGATTCGTTCTGGTAAATGTAGAATGGATTCTTCTGCCTCCGAATGTCTCTCCATGCTGCATGATATCCCTCTGTTCTTTCAATCGAAGTTACCTGCATGTATGTCCTGCTAGATTATGTTCTGATATGCACCCATAACCTTACTTTCGAATCGATTACCAAGCAGGCTCTCTCTCTCTAAGGTCAATGCAAATCGTGGAAATACAGACCTCTGGGGTTACTTTCATCCCGTTTGGAATCTGTCTTGCGCTTGTCCTCGCTGCACATGATCACAAGGTGACGGTTACTCCTAGTTTTGAATCGCGTTCGACTTCATGCTTATGACATACCTCTTGTCGGCTGTTTCATTTGATGCTTCATCGCAAATAATGTTCTTTACGTATTGACGATCTGATCGATTAACCAGTTCAGATGAAAGTTAAGCAACGAGTGTTGGTAATAGTAGCTTGGTTTTAAGGTCGCAAGAGCAGAATACTTGTTTCAATGGGCCAACAGATTGAACCTTAGAAGCGCCACATGTTTATCACGACTTGCGCGAGGAGTACACTTCGAACGGGCTCAAGTTTAAAAAGAACAAAATATAGCAAAACCACTAAAAAAAGTGGGATGTCTTCATAAAGATTTCGGGACTCTGTTGTCCCACTCGTATTCCAACACAAGCAAAGACTAAAATCTTTCTCGTCCCCAATTCCGATACAACTCGTGTGCAGCTCATCAGGACGGGGGCTTGTAGCCGCTTTTTGGTGACGCGCATGTAGGGTTCGAACCCGGGTCCTCGAAATTTTAGTCCACTGTCTTGTACACTCACTCACCCGGACCAACAATTCACATTCTTCAGTAAATCCACATATATCTGCCTAAATGCCCTTTCCGAACTCTTGGTCATTTCGGCCTCAGCTTTCTTAGACCTATCTAATCACATTGATTTTTGATGTTATCTCAGTTAGTGGCACAAGACTGTTCTTCACTGGCTAGCTCTCTCCCCTTAGTATATCTGAATAGTAACAAGGTGATTAGACAATGGCTGTTAGGTTGTGCAGCAGGTTTTTCATTCACGGAAAACATCCAGCATCATCAACTGCAGCGACTCGGTCATGTGCTACGCATTTCGAAACACCGTCTACCGAGACGATTGTTGCTGTCATTACGTCCTTCAGAATGGCGTTAACCGCCATTCGTAAAACTCGCCAGAAGGACGTGAAAGTGATTAGGAGGAGTTTGTTGTTGTACGTTTTCCAGGATGGGTTCCGACGGACTCCGCCTGTGCTTACCTGGAAACATTGCAAGAAATGGTGGTTGGCCAATGTCAACGGTGTTCGTGCTGTCAGTTTCTTTCCAGATTGTCTACTTGAGTGCTTGGAGGTGTGGGCACATCAGAATGTTTAACATATGTCATGACTTTGCCCCCTTCCTCACTCACTTCCTCTTCTTTTCACTCCGAGGCTTGAAATATAATTAGACAAACTTTATGGTTGTACGGTTGCACGTGAAGCATCAATGCCAACACTGATGTTACATTCTCTAATGAGTACGTCTGACTGTTGCATATTAAAAGTAGCTAGCGTTCTCATGCAGGAGGGCACGTATTAGGACTTGTTCGCCTGAGAATTTCTCAACCCCGAGCGGAATTATCAACACAACCGACTTCTCGCTATTCAGTAGTCCTGGATCTTTGCTACTTTGTGAGCAACTAACGGATTAGCCCAACTTCCGTTGTCATATTTGTTGTCTCGTTGGAACTTTTCTCGCTGGGATTGAGGTGTTCTCGTCGCCTAGGCGACAGAACGCAAGCTTTTATGAGCATGACCAGCATCATGCTGCAGTACAGGAGACCGTTCTGGAACAGCGTGGTTGCTGTGAGCGGTGGCGTGATCAACTGGCCTACTGATGACAGGTTCAGGTTAAACGTCAATACCGGGGGCCTGTGTAGGAATTTTCCTTTCTCACCTATTGTCAATAGCTCCTCCTGTTCCCCGTCTGGTTGGATAAATTTGCTCTCTACTCTCCGCTTTCCGCTGACCGGCTGTTTTGATCGGTCCATATGTTCACTAAAAACACCAGGTTTCTGTATATCTATCCGCGTAATTCCGCTCCTCTAAATAGGTATCATTGAGCAAGTGGCTTGTACTTCACAATTTCTTTTTGGGGTACGTCCTGTTGGAACGGGCAATGAATTTTGTTTCGTTTTTGGACGTCTTCGATTCGTTTATTGTCCAGCTCAACGGGTTTCCTCATTCTGACCCACAAGTTTTCCTAAAATCACCCTATTTCTTTAATTCTTGGGCCTAATATAGTGTTTTTTCCTTCCAGTCTGCATTTGAATTCAAAGCAACGGGGACTGTGGTTAACCAGCAACTGACGAATACCTCCGCTACAGCCTGGCCCACACAAACCAATCACTTTGAGAACTTCACTTCTGAGCCTACTACCCCAACCCCTCCAGAACCACCCCAACGAAGCCATAGCAAGTTTCCGGCTAACGTTGGCAGTGCCTTATCTATACCTTCTTTGAACGCGTTCACTGTGCCTCACTCAACGACCGCGTCGGTTAATAGCCTACAACCCAGTCCAACTCCTCCAGGTGCTCTGTCGGTAGCCGCGGCGTTCTCGGAAACATGGCGTGCTCACTTCCTCAACGGAGGTGGTAGTTCGTTTTCAACCATCACACCACCTCCAGTTCAAACCGTCTCAGGCGAACTGACCCTGGCATTTCCCACGCCGGCTGTTAAGCAGCTGGTTTCTGCATCGTCGATTGCACCCTTGGTGCTGAAATTGACAAATGCTTTTCGTCTGAGAGACATGCAATCCAAACTAGAAGGTGCCTCCATCACGTGAGTTTCTGTTGCATTCGTGTGATCCATTCGACCTGTATTACAGTTCCTCTCATGGGTTACTTTTTAAGTTGTTCAAGTGGTTTTAAATGAGTGGATTTAGAGAGTAATCTCCCATACATTACACAGCCACTGTGCACGGCGCAGGAGGCAGCTGATCGCAGATATTATCCAACCACTCACACAATCACCATTCTATTTGAATAGATAAGACTTATCTCCGCTTTGCTCCCCGCCTTGGTTCGACTGCTTGTCGTTGACATCATTGTTTTGTATTGGCGAGATGGCTCAGTGGTTGGATCGCGAATTTACTGACCGGAATGTCCGCGGTTCGAACCCGTTCTCTGCCTCTAGAATTCCCCTGTCTAGGCATGGGCAACCTGGCAGTATCCCAGCCCTCGTGCTTCCTTCTGGTGGCATGGGAGTTAGGCATCGAAAGGGTGCTACAGCTGAACGATTTTTTACAGTCTGAATGCAGTTCTCCGTATCGTTGGTGCTACAGCTGAACGATTTTTTACACTGTCTGAATGCAGTTCTCCGTATCGTCCCTTATTTTCACGCAGACTGTATTATACGGATTGTAATGAATTTGATATAACCCTTGGAAATTGGATCACCTCTTAAATTACATAATCAAGCCTTTGTGAGTCACCGAAAGGTTGGGCTGCGCAATCTGCTGTGCTTGAAAAACAGAATGATCAGCTTCTATGCTTCACCATGACAAAGTTCACTGTGGTGGTCGTATAGCTCACTGACAGCTGGCGTTGTGAGCGATTAAGGAGTTTGGCTTATAGATCTGTCGTGAACTTACTAATCAACTGAACTGTTGTTCAGTGATCGTCTCCTTTGTATCAACTTGTTTTTCATGCTCATTCTCATTATCATGAACGGCAACGTGGTCGTTGGCTTCACCATCGATCCGGACGGATGTTCTGCCAAGTCATGTGAATGGAATTTGACTGAATACATATTATGGAAATCATGATCAGTTTTTGGTAGGCTACATAACCGCTTCTCTAGGTCCACTCAGTGAACTTTGGTTAGGACGAAATGCGTTCTGGGGCCAAGGCTTGTTGGAAATCACTTCCCCTGATTCGTAAGTACGGTTCCGAGACCGTCTTATGCAGCAGCGCTCTGATACGCCGTTTTAGTGGATATAACTGGGCTTAGTGATAGCTCGGTTTGATCACCAACAGTTATGACGTTCGGATATGAAACCAATCCGAAGCCTGATGAATTCTTACTAAAATCTTCCTTATCGTAGGATACTTTTTAAAGTAAACTTTTTGTGCTAATAGTTAAGCACTACACACTGTCCGCCTGTGATGTAACTCAGGGTTACATTTGACATAAGGAAGCACAAACATCCACTGCCATCATTTGCTTTGGGATGACGTATGGCAAACAGTAAAATCCTTTGGTTATAGCTTTGACTGACGAGGATGAAGATTGCTTGAGGGTTTTAGGACTATCTTGAACGATCACAACAGACGTTGGCAACATGTAGGGGCTGATAGATTTGTTCTTCCAAGGTGAGGTCATTATGCATCCACAAGACAGCCCTCTGAAATGGACGGACAAGCTAGAGACAAAAACCACGATAGGATGGCTTCTAATCCCACCAGACTAGCGCCCATGCATAACTAACTATCACGTTAGTACCCACACCCTGAAGAGATGCGGACATTGTTTTTCACAACTTCATCTGGTCTTCCACGACCCCTTGCCCCTTTCGTCATGGCGTCGTTCCTATCTCACTATCGCTGTTCGCTTCCCTAAGCTTCTACAAAGACACTTGGGTGTTCTGTTCCAGGGGTTATGTTTACTCTCAACCACGTACCTCCCTATAAGTGAACATGGAATCCAGGGTGCTCAGTAAAGTAGAATAGTGATGAGAAAGCGGCATACTTTTTTTCTTAGAACACACCCACTGCAGTCGTCCCCTTCGTATAAGGACTTCTCTTCGTCTGATGTGGTCTGTACTTGTGGGACATAACTCCTTAGGCTATGGGAATTTGTCTTGCTCTTTCTTGCGAACCGAGTGAAGGGCTTCGGTTCACTCATGAAAAAATTCAATTTAATAGGCAAAATGACTGGGTTGATTTGCATTGACCTTGACACAGAAATATCCCGATGATAAGTGGGTCGGACGGTTATCGTCTGATCGCGTTGCCGTCGCTTTTGAACTATGATAATTCCCGTCTGGTGTGTCCAAAAGTGTCATTTAACCGCCGCAAATACCGTTCCTATCTCCATGAACTCAGATGCTAACAAGTTTAGCTGGATATGTAGGAACCCGGTCACAAAATTAAAACAACGATCTCTAACAGAGCTATGTCTGACCCCACCGTGCTCCGGCTGTTGTTTCCTCAGTTTCTGGTGAAGTATTTAATTATGGAGTCTTTTGGCATTGTTAAACTAGTTACGATACCCCAATAGACCCCTGGTTTTGATATGTCTTGATGTGCTATGCTTTGTTTCCCTTCTTAAAAGAAAGCGTTTTCGCTGCAAGTGCTGTGACAACTGCAAATTAGTTGTACGGTCTATCAGCCTACATGGATTAACTTTTCATCAGTAGAGTAGTGGGATGCGTAGACTGTTTTCCTTAGAAATCTTGATTGTCAGCAAGTCAAATTATAGTGTAATGTAAAGGTCAGAGCAACCGGGCCCCCACACCTTAAGGAATCAGTGGGCCTTAGTCATCGTTTAAACAAGTATAGCCAGCTGAGTGTTTTGGGGAGTTAGGAGTTGGTCGCCGTGTGTTTGTGTCTCTCAGTGGGCACCCGACAGGGAGCGACAGGTTATTAGAACAGCTGAATAAGCTATTTACAGAAGTCGTACTTCATCGAAAACAGTTCAGCCACGTCGTGGATAAGTTTTTCATTATGTGCAAATGTTTCAGGGGGAACAGGGACCTCCCTATTGCGAACTTCGATTCTACGGTAGGTTAACTGGGACAGGCTTTCTCCCAGCACGGCAGAAGGAACACTGTGAGCCATCAGCTCCTTACTTAGGGGCTATCTTTGTATGGGAGTAGCCGTAGTGGTAATAACTGTCATCTCGGAAATCCCTCCTCTGATAAACAGTGTAGTGACTTGTGGTATATTTTTACTTTGTCAATTCGAATCGTGTCTTAATCATCCTCGACTGCCGTCGTTTTTCCTACAAACGTAAAAACCTACCATCGTCACAGAGCCCTAGTCCTCTAATATTAAGCGCATATCGTTTCTACTTATCGATCCTGCTGGTTGTTCGAACGTGCTTTCCAACAATGCTTTTAAATATTGTGTTATTTTACTTCAGGCATCCAGTCCCCGTTCAGTGTACACCGAACGGACACTTTCGTAAGACATGCCTATTAGTTTTTATTCGACAGTTGCAAATATCAGCCTTGTAGAGTGGGTGGTACCCTTTGTCGACTTTTCCACTTTTAGCCACTGGTCCGAAACCAATCGGAAAAACTGGCACTCAGTATCTAGCATCCGAAGGAGACCTCGTGACACACCTATTGTAGCCTAGCTGTTTTAACGTACCAGACTTTGCTTCCGTTGCGTCGTGTTCCCACCTAGTTGATTGAATCATACAAATCACATTTTTTTCCGACAATCATTCTTCCAGACCACTATCTCCAGAGAAAAATTCAATTTGTCCACCTACTGAGTCGGCGTTGGTTGCCGCGGCGTATGTGGTAACTGTGCCTGGCCCGGTCGTAATCCGATATTTGTCTGAGGAGCTACAGAAACGAATAACCAGTAATCTTGATTCGGGCAAGTCAGACTCTACAGCATCCGGTCCCCCTTATATCAAATTAGATTTATTGACCTACACAGTTTCTTTCAATGCCTACGGACAATCTTCAAACGTTACTCCGCCCATACACCTATGCACCTATTGGCGTTGTGAGCCGACTATGACCGACTTCCGCTTGGACTACACCACACATTGGCCCATAAGCGAAAGTACATCATCGTGAGTTCTAGGCTTTTTCTGATGCCAATTAGCTTGAATTAACTGCTGTTTGTCTTCACTTTTCATGATGGACTAAATACTTAGGAGAAGGAATTGGTTGCCTATGTCTTCAGCTTGTTACCAAGGCTGGATGAAGAACAAGTTGCGGCAGTTGTGATGTTTTGTGGACAGTTGTGTGAGGAACTCACTCAGGAGTAATACTTTGGTTAGTACATTTCGGTGTGCTCAGGCTCTTTAAACTGACCACCCAGTTCCTTGGAGCTGGGTAAACGGATTCAGTAGGATGCATTCTTCTTCCTTGAAAGGGAACCCAGATGAGTCGCCATCTATGGTTACTGAGGTGCTCTCTGGTAGTATTTTGCGCAGTTTGGTAGATTATCAGAAGAGACATTTGTGAGAATTAAGCTGCGTTTCTCTCTGGCCGAGGATGCGTTGACCATATCGTTATCTTGAAACAAGTTCTTGGACAGCTCCGCTCCTTCAAACGTCCCACGTTGATCTTTTTTTACCTGAAGTCTGCTTTTGACTCTGTTGATCGTCAGGAACTTTGGCGGTGTCTGGCAATCAAAGGTGTCCCTTCCAAATTTATATCCCTTATGAGGACACTATGCGAACTCCTGTGGGTACCTACGAGTATACGGCAAACTTTCGCCTGAGTTCACCACATCTAGTGGAGTAAGACAAAGCTGTCCTCTCTCACCTTTCCTCTTCAACTTTGTTATTGTTGTGCTACTTGAAATTGCTCTGCCTGTCTCTTGAACCTCGGGAGTTGAAATGCTCCCAGGAAGTTCGCTTACAGACATTGAGTATGCAGACGATATTTCTCTCCTTGGTTCAGATCCTTCCTAAATGCAAGCGATTTTAAATAACCTAGCTAACTCTGCCGCACGATTTGACATGCGCTTCACACCTGCAAAGTGTAAAGTGCTGCTACAAGACTGGGTGGGATCAAACCCACACCTCATGTTTCCAGGTGAGCCAATCGACGTGGTAGATAAATTTATTTACCTGGGCAGCTCTACAAGTTCCGGTGGATTGGCTGGAGATGAGATTATTTCTCGAATCGGAAAGGCCAGGGTAGCTTTTGCCAACCTCCGACACCTATGGCGCCGACGTGACGTGAGCTTATCTTTCAAGGGAAGAGTTTACACTGCGGTGGTGCGATCCATACTGCTTTATGGATCAGAGACGTGGCCCCTACGTGCAGAGGACGTACGGAAGATGTCAGTGTTTGATCATCGATGTCTCCGCAGCATTGGTCAGGTCTGATGGGAACATCGGATTAGTAATGCTGAGGTACGTCAGATGGTCTTAGGAAGAAGGAACTCTCCCGCGATAAATGAATTACTCACGCTTCATAGGTTACGCTGGTTGGGACATGTACTCCACATACCAGAAGACCGTCTGCCTCACGAAGTTCTTTTCTCCTGGCCCTGTGTTGAGTGGAAGCGACTGAGATGTGGACAGTGTATCATCTGGCAGCGTAGTACGAAAACACTAACCAGTAAACTTAGTCGGGCGGGCAACTGCCGCGAGGCTCTGGTTATGTATTCATTGCGAAATTTTTTTTTATCAGTTCCAACTGTAGTGACGTCAGTCCACGAGATTCTGAGCTTCGTATTTCGTTCGTCAACTAGAGACAATTACAGCGACAAAACGGTCTGTCCTTGAGTCCCATGGGACATATAAGTTAGGCTGCAGTGTGGACCGTTTTGTAGTATGCTCGCTAGGTATCACTCCTCCAAACACCAAAACGCATGCATCTTCAGGCCTTCGAATTTCGCTGTCTGAGAAGTATATTTCGAGTAGACTGGCGCCAAGGAATCCGCGACCAGACGGTTAAAAAATCATTGCTCGGTTGTACAGCTGGGACAGCAATTCAGCACCAGCGGTGGTCTGGTCATGTGTTGCTAATGTCTCCCGTGCCTACTTCATAATCACGCGGCCAGAGACGATTAAGTTTTCATCGACAGAGGGATACGAAAACGATCACTGAGTGCCACGCGCCTACTAGGATGGGGTACTCGTGATCCTATCTGTGTTTAGCTAGAGACGTTGCAAGGTACTATTCCTAATGGTTGTTAAAGACATTATTTGTATTGTTTCATTATTGTCGTCCATTCCTGTTCAGATTTTCCAAATGTCTCTGGAAGTGCGGACATCTCAGAATGATTGCAGTAGTGGGATTAGCCCCCTTTCTCTTTAACTCTTTTCGCACTAGACCTTTTCCGCGACAGTGGACCATCGGTCTTCAACACTGATGTTGTGTTGTGAATTGTGGTGATGACAGCAGTTGTGGACAACAATGTCTGCAGGGTCCAATTTGCCCTTTATTGAGAACGCTCATTAATTGGATCCAGTAGTGAAGGTCGATATTCCATTTAGCGTGAGCGATCCCGGTACATTTTTCCGAAGCATCAAGCGAGCGCCAAGTTCAGATTGGTTTTATCAGCGCAGCTGACCACAAGCCACTGAGTAAACCTCATTGGAGTCTGAAGGACTAGGATATAAACTGCAGCAACCTTCCAGGCCCATCTCAATATGTCGCATACCAATGTATACGGAAAACCCGCTTGGGTAATCAGAAAGAAATCAGTCCAATTTGGGTCCAAGTAGAACATAAGATTGATGGAAACTCGGGGACTGTGCCTACCCGATGAGCCGAAGAAGGGCGAAACCGGTCGTGGGCTGTCGAAGGATTTTCAGCAACCTTATGAGTAGTGCATTACGTATACACAAAGAACCCTGTTTGATCTTTGTTATTCTTGAAAGTTCATTCGGGTCCTCCAACAAACGTCTTTTCGTTCATGCCACATCGACTTGGTGTTCTACTTTCTATTAAGCTTTATTAACTTACCACATGTCGACGATTTTATGACTAAATTTTCCTAGGACCTCCAAAACATGATCTGTTTTGCATAAAGGCTCCGGAGAATGCAGTGCACACTTTCCGTATGACATCATGGACCTTATAAACCTGGGGCGCTCACTTGATACTCATATGGAGTACACTTTTCTCGCACGTCAAAAGCGTTAACTAGTTCACGTTTCACTTCCGCCATCTTCTGCGTCTAACTAGGATTGCGTGAGGAAACTTTTCACGCGTGAATGATATCTCCTCAGGCTGCTTCCTATACAATCAGTGTGGTATGTGTCTCCGTGTACCCAATCGATATACGTACACTTTTTATCTTCTTCATTCCAGCTTACCCGCTCGAGGTGACCTGCGAGTTCACCTGAGTGTCGATGGTGGTGTGGCGCGCATGCAAAGTCTGCCACTCGGATTCTGGTTTCCTGACTCAAATCGAGCCACCTGGCAAATCCCACTGGGTCAACCAACTACTAGCAGCGTGGGCAGTACCCCACATCAGACCAATGCACTGCCTACCACGAACTTCAACACATCCGGTACGATTCGTGCCAAGTTTATCCTCACAAACGGTCCCGGTCGACCACAGCCTGTGGCCTTACAATTCTTCCGCGAGGATTGCCTTGCCAGTGGTGTCCTACTAGAGTTAGAAGGCTCGGATTATCGCCTTAGCTTGTGCAAACGACGGGTGATTGGCGATCGATATATTTGTGATCCACCTAGTCATTCTCCACGATTTCAACTACACCCCGCACCCCAGGCACTGAAAACAATCAATCAGCAACCAAAACCTCCCAGTCGCATTCCACTCCCTCATTCCGATGGTCTTCCTCAATCAATTCAAGATTCACCCTCTCTTGCTGCTAAACCCGAAGACAGCATCCCCTAGTCTTATCGCTGGCGTTCTTATTAGTCATTGCAGCGCAGTTGATTATCGAACTTTACCATTTCATGGGAAGCATTTCCTCTTATCTGATGATCCAAATCCTAATATCGTTTGCTTTCATTTTTACACCATTTCCTAACTTTGACGTTTCCCACAGATCGCCGATTGAAATCCGTCTGCATTGTAAAAACAAATTGCAACAATACTCAGTTCCTGCTTTCCTGTTGCGTTCGCTATTATCTCTATCTAGGGTGCTGGCCTCTGCGTTCAGTAAAGTTGTCTCTGATCTGAAGTTTCACGCAGATCTTCAACAGCGGTTGGTTTGTCCACACGGTGGTTCGCGTGGCTAACGAATAAAAAAAGTCACGTGATTTCCGCCTCCCCCTTGCTGTTGTCCTTATAAAGCTGAGTTCATCATACATACAACTGTCCCCTAATCAATTGGCTACCCAATGTGATTCAACACCATGTTTGTTTGTTTCTAAGTGGAACCTAAAGCATCCGTGTATTTATTGTTTCAAATGTAGGTTTAAAACTTATCGGGAGAGGGGGAACGCTCCATCTGCCAGGTTGATCGCATCACTTTTGATCCACATACACTTCACAAAAACTACAAAACCACTCGTGTGGACATCAAGATGCATTCATCTTTGTACGAGGGATAAAACTGATATCTTGCTGCATATTTACCTACCCGTCTACCGAAGGCCTTTCGTGCCAGCAATATGTACTTGTTGCTGATGCCCTCAAGCTCACTTCAAAATGTCCCTCTGATCCAGGCCACTGCTTTCTCATCTTGATGACTTACAACCAAGACTGCTTAAAACACAATCCAGATACCTACACTGTCAGTTTCAATATCCCCATCAATTAAGTCTCCATCTGATGCTAAGAGACGAGCTGGGAAATTGAGGAATCCTGGCAAGGCTCGTGGTTGAACTGGGCTTGTGGGCTCTGAGTGCTCGAACTTAGTAGTTGTTGTCTGGAAGCCGCATCCTCTTGATCGTCTTCTTTCATGTTGTTTTTCATCATGCCCCAATGCCGACATCGGTGTAGTTCTTGCCTATCGTCAGTCTAACTATGCGGAACTTCCATTTCTCTCACTCGACAATAGCTTGTCATGCCGATCCGTAGACTTGAAGCAACGAGGCCACTATGCGTGTTATCCTGGCCGATGGAAGTAGCAACGGTCGTTCGCCTAGTCCTTGGGTTCAAATCCAAACCATATTGTATTGACGGCTGTAGTCGTTGTTTAGTGACCATTCTACTCGAAGCGCCCGGCTCTTTGTACCCTATCTTTTCCGTCCGTCAGTTTTACCAGGTGAGTATCAGGCTAGAGAAATCCGAACCCAACCGTCCCATCTCTCTCCAGTCTTCTTGAAACTTTTATAAACTTATCACTGCATGGCCAAATTTTTCCTTGGAAATCAGACAACGATTTTTCGCATTTGATGGTTTCGTCTTTGCACTTTGAATCGACATGCAAGAATTTTTTGGCCTATTTGCACCCTAATTGCTTCACAGTTTGTCCACAATGTGTAACCACGTGCAATACATTCGGCGTTGCTCTGTGAGAGTTTAGCCTTGCTTACAGACCTTAGTACCGTGGTGTTGGACCACGTCCTGATCTGTATCACACACTCGAACCCTGTTCTCAGTCAGTGAGAAAAATTCTTTTGAATAAACGAGAAGAACTATATTAAGATCGTCGATCATGTTTCCGGTCCGGTTCTCCGATGGTTACCACATTTCGCCTGATGTGTCCTTTTCATCACTTTATTGAAAAAGAAAAGTAACAGGGTGCATGTTGTGGGAATCCGGTAAAAAAAAATGCTGCTTAAGATAACGAAGTTATGGTCGTTTCAGAAACCCACGCAACAATCCCGAACGGCGGCCTTCCATTGGTTATAGGTGGATCGGGACCAGGAGCCTTTTCTCCTCAGTCCATAAGATTAATTTACAGCGCATTTATCATACCGAATGGCTGCAGGTGACTACTCACCATTCCACAAACACTTGTTGCACCTAGTCAGAGTGGAACACATTGGCCGCTTGAGGTACTGTTAAGCCAACGACAACACCTGGTGAAATACCAACACCTTAACCGGGGATTATGAGTGTGTCACTTCGATGGCTACATAAATGGAACAAGTACGAAAACAACTGTACCATTGGTGAAGATTTCATTTGTTTCCCCAGGCCATAGGTGGTTCTCTACAGCTGAACTACGCCTTGTTCGAGTGCATATTATATACATGCATTTAAATATATGTGTATATAATATACACGTGAACAAAGTAACGAGGCTAAAATCGATCGTTGATTATCATTACTAATAAAGAGCTGAGTTTGATAAGTCACGTACGCTTAGCAGTTCACCTCAAGAGACGTTCTTAAATACAAAAGCGGATGCTGCTTACTTATGTACTAGAAAGAATCTTGTAGTCTTTGTTAGACGGGAGGAATATTGGAAAGTCTATCTATTGAGTAGGGAGTTGATCCCGTACCAAATTTGATCGAGGGCTTTTTGAAGAGTTGTGTCCGTTCCCAGTGAGCTTTTCTAGGGAACGCTACGCTAGTGCCTCAACTGTTCACCTTCGTGGCAGAGTAGTTGTGTCCATGATTATACTGATCATTTCTCTCTGTACAAGAATAACTGCACATCACTATTTCTGTGTGGCCATATAAACTGGCTTGTCCGCTTAAGGATGAAATCGCGTGGTTTCCTACTTATTTTTTTAACACTGCGGACATCGCTCCCTCCGGTGCAAGCGACACTGTATGGGAGTGAATAATTAATTCAGTTATCCAGTACTGGTTCATTAGCATAACTTACTAAGCATCAGGTCACGATCGATAACTACAGTTCTGCTATAGCAAACAAGTGAAGAAATAATCCATTTTGATCACGTTGCTGTTATGTGTACAGCCGTGAGTGCTCATTCGCATTCTAAAGTTACGTACATATGAGGCGTGCTGTTGCTGTGTATCAAAACGGAAAAAAGTGCATTGAATAAATGTTGCTCATTCCGAACACAACGCTGAAGCACATTTTGTTTATGTCATTTTCAGCAAATGAAACGCAGCAAGTAGGCATTTTATTGATTTCTGTTTGGTTGAAAGTATCAGCCAGTTGTCTCACCTTCCGTTCCTTTCACCCGTGCTCAGGCCATCGTGTTCATTGGAAGAGTCCTGTGACTCCTCAGCAGCAGTCAGGCATCCTTCACTACCCGAGGAAACAGACTGCAAAAAAAGGCACGTTTTCTGTGTCAGTCAGTTGTGACTATGAATATGATGGTGTGATTTCACAAGGAAAATATCAGGTGTTCAGTCTGGCGCATTCTTTGAAGTTTTGCGTGTTGAGAGGTCTTCCCATGTTCTGCTGTCATATGTTCACTAAATCCCACGATAATAAACAGTAGAAATGAATTTCTAAACCTAGAGTATCTCGCTTAGTCTGACGTAGGTTCAGTTAAACGATTTTGAACGTCCAAAGTCAGTGACAGTACCAACTTTAGGTGCGTTTCCCAGCTCAGTAAGTTTTACCGATTGAATTTTCCTCAGCTTTCATTGAGTATGCGTTTATTGGACTATGAACAATGTACGAGCCTCAGAAAGTGCGTCGTTCTAACGGGACGTGTGGACAGCGACGCACGTTCATTAGGTCCTGATACCCGGAGACTTTCATCGTTCTTCTAACCCATGCTCCTTCCTTGATCCGTTTGGCCATGTGCACTGTCTGGGCTATTGATGAACAGTTCAGTACCATGGAAGGCAGTCATGGACTGATTACGTACTGGCACAGTTATGCAGCCGTAGGAATCAACTCGTTAGAACTATTGACCAAATCTTTATTGGTGTACTGCTTACAATGCTGTCCGTTATTTTAACTACCACCGCTGTATCTCTTCTTGGAATAATCGAATTTCAAATAAGTCCACTGGAGAGACTCAATAGATCCAGAACACTGGGATCAGATGAAATGTTGTTACGGCCAAAACAAGCTAAGGTTACTTTATGGTCGCAATACCTGGACAACAAACTTCAGCATCATCTTTGTCCTTTAACTGGAGTACGCGAACGATATCGTCCTCATGCCATCTTTCGGCATGTGCCTTGTGACTAAAGGTGCAGAGTTGTGCTTCAGAACGAGCACTATTTGAACATGCGCCTTGCAAATCAAGGAGAAGCAGTTGAACTTGTGGAGTAATCTCATACCTCGGCAGTTGTGTTAGCTCTGTGTGATGACGTCAACGCACGAATCTCAAAGGTTCGAATCACGTTTGCTAATTTGCATTAAGTCTGGCGTCACCGGGGCTAAAAGTTCGAGTGTACCAGGCCACAGTGAGGCCTGTATTGCTGTATGGTTGTGAGACGTAACCTGTGAAAACAGACGATGCGAGGCGTCTTCAGCTTTTTGACCACCGATGCCTCAGAAGAGTTGGTCATGTCGGGCGGTGTCAAGGATTTCGTAACGAGGTAACTAGAAAACGGATATTTAGTTGTGCACCAGGTACTCCAGTCGCGGAGTATATCCAGCACCATCAAATGCGATGCCGTGACCATGTGCTACGCATGCCGAAACAGAGTGTACTGAGGCGAGTGTCGTTCTTCCTGCCTCCTTCAGAATGCAGAAGAGTGTGAAAAAGACTACGAAGAGTTTGGGTGTAGTTGGTGCAGTACGCCTTCCAGGATGGGGTCCTCAAGACCGTACCCACGCTTGGCTGAAGACTGCAAGAAGTGGCGGCTAATCGATATCAGTGGCGTTCTTGCTGTCAGCTTCTTTCCAGATTTTCTGACTGAGCGCATGGAAGTGTGGGCATTTCAGAATGCTTGCAATAGGCCATCATCAGGTCCCCTCCGCCCGCCCTTTTCTCTTTCGAATTTAATGATTTAAGTAGAAAGATAAATTTTGTGAATGTACGACAGTGAAACATCTGTGTCAGCAGTGATGCCGCTATTTCTGATGATGTTATTTGTCCTGTAATTGGTTGTCAGTGCTGTTCACTAGCGAGGCAAACTTTCAAGATTCGCTGACCCGTGACTCAGCCGAATGGGTCGCTGAGTATGAGTAAGTAGCAGGGCGACTTAAAATAAATTAAGTGGGTCGAAATGCCAGTTACTAATTTTCCTGTCAATCACTTGAGCGGTTGTTTGGAAACACCAAGCAAAATCAGAAAAAGCGAGCAGGATACTGCTGAAGCTTGCGTCTAACCCGACAATCAGTTCATCGAAGTTAAGTGGTCCTCGATGTCAAAATGCTGCCATCAGGCTACTCCAGGAATTATATCACTTTGCATGCATGAAGACGAAGAACCTTACATGGTTGAATGCAATCCTCCAAGAAAGGGACTGAAATGTGGAAAGCGCCCAAGGGAAACGTGACATTCAATGGTAACCTAGTCTGAATGCACCAAACACCGTGTCGTGTAATTAAAACGACTCCCGCAAAAGGCTAGAATGTTTTCTGGCCATTATTAACTTTGGCAAATTGTTCTGCCTCAAGCATCAGTTTTCCCCGAAAGGAACAATTATCGGTCAATGCCGAATGGAATGTGGGTGGCAACGCCATTTACGACACAGATACAGTCGGCCGATAGGTAAGATTTCCATTGTTATCAGACAAAATGCTGAATGCACTAATGAGGTTGGGATGGAGGCCCGCACGCGTTTATTTTTGTACAGATACTATTCAACGGGTTTCGAGGTGAAGTGCAGCGTGGAAAACTGATTGCGCTTTTATAGCTGTAATTGCTTCTGTTGACACGCAAAGCTGTGAGTTGCCTTACCGGATTGCTCAACGCCTACTGTGTTTTTTGTTATGCCCTCAAAGAGGAGGAACTATTCAACTTGGCCGTAAAGTGTGGTCGTCCTGATTATCTTGCTCTGAATGAATACGGGGCACTCGTTGACCAGAATTTCGGAGACATGTGGTAAACTATGACCTGCTGACCCTCTGCTTGCACCAATCGATGTCAAGGGGGTTCCTGTAAAGTTGTTGGCCTCAGTCATTGCTCACACTTTATTTCGACGTATGTAACTTTCATTCTATTTGCTGGCCAGAAAACGCCGACCCCATCCACGCGTCGGATGAGCACGATAGTATCGTCGGTTTCCGTGGTCGTACACGTAAGATGTGTACATTTAATAAGCTAAGATAGCTTCTGCAGAATACCTGACAAAATTATACCCACTATGGAATTCTGAGCACCGAAACCTTTCAAACCTGGAATCAACTAGCTCTATCGAATAAGTTAACTCATTAGATACGAAGTACACACACCTGAAACTTACCCCCATATCATTCAGGAACTGGTTGAATGTTCGTTCACGCTTTGGTATCTCTTGGGACCCTGATTCCTCCTGTGGCATGTCAGCCAAATTTGGTTTCCCATTTTGCGTGGTTTTTAAATACCTTTCTAGCAGTCCTATAGCGCCAGATTTGCTGTCACCCACAATGCCGTTTGAATTTTCCTTGATTGTAATGGTGCCAGTGTCTTCAAACAGGAAAAGAGAGTGGGAGAAGGTTGTGAGAAAAATAAATAACGTCTTCATGCTAATCAACAGGCTTTTGAATTATCGGAATCTGCGATGCCTTGAAGGATGTGGCCTTTCATCCAGCAACAGATTTTCGATGAGTATCATGGTGAACAGCAGGCTGATACTTTCAACTGAAGTATTGTCCTGTAAGTGAGGTCACTGTACGCCGAAAAATGTGAAACACTGTACAGCTCTTTCACCGTTATTTGAAATCATCATCAGCATACACTCATGAAACTGTAGGAAGTTTTGAACGCTCTGGTGCTCGCGCTGTACCACTTAATTGTCTGAATGATACCAGGCTGCCATTAACTATCGTCCAGGACTGGAGAAACAAATCAACCGTGGACCTTTTTTCCCACGAGAACAATGAAATCTACCAATACCCTTCCTGATTATCTGAATCATACTACGAGCTAACTAATCTTAATGGGATTTACGATGTACGATGACTATACAGATCGATGGGATATTATGTGATGCTGATAAGTCCGCATGTATTCTAGTCTGCAGTTTAGACTGTGCAATCTATGCGCTCAATTTATAAACACAAATCTCCATATAAATATATATATATATATATCGTTCCTGACGATACAACCCCCAAAGGCAAGGCAGTACAGTGCCAATCAGTAAAAAATGCTTAAACGACTTGGAATGCTGTTGGATTGCCGTGACTTTTTGCTTGACACCAGATTGATATTAACACCCAAGAAAATCAACAGATTAGAAACCTGAAGTTGATTCTTTAGCACGTCAGCCGTAGGAATCTCTTTGCTTAATTAAGGCTCACGAATTCTAAACCATTGAGGACTGGGTCACGTGACCCATTGTCAGTTTAGGATCACATGGCTAAAGGTTGCACTTGTGAAGACGGTTTTCAAACCGAGTTATCTACATCCTAATGGCTGAGTGGGGTAGGTCGTGGTCTATCATTTCAATGACCCCACACGTGTGCGTATTTAACTGCATCTTCCATTTTCAGCATTAAAGTTATCGAAAGAGACCTTCCAGAGATTGTGAGTGCCCACAAAAATGTAGTGTGTAACTGAGTGTTCTTGAAGCCAGATATTGAAACAAGTCAAATAAATTCCAGTTGTACGTCTCATGTATTGTGGACAGTCTTCTGGGACCGGAAACTGGTGGAAATAACCTAACTAATTATCCATAAATCCCTAAGTAGATCACCGACCCAGCAGTTAGCATGTGAGAATTATCTAAACACCGTTAATCAAGCATTTCATCTTGACGAGGACTCTTCTAGTGGATACAACCGGGTGCGATCACCTTGTCCTCTGTTTTACACCTCACTTCCTTAAACTTGACATCACTGACACAAGGTGCATGCACGGCGGCGGCTTTGCATTGGATTATGAAGCTAAATTTCACGCAGCCACATTGTGCTCACTTTAAAAAGTTCAGTCAAGATGTGGGCAGCTTTTCCGGAACCCCTAACTTCTGACCTATAAGTGGATAATGTAAGAATCCAGGCTTATTGCTCGTTACTTGTCAGGTAGTCTTTGAGAATCACGAAAAGGTTAGGAAACATTCTGTTAATTACTAACAGTTATATTTCTACCGATAATCTACGCAAGTTCCGAACCCAGCAAACTCATCCGACTCACCTATGCAAGCTTACGTGGTCCATTCGGAAACATTCTTGTGAGAAATCAGAAAACTAAGATGTTATTTCAGATGTGACCATTTGTAAAATGCGACAAACAAGTTTACTAATTCTATATCATGATGCTATTTTCCCGTAATTCAGATCAGTTAGCAATCAGTATACTCTATCAAACAATTCAGATCAGTTAGCAATCAGTATACTCCATCAAATGTTTACCAAACCTCTCACCATTGTGTACTTCCAAACCGTTTGTTTGACCACCTTCTGCTTCCTTGGTATACCCGTTCACACCGTTCCGGTAGTCATTTTTCTTCCCGATAATCATGTCCGGCCTGGATTCATTCGAACTAGACGACGAAGCATCTTCTCTGTCTGACACACACACTGTCAACTCAGTGCATCCAATATCGGGCGTTGAAGTTGGTTTGGGACAGGCCGAATTTTGCGGAGTCTCAATAAGTTGAGAAGCATCTTTGCGTATGAGGTTGACAGAATGTGAAGAAGAAAGGCTTGTCAGCCGCTCTGTCATGTGTGGTTCGTTCCCAGAAAATTGTCGAGAAGGCATTGATAGTGCAGGTGTACGGGTCGTAGTCATCGAGTCACGAAGTTCCAGAGGAAGAAGTGATTTGTTCGGAGAGCGTGACACGGGGTCTGTAAAATAGCGTCGTGACAAATTTGTGAGGGTTGTTATACATATCCTTTAGAAAAATAAACCAATTAAAATGGTCTAAACTAGTTGATAATAGTCCTACTAAGTGATGTAGACATTCTGATTTACGTCACGTCGTTAACTAAGTCCGAAAGACTGTAATCCAATACAGTTTGTTCAACCCTGAATTCTCTCAGTGCCCAAGTTGGTTTACGACAAACCGTAACTTCGCTGTGGTTAAGTTTATTGCGCTCACCTAGTTTAACCCTGTTTATCGGATTTTTATCCGATTTGCCTTATGAATGATAATACGGTCTGCGACATTTGTGATTCGTAGAAGCTCGTAAACAATTTTCATATTAAATGTCCTTGACGAATCAAAGCAAGTAGAAACCGTGGCAAAATGTAAACTCAATCAACATCACAGCTACCTTTCTCAGTAATGATTATGGATTGCAGGCATTCTGATTTGTTTCAAAAAAATCTAAGTTGTTCACTAGATGGAGATTCTTTTGGGCGAAAGGATGGATGATTTCTAATCCACTGAAGTAGCTAGAAGGAAGAGAAGATTTCTATAAAACACTACAATAATTACATCAAAGAGAGCCCACGATGCCTCTTTTTCAGAAGAATGAACTATTTCCACCTTATGTATACCTTCGAACAACATTGAACCACGTCATGGAAAAATCGCACAAAAATTGTGCGAGCCTCCTGAGATTATTTTCTATCCAAGCCATTCCTTGATCACGTCCACAGTAGGCACAGTGTTGTTGTACCGCTGCAAGGTTTGGCCTCAAAGGGCAGATAATCTGGGGCGTATTCAGGTTTTCCGTCGCAGATATTTCAAATGCATCAAGAATATCGGGTGGGGTCGGCAAATTTGCAACGCGCTAATCAAAAACAGGTGTTCCGCTATGCAATAAGTACTTCATTCGTGAGAAGTTGCGCTGGTTTAGTCATGATGCATGCATGTCGTATCATCATCTGTCGGGAGTAATGTTGAGTTCCATACATTCTACATAATGGCACAGCCTGTGGGGTGGACAGTGTGCGATTTGGCTGAAAGCTGTGAAACGGATTACAAGAAGTTGTTGATGCGATGCGTAGGAAGCGGTCCCCGTGACCCTACCTGTGACGTTACAAAAATTAGCGCTGTCAGACACCTTAATTCCGCCAATTTCTTTCTGTTTACCTTACTGAACGTTCGCAGGTGGGAGTATTGCAGAATTCCTGCGGTAGTCTAGAACCAGATCCTCTCCCAGTCCTGTCTGGCTGAAAGGTAATCGAATGAACTTCGTGTCCGTCAACATCAGTGTAAAGACTGATGCTGTTGCCTCTGATATCGGGGGATAATGATTTGCATAGAGTGTTGTGTTGACTCTGAGATGATTCGAATGTGCTTATATTAACAGGATTATAATTTATGTGCATCTCGTCCCAGCTGGTCTCTCACAATGACATTCGGCCTTTTTGTCCAATTCCCCAAACATTGTGCTTCCTGATACCTTTCATGGGGACGTTCTTACATGATAGCTAACCGTCGGCATTTGTTACTGCGGTCGAAGACTGTCCATCCTCCAGAGGGACCTGAGACTCTCTTTACGGAAACCAGATGATGCATTAGTAGCCTATGGCAACTAACTACAACTTCTTCCTTCAGCTGTAGCACCCTTTCAGTGCCTAAGTGAGGTGCCACCCGAAGAAAGCATGAGGGCTGAGATGTTGCCAAGTTGTCCAAGCCTAGATAGGGGAAATCGAGATCCAGAGGTCTTGTTCGAACTACGAAACTTCCAGTCAGTAAATCCACGCCCTAACCACTGAGCCATCTCGCCTTCACTGATATTCGAATAAAACACACAAAAGTTGGAGTTGGGAAGGTGGAACACTGGTTGTCTTTCACCTTTTGCAGCGATTGCCGCCCAATAGTGGCACAAGTCTCGATCTAAATTCGAGAAGTATAAAGGCCACTGGTGGTTCCCAAACCTAAGTTGTTCACTTGGCCATCCGGCTGTCGGTACGTGGGGCTTCCGTACGAAAGGTTATTTGTTGGGGATCACCACATAGGCCCAACAGGGTCGGACAAAACACGTACATTTGCCGAAAACAAATGACCATTCATTCCATCTTATCTTCTTAGAGTCAAAACGATCTTCGGAAAAATAAACCAGTAAACGTTTCATCTTCTTAGGCGTACCAGTCTGTGAACTGCAGTAAGCCCACTGGGATAGGATAACCTTCTTGTTCACCTCAAATAGTTTATAAGTGGGATCTCAGAGTGGGTTGAAAGAATTCCATTCAAAACAAAATTTTGAAAAGATGATGGTCTACCAGTTAGGTGTTCCCATACAGTCTGCGCCAAAAATGGATGTGCAATCAATACGTATCAGTCTGTCGTTTGAGCCCTGGCACACTGTGCCCTAATAACTTTCAGTAAGTGTCACACTGTTGCAAAAATGGGTAGCTTATTGTGGCTGAATAAGCCTTCGTGGAAAAGTTCGATTCCCTTATCTTCAAAGCCAACTACGATCCCTTTAAGGTTTCGGCAGTTTGATATCCATCAGAAATGAACTAATTCGAAACAATGACATGTGTAGTAACGACGGCTCATACACGTGACATACAGAACAACACCCTATTCTTCTACATTCAAGGCATACGTTTCAGAGGTTCGAGAATACACTAGTCTAGCTCGTGCCCTTGAAAATTTCTTGTCGCAAATTGGGCATGCCTGAATATCCGCAGAACATTCGGCCAGCCTGAATACGTCTTCAGATTTTCGTTCCAACGGGAATAGTTTTCCAACCAGGTTCGTGAAAGATGCATCATAACCGAGGCTTCTGTCGAGACTCCTTTCAATCCAAGTCTATCCACTGAATCTGACGGGCACTCACCCGGGATTCGTCACAAGTTTCTTCTCTACCACCGGAAGAGGCAAGTAAAAGCTATGTCATTATCTCAGTCCACCAATCAAAGTTCACCACCAGTAAGCAATAAGTGTCGCTGTCTTTGTACACATAGCATAGCCACATTGTATGGCATTTTAACCTAGACTTTTTCATTGCTCGTTTCGTCTGATAAGCCAAGATCGTTCACAGAATTTTATGTTCCCTCATTAAAATCGGAACATTTACTAGACTGAATCTGTAGTGTGATTGCGGTAACTTTCGTTGGAACAGTGGAACGTTGGACAAGGTATGGCTTATATATATTGCCAAAATCTGGGGTTTCGAGGTCTGCTCTGAGTGCACCGGTGCTAGATGCTTGTTTCGTGCTTCCTATCGTGTGCGAGAGTTTTCTTTTGCCAGTTTAACTACTGTCTGCAGAACCACTTATATATGGTGTGGTAATGTCTCACCATGACGAACTCACAGAAAAAGCAGAAAGTTCGTAATCGTAATCGTAAAAGAAAACCTCAGCAAGTGTGTTATCCTTATCAGTTTGTTTCCAGCACAAGCTATACCATCTCTGTATTGTTCAAAAAGCATTTCACCTTAAGGGGCAGCAAATTCTGTCCTCATTTGTATCGTCCGGATAAGCGATACCTGACTGCCACAGATTTAGGCAACAAGTTTTGATCCAATCACCTACCTGATTCAATCATGATATCAATCGCCTGTGTGACAAGCCCTTAAACGTATCGTACAAATGTACTCCACAGTCTGGCAGAAACTTACTGAACAAAGTATCTTTGGGTCACCACCTGAGACTGTGCTGATGAATGTATGCAAGGCTTAGAGTTGATTCAGATAGAGGCTAGGATAATATGGAAAAATAGTCCTTTGATCTAGTGTTATTTATGAATCTGCATTCCCACAGAGTTCGTTGAGGTGCACACTGAGGAGTTTTCTCAACATAGACTGACCAGTGCTCCTCGGTTTTTCGGAAACCATAAAAGTTCAACTGAAACACGCAAATCTCCCTACTACTTATGAATAGCAACGTATTGCTTTTTTGGTCCCAGGATGTAATGCTATACTAGTTGTTTGAATGATAAAGTGTCCCATTTTGTTGTTCTTAACCTGATTTGACTAGGTGGTAGTCTGTATTATTAAGGATAAGAGGAACCGTCAAACTCCAGCGCCAGCACGCCCCACTGGTTTCAGTCAGTTACGTGTGCATCTACACTAGATAGGGTGCGATATTCTACATTTCAAAATGAAGGGTACAGTGAAAATTCCACCATTCCAGTGTGGAAGACAAACATTTGCGCCTTATAATTCATCCACCACAAGGAAACAAGACTCCCAAGAAGAAGGCACTCGGGCAGTGGAAAATGAAGCTCCGAACTTGTCACCTTATTTGTGCCTACTCAGAACTGCATTGGTTACGTTTTAATGGCTCGGTTATTCGCGTTTATGAGGAAAACAGGCTGTCTCATCTTCAGTCTGTGACGTTGACGTTTATAAAAGTGTCGATTCATTACAATTCTGCCTATCCTCAACAACTTCCATCATAGATTAATTTGAGTCAAACCTCAAAGCCCGTTTCAAAAATCTTTTACCATAATGGGGTTCGCCAGTCTGCGAATAATCTACAGCTGAGTAGCTTAGCTCTGGATAACAGTACTCTACCTGGTTCCATAATAGCGAGAAAGATTGATGTGTAGCATATGTTATAAAACAAGCTAGTTGTAAGAGCGGTTTATAGAAGGAGACCATAGCGAGAGTACTTGCATATCCAACGACCGCATTAAACACACTCAATTGATTGAAAACACGCAGAAATGTTTCACACCATGCCGACCGTCCAACGCACAATGCTGTCATTCGTTCACATTTAAACTAACAATGTTTCACCTATTATTTGGGTCACGCTGTAAATCACAATGCACATTGATTTCCAGCTAAAACACCCGTAGCCAGCAGCACACAAAGTTGCTACGCTGGAATTTTCAAGGTAAATGCTTACTCAAGCTTCCGCTGATACAAATGCAACACAGTGCAAAACTACACACAGCAAACCAGTTTGATAAGCAATCTCGTGGCCTAAAATTGGGAAGTACTCAGTTACTTAACGGGATGGCGTGACTCCAAACCTCACAGTTGCTTTAATGCACGGTACCGAAAATTCCTAACAAAATGGATGCTGCAAAACACTCTCATTTGTACATTAATTTGATTCTCGCGGAAGACTCAAGTGGATCTAGCTGGATCTTTCGTTTATGATAATTTTCTTCAACCGAGTGTGCTGCATCAGTGTCACATCAGGTTTCAATGGGTATTCGAGATATCGAAGTATATTATCTAGACGTAACAAACTTCTCGAAGAGTTTTCAGCAACCCTGTGCGCAATGGGTTATGTCTAGAGAAGCTGGTTGGTTCACCTGCCCATATGATTACATTTCCATGCTTGGACAAACATTTCTATGCAAAGCAGGAACTACGTAAACTCTGATATTAGAAGGAAGGTGGAACGCATACTTTACAAAAAACGGAAAAATAATTCTATACCCTCTGCGATGTGATGACACTTCAAGTTGATAATGTGATAGCTCCAGACACCAAAATAATGTTAAAGTAATATGGATCCACCAAAACCTGTTACACCGACAGGCTAGGAGTTAAAGACTCCAAATTTGAGCTATGACTGAATGCGGGTTAATCAATTGCAATCTTCTGTAAATGAGCTGAATTTTAGACTACCTCAGCGTTTGGAATGGTTGTTCCTCCATGTTCGAGGCTCCCTAGGCAGTTGGGATCATTGAAGTCGTGAACAAACGGAACATGGTAGTAGGATCCTTATGGTTATTTTTATCGATCATCTTGCTCTACTTAAACAGGAAGACCGTATATTATTAATCAAATATCTTCGTAAGGACAGCAAGAAGCAGCTCGTCCAGTACACTTTTCGCTACCGAAAGACAACATGCCCAAATGCTTTGCTTGGCTTTATCCCCTTTTTCAACACTGTCTAAATGAGAACCTCAGGAGCCTCTAGTCATCGAGATTCTTTCAACTAAAGTGGTTACAAAATGAATCTGACTTCGGTTTGTGCGTTCCTGTTTCTGATTAGTGCAACCCTGGTAACTGACATCTGCTGATGCACACAAATTTGTAACTGCATACGAAATCAGTGTGAAAATTTCGGAAGCACAGCATTGTTCGATACGAACTTGTCAATACGAAGGACTTGTACTTTTCAGCATAACAGCGGTGCCAGACGTAATCATAATCAAACAGTTGTTTGTTGTGGCTGGTTTCAACCGCCGTCTTCCTGTCCTGTCACATTCATCCTGGTGAGTCCAAACCAAAGGGAAGAAACACTGGACTTGAGTTCTGCTCTTATTAAGGCTCATCACCAGTGTATACCATTGGCCGTGCCGAGTGTTTTTTCACGAGCGTTTCTGGAAGGCAAACTCATTCAAATGATAGCTTTTTACTTGGGGTTACAAATACCCGCATTCGGAGACACTACACTTACTATGTGTAGAGTAACTAGTCTGAAAGTCTTCTGGTCTATTTTAAGTCTAGAAGTGTTTCTTCGAGAGGATATTTCAATTATTTCAACTACTAGGTTGACAACTTTCTGCTCGCCAAGACACCTAAAGTTCTAAGTAAACTCTCTCACTCGGTGCATCGTGGAAGTCGCGTTAGCGCTGCTTGCATCACAGTACATAATGCTTCTCGGGTTGGACACGTCTTTGCCAAGGAAGAGTAGTGTGCTTTTAATTGTCTCGCAGCAAATATCCTACCGGTTCTTGCAGTCGTAAGTGCATTGTTGACCCTTTCTGCATGACCCCACGCGGGCCCAACTGTTTCTCCGACTTGTCCACTGGATGATAATGGTATTCAGCCACAAGTATAAACCAGTGTATAGTTTGTTGTTCTTTATCCACTCAGATAGAAAGATCTATTTGTCCCTAATCCCCCCTGCAAGTTGCATTTATCGAAGCAGTTTAAAGGTAATATATTCCTCTGAAAATGGGGTCAACGTTTGCGCATGAATAGATGAATGAAATTTTTTTTCAACATGACCGACTGCACATAGAATCCAATGTTCAGTCAGATTTCGTCAGTGTCTGTTATAAAAAAAGCCCCACCTTCTCTGATCCAACAATCAGATTTCGTCAGTGTCTGTTATAAAAAAGTCCCATCTTCTCTGATCCAACAATTTGAGAAGGTTTGTCACCACCCACGTAATTTTGCACCTAAAACATGTGACCAACCGTTTAAGTGCCATTCGGATGTATTTTACTTCAGAAGGGAACCACTGGTTCAGGCGTTCATCCCTGTAAAATGATCGTTTTTTTCAAACTCGTCAGCAGATGCCGCACAGAGGCTCCAATGTGTATTCCAGGATAGGACACTTGTTGGTTCTGAGTGCATAAAAGTGCCTACTGATCTTTCGTTACAAGGTACCCGGTGTTCAAGAATTCCAGAGTGCTAGAGCTGCCAAAAATAAGGAACGGAGATACAACGACAAGAAATTGGGTTTGCATACCTGTTGGTTCCATCGAGGCGGTAGACGGTTCTTTCGCCGGTGGTATCGTTGTGTCACGATCTGGTGGGCTGTCAGGGAAGAGGCAAGTAGGTTAATAAACCGAGTATGTGAGCAGAGAAGTTTCTTGGACATTCTGTTCGGAAACAAATCCCACCTGGTACATCGCGTTGAAAATATAGACAAAATCGTCAGAAATATCCTATGGTAAAAGACACTGAGCCGAAAAGCAGTCAGCTTAACAAGATCAACATTGGCAAATATCAGACGTCCTGGCCGATTCTCTCAAATATCATAATGTGTTTTCCAGTGCATCCTTATCCCCCTAAGTATCAAACGAATCCAGGTTCCCCCGTCGTAGACCAGCTCAAGGGATCAATTGTTTCATAAGGGCAGCCACTTCCTAAATTTTCTCCACAAAATGTTGATTTAGACAGAAATACGTAAACATCACAAGTGATCCATTGCGCCACTGTTTCTTCACCTTCCACGTATCGCAAACTAACATAGGTTTTTGAGAGGAAAGCGTCTCAAAACTATGGCATATCCAATAATTACCATGGTTTGCCTAGCTGCGATATCAAGTGGGGTTTTATAGAACACAATGCGAAATCGTGTGCAGTAAGGGTAGCTCTGACGTAGTGCACAGCTTTGGACAGAATTCGCCGCGTAATCAAATCACTGTAAGACTGCTTATCGCAAAATCGTTCGTACTCATGAAGAGCAGTGGTATATTGAACCGGAGTTCGGACAATACACCAAATAAACTATAATTTAAAAAGTGAAAACATCTTTTGTAGGACTAAGTATATTTTTTTGAAGAAATAAGACCAGGGTGAAAAAGTTCAGAAACGACCGAAACGTAAATCACTTTGAACGTGTTTCTGAGACCGCCACGCAAATTCATGCTGAAGAACACTGAATGCCGAAATGCCCTAATTTGCAGCTGGCTTTAGAGGTAAAATAGGACCCAACTGAATCTTTCGTTGTGATATTATTCAAGTAACTGCACCACAAAAAAGCCGCTTCAAATTTCGTTTGGAACGATATTCGAGACGTCGTATTATTTTGTCCTGATATAACTCGGGGCCTACGCCCCACTAAGGACAAAACTGCTGATGAGCGGTTCAGGTGTGTGACACCGTAATTGGTGTGTCATTTAGAGAAAAACACTAAATGTCCTCATGAAGGAAATCCTTTCTCGCGAATAATTGCGAGCGACTGCATAATTGGTGGAATTTGTGCACTAATCATATTCATTTTAGTCCTAGGGTGAATGGTCCACGTCAATGTGAGGAAACAACAGTCTGTGGTTTGAGTTTCAGGCGTCCGACAGATCGATCAGGTTTGCCAACCCACTCAGCTAGCACAGATTGGGTCAAAACAGAAGAATATGGTTGTACTTTGAGCCAAATGACTCGAACGACCACCCAGCAAATGTTCTGGTCGCCTAGCTGAACAAACGAACTATCGACCAACTGTGGAATATAGGTAGTTCGGGTGCGCTGATTGATTATTGGTCTGTTCGCCGAGCTTGGCAGTTGGATTGCAAACGTTTCATCACCAATCGAGATGACATCGTCAATGCGGGGTTGAATGGGTCGATGTCATGTCATGACGATGTCACCCCGCTTGGTGATGAAACGTTTTCAATCCAACTGCCAAGCTCGGCGAACAGACCCATAATCAATCACCGACCAAATGTAAGAGTTCGACGAACAAAACGAATGAACATGGGTCCCAGTCATCGGTATCCCACTGCGCAAACTAATTTACATATCAATACGTACCTAGTCTTTTTTATTTGAGGGATCTTCCGGCCCCTCCAGCTTTCACTGACATCTAACCAATTGGCCATTTATGGACGATAGAGAATCCGACACCATACACATCAAGAATCTTGCATTCCATAACATAACCAAATATAGTTTTCACACCTTCAGTGTGCAAAATGAAACTGGGTTACTGTGAAAACCATTGTGTACGCCGTTATGTATGCTTTGTCGTTATGTGCTTGACGGCAGTGATATTAACTAAAGTAGTTTGTGTTCACAAAAAATGGGGTCAAGTTTAACAAACGAGAATTATCAGTTTTTATGGATGCTTTATCCATTCGGCTCTAACTAGTTGATCGATACCACAAAAATAACTGCACATTTTCTAGGTTACATATCTACGTCATATCTCCCAGTGAACTCCACCGAAAAACAAACTCGAAGGAAGGCAGAAAATTTCCGCAGAGTAATGCAACCAGATTTAAAACGAGGGTATTTAAGACACAAATCCGCCATTGATGTGATATTGCATTTGAGCGCGGTGCCATTTGACGTTTAGTTTCATGCGCAAAACCGAACATACGTCTTGGAGAAAATCACCGTTGGGTGTGATCTTAGCTACTGCAGTGAGTGATAATGCAGTAATATAAACTAAAGCATACAGCCCAACAGGAGCAAGGATAAAAAATACTCATCGGGTATCCAAAAACGATATGGCTTTTGATTTTATTTGATGGCTGCTACATAACATTTCATCCAAAAGTTGTAAATTCAGTACATGTTGCTAGTATCTCACAGTAAGAACCAAATGACAGTATAGCATTTCAATTTTGTCGATTACCTTCTTCCTCATCACGAGGAACTTCCGTCTAAAAAACATGTGGAAGAAAGAAGCCGTTTTAAAAACACCAGACAGCCTAAAATTATGACCTATACCGTTTGAACTAGTTGTTCTTTAAGCGGCTAATCCTTCGTTCTGGAAGGATTTTGCAGATGATGAAAATAAACGAAGAAATAAATTGTCACGTGATGAGCTTGGCCTCAATTCGTTTGCTGGGGTGAAAGGAGAAATGTCCTCCTCTGCGAAGTTGTTTATTAGCAAACACGAACCAAGCTATCGCAAGGTATTAAGCACTAAAATAAACAAGCGTCCACTTGAACCTTCCCGGACTTTGTTTGTATATGAAAAAATGAAGAGTGAACACTGCAAGCCGGTTCCTTAATTTTCGTAATACCCTTCATCTTCCATTAGATGCCGGAGAAATCAGACCAGACGCTACTCTCATGCTTCATCAGTAGTATAGGCCGTTAAGCAGGCGGAAGAATGAACTGAGGTTCAGTCGTCCAGAACACTGTCAGAAACAACTAGTGATCGAGAGTTTTTAGTCTCAAGTAGTGCACCTTGTTTTGTAGTCCAATCCAGAACTTTTGAGTGATTTTACGGTTGGATAGATCGCGAGACTATTTCGTCCAATTCAGAAAGATTAAAATTTTGAGCTAAGGCAAAGCAGGAGACAGCCAGCGAAAATTTTCGAATGCATAGGTTGGTAGGTATTGTTAGAAGTCAGACGTAGCTAATGAGGCAGATATCGATAGTGTGAGTAACAGCAGTGATCAATACGATGAAGACCCAGCTTTCCAATAAATGGTTCAGCCACGCGACCGCATCTCTCCGGAACTAGGAAAACACTTCCACCGGTAGTTCATACACATTGGAAACTTCTAGAAAGTCTTGTGTTGAAATGTACTTTTCTTGGACCATTGACAGTGGATTCATTTTATAATACCTACCGTTGGGCAAATGCTCATTTATCCCTAGGATCATTAGAATGTGAGGATGGTATGATTTATTTTAACCAAACTTTGTTTCGGGTCCTAGCATCTAATCAAGTTACATTTCAAAGTGGAAGCAGCTTCACTACTGTAGAGTGGTGCTTACCATGGAGCACTACCAGCGAAAGAATTAGAACTTTTTGCCGTGAAGGTGTTTGTATGGAAACACAAACTAAACAGTTACAAGCTATTGGACAGGAAAGTAAACCTCTCATGTGCACATAGTTTTAAAAAACTGAACTATCTGACGCGTCTTCTTCAAGTTTCATGGATAGTCATTGACTGTTACACAATTGTAAACGAACAGTGCAAAGCAGTTCTACATGTTCCGTAATAAACTTCACGTTCTATTAGACGCGGGGCGGAGCTTCGACACGACCACAGACTACTCGCAGACCTCATCAGTAGTATACGGCGTTATAGCAGCAGGTCTATATGATGAAATCTAACACAGTACAGTCAAAAGCTAATCTCTGATTTCAAGCTCATTATTCATTCACAACTTTTTCCAGCCAAATTCATCAACCCCAGGGATTTTCTGTGCATTGCTGTTCTCATTTGTCTTGCTCTGTGCACTATGAGTCCAAACAGTCTTGTCTTGCTTCAACTAGCATTAAACCATAAGTTAAATCTACTTGTTAGGCGGTGGACCAATCCCTTATTTCGTCGTAGTCCTGCCCTTCCTTCTGCCGTTGCTTTTAAGATGAAGCGGTCGTACAGTAATTTTCGGCTCTGCATTATGCAGAAACTTCGCCTGCTGGTGGATGTCGCAATCAAAACTTCGAAATCTCCTCACAAGTGACTAACTTGCCGGTGGTTTGCACTAAGCGACTGAAGGTGGGTTCGAACCATGGGCTGAACTTTGAACGGACTCCCGCACAACAGAGACTTAATGCACGGACAACTGGCCCTTATTTTTACACCTTTTGCATGCAACGAATTATCTGCGCAGCCATCTTGGTTGCTGAGACCATTCGGAGTATGTGTTTTGATTCATTAGTCGAGTCACTCCCCTCTACTGGACGATACGCGTACCAAAACGTTTTGTTTTTTTCTCAGGAGTGAAGCATTTCCGTGAAATCGGAAGCTTCTGAAAACGCTCGCAAGGCTATGACAGGTCTAGCCTTTGCTGGTCGCGTTCTTCACTATAAGACACTGTGTCTGGTTGGTTGTACTGTTTTTTATAGATTACACACTATCCTACCATAATTAGGAGACAACCATCAAGTGAAAACAAACGGCACTTACCAGAAGATGTCACTTTTGATTCATATATGTCGTTTTTTGTTAAAATCACTGATATGAATGACATGTCTAACTGCATTTAGCCCATTGAAAAGAATAAACGCTTTAGGAGAGTTAACCATATATGTTCCCCTTTCGTTTCCTCCAGAAGTTCCTATCTTTGGAAGGTCTACACCGACTACTTTGAAGATGGTACAACTTTGTTTCTTCAAAAAAGTCAAGTAGTAAGCCGGTTGGGCCGGTATTCGAAGAAAGCTTGTTCGAAAGAGACTATGCGGCGCTGAACAATCATAGATGGTTTGAGTGTGCCGGGGCGGGAAACATGTCTATATCTGGACTACCACTGAAGAACAGGGTAACAGGGTTTGCATACCCTGGCTAGAGAAGCGAACAAGCCATCCATGTAAACAGCAGTCCAACGAAATGAAGTCCCCTATTTCTTGGAGGTTTATATGCCAGCCGACATTTTTAACGTTGCAGGAACTGGATTCTAGCTCGGCAAAGCTCCATGCATAACTCATACTACCGGCAGAGGTAAGTGCAACAGACAGGATTAACCTACGGAAGGGACGACTGTTCTTCTCTGTTACAGTGCGACGGAACAAAAATAATTCTTCTGGTGATAGAACAACATAAAAACCCAGGTGTTTCGAAGGTGAAGTGATAGTTTTGAAAATGTCCGCAGCTAGTCAAACTATTCAACAACTGCTTCTGCCCAGCCGCTTTGGACAAATCCACACCAGCCTTTCTTCAAATTAGAGCTCAATTCACCATTAGTGCGTGCCACCAATTCGTTTGCAAGCCCCATACTGTATTTACTGGACGACATCATACCTGCTAATCTGTTTAGCAAACAACCAATCATTGTTTCAAGTTAATCTAGGAATTTGGACGACACTCCGTGTCGAAATTCCCTTCGGAACGGTATCCACCCAGAATAACTCCCTTTTTTCAAAATTTGGTGTCAGCTGTGTGATCTATGAGAGCCCAAGATAGCTCGTTTGTTAACGCGTGAATTTGATGACCAGAAGGTTTGTGATTCGAACTCAATCCCGAAATCTTGACTTTTTCTGTCCACGGTTGGGCAACCAGACAGTGTCTCAGCCTTCTTGCTTTCATCGGGAGGCATGGCAGCTAGGCACTAGAAGGGTGCTGCAGTTGAAGTGTCATCATTGTTATTTGTTATGCCAAGTATGGATTGTTGATAAATGCAGCACGTTACTTTCAGAAAAGTTTCTGTAGTGTCGATTCACTAGGAAAATATACAAGGTTTGGTATATTTCTTCTAATAAGTTACCAGTATAGATGAAACGATAGTCGGTATTGAGATAAACCGGGAAGTGTATGACAACTCCTCTGGGGCGACTTTGTCATGGAACGCAGAGATGTATTGCGGGCTACGTTACAAACATATGTTCAGTTTACTGAAAAACTAGATAAGTTTCATTTGACCAACCAGTGAACCTGCTGATGAAAACCAAAGAGAGAAGATGTATTTTGTCTCGTATTTGTCATATAACATCGTAACTTCAGACGACGATTACTGTTTTTTTTCCTGGCGAAATAGATGTATCACCTGAAAATCCGATGCAGTGTTATATCAATGAGTCACCCCCAGATGGCATACCACACCTCAGGAGTGGTCAAAAGGCTCCATTCCCTATGATGGCCATTCCTCCGCTCTGTATTCTGGTTAGTGCATACCAAAGTGAAGGATCACAGGAAATGTCTGTGTGTAAGACACCTTGCTATCTATTGCAGGCTATTATTAGTGCTTATCAGCGATGAACATTCTTGACCACACCAATATTCGGATGCTAATCATCTGATTGTGGGGTGAATTAATTACGACGACTCCTCAACACATCTGAATTGTCATGTCTGAACAGCCAATGCATTCACACTTGAGCGATGTGATCGGTTCGTCTAGCGCCCATCTCTTTCATGTTTCATTCAAGCATACAAGCAAAAAGACGCAGCCTGGCGGGGTACCGGAAACATACATGCAATTCGGTTATACAGAAATATCTCACCAATGTGATTCACTTGGTTTTCCTGAAGGTTCCCGCTCATTCTGCTCAGGTGTATCCATCGACGATTTTGGTGGCTTCTCAGCGCTAAACTCCTGAACGTACTACAATTGAGAGAATGGTAAATAATCTCACTGTTTGATTACGGTGGTTCACTTATCAATGCTAGCACATTCGTTGAGCATTAGTATGCCGCGAAGCAAAAACACGATGGAAGTGATCCTGACAGAATTTATGGAACGACAAACAACATGGCTAGACCATTTACTGCACGTAGGGAAAACATCCTATAACATTAAAAACACCGTGGAGCTAACCTAGAGAACTGTAAGTCAACATTGCAATTCAGAACGGTTTGTGAAAATGGACAAGGAATCCTAGTGAAGTCGAATGTGGACGCTCCTGAGAGTGTTTTCAAACTGCTCCTGCGAAAGTTCTTCTAAACTTTACTACTCTTTTCTTACCTTCTTCTAAACCCGTGTCAGCTAAATTTGGGTCCTCTAAGAAGTATACCACATTTTCCTACCGACGGTGTAAAAGCTGTCTAAGTCATTGTCACCCTGGAGGTAGCCCTCGTTGGAGGGCAAATGGTTCCAGTGGGGAAGCCACAAAGAAGCCCACAAAGAAATATTGAGGGTAAGTCACTATCATCTGGTGCAAGAAGCAAATGAGGTTGAATTTGGGGAGAACATCCATTATACATTCCCGTCCCAAACTGATTGTTCGGCTGACAGAAATGTATAAATACTTTGACGGTATTGTGTTCTTAGTCCGGCTTCAAATTCAAATCGTTTTAATACTTTCGTAAATTATTGCGAAAATGTTATACGCAATTACAGCTGAGCGGTCGACGCCATCGAGTCAGACAACTCCTAAGCGAAGAATGACCTTGAACATTCAGTGAAAGGGGCTTGTGAACCTCAGTATGTAACCAGGTTGAAGAATAAGTTACTGGCAATAAAGCAATATTTTTGTCAAAGATCCAAGGGCCAATGTGCAATCACCAGCTGGGCGCGGGGCTTTGTGCCACTTGCACGCATAATTCGTCATCTACATTGCTAAAGAAGGTCAACATTATAAACGAATTTGGACAGATGATTGTAACGTCATGCCACTATTATTTTGCCTATGTGTAAAACACTTGTTCCTTATACGGATGTCGGTTCGTTCCGTTCTCTAGTGAGTACCTGCTCGACGTTCGTGTCCTGAGGACGACGGTATCATCAACCGTAGCGCCAATAAAATACCACCATTGGTGGTGTGTCAGTAAACAGCTCTCGCTAACACTGGCATGGCTTTATACTGGGAAGGCGTGGTACCACGATGAAAATAAACGGGACTGAAAAGTGACACCGGTAACTCACTGAAGGACAAGTAGGTCATGCTGGTGCTGTGGTGCTATGCTGTCATGTTAAGGCCGGGTTGGAGCCTTGTAACGTGTCTCTGCATGTCCGACCGCCGATTTTATTCTCTCGAGTCTGCGTCAGTACCAAAGGCTTCTGTGCAGCGCTACAATCGCCTCAGCGCAAACCGGCGGTGACACTCCCACTATGCGCAGGCGTCTAGTCGTTTCACTACTGTTGACAAACCAAACCAATTCTGGTGACAGCCATTCAGTTCCTCACCGATTCATTGATCGCTTCAAGAACCACCTGAATCGAATCAGTTAAAGTGGGCCCATAGGACAATCCTGGAATACTCACCAAGTTTATTCACTTATTTCGGGACAGTAACCACGGTGTTTTAAGAACGTCTATATTACCAGCTTCCCGTAAACCAATGGAGCGTTATTTGTCGCTGCTTTTTTCGAAATTAAATAACAAAACCAAACACACTTAATCGGCGCAGCGGAGCTGGGATGGAATTTCATCCGAATTTTACCCGGGCTCATGGGTGAACTAGCTTTTTACTTCACTCATACACCATGAATTTGGCCTACTATGAGCGCACGGAAGCAAACTGAAGTCATGAGTTACCAGTTCTTTGAAGATTCCCATCAAACGAGTTGGATGAAGACTTGAGACTAAAGATGATGACTGTTCTAACTTACTGAGGTTGGTAGTAGAAGCCCAGAGAGCGTTGATCGGACAGGAAGTTGTGAATGCCAGCTGATGCTCGAAGTAGGACCAGTGAGTGGCGTAGAGTAGATACCATAGGTCTCCTGTGGCTCCATTGTTGAAGCCTCTCCCCATTTTGAAGCTCGCCAACGTTCGTAAACAGTTTCAAGGCGTTCTGACTCACACTGGAGCTTCGCCATTCTCTGCCGGGCTTCTTCGAGACGTTTCGCCCAGTAATCGGCTTGAGTTCCTTGAGGGGATTTCGAATGGCACATCGGTGGCCTCATTTTCAGGTTCAAAGGGCTGTCACGACTACTGGGTTCACTATCCGTAAGCGGGAAGCCCTTCGCCTCTGGAAAGTGTCATGAATCGTACAGAAGATGGACCTTCAGTGATGGAAATTTTTAACTTAAAGCAATTACTGTAGAGTACGGAGATGTCACAACAAAGGAATTTGATGCAGAATTATCGGTTAGGACAACCGAAAAAGGTTTATATTGTCGTTTTTGTTACCGGCAGCAAATCCTGTTTATTTTTCCTGTTGCCCTTTAGAACGTTTCCTGACTGGTCCATCGAACGCCGTATTCCATAATGAATGTTTTCACCAGGGGCGGTTAAAACAGTGGCTTATGGGGAAGGGATCCTAAAATCTCACTTAGTTCTACGACCTTGTTAGTGCCGAAACTGAAATTGTGCTTCGGAATAAAAGAGACTTTTCTTCCTATTTCACGTAGCTAACAAGATGTTGATTAGACTCAGCTATACAGATCTCACCTTGGACAGCGTCTCCGGAGTTCAAAAGCCCGAAGTGCGCAACCCTCGCGACCTCCTCTCGACGATGACCTGTGCAAATGTCAGCTAGACTTCTCCGTAAATGAGCAACTTCTTTCTCACTTCGAGAAAGTCGTTCAGATAATTCTCTGTTTTCTTTTGCCTGAAAAAACATTTTTTTACACATATATTTAGCACCATTCAGTAAGAAATCCAACACATTTGTGATGACTTTCCAGTCAGAATTAACAGATGAATGGAGATGGACCTTTGGATGAAGGTTTCGGGCATGCTGGCCTCGGTTTACACAGACTCTTTTGTTGAAATGGTCATTCCGGCTCCCTACTCCGAACATGCCGCTTTCTTCCGTTCATTTACCCGTTTTGTTTACATAGTGTACATGTTTAGTAGTTTTTAAAATTAAGAAAGTACAGAATATTCGAATGTGATTCCTTATCAATATCCTCACTCAACGGACAGCTTGGATTTCCATTGTTAGTTAGTTAAACCAGGTAGAATCATTAATGAAGGCCACAACGTCTTGCATGACGCATGCTTTCTGAGTCGAATTCAGGTATGTAACCAAGTGGTTTTGGTTATGTTTGTCATATCAATGAATGGAGTCGTCACTACTACAACTACTGATAGCTATATCGGCAAACAGCACTGGTTTCAAACCTGCTGATTGGGCTACAGAAAAGCCAGGCGTTGAAAAAATGGAGAACGCTAAGGCTATCCAACCAGCACTGTTGAACAATTGGTATCTAAATGGACAACATGCCGCAAGCTTCTTTTATGCAGCGGCTTGTAATTACTACATTCATCTACGGGGAATTTCGTACTGTCACAAGCTTTGAAAACTCAGTCCGACCCAATACCGTCACTGCCTTCCTATGCTTTCTGGAGGTCCTAAAATGCACACTGTCAGAATTCCACTACTCCGTCTAGCTACGTAACAAAATATCTTTTCTCTCAAACGATATCGGGTTACTATTTGCACTAAATGACTTATATGCCAACGTACGCGGGTTGGGGAGAGTTTACTGATCCAAAAACAGAAAAGTACCTGCTACAAGGTTATCAAAATCAACAAATGAATGGATTGTGCACAGAAACTCGAAAGCGTCCATGGGTCTGTCTTCAATCCCTTTTCGGGTCAGTTACCTCCGGTTTTAATCTGATGAGCCTAAGTCAACATACATATGTGCTATCTACCAAATTATCTCTTCAGACCATTTCATCGTTTTGTGATAGTTTGATGCATCTTATTATCGATTTTTAACAAGGACACTCAGATCTTGAAATTCGGACACATACTGTCTAAGTGAGAACTAATCACACTGTCGATCATTCAGTTGGGGCCAGTATTCAATCACTGAAGGGTTCGAAGCTCTGAGTTTCGTGAAGTAGGCGCTGCTGATCGTTCCCAACAAGGAACAAACAGGTTTACCCTTCTTCTCGGCTTTTCAGCACTGATAGTGTGTTCATTGACAGGACGAAATCTCTGCTGAGGAGGATAAGTTAATTAAGGAATCAAAGGGGGTACATTATCTAAAACTGCGTTATCTCGTTCTCAGATAGAAAGCCTGTGAAACTTCAACTGTTGTTAGTGAAGCGAATATTGGCGGTTCAGGTTGCAAAAGAACAGCAAGCAACCCTACGGCCAATCTCAAATCATCTCAAGTTGGAAGCTATTACGTCAGAACGGACAAACCCGAGTTTATCTATTCTAGGCGTTTTGTAATTTAACCAAGCCAGTCAGTGGTACTCCACTTGCTGGTAAAGTTAAACATCCTGGCGGCTAAAAACATGCTAAGGGTAACATCAACTCGGGGCCAACCAGTCCAGGTAAGAGATAGAATGATTCCACGCAATACTTAAAACATTATAATCAACTTGATACTTAATAAATACTTAATAAATACTTTCATCCGCGTAGGTATTTCGACAACATTTTGTGGGAAATTTTAAGGTTGGGGAGCCTTTCAAGATCTTCACTACAAAGAGGTTCATTTGGCACACCAGTGAAATGGTTATCAGCTGGTAGAAGATACTCACCTGCGGCCTGAAAACCTTTTAGATTCTTTTTAAAAATTTACAGGTTAGCTGTGAAAATAGGAGAACTATGAAGAGCGAATCATGCGCATAACAACCAAGCGACGCAGTAGGACCCATCTAGGTTCACTAGATGCACAGCACGATGGAAAACCATGTCTAGGAGGTGGCTTGCATAATCCCAAAGCTGCCCGTTCAACAAGAATGGGAGCAGATACCTATAGAGTTGTTGTCTCTAACATAACTCCCACGACTCAGTTACTCGAGGCTCAGATGGCATGTAGATTATACTTTTTTGTTGTTCGTGTCTAACGGATATACATCATAGATAACAAACCTGTTCATCTATTTGTGCTTGCAGTTGCCGTTTCTCATGGCTGAACGAGGCACGCTCGTTGTTCAAATAGGTTCGAAGCAATTCCACTTCTTGTTTCGAGGTTTTGACTGCATCCAATTCAAGTTGTGCGGTCGTGAGCGCTGAAAAACATTCAAATTAATTAGAACCGCGCTGCACAGAAGCAAAATGTTTACCGTGTGATATCTTTTGTTCTGGCTTGTCTCTCTCTTTAGGGGCATACTAGCCCATAGGACCTTTTGGAAGTGTACAGCTCTCGTAAGGATTGGTAAATTCCTCTAACCGTGGACAAGTCCATCCCCTTATCACCTCAGTCTGAACTTCTAATTTGACGGGGTGCTTTTTTAAGCGTTGGATACCAGATCCCACTAAAATACAATGGTCCTTCCAATGTTCTCACCATATTCCGGTCTCTCGAACTTTATTATGTCCGATGTGCCTTGCTAATATCTGACAGGAGCCATCCTTTGAGAAATCAGTAAAATCAAACAGCGCTTAGGATTCAATCGATTTCTGGTCGCTGTTGACAAGCCAAGATGTTCAGACGCTACATTAAACCCGAGCGTCCAGGTCCGGTACGCATTAGTAGGTACTGACAGACAAGTTTGTCAGCTGAACTAACCGTTCGAAGGAGTGGTCACGCGGCTTCGGTACACTTCAAGAAATTGTAAAATGCACCACGGTTTAACGGTGATCTACCATATCCTTCTTACAAATGCTACATATACCTTGACGCACTGATGAGCTCAAACGCTTGTTGACAGTTCCGTTGTACGGATGCTACTTCACCTGTATCGGACAACAAGAAATGAAGCCTAATCAAAGGTAAAACGCGGATATGTAGACGGACAGAGTACCGCATTAAAGTCAGTGGACTTGTCAAGTGCCTTAACTAGCACACGTGTGTGTGATGTGCATCCCAGATCGCACGTCACCATTGGTTAGGTAACACAACTTTGTTACCAGCAACGTCAGGACGCTAAACTACAAAGGAACATAGCTAGTGGGCAGTGACTTCAAAGCGCACATAGCTTAGTTCCCGCAGAATGTATTCCGAAGATCATCATTTTCAATTAGACAAGCGCTTCCTCCTTAAAACTGGGCACGCAAGTACGGTGATTACCTACAGTGAGCCACTATTTTTCTGTCTGACGAGAAGCTACGTTTTCTTGTCCTTTCGAAGCGGTTAGGCATGAAAGCTCAAGAATAAATCCCAACCTAGCTATAGATGGAAAGAAATTTGAACTACTGTGCAGCGAGTTAACAATTTTGTTCAACTTATCTATTTGTTAAACGATGCGCCGACGAGAAGGCTAGCTGACACTATGCAAAGCCGTACGACAACTTGCAAATCGAATTCTTTCTGTATAGATTCTTTGCATGCAAACGCTGTTTGGCGCATTGTGGTAGGGGCTAATAACTTCGATTTGAGCATGATCATACGCTATGATCCGTTCTTTGATAAACTCAGTTCCAGGCCGGATGTTCATCAATACCATGTTGCTGACAAATGAGGTTGGTTTCGGACAACTTGGAATCCTGATTCCAAAATACACTATGACTATGAAGTGCGGGTTACTCCTACTACCGTGAGATTATATTTAACTGACTGATGTCATGACTGGGCGAGATGGCTCAAGTGGTTAGAGCGCGAATTTACCGACCGGAAGGTCCGTGGTTCGAACCCCACCTCTGCCTCTCGACTTACCCTGTCTAGGCTTGGGCAACCTGGCAGTATCCCAGCCCTCGTGCTTCCCTCGGGTGGCATGGCAGCTAGGCACCGGAAGGGTGTTACAACTGAACGATTTTTTTTACGATGTCATAACCAGGAAAAACGCCAATGAATCCTCACGGGAGACAGAAATTGTGGTTCTAAGTCGCATCCCATGTTTATTGTTTACTTTGGAAGAATTGCTTTGGACGGATTCAAATAACGACGGGATAAGTTGATGTGCAACGAGACACAACAATTCAGTTGATACAAGAGACAAAAGAGCAGGAACCACAAGGCCAGAAAAGGAAGCTTATCCCGGGAGACAACCGTATCAGGTTGCGTAAAGTGAGAATCCAAAATGTCAGGAGATGCAGCTCATAGTCATTCGCCTTCCTCCCCACGAAGTACGTGAACCTTTCCTCTTTAAGTGGGCTTGGCGTACAATTTTAGTTCGAATTTTTTTAAATCTCACTTTGCATTCTACAAACGTTGTGTTGTGAGGTGTCTGGATAATACACACTCATCGATCCTATCATGACATCGCAGACAATCGAGTACCCATCAAGAGCTATTCGCGTTCGTCTGAGCACGTGGCTCGGTAACCATGATAGTTCCATGAAGTACTATGTGTAAAGTGATATTTCAACCAGCCCACTAGGAATTTTCAATGCTGGCTGGTAGCTTGATGGTTAGGCACAAAAATCTGTTGTCGATCGCCTTTTTCCTGCGACGAAACTTTCTCCTGAAACTGCATGAAAGCTACCAGTACATGTTTCTATACCGTTGAATTTGTCTTTATTTCAGGAGATAGTCCCCTGGGCAATTTGGGTATTTCACGATTCTCTTGAAGGACGTGATGCTTACGAAGCGTATCAGACCTAGAGTTGAACAGTTCACTTGTGAAGCGTGTGTTTATTCCTTAAAAAAGTACTCCATTGCTCGCTCCTTCCGGATCGACACTCATCAGAGCGACACAACAGGGTTGGATTTTAAAGCCTGTGCCAAATCAACATCTCAATATCATTTACTGGCATAACACTAGTTAAAATTTTGAGTAATTCTTCGACAGTGCCCTAGCGGTTCCACTGTTGTTGGACTTGACAGACAGACGGAGTTCCTGAGGTTCCGTCAACCTTACTTCCAGACCGAAAATTAATTTGTATGTTATTGAAGTTATATATATATATATATGTACGTCAACATTGAATTTTAGACAGACCGCTCAAGGTTGGAGGATAGAGTCACGCGAATAAGATTATGTTGGGCCTCAGTAACATGGCTGTGTCAAACACAGATAAGAAGAAGTTGCTTGGCAGGACTCTCACCAATCACGCACTGGAATGGCTAGTTGTCAGTTATCTTGGAGGAAGATGTGAGCAGACACTTTCATTGACCGTTTTTGTTGAGCAACGGTTTGGTTCTACCCTTCTTTGCGGGCAAGATGGCCCAAGTGGTTAGGGCGCGAATTTACTGACCGGAATTTCCGTGGTTCCGTACTTTCCGAGACTCTACTACTTCGTCCTGAAAAGTGCTATGAAGTGATAAGTACTTCAAAGAAGGCTGTTAGATTACTGACATATTGCCGCCTTGAAATGCCACAGCTAAAAAATGGTATGTATAGATACGCACTGGGGTGGGATTGTCAGTAAGCCCACCCATTGTCTATTGGGTCCCAAGCACTTTCGATTCTTAGTGGCAGGTACTTGTAGAATTCGTAAACTTCACGTTCACATCCCTGTCATTTAAACAGTCCCCCTCCCATACTGACGCAGCTATTCCGGTGAGTCCAACATCAATGTGAGAAAGCGCTGAACACAAGTTTTGCCCTTATTTGAGCTCATCAATAATGCGTGTCCTTGGCCATGCCGGAGTTTGAACTCCGGGCAATTGACATTCAAGGTGAGCATGTTGCACCTACTACACCAGTGCACGCTGGAAGGATCTGAGTTATCACATCCGAACAGGCAAAAATGTTTGATTCTAGCCGCACGTTTGGCATTGTTCAGCAAAAGCAAGGGTACTCTCCCCTAGGGCACAAAAAGACAACAGTTTCGGGCACGAGTAGATGGTCAAAAAGTTTTTCTCGGAGCCCGCAGTCGGGTACCGGCAAATCCTGTGAGTGCGTTGTCAAAATTAGGTATGAAAGGCGCACTTAGGATGCACTGGTTCCAAGGAATACAAAATTTTTGACATATTTATTTATCGGCTGTTGCGTCGCAGTAATCGTAATCGCAGTAATCGCAGAAAGCGGATGCACGGGTGAGCATTTATGAAGCCTATACCCATCAAAGCAACGGACTAAGAAAAATCCTTCGACGAGTTCACTCCTTCACTCTTGTAAGGCAGAGGCCCAATGCCAGCTCGCGGAGTTACGAACCTGGGCGAGAATACCACAAACATCCCCCACTGTGCGGAAAACGTATTTCTAATTTTAGGCCAAAGGCTCCGTTTTCCAGAAGGGACTACGCTGTGGAGAACTGCATACTGGAACTGTAGGCGGGGTTAGGCTACCTTAGCCTGGAATTGACTTGTATCAGATTGCATATATCTGATTAAGTTTTTGAGAAAAAAGGATCATCATTTTCCACTCGTTCTCAGCGATCAGGTCTGCGGTTACTGTTCAGGTTGAACAGGTATCCATTTAAAGAAATACACTCATTCGGTGGTACGCCGATTTCATTTCAGACAAATTTCCCAACGCCATTAACAACTACACCATGAAAGTCACAGACAGATTCAAGTGGCATACAAATTGTCTGGGCTCACTGTTTTCCATCCACACACCACAATTCCCTCAAGGTATTGGTAGGATTATTTCTGCCTCTTAAGAGAGAGTGTGTGTTGATTGATACTTAAGAACTAGTCAAGCATAGGTGTACCAGTACGACTTGATTCTTCGCTTAGGTAGGATGAACGACTCATACGTATTAATGCAAATAATCACGCAATTAAGGAATTCAAAGTTCTTGACAGGACATATGGAACACGAGGGACTGTAAACAACCCATTCTGGATGAAAATAATAGACTTTTTGGAGGGGCGCTATTGTTGAGGACAAAATCCTACCTTGTAAAAAACGTAAGGTTGCAGTTGCCATGAAATACCAAGGTAGGCTACAGTTAGAATACACTTGAATAAATCAATTGACTGATGTACGCACTCCAGCACAGAAGGCATCTACTTACCTCCCTTATGACCTTCAATCTCCTTTTGGGCTTTCTTCAACTGACTGAAATGAGGAAAGCAAAGCGAGCTTCATCTTTTTTCCAAACCAAACTACAGCTTCGACCTCTACACTTATCTGCATACCAAGTTGGTTTTGACGGGAGACTCACCTGGAACCCAGCTGAATCCATCGTTTACGATGTTCAATTAGAACACAGGGATGATGGAAACTCGGGGACTGCGCCTACCTGATGAGCTCCAAGAAGGGCTCGTGGGCTGCCGAGAAGTTTCCAGGAACCTTATGACTAGTGATTTACGTCTATACACACTGCAGCTTTTTCCGCAGAAAATGTGACAAGTGATGGGTTAATTTAAACAACGTAAGCGTGAACATGAACAACAATCTACTTGAGATCATAGCCCATTCAAGGAAACCAACCTTTTGAGTAGTTCAGCATCTTTTTTTAGACTCTCTTTTTGTTCCTTCAGCAAATCATATTCTGCCAGCTGAAATGGAAGAAAACTGAAAATCACGGAGAATCTACCCGATTGCGCTGTGCTCAGCTAGTGAAGGGCGTGGTGAAATCAGCATTAAAAACTGCGTACTCATGAGTAGCATGGAATAAGCGCATTCAATCTGCCAACATTACGACACCGCTAGTCATGAACATAGTTTACCAGTCAAATATGTTGGAAGGAAATGACAACTGGTCTTACTTCCATTTCCGAAAACTTTTGCTTCTTCTCCATCAACTCAGTTTTGATGGATTGTATCATCTGTTTTTCTGATTCCAGCGTTTTCATGTTTTCTTTTCAGTCTGATAAAGGCCAGTTTCAGAGGAATGACATACCATCAAGCCGAAGCTTACACAATTCCAGCTCATTCTTCTGCTGCGATAAGCGTAATTGCTCTCCAATCCTTAGGCTGAAACAGATTACAGAAAATTAACCGTTCTCACCGTTCAATCTCCTGGTTTACCCTGATTTCAAACAGCCGCTCATTCTCGGTCAACTTTCTTTCTCGCTCTGCTAACTGCTGTTCGCGTCGATTCTCTTCTTCCAATAACCGCCTTCTTTCTCTATAAAAACAAAACAAAAGCACTGAGGAGAATGTTGTTATCTGCTGCGTAGAAAGGTGCATTGGTTTTAAGAGTGAGACCACGGAGCCGCTTTCCAGCCATGTGTTCGCCTGACAACACGGTATGGAATATTCACCCAAGGAAAGCTTTGAACTGGGTGTCTCGGCGTCCTTTCAAAGTGTGTAGTTTTGATGGTGACTTGCTTGACGTTATTTAACTGAAAAAGGCTCTTCCTTGTATTTGAATAATAAAAGATTAGGAAGGTATAGCTGAGGTTGATGTATCTATTTAGGTAATCTAACTATTACAAATAGATCAGCCTTTTGTTCTTGATGTATTGATAAGAAAAAAGTTATTATTGAGCACGTGTTGATGAAAGACTCAACTGGACCACTCGTTTTTATATCCTTCAACTGGCGGACCACTCCTAGCTGATGAGGCCTAAACCGAAAGCAGGCTGTTTAAGAGAATCCGGAAAAGGAGATACATTAAGGCGAAATTAATGGTGACCGTAACTTATGCACTTGTGTCTTATCCTCTGAGGTGTCAACTCACCCATTCGTGCACGTGCGAATGGAGCATTCCGGGGTCTAGCCATATGTTTTAATGTGTACGGGGATACAAACCAGTATAAATCAGCCGATGTGCTTATCCTGTGAAGTAAGGGAGTTGCTGGTGCGTCAACCGATTAAAAAACACTGTTTAACTCTATCCTAAACCGACGTGTCCTCTGGCCCATACCTCTCTGTTCAGTTTGTTCACTTACTACAAATGAAAACGAGAGAGGCGCCTTTTTGAACAAAACAAAAACGCGTTATCCAACTAGCGATTTTTTAATCGTAAAATTCCTCAGATATCTGGGAACAGCAAACGAATTTTAGAGCAAGACCACAAGGGATGGGGTGTTAATTTGTCTTCAGTTGCATAAGACTGTGTAAAATGTTACCGATTTCGTCCCATAGCACTAAAAACCACACTCGGCTTTGAGTGAGCCGCTTCTGTTTTTCGACTGTGCGCGGAGTTCGGGCACTTCTCAATGGTTTATCCGACTTGAATGTCGACGATTCAAATATCACTTTTTGTGTTTATACTTCGGTAAGATATTTGATTTTGGTACTCAGTCACAAGTTATAGACTTGTAGACTAATATAATTCCGGCTCCAAGCCTGTTGCAAATGGCGCCGACAGAACAAAAATCTGTCAAAGTTCTAAATTCGAGCTGTCAATAAACAGCCATCTAGGTTAAGAGAACTAGCGAACGCAAAAGAATCCAATTTTACCTTAGAGTTTTTGGAGCCTGGTGTTATGTAAACCTAAAGCCACCAAAACAAAAAGTAGTACGGAGTTTTCACTAGCGTACTACGAGAATCTCACCTGTTTAACTGTTCTTTTTCTTCCTTCACGTGTGCAGCTTGGACCTGAACCGATTCTAGTTCAGTTTGAATCTGTTGTCTTCGTAGAAATGCTTCTCTATCTTCTGTCCTTGTCACCGAAATAACTCGCTCCTGAAGCTGTTGCTCGCGTTCGGTCAAGTTGGACAGACGTGCACGAAACTCCTGTTCCAGCTGAAAAGTTGAGAGCGGATTGAAGTTAATATGAGAAAACATGAAATGGTGCTGGATCGTTTATTGAATACCAGATTTCAGATGAGACAGAGGCCTTCATGCTCAGTCATCGCATACAAATATGGTAAACTCTCAAGACAGATCCTTCTAAAGAGACACTTCTCATAGACACCAACCTCTGTCGTCAGAAAGTACATCGTAGGTGTTTAACCCGAGATAGTCCGTCTCCAAAAGAGAGCAAAAAGCTCTCTCATTATATGGTTATCCCCGTTCATGAAACTACTGTATTGCAACCAAAATTAGGTAGTTGTTTACCTTTTTGGGTGTCGCTTCGTCAGTGAAATTTTTGCTACAACTGTGTGCTTCTGTCCACGAAAGATAAAGTTGGTCTTTTCAATGATGATGATGATGTGTCTTCTTACAACTCCTGAAGATCTAATTGGAGACAAAATCACATTGTCCGCGGCATTCTGCAAAGTTCTCAATTATCTTTGTGAAAACTGACTGCTTCTTGCATGAGGCATGCGCTGGTTTGGGCGTTTTGCCACCAGGTCCCAAGACACAACCTGGAATCCCGGCGACCCGTTAAGATACCCAGTTCAACGGTATCTAGTGCCCCGGAATAGCAAAATGAAAGCGGAATGGGGTCTAAATCATCATGAATCTGATCTCCAATCGCAGCAAGGGTTGTTCGGAATCACCCTGAAGCCAGCCAATCCTATTACACAACCCAGTCAGTGAAACGATACTTTGGAAACAAAATTTTCAAGCGCGACGATTCTAACCAATGCTGTTCTTCATAAGCTTTCTACTATGAACAATACGTTCAAGGTACCAAGACCCACACAAAACATTCATGTTCATCTATCATCTCAGGTTGAACTGAGTCACCCTGATGGTCCAGATAATCAGTCGAAGAGAAAATTCGTGACAACGGGTCGGAAATTGCAGAAAATTCTGCTTTACGGTAAGCTACGTCCAAATGTTAGCCAGTCAGTGTTGTGGACATCAAAGTCACGAAGAATGCATTTTTCTTCAGGCCCAGTACCATTCCACGTGGTCTTTTATTGTCTCATGAGCAGTTAACTATCAAACTCCAAGTGAAAACTCAGTAGTTGTGCAAGCATTCAAGCTCTCGCTCTTCATACAAAACTACTGATGTACTTAGTTGAATCTCTCGGTATAATCCAGTCAGGTTTCCGAAGCAATGGAACAAAACTCCTTCTTGAGTAAAAGCAACCAGGCCTAGACTATTGGTCGTGGAAAAGTTGCGAACCTGTTAATTAGTATGACATTGTATGATGTATAGACAGATGGCTTCAAAATAGAACATTTTCATCTAACTTGTTGACGTCGTTCCTGAAGGGCGTCTTCTTTCTCCTGCTCCACTTCCATCCGAAGTTGTGCAAGCTGTAGCTGTCGGAATTCGGCCATCTAAAATCGTAGTAAAACGCAAAGACGAAAACAGTCCAGGAGTCTGGCTGTCTAGATGATTCTCAAAAAGCTGTTAGACCGAAAACCTTTCAGAGGCTCACCTGCCTTTGGAGTTCGATTTTTGCCTCTTGTGCAACCTCTTTACGATATGCATCCAAACGCTCTTCAATCGAAGCTTTTGAAGATTCGGCCCCTGTCTAGGCTTGGGCAACCTCGTAGCATCTCAGCTCTCGTGCTTCCTTCGGGTGGCATGGCTGCTAGGCACCGAAAAGATGTTACAGCTGAACGATTAGTATTTATTATTAGACAAGTTTATTAGGGGACCTCCATCGCCAAACACTACAGCTTCACACGAGGGTTAAAATCATATTTGAGATCGAGAAATTTGACAATTGTTGGTCGTCAGAAGCAGCAGTGCAGCTCCAGCACTTGTCCCAAAGTGGAGATACGGTCGATCCAAGCCCCGCCAGGGCGAAATCCAGCTTGATTCTCGTGAACCTGACTATTGCTGTGGTGGATCAACCTTCGTAGGGTAATACCAGAGAGTTATGGATGCTATGACCACTACATTGATGCTAAGGTGGTTTTCGCGAAAGATTTTTGAACCATTTTTGAGGGTCAAAAATGATGACTTGGGCAGTGCGTAAGATAAATCAGTCTCAACCAGATCATAAACTCTTCTGATCAGACTTCAACTCAGATTGTAAAGTGAGCGTTTGATAACCTGTTTAGTTCTAAACTAATAGCCCGTCCGCTGGTTCTGGATGAATGATCTCGGAAGCAATCTGTTCACTTCCTTTGAATTCAAAAGCCTGATGATCAGCTTCATTGTCTTCTCTTCCTCTCAAAGACAAACTTATTAAGCCCGTTATTTGTTAAATCCCCCACTATAATTAGTATGGAGGTTCCCCTTATCGATAAAGACCGCGTCGTCCCTTCAACTTTTTAGGTGCTCTGGTTCATAAACAAATCACCTGACACCATTCGTGGCAGCCATTCAGCAAATAAGTCTCGCCCCACAAGAATTTTTTTGTTTCTACATTTCTCCCACATTGTCTATTGAGTGCGACCGGTCAGAAAGTAATAAATAACTTGGTCTCATCGATCTTGGGGTTTCGGACTCCTACGTAATTTTGTGCTAACATCTGGTCTTTGTCAAGCCCAAAAGCGCTGATACGCATTCCTTACTACGTTTTGCGAAATGGATGGTCAATAAATTCTCTTTCCGGTTGAACACTGTTCACGCCAAAACCTGAATCAATTTTGAGCCGTTCACACCTTCGCCGGATGCTGTTCCATGCCGCTTGGATCCCGTCTAGATGCTATCAATGTTTATACCACATGTAATGTGATAACTGAAGGTTGCCGAATAACGTGTAGCGAAGTTTCAGAGGGTTGACTAAATCTGTCAAGACGTTCGTAATGGACTACTCATAAGGTTGCTGACAGTTCTTCGACAGCCCACGACCGGTTTCGCCCTTCTTGGGGCTCATCAGGTAGGCGCAGTCCCCGAGTTTCCGTCAACCTTATGTTCTACTTGAACCCAAATTGGACTGTTTTCGAGAAATACACTCATCTGCAAATCAATTTGGTTTTTGCGAGAGACTCACCTGGAACCCAGCTGAATCTCAAGGTTTTTTGGCCCAGGCAGTTGTCCATGATGGTTTTGCCGTCAGTTCGCATCCATCGAACCATTCATTTCCTGCCTAACTAATCACTCTCACTAAGCGTGATAACTTCACCCGTCCGCAAGCCGAATTTCACTATTCTGTTAATTGGAGCGCCCAGCAAACTGAAGGAAATTCCGGTAGTTTCACTGACACTTTTGCATTAGACAAACTGAGCAAAATTTGCAGTCTTCAGTTATTTCCAAAGCGACATATTTCACACCGGATTAATCCAATATAAGCAAACGTCTGATGAGATACGGGCAACCTTGTAGAAGAGCTGAGTGTGAAAAATCAGGATTTTTGTCGTTTTTTACTCCCTCACATCCGTGCAGAAGAACTGCCAGCTGTGGATAGGTCTTATTTTTGTTCAAATAAAAACCAGTTGCCTCATGTGTTGTTTGGACCGACTCTGTCGTAGCAGTTGGTCAAAAAGTAATGAAACATACAGTCCAGTGGTGCTTTTAACATGAAAGGAGATGAAAAGCGAGAACAGGATGAAAATTGAGATATGTGTGACCTTTTCACACTAGTCTTCCAAGTCTGGACATCATTTTCAGATTTAAACAGACACACAGAAGCTTGGTTAGGTTCCGTTTGGAGCAATTCTACCACCTGACACTACTCATAGGATAATGCTACTCTCATACACAGAGCACTGCCCTTAATTCAAAATTGTCTCCTGATCTCTCGGGAGGGATCGAAACTTTATTAAAGTTCGGGAAACGTTATCAGAGGTGAACACACTACGGTTGGAACACCTTTATTCATCCTCGATTAACTGTGTCTAGTTATGCTAGCTAAAATCCAACAGCCCATGTGTGGTCCAACACCGGATTGCCTTCTGAATGCGATTGTTAAAACGCCTACTTTATAAACATTTGGGGACCCTTTTGAAAATTCTTCGGGTTGACGAAAAAGGCCCATTAGGTTTTGGTTCCAAATATATACCAATTAAGACTTCGTAGATGAAACAGCGCACTGCCTGACTCAGAGTGGGAGAAAAATGCATATTACTGACGTGAATCGAAATCTGATGATAAGCACCACACTAGAACCAACACCGTTAACAGCACCTTTTTGCCCGACGTCCAGAGTATTCGGCTGAGTGACTTACTTACTGGAACGTTTTATTTTTCAATAGTTTCTGTAATGATAATAAGGCCAATTTACTTGTCCATATTTTTTCAGTTTTCCAAGGCGCTACTCTAACTGATTACACTCTAAACATATGCGGTAGCATTTCTCAAGGACGGCTCATTGATTGTTAACCGTCAATAGTTAGGAGATGCTGTTTGTAGTTTGGCCACGTTTATGTCGTAAAGCATCTTGTCTTGGGACGCACCCGTTAGCCACGTTAAATGCCGAGAGGTGTTGCAAATGCTACCTCACATTTTGACTCTGGTGACCCTCTGACGAAGCTAACTGGTTGTCTGGCCAACATCATCTTGCTTGTGTTCAGTGTACTTTAATCTCGGAGATGTAACTGACAACTGTTTGTCTTTTGACTTGCTTAGTGACAGATGCAAAATTGTGCAAATGAATTTATTTTGACATCCAGTTAGTTGACAATCCAGTTTAATCACCGAAGTCTTCCACATGCATTAATTAGCACTAGCAGTGTTCTGACGAATGACCAAACACCTGGGTTTGAGGAAAGTTAGCATATTTTCTGATGACTCTAACTCATTCTGAGGCTGGTCAGGGGACGAGCCAGGTTGGAGATCGTCGGAGATTACACGGCTAACCTGTTTGAATACGCAGACGTTGGGTGCTGAGTGAACAGAGCCCATATTGACGGCGCTTATCAAAACCTAAACCTGGCTGTATTTATATCTTGTAACGCGTGTCGTACTTCTTAGTCGTTTTTTTCTGAAATATCAAGGGCGATATGGAATCACGAGGTTAGGTTACAAAGCTATGTTGGTTCTGATTTTGTTTCAAGAAACTAGAAGTATTTATACATGTCATTCTGTCAAACATTTTGGTCTAAATTGTTGAACAATGTGTCCCACAAGTGAGATGAATGTTGTAGGTATCACCAGGTAATAGAATGGCCTATTATGAAAGTACCCAGATTATTTATGAGAGACCGGTTTTGAGGAGTTTAATGTCCCACAAAGTTAATGCAATCCGACGGATACTCATCAAGGAGATAGTGATGTATCTTTGAAGAAAGACCAACTTTCTGACTGACCGGAGGTATAATCTTTGTAAATATGTCTTCTCTCCAGACGAAGAGTTGTCCTATCCGCCAGGATTGCCAAAGCGACCTACTAGGCAGGCCAGTGGTAGTTTGTCCGAGGTTACTGATGTTATCTCCTGTGAATTCTCAAATGTCAGTGTAACAGTTTTAATGCGTAACTCAGAAGAGCCAATTAATTCCGCAAGCTGACAAATCTGTTACAGTGGAGCATGAAGAGCGTCAAAAGCCCTCAGAGCAGGCTATCCTTAAAACTACACAATAATCCTGATGACATGTAAGAAACAGCGGAAAGTACCTAAGGATAACCACCTTTCTTTCACACCGAGTGGAATGCAAGACTGAAATGCCCGTTTCTAGTACTTTAACCCAGTAAAACCGAAGACACATTGAAAATGTCTCAAGCAAGATCATTTCCAAAGTGCTCATGACGTATGCGGCACAAAAAGATACATTCAGAAAAGTGATTCATCCATAAAGCCGGCTATCGTTTACAGTTAAGGGAACCATCAAAAACTGAAGAGCAACATCCGAAAGAAAGTGGAACAAGTACGTAAGTGCCTTCAATAAATTAACACATTCCAACTTGGAACGACAATAATCATCTGCTAGTTTGTTCTCAGTAACTTAGATGCCAAAGAAGTTTTACCAAGCCCATTAAGGGTTGGTGGCTATCCGGAATACGGCATATTCATATCGACGACCAGAAACCAGTATACACAGTACACATACCAGTACACATAGGAGATAACTCACCCATATCCGGAAAATAGTTCACTTCCGTTTGTACATCTTTACTTTCAAGGGAACGCCGATGAGATGCAGTTAAACATCCAAGCAGTCGACAAGCAAACGAAGCCTTTCCTGTCCATAAATGGTGCTTTTCTTAAGTGAAGTTATCATGAACCAACTTACTATATCTTTCAAGAGTTGAGATTCATTCGGTAATTTCAATATCCTCAGCACTTCGACAGGAGAAAGCATCTATGTGGTGTGTTATTATTTCATAGCCTTTGTTTATTTTACTTTATAATTTGTCAGACCACATTCCGGAAGAAACACACTCAAGGTATATAAATAATCACATGTTTGCAAGTGATCCATGAATAGGCAGTTGACTAAATCCTGGTACATATCCGGTTCTTCTCTTCCGAAATCTATTTCTCCGTTCATGTGCACCGTTGTTTGATTGCGCTCTTTCAGTTCCAAAATCATTCGCTGACGGATCTGTGACTGTTTTGACAAGGACAATGAGTGAAACGGTTTTGATACCTTTAGGCTGTCAAGGTCACCAGTGTCTTTGAGCATACGGTACAGGAAGGTCTTGAGACTTGATTGCGTATTCGGCAATCGCTTCTGTCTTCTAACCAATTTCGGCGTTGCGGAGGTCATTATTAAAGGACTGAAAAAAAAACTGGAATAATTTAGGTCAATGGCAGGGTTTTCCAAATGTGCTTGTTTGCCTCGGGTTATGAAATCTCTCCTCATAGCATAGCACTCTTGCAAATTATCCTCACAACACACCAGGAAACAGGAAATGCTGAAGCGACAGCTTCATTCAGTTGGATGATGCACACTTGGTGTGCCATCCGTGAACCTCAGGTTTTTACTAACGAAACAGGAAGGGTTTGGTTCCACTCACACGGTTTCATCATATCAATTCCAAGCAGCAGGTTAGGAAAGACGCTGGAAATCTTAAAGACCCCCTTCAACGGGAAGGTCGAACTTTCTCACACTCTAAGGAGCACTCGTAGAACGTCTTAAGCGGGTTTGAGGCCACAAAATTGCTCTGTCCATTGCATAAGATGACAAGGAACTCACATGGGTCAATCTAATCATAGGTAGAAATAAAAATTTACTTTCAAAATTTTCATATTTGATAGATTCACAAAAGTTGAAGGAGCTGTGTCGCACAAACAACAGTTCACATTACAGACATCGTCGCAAAGAAACGGTAACTTATCGCTGTACCATGAATTGTGTACCTCAGTGACCCGTCGATGGAGATCTCATAGAGACATTTTCGTAGCTAATCAGGTTGGTACTGAGCACTAGTCATTTAAAACTTGGACTACTCAACTGGTTGTGCTTGCGTATACTATAGGTGCTTTGTGGATTGACGTCTGCTGTATCCCTGAAACTCAAACACAGTATCCGAGTACTACAGAACACAAAATCTGAGTGACCCGGAGGCTGCCGCTGCGGGTTGCGCAGGCGAAGCTGTCGCCCCAAGTTTGCCAGCTGAAGCCTTGTTGCTTGAGTGGATACATGTAAACAGTCGAATCTGCTGTGATCAACTTTTACCCGAACGAAAGCTACCAGCTTGTCTTGGTGGTCGACGTTCAATGTTGCAATGATCTTGTGGGCTATACTGACTAGAACTCAGTTTCATAATGTTCAATCATGCCAGGAAGGCCAAAATGGAGCAGCCCGACTAAGTAGTGGTCGCAAGAGGAATCGTATTACAAGGTGGTCTAAGTGTAAAGCCGCACTGTCTCCTGCGATAAGAGTACGAAGGCAGTCCCCTGCAGCCAAGTGGGTCAGACTTTTGAGTCAGAGGCTCAAGCTGGGCTACCCCAACCAAGTCCCCTTCTTCAGCTTGGGCAACCGAGAAGTGTCGTTTACCCTTACAGGCCTTCGTTCACTGATTCCTCATCGTAGTGCCCTCACTCAAGTCTTTTCGATTCATTTATCCACCCACCATCTAACCAATGCTTCTAACCAATCCTTCTCAGTAAAATATATATAAACGAACTATAGAGGAGGACATTGGTAGTTCAGTTAACGTGGGTGCTTGTCGGTTTGGTCGCTGAACTGAGCAATTTGACTGGAAACGTTTCACGACGAATCAAAGTGACATCATCAGTATGTTGTTAGGAAGCTTAGTGGTAGCAAGGCGATGGGTCGGTAGTTGTGCATTGCGTAGTGTGCAGCAATTCAATCGGTGATGAAAAGTTTGCAGCCAACTTGCCCAGCTGAGCGAACAAGCAAACGACCATAAAAATAAACTCTAACTCCGACAGATAAGTTTCACAGTAGTATGTTCAATGTCCTTACTCTGTGTAAAACTGAACAACAGGAAGATCTTGATCAGATTTGATCCCCGTTTTGGATGAGGTACGCACAAAAGCCCCAAGTTCGAGCATTCATCTCAAAACGCTCTGGGAGAACAAAAATTTCTCGCACTTTTCTCATCGACTGCCTGGTGATTCTGGTGCAGCGGAGCGTGGTATCATCGGTGTGGGAGTCATTAACAACCCCAGGGCTGGATGCACTCTACTAGACTGGATTCCAGTAAACAATCGTTTGTGTGCTGTTAAGTGTGATGCATCCTAGCGCGGTGGACGGTGTTTGTTTGGCGCGTTAGCATACGCTCCGACAGATGACAGCAATGGTGCTGAAAAAGGCAGTTTCTATCCTGACTTGTTACAATTACTCCGGTCAGCAAGAAATACCAGTATTGTGATTGTGACAAGTGATTTGGGTTCTCAAGTTGGTCGACTATGTCTTGAGGAGGCCATCTTGGTGGCCGATTCGGGATTGAGGCTTACCGCAGAGAAAACGAGCAGCAACGCCTACCGGTAAGGACCGACGACTACCTGTGGGAGATTTAATAAAACATTTAAGTACATTTCGGAATATAGGACTTTCTGAAAAACGTCTATCTGATCGTTTTCCCCGTTTAACACAGGGCCACTCAGTTCACCACCTACAGAGCGTCTCTGTACCTCATCACAATCGGGTTGAGTTGGCTGGAAATCTTACAGAACTCGAGAGCAAAAATGTTTGTAATGATAATTTAGATAAATTAAACCGACTGCCTAGGGTCGCCCGCACACTCCGATGAGCACTGGATCTCAGCAGCTTTGATTGAGGCCGGGAAGACTATACCAGCAACAAACAGCTATGATGGCACGCGCACAGCCCTTAAATGTCTAATAATAAGGAGTCTGTGGATTCGTAGACAGCACTCCTGAATCACAAAAGTCCGGAAAATGGAGAAAGCAGCTGTAACGGAGAACGCTGTCACTCTATTCGACCTAGTCCGGTCAACTGGTCCGAAGAGCGCGTCAGTAAAACTGTCCCCAAAAAAGATGGCATCCAAATCCGCTCAGGGCAAAGTCATCTTAAGAGACAGACCTTCTTCAACTAAACATCCAGAAGAAACAACTGAACCCTAGCAGAATGTCAAAATCAGTCCACCATTGATAATGGAATTCCAGTGTGCTATTTCACTGCACCATCATAGTAATGCAACCGGTTAAATGGTTTATATTCACTATTCAGAGAAACTGCTACGGCTTTCGCAGCTATCTTGACGTATTCACTCAACAGAACCTGAGGAAAGAACATCTACAGAATGGAGCGTCTCGACGATGATTCCCGTATTCAAAACTGGTCTAGGGATGTCTTGTAAATAGCACCGTGGCATCAGTCTAGTGAGTACAGCTTCTAAAGTCTGGTATTACCCATTGAAGGTTGATTCAACTGTAAGAAAACCGCCTTCGCGAGAATCAGGTTGAACTTTGTCCTGTCCGGGGTTGTATCTACCATGGTTTTACTCTACTACAAGTGATGTAAATATGCTATCCTGATTTTGACAACAAACGATGGTCTTGTCTTTTTAACTCTAACCTGCTTTTGACTCCGTTGTAAAGGCTGTAAAGGGTGTCTTTTTTAACATGTTTTGCCCTATAAAAGCTCTGAACACCTCCTCGCGTATGGCAAACTTTTCTCTGAGTTTACCGCATCCAGTGGTGTCAGACAAGGATGTCCTCTGACGCCCTTACTCTCTAACATCATAGTCGATGTGCGCCTTGGAGATGCTTTGCCTGTACCTAACAACTTGGAGATCGAAACCACCCCGGGGCATTTGCTCAGGGACGTCGAGTACACCAATAATTTTGCTGTTCTTAGACCTGACCCTTTGGAAATGCAAAATACTTTAACTAACCTTAATGGTTTTGCTGCACCTGTAAAGTGTAAACTGCCACTGCATAACTGGGTGGGACAAAGCCCAAACCTCATGCTTGCAGATGGACAAATCAACGTAATGGATAAGTTTGTATTGTGGGTTCCGGAGGAGTAACAAAAGATAAAATTACTTCCCTGATTGGGAAGGCCAGGACAGCGTTTGCTAATATCCGGCACTTGTGGCACCGAAGTGATCTAAGCTTGACTTTAAAGGATAGAGTGTACAGTGCCGCGATCTGACGTGTCCTCTCTCTGGAATATAGTTGTGGACTCTGTGTGCGGAAGATCTTCGAAAACGCTATGTTCAACCCTGGATGTCTCCGAAGGATTGTGTAGGTCTGGTGGATACTCCAGATCAGTAATTCTTGGGTATACCAGACGATTTTCAAGGACGATCCCTCTCCCTCTACAAATCAGTAGGACACACTTCGCAGGTTGCACTGGTTGGGCCACTTCCTTTGTATGCCAGGGGACTGTTTTTTCCGTAGAGCCATCTGCGTCCAGACTTGTGTCGGATGGACAAAACCAAGAGGCGGTCAGTCCATGCTTTGGTAGCGAAGCGTTGAAGTCCTTAGCAGTCACAAGAGTACTCTGGTAACTGCCTTCTCCCCTGATTAGTGTTTCAGATTTGAGGTCCCACGCAATAAGCACTCGGTCCCATACAACTTACTGGTTCATAATGTATATTCATATACGTATATTTTTTAGGTCAACCCGGTGCAACTACAGAAGGTAACAACATTTCAGATTCTTCCTACCTCTGGTTGTGTCATGCCATGAAAATTAGACGACGGTTCAATGCTGATGCGGATAGTCACATCTCCGTTACGTGCTTGGAGCGGATCAACCGTTCGCTTGTGGAAATCGTCGCCCTTGTATTCAACCTAACCTGTAATGATCTCGTTTCTCAAATTTAGGCAGCTTCTGGTTAACAATTAGTCATTCGAGTCTGAAATCCACTAAGTACGGCAGTGAAGCATCGGTCTTGAACACTGTGTCATGCTGTCGATGATGATGATGATGATGATGATGATGATGATGATGGTGATGATGATGATGATGATGATGATGATGATGATGATGAAATCCATTAACTATGCTTCTAACGTTGACCCTAACCAGCCCCGTTGTTCTCTTTGCGCTTATACAATCGGCGTTTGTTTTAGTAGTATCCACTCCTAAGCTATCCAGAAATTTACAAACCCTAGGGCACTTCTCTGTCTTACCGTCTAAATTCCCAGCTGTTGAAGACTGATCCTCGCACCCATTTGGCCTATTGAGCTCAGTTTCCTTATTGCTTAGGTCGCTACATCCCTTAAGTTACTGCTGCTACGTAGTAGGCTTTCGAAGAAAATTGATATCAGTCTTAGTTGTCTCGGTTTTTTCACATGACTTAGAACAAAGTCCGAACACCTGCACAGTGGTTATTGGAAAATTCTTCGTGCTCAACACGAACTGTTCAAAGCAACCTGGTCGTTCTTCATTCCATCTGAGGGCCCAAAACCACAGCATTCGTTCCAACAAGCAAGATAATTCAGTTGTCAACTTCTGTACATAAAACTGATGCCTTTTGGTCTGCTGCTACTGCTTTGTGATCGAGCAAAACACTCACCACTTCTACAGTGTATTACTTCTATTGTTTTCCAGAGATGTTTGTCAATCTGGATGGCTTGTGGTCATAGTATAGATCCGTTTTGTGTGTTTTATGCGCAGGTATCACAGCCTTTATCCTCCAGTCCTGTAATACAACTCGTCCTTCTATTGGTCGCTTGAAAAAATCAGACAGCAATGCTGTCGAGCGGCTTTTGTACAGCTCATGGCGTCTCAGTTCCATTCCGTTGACACCCCGAGACTTAGCCGAAATCTGTTCTGTCAGATTTTTCCATTCCTCTGGAGTATTACCAGTGGATTAGGCATTGGTGTAATTGTTCTACCATCTCGATGTAAACGAGGCAGGCTTATGCCCTGTTCAAGGAACCAACGCCCCCGATATCTGACGCCCAAGTCGATCGAGCTACTGAATATATAAGCAATGGCTCTAAATAGGTTTTCAATCCCAAAGCCTAGTGATATTTGGAAGCAGTTTCCACAACTGTTGTGTTACATCTTTTTTTCTCGTTTCGCGCGGTAAGTCCGCAATAATATAGCACACATGTGTACCTGACAAATTTTCCAAGAATTCTACTCTAATTTAACCGCGTTCAAGTGCCTTCACACCTTGGACCACATTCAAATATGAGCTGTCCGTTTGTTCTACTCTGGTTCTAAACCGGATTATATAATGGTTGATCAGAGAAGTTAACAAAATGCCCAGGATGAAAACACCTTGGTTTCAGCTTGCACCGTCAGTTCGGCTAGTTCAAGAAACGCTTAAAAGCCTCAACCACAAGGAACGTTAGAACAATATGTGGTAGATCATTCGCAACAGGCGGGGACTTGCTGCTACCCAAGAAACCCAGGCAGTTCAAGATTGTGCGCGTGCCCCTCCGCAGTCATCACCTCCTCCTGATCAAATGGAAACACTATGTCCAACGCTATTGTTTTCCAGGTACTTGATATAAACGACCACGTTCATGCAAATGCGGCAGAATTCGACAGTGCTCTATGCAGCGGCCGATTTGAGTGACATGCCTCACCCAGTCCCTGAACTCGGCCTACTTCTGAGTTTCGGGTTATATGAATGCGGAAAGCAAGCCGATGCGTTATTCTGAATAACAAGCAGGTTAAACTTGCACAAAATCTTTGACATGTCCGCAGCGAGATCAAGCGTTGAAAACTCAGGACACACGGCAGCATTTGCAGGTAGCCTCAAAAGTGTGCGTCTTCGTCTTAAGATAGCTGTATATAACGATCTCTAGGCCACAAACCGCAATTCCTTGTAGCACTTGTCGACCTCTGATGAGGAACATATAACTCTGCCAGATTACAGATGCTGAGATTTGTTTGGGCTGATTTCCGTCCCCAAGTTATTGGCCGCCTTCAGCGTAGCTAGGTGGTATATATCCCTGTCGGTTCAACTAAGGTACTACCCATTCGCGTCATCCACGAACATCAAGTAATTTTGGTCCAATCATTGAGAAAATTTTTCTTGTATGTGATCTGTAAACCTCAGTACCGGGCCTTCAGACACTCCACTGACCAGCAGCAAGCTTCTTTCTATTGACCCTTCTATTGATTTATTGGAAGCCACTTTGACGACCGGAGACAAAATGGCTGTAAGGAAGTTTGAGTATCAACTCAAGATATATCTACCACGATGGATATATCCATCGCGTTTTCCTGAGAGTGAGAAGAACTATGCCGACGTCACTTTTCTTAAAAGAGCTTGATTGATTTGTTTGTTTATGAAGGTGTAGTTGATTTAAGCGTTAGAATTTTCCAGCAAAATAGACAATGGTGAAATCTTTCACATCGCGCAAAGCGGTACAATTTTTGAAGGCGCCGTAGCTGTATAACTCACTACCATGACTCCCTCAGAAACTTATGTATCCTTTTACCATTGTCAGTATGAATGTCTTGTGTTCTCGAAGTGGAGAGCCCTAACACACTGCTGAAAGTTTGAACTCCCGCACAACTTTGTAAATAATAATGTAGACGTCTAAACGAAAATGAAAAAGCTCATTAGGCTAAATAACACGTGTGTTAGTTGCCAAATATACATACGTTGTTACCCTTATCACTACTAACAAAAATCACACACGAAGGGACGCAAAAGATCATAACTCCGTAGGTACGGGATGTAGCGGCGTCTTCGAAGTTCTCCTCCGAAAATAATCTTTTTATCCGCTAACAATCGATGGTTTGCCGACTCACTCCGCAGGCTTTATGTCTATCCCGCACGTGATAGTATCACTTCGGGTGACCCGGCACCCGAGTCTTGGACTTTAATAATTAGGTCGAATATCCCCCCAAATTACCTTTGCTTTGCGGCCCGACCAGCAGCTTCATGGCAGAACAAAGATGCGGGGCATGTGTCTAGAATATGGTTCTAAACAAGCTTTAGGAGATTGCGCCCAGGCGAAAACCGTTCCACGAACAATGACGGGCGGGATATGGAGACGCAAATATACTGTTGACTAAAGCAAATGTTGCACCAGTACAAATACGTTCAAACAGTACACAAGCTATCCCAAAAAATCTGATCGATGATAAATTTTCTTCGACGAGACAAACCAACAATATTATACACCTCCTGAAAGTATTTTCACCTCGTCATACTTAGAATCCCGCTTGCAGGGAGAGCAAGGAATGTTATTATGAATGGTGACGAATTTCCACAATCCAAAGCTTTCGAATATCCACCACGGAAGGTTCGAAAAAGAAATTGCTTCGGGCTCTGTGGTTCAAGAATTATTTACATTGCTTAGTTATATACCCGGCCGCAGAATAGCTACCTAACTTGAAAAAGGTTGGGGAAACCGAGGGTAAAACGTTGGATGTGAACTCCTCTGGCTGTTTAACCGTCTTATTAGCATCACTGATACATTCAACAGAAGTGCACGGCCTAAGGTAGATCAGCTGTGTGGAGAGTGCAGTTGCAATTTTTTGGGTTGCACATATTAGTGTGGAACTGACAATGAAAATCCGGAAAATGGATTAGAAGCCTAACAACGTTTTTAGTATCTGCGCTAAGAGCTTGCAGCGCTCCTTTGGTGTGATTCTCTATGCTGTTTCCTGATATTTAACCAACTTCGTGTTCGATTGCACTTTCAGACTGTTTTGTCCGCAAATCTGAAGATTTGCTTTATAACCATAGATCTGTCCACAACGTTGGCTAAGTTCTGCTTATCGCAAACAAAGAATTCCTCCACTGGAAAAGTACAGTTGAGGTAAACTGAGATGCAGAACTCAGTTCCATTTTCAAATCCCGGTTCCGAAGATGCAAAAGAATGGTTGTTGGTTTCTTCGCTGAGCTGGGCAATTTGATTGCAAACGTTTCATCAACAATCGAGGTGACATCATCAGTGCGTCGGTAGGGAGCGTCAACGAGGTCAACGACAGAGTTCACCCCAGCATCGATCAGAACACGAGGGCACGGGAGGCCAGGCCCACAACTCACGTGGTCATCGATCAATCAGGACACGGGATAACAGAACAACCAATGGAACCGACCGACCGAACAACCAATCGTGACCGAAGGTCAACCCCGGCTAATAACATGCATATTAACACACACGCAACACTACTCCACGCGCAACCACCAACCCATCGCTACGCTCCACCATGCTCCCTACCAACGCATTGATGATGTCACCTCGGTTGGTGATGAAACGTTTGCAATAAAATTGCCCAGCTCAGCGAACAAACCAACGACCATTTATACTACCTTAGCTACCAACATTCTCCTCTATAGCATGCAAAAGAATTTTTCAGACGGAATTTCCGGGTTCCGACGATGGTTAGAAATGAGGATTGCTACTCTGGAAGATCGGGAAAAGTGGGCATGAGCCCAACAGTCCAAGGCCGCGAGGGTTGTTTTTGGCTCCAGTTCAATTTGATCGGCTGGATGGCGCCAACTTTGCTGCTTCACCAGATCTGATGTGCTGGTTTCTGATTTTCCACAGCTTACATTTCTTCTGTCATATGTCAGGCAGGAAACCCCTTGTTTTGCCCTCCCTCGTTTTGTTTTGTCCGCCAACTTCAAATCCTAACGAGCTGACACCGAGCCTTAGATACACGAGGAGGAAAAGTTTGACATAAAGTTTCAGCATTTGATTGCATTTATTCGGTCCCTTAAGATCTTCCCATGCGGACGCAGTTTTGTTGAAAGCTGTTTAAATGTACTTGAGATCCACCATGGGCGCGGAATTTATATTTTAATGGCTGCCAACGGCTTTGTGTGATGTGCCTCTGACGACGGTGGGAAATTCGTGGAAGCCGGTTCCTTCACGTGTTTTATTTCGTATTGCGTTTGGAAATAAGCTCGAAACGACAAGGACACTAATTTCGCCCTCCAGGTCGCTGCAAACTCAACATTGAGCAGCTTTTAACGAACTGTGTATGAAAAAGTCTCCTATCATTGTGGCAGGTGTCCTGCAAAACCAAGCCAAGGAATTCGTCACAGCTAGTAAGTTTTCTTATGATGGTCAGTACATGCTATATCAGGCGCAAGGCTATACCGAACTATCGATAGTGACGTTGGTAGAATTAGTGAGTTCATGGGCAGAACAAGCATACAGCACAATAAGGTGGCCAGGACTTTAGTCCTGGCACAAATTAAACGGATTGAGGCCATCTTGTGGGTGCACGTAACACCCTCATCCGGTAAATATTGTGCATATGGTGAACTACGGGCAGTCCATCAGACTGGGTATGGTAGTCGCGGTACCGTCATCGCAACGCCGTACTCGGGTCCGTGGGCAGCCCCGTACATGAATATCTTGGTTGAGCCGTTTAGGGTTGTTATTGTAGTTGCGATTCACAATGAATCGTCACAAAGTGATATCGGCACGGATTAAGGGTATTCTTGGGTCCGTTGAGGGCGCACGGTGGTTCATTTCTGTCATTCAGACGAGGCAATAAGACAGCCGTGTCTACATCCGGCACACAAAATAGGAAGTCTCAGACTTCTAGAAGGCACCATGATGTGAGTTAGACTGCGGCCAAAAGTGGTCACAATTCCTGACTAACTAACGTCTTCTGGACCCCGGTTTTCAGATGTCTGACGAAGATCTTGTCGATATGAAACATGCAGACGTCGTTCTCATCTTCAAAGAGGAGGAAAAGGTGCAGTTGATTTTGAATGGACTGACCAAAGTCATCCCGTCCTTTGGCATGCACCCTGCACTCACAGTGTAAGGTAATAATAATAATGTTTATTCATAACTGGTGGGTAGCATGATCATCAGATTACATTCAGAATGAAGCATGAGTTTGTTCGTAGTTGTAGGTAATGGGCCGAGTTGGCGAGAAGGTATAGTCAAGAGTAGGAAGAGCTTAGTTGCGGGTGTGCTATCAAGCTGGGTAGGGCAGTGCCGTGCCATCCCCGCACTGCCATACTTCGGTTTCTGGACAGCCCCATAACGGACGTCAAGTTTGAGATGATTTGGCTGAGATGTGCAATTCTGTAGGCAGCGAAGTTTTTGAGTTGGCCAGGGGAATTTGTAGAAGCAGGATGAAGCAAATGTAAGATCGCATGTATTTTTCTGGTCTGTTTGGGGATCCCCGGGGATGTAAGTCACTGACCAGATGGGGTGGATAACAGCAAACAGGGCGTCCGAACCGGGTATTGCCGGGTATTGAGCGGACTCGATGCCAAGTACCCGCCCGCTCAATACATCTTTGTTACCCCCAGCATCCATGGGTGCAAGTATGATGACGCACATGTTCCTCGGATCCCGGGGCTCAAGTTTATACTACTTGGTCTACGGCTGACACATATACACCCCTCTTTAGCTTTAACTTCGCTGTGCTCAATAATGCATATGGTTGCTGAATACCGCTATTGAATAATCGATGTACACACGAGACTAATTGAGCAAGTGGTGGGTTTACCCTTATAACAGTAAGACTGCAGCTTCAGCGTGGACACCCATTTGGAATGGAGTGGACAAAGGGATTTAGTAAGCACTTGGTGAGTTGGCCACTACAACTTTGTTTAATTGTATGTTTTAAAGGATGTGTACGGAGTGTGTACGAGTCGTAACTGATTATACATTTTCTTTCAGAAATCCTGTCGAGTAAAAGCGGCTTCCTGAAACTGAGAAGTGCATTGACCACACGTTACGTTTGTACCGATACAACTAATAAATAGAAAGAATGATTTTTAAAGGTGGTTGTGTATTTTTAGGCATGGGGTTGGCACACGGATGACATGTATGGATATGAAGGACCGCCGTTGGTCGTTGGATTGATCTATTATGTATAGTTGGGGCATTAGTCAGTTACGAGCGTGTGTGCGAGCCCTTCAGTTACTATAAGTAGCCACGGTAGGCGACGTCGATTACGGTTATAAGCGTGACGGGCCGTCATTGGCCATCGGGTTAGGCTTGCCCAGTTGAGGCCTCATATTCGGCGTTGCACACAGACACAGGCCTAGCAATTACCATAAGTAGCCAAGGTAGACGATATCCACTGCAGTTATGAGTATGACAGACCCACGTTGGGCGTTAGATTAGGATACCACGCATAGTTGAGGCCTTATTTTCCCCGCCTCACATAGATTCTGGACCGGTGTTTACTATAGGTAGCAGAGATAAGCGACAACGCGTACAGGTGTATGACAGTCGTTGGTCGTTGGATTAGGTTACTGTACATAGGTGAGGCCTCATAAGCAACGTCGCACATAGAAGTGGGCCTAGCAGTTACAACAAGTATTCGAGATAATCGAAAACGCGTACAGTTATGATTATGGAAGACCGTCATTGGCCATTAAATTAGGTTGCCGTGTATAGGTGAGGCCTCGTAATCAGCGTCGAACAGTGACACGGGCTAGAAGTTACGCTAAATAGCGAAGGTAGGCGATACTGAATGCGGTTATGAGTATGGCGGGTCGTCCTTAGCCGTTGGATTTGGTTGACATTGACATTGACAAGGGGCTAGCATGTTGTAGTGACGATGAGTAGTCGATGCGAGTGACAACGATTACCGTTACCATGATGACCGCTTTATGACGTATTCCACCTATGGTGAGTCATGTTCCTACTAGAAAGGATACCATTGTGTTGGTAATTTGCCGAAGGTAACTGACGCTGTGTTGTCCACGGGCTAGTTCTGCATAGCGAAAGGCAATCTCCAGAGATTGCCTCGCATCTCCATTGCACAATTCATGCCGATTATTGTAATGTTGTACTTATGGAAGCTAAGCACCATAAGAAACTGTGATGAAGTTCGCTGAACAAATTGTCTCGTCCGTTATGTTTGGGGAGTATAAAGCAAAAACGTTGATGACCGAGTTTCCTGGGTGGAATTTCCATTGGATTTTCTGTAGGTGTTATTTTATTCTTAAAGAACGCCAAAATATGGTAAAGTGCGATTTCGTGTTTTATCTCTCGTAAACCGGTAGCAAAATGCGAATCGGTGATGGTCGGTGACCTTGAAATTTCGCTTACTTAAACAAAATGCTATGAGCAACATATCACCTACGAGTGTAAATGGATTGGACTAACTCCCCGTAAAAGTCACAACCCCGAAAACCCTATAGTTCCGGGGAAAAATAATTTGGGTGTGCTTCCAGTGAGCGGCCGAGCTGACCTTGCTGAATGTTCTCTTCGAAAAAGAGCCTCTCGTCGCCGGTTTTGTGGTGACCACGTTTACATTGGAAATAGCTCACCGCCCATAACGCCCTCCCTTTCTCCACCCGAAAACCCCTGTGCCCACAGTCCCCACCAGTCATGTCTTTATTCTGACTGGTGCGTTCGTATACCCGCCACCCTCCAGTAGCACGGATGCATCGCCCATCGCCGGTGGTTCTGAGCCTGGCCTTTAAATTCAGGAAATCAAAAAAGTACTGCTGACTTCTGTATGTTGCTGTTGGTGTTGGGCTCGCCCGATTGAGTTTTGTACCTGGCATCGACATAAACCACAGATGAAAATAACTGGCCTCTCATCTGTCAAAAAGCAATGAAAAAAATAAAAAAATAAAAATACACCTGGGATAGCCTGAAGATACTCTGCAATGCCCTACATCGACGAGCATAGGTTCCACCTTGTTTCCTCGGTCGACTTGAAATGAATCCTGCTGCCCAATGAACTGCACGCTCCAGCCCAATCACCTTAAGTGTGACGTCAGTTACGGGGCTGTCCAAAACGTTAAGCATGTGAGGCCAGTGATGGCACGGAACTGCCATACCGAGTTTGATAGCACATCCGCAACTATTCCATTTCTCCTCTCAGCCGTGCCCGCTCGCCCGCTCGTTCCAGTAACTGCAAATACGACGAACTCCCCACCTGACCCCAGCTGCCTCCATGACACATTCATACCAAACTGCTGAACTTTTGGTTCGAATTTAACCACCTCCTCACAAAATGCGATAACTTTCTATACGTTCTGGCTCGTGTGTTGCCACCATCTCATTTTCTCAATGAAACTAGTATGCCCATCTCCAGAACAGCGACACCAGTGGGTCACCACATTTTCGCTGTATACCATGTTTCCGAGATCCCTGTTACCATTTGCCCGCTTTGCTAGTCCCTCCATTTCATCATCCCTGCGTGCGGTTTTTGTGACCCTGGCCATGAGCCCAACAGTCCAAGGCCACAAGGGTTGTTTCTGGCTCCGGTGCAATTTGATCGGCTGGATGGCGTCCACTTCGCTGCTTCACCAGATCTGATGTTCTAATTTCTGATTTTCCACAGCTTACATTTCTCCTGTCATATGTCAGGCAGGAAGCCCCTTGTTCTGCCCTCCCTCGTTTTGTTTTGTCCGCCAACTTCAAATCCTAACGAGCTGACCTTGCTGAATGTTCTCTTCGAAAAAAGAGCCTCTCTGCTCGTGCCGGTTTAGTGGTGACCACGTTTACATTGGATAAAGCTCACCGCCTATAGTGCCGTCCTCTTTCTCTACCCAAAACCCCCTGTGCTCACAGTCCCCACCAGTCATGTCTTTATTCTGACTGTAACCCTATTATCATGCCTGACGACATATCCCCCGCAATTTGGGAAGAATCATTATTAGTACTATTATTGTCGCACAATATCTCCTCGGTGCATGTAATCCCGCATTTGTCCGAATTTCTGCTGATTCCCTCTTACGTGCATCACCCGGTGCACATCGTTGCCTCCCAACTTGCTGTAGAGAGTTGGTCCAAGATTATTCGTAGCCCCACTTGTGTCCCCATATCCTAGACCCAACTTTCTTTAATGAGGGTCATCTGACTGTGGCGGCAGTGAGCCCACCCATCCCTGTAAATGCCCGCTGTGTTGTTTCTCGCAACGCAGTTAGTTTTGACCCAAATTTCCTTCCGAGTCCTTTCTTGTTTCACATTTTCTCTCTAGATATTTTATTGACTTATTCATCCTTCATTCATTCGCGACTGATGTGACCTCTTTTTCTTGGCATACATCGCATATGTGACGTATACCTTAACCTACTGACCGCCCCTCACCTTGTTTCTTCCACAGGATGTCTGCACCCTGGCATATATAACCATGAAAGTTTACCAAAAAGCTGTGATACTAAAATACACCAAGCTAGAAGGGAATACTGAAAACCCAGCAAGTCCCCATCAGTAATTATTAGCAACCAAACGGGAGTTCTTGCTGTTAACCTCAGAATACCGTGAAGAGAGCACCTCCCGCAGTGCCCCCTCTAACTATTAATTACTCAACCGCCCCTTCGGGGGATGTTCTACTCTAAACTGTTACTCAGTTACATGGTAACGTTTCAACGAAGGCCTTTTTATCACCGATTTAGCCAGCCAAGCCGGCCACCTGAATCTTTATCTACTAGCTGCCACGTGCTTCTTCCAACAAGACTCAAACACTTTAATCCTTGCCCTGCATTCCACACCGTCACATGGGAGAAATTACCCATCCCTTAAGAATACAACCATCTACCTAGCTGAAGTTTCTGTTACTCTTCAAGCCCTCAAGGAGTAGGTCGGGCCGGAGGGCGATGGCCTTTTATCCAGTGTTCTAGGACATGGCGTCCTAAGTCTGTTTACCTACTCAGTCGACTCTGGAATCATCCCGTCTCAGTGGGAACGAATATAGTTCACCCTCAGTTCAAATCTGGACCTAGACAATAGACTCCTATCTAAAGATAGGATTTGTCACACCTCCTTTTAGTAAGAACACATGAACATTTGTTCAAAGCCCCGTTAAACAGGCTCCTCCCAGCTACAGATATCATAATATGAGCGGCAGTATGAAGTTTTGTTTCAGAGATCTGCCAGTGGCTGCTAGCTTCACTTCTCTGAGACCAGCACACGATGCTGGGCACTATAATAGTCTATTTAACTATCCAAAAGGCTTTTGCCCAGTTCCTCCATGGACCTCTTATGCAAAAATTTAGTTTCTTTGGCATCACAGAATCCTTATTACACTGGTTTTAATCCCGCCTATCTGACGGGACACAGCTAACACAAATTGGTGTTAAGCAGTCATCTCCACCATCGATCACTAATGGAATCATTCAAGGAATCGCGTCAGGCCCCATCCTCTTCCTGCTATCTGTCAACGACGGTTTTGGCGCCGTGCCCCCTGTTTAACTTTTCTTGTTTGAAGACGATATATAAATTGCCTACGCATTTCCCCCTATGTTAAAACCCTTGTGTTTCACCAGACATTGGCCCCGACTCGCTGCTCAAATGCCTCTGGCCGAAGCTTCCCTTCTGACAAAGTCTCAAATAAATTCCTGCCGCTGCTGCCTCCCAGCCGACGCGTTCACAGTAAATGACAAACCCGTCACACATTCTACGGAGATAAAAACCATGTTGCTTTAGCTTTTCTTACCAAACCCAGCCTCAGGTCGCCCGAGTACATCGGATCTGCCTTCCAATATTACACTGTTTTCATCTTTCAGAAACAAAGTTTGCAATTTCATGCTACGCACGGGACCAATTCAGGTATCCTATCACGCTTCTTCTTCAACTTATACACAAAATAGCAAACTTACACTCTGAGACGTGCAGCGCTTACTCACATAAATGTTGTTTCTACGGTTAAGCTCTCTCCCACTACTCCCGCTACATACTCTTGGGCCATGAGCCACACAGACTCGGACAATTCAGGCAAAATCTAATCCTCCTATACCGTTGAAACGAAACGCATTTAAACCAGAGGCTAGCGCTAAACGCAACTTCATGTCCTCGCTATAAATTCTGTCACCTCAACAGCCTCTTAATGTGTTATGTAACTCGCACAAACCTACGCCACCACTGTTTTCCAATTTACTACGCCCGTAATCGGAGCCGTCTTTCAGAGGCTAAACACAGCACAAACCATCACACTCTTCGCAGAAAATCCTTTCGCATGAAAGGCCGCTGCCTCCTCACTTAATACGCCGCACTCCCAATCTCCTCTGCAAATTAGGTTCAGTTTACCTTGGACTTTAACAGTGGTACAGTTCGCGGCAAAAAGACCACCGCCCAGTATACACTGCTATCTCCTTGACTTGCTTCGAGCAACGGTTGCCTGCAGGGCCTCCTTGATCTGGGTGTTGTATTACTGCCCCGTCTTTTTCTTCAGGCAAATTATGCCCCGTTCCTCTTAGCTAAATCTTTCCATCGGTATACTCTGTGTAATTACAAGTACTTTATTTTGCCTTGCCATAACAAACACAAACAGGAACAACGTCGAATATTTGTATTCCTTAGAACGCACCATATGCCCAAACGTATTAGTCTGATGATACGCAAATGACGAAACTCTTGTTTGGTTCCACAAACCAGTGAGCACACACAGAATTGCAGCGTGCTTCTGCTTGATTTAAAGCTTACGCCAATGACCCGCTATCGCTTAGCCATAGATTACACGTCCTAAACATTTCCATTCTATTTATATTGCCATTTAATTTGCCTCCTCCGCATCCTGATAATAATAATGTTTATTCCCGACTTGTGGGGGCATGTCGTCAGGCATGAGCATAAGGTTACAGTCAGAATAAAGGCATGGCTGGCGGGACTGTGAGTACTGGGGTTTTGGGTGGGAAAAGAGGACAGCGCCATAGGCGGTGAGCTGTATCCAAGGTAAACGCGGTTTCCACTAAACCGGCACGAGCAGGGAAGCTCTTTTTTCGAAGAGAACACTCAGCAAGGTCACATCGTTAGGATTTGAAGGTGGCGGACAAAACAAAACGAGGGAGGGCAAAAAAAGACGCTTGCTGTCTGACATATGACAAGAGGAATGTAAGCTGTGGAAAATCAGAAATTAGAACATCAGATCTGGTGAAGCAGCAAAGTTGGCATCATCCAGCCGATCAAATTGAACTGAAGCCAAAAACAACCGCTGAGGCCTCGCGGCCTTGGACTGTTGGGCTCGTGGCCAGGGCCACAAAAGCGTAAGTGGGGAGGATGAAATGGAGGGACTAGCAAAGCGGGTAAATGGTAACAGGGATCTCAAGAACATGGTATACAGCGAAACTGTGGTGACTCACTGGTGTCGCTGTTGTGGAGGCAGGCATAATAGTTCCTTTGGAGAGAGAGATGGTGGCAGCACACGAGCGGACGCGAACTGTATAGAAAATTAGTGGATTTGGTGCGAAGCACAGTAACACAGAGATGGTTAAATTCGAACCAACAGTTCAGCAGGTTGGAATGAATGTGTCATGGAGTCAGCTGGGTCGTCAATTGGGGAGTTCGTCGTATTTGCAGTTGATGGAACGAGTAGGCGAGAGGGCACGGTCGAGAGGGAATGGAATCGTTGCGGGTGTGCTATCGAACTGGGTATGGCAGTGCCGTGCCATCATTGGCCTGACATGCTTCAGTTTTTGGACAGCCCCGTAACGGACGTCACATTTTAAGGTGAGTAGGCTGAAGTGTGCAGTTCTTTGTGCAGCGGGATTCATTTCAGGCTGGCCGAGGAAACAAGGTGGAGCGAAGCCGATATGGAATCGCAGGGTTTATTGGTCCGTTTGGGGGTCCTGTGGTTGAAGATCACCGGCCAGGTGGAGTGGGTAACAGCCAACCAGGTCCTCGAAACCGGGCATTGCCGAAGTTCGAAGCTTGGGAAGATGAGGGAGTTGGATGAAATTAGTAAAGCATGGTGAGTTTGAAAAGACATCAAATGGGATAATGTGCATTAATATACATTGAAAGAAAAACTTGACGTCTGCCGCGATTAGGGTGATGACAGGTGATTATATGGAATAGGATATAGATGAATTTGTACTTAATAGACTAGCGACCAGTGGGGTGGGTTTGCTAACATACGATATTAAATTACAAGGGATCTAGTAACGGCCGACATAAGCACACAGAGTGGTGGTGTGGAAATCAGATGTATAAGGTCTAATTGGAGTTAACTTCCGAGATAACTGGTTTATGTGTTATTTATTACGTGGGTTGGACAGCACCAGGAGAGAAAGCATGAGCAAGAGAAATAGTCACCAGTCCCCGAAGCACCGCTATCAGCTTTAATCTGTAAGTGGTGCATTGATGAAGACGTTCCTGTCTTCCACTGGGAGTAGCAGGTAGATGTGTTCTTTGTTTGATTGACGAAATTGGCTTTGGTGCGGAGTAGTCTCTGTTCTGACGAAGGCAGATACAGCTATGCTCGTCGATGTAGGGCATTGCAGAGTATCTTCAGGCTATCCCAGGTGTATTTTTTATTTTTTTATTTTTTTCATTGCTTTTTTGACAGATGAGAGGCCAGTTATTTTCATCTGTGGTTTATGGCGTTGCCAGATACAAAACTCAACCGGGGCGAGCCCAACACCAACAGCAACATACAGAAGTCAGCAGTACTTTTTTGATTTCCTGAATTTAAAGGCCAGGCTCGGAACCACCGGCGATGGGCGATGCACCCGTGCTACTTTTTCAGCGGCTGTCTGCTGTTTGCTTGTTCGAACTGAGTGAACGGTTTTACTAGCCTGGCTTTTCCTCAACTGGATAAAATTCCGGTACCCATAGTTCTTCGTTAATACACCAGCAGCAGTTGTGACTGCCTGGTGGAATGCCACCATGTAGACCAGGTAGCACAAATGAGGGATTAACCCCGTGTAGTGGTCGGGCGGGCCCCGTGTGAAGAGTCGATTTGATGCGTTTTATCACGTTGCATTCGTATACCTTACTGAAATTCCAGCGGACTAGTTACATGCGTATGAAAGGTGTAGAAATTATGATTAACTTGTCCTGGGGGCGGCTTATGTCGGGTAGAGAATTTGTTCGCAGTTGCAGGTAGGTAAACGAGTGTGCGAGAGAGCACAGTCAAGAGTAAAAAGGGAATAGCTGTGGACGTGCTCAGAAAAGGCGGGTATTGGTATGCGGAGAGGTGGTCTGGTAAAGGATATCAAGCACATTAGGATTGATTGAAGTGAAACCTCTGAGACGGTGCACTAGTTTATCTGGAATTTATTATGTGAGTTGCACAGTAACATACTCTAAGAGGGAAAGCAAATGCTGGAGAAAGCGTCAGCAGTCCCCGAGGCATTGCCATTAGCTTCAAGCAACAAGTGGTGCGTTGTTAATGCGTTGGAATATTGATAGCTCGGGTGAGTATATTGGTTGTTGGTCAGGTGGCTGTTTATCTGTTCGCCGAGCTTAGCAGTGGCAATTGGCTTGCAAACGTTTCGTTACCATACGAGGAGACATCATCAGTGCGCAGTTGGGGGACCCGCCCCCGTTTGCAAGCCAAGTGCCAAGCTCGGCGAACAGATAAACTGACACCTGACCAACAACTAACAAATGGTGAGTGGCGGAAAAGCCTTTAGGCGCTGGCTTTGAAGGCCGGTAATCGAGTGTTAGGAAGTTCACTGCATACTTTTGATTTATTTATTGTTTGTGACTACTTCCAAGGACAGTAGAGAGAAGCGCGTATATTACTTTTGGTTGACGAAGTGGGCTTTGGTGCGGTGTAAATCAAACTATGGCGAAGGCGGTTACACTTTTGCACGTCGATGTAAGACATGGACGGTGCAGAGCATCCGAACGGTTGCGTTTGAGATCTACCAATTGCTTGGATTTGGTGGACGCATGGCGGCACGTAGGCAAGCGAAGATCAAAAGAGATCCAGAAGTCCACACCATCATGAGTTTGAACACAATTGATTAGGAGGATACCCGTATCCGTTTGTAGCACGAGGTGTGTTGAGATTCGTGATGTGGTACTTTCAGTCATGCTTGGGTTTCACGACCCAGACATCATAAGGAAGAAAATGATTCGAAGATCTATGGTACTATTTACACAAAGATAAAGAAAGTTATTCAACAAACCTCAGTTGTCCGCATTCCTCAACAAGTGCACAGTTCTGCCAATGATCAGCCCCTTGCCGTGTCAAGGTCCACACACAAAACAACGACAGCGGAATGCTGGCTCATGTAATTTGGATGCGGTCGTCGCTTTCAAGACCGGCCTCGCGATTTTCACCGGCGGTGCGATCACATGGAGAAGAGGACAGAGCGCGTCATGCCAGACTCATCAAACGGGACACGAACATGCATGAATATGTGGGTCACATGCGAACGTTCACACACAGATATTCTAATAAACCGGGGTCGGACGGGGCGACTATTGCGGCAGGGTGAACAGTAGGTAAGGTGAGCAGAAAAGTGAGGATCAGAAGCGCATTAGCGGAATAAGCAAAGGGGAGTTATCACGAGCTCATGCTGACACAATAGCAAGGTGAAAAAGGAAGGTTGAAGAGAACCACTGGTGAATTGTTGTTGTTGCTGCTGCTGAGTCTTGGAAGAGTATTCCGGAGAGCACGAGATGGATAGGCATACACAGTGTTGTGCATAGCTGAGCAGTCATCACAGCAGACCCCGGGATCGGCTGGATGCAGCTGTGATGAGTATTTTAATGGGAGAGGAAACAGCAGGGGATCAATGAATTTTGTATCTAGATGGGTAAAAGGATGAAGCCATAGGGAATTCTGCTTGGTGATTCAAACGGATCGGAACGGGGGCCACTGGACCAGCTCCAGAGTGTGCACGTGATGGGGATTATTGGCAACCGGCGAGACATTGGATACATCACACAAAGCGTTTCTAAACTGAGCCGCTGCGGTTAATCCCATCAAAGACCTCTGGATCAGGTGACAATTCACGCTCCGCTGGGACATAGCGACCACCGCGTGCTGACCTTTGATTCGATCTGCTATTGGGCCAGAAATCCCGAACCCCAAACGTGGGTTCAAAATTTCTGCCGTGTTGACTTTTCAGGAATGCGCATCTTTCTTGAGCAAGTTAACCTGATACCAACCTCAGTGGAAGACTTATATAGGACTATTGTCCAGAAAGTTCACGAGGCTGACGCGATGTTCGTCCCAAAAAACCAGCACGCAGTAGGACGAGCCGCAAGCTACCCAAAAGGAGCCGGCGTCTTCTGGAAAAGAGGTCACAACTATTTTTCAAAAAGTTGACTACAGGAGACACAGAAGATGAGCTGGCATTTCGTAAAATGCGGAACCGCTGTAAATCGGAGATACGCCAATGGAACATACGAAAACAAGCCACCATTCTGGACCTCGCCCGGAAGAACAGAAATGTGTTGTTCAAATACATGAGACATCGCCGAAGAAACAAGCCATCCGCGTTCTCCCTGAGGGACAGGAACGGGGAACCCACGAGTGACCCAGTAGTGGTATCTGAGTTCTACAGAGATCACTATGCGGGTCTGTATTCAGTCCCAGCGTCCTCGTCACATCCAACCTTGTCAAGGCGTACCTACGAACGGCCTCTAACCGACTTGGTATTCACGGTGGAGGACATTCGTCAGCTCCTGCACAAGATCAACCCATTCTGCGCGTTGGGGCCCGATGAAGTCCACCCAAGGATCCTGAAGGAAACGTCGTACACACTGGCAACTCAGTTCCATCTGCTGTTTCCTCAGTCGCTTGACGAAGGTCACCTTCCCTCTGTTTAGAAGGAAGCGATTGTCACGCCAATCTACAAAACTGGTGACCGACTATCGCCTGGCAGCTACAGGCCTATAAGCCTCACTAGCGTGTCATGCAAGGTGATGGAACGCATTCTGAAGCGAGCCATTCTAGATCACCTTACTTCCAACAACTTGATTTCTACAGTTCAACACGGATTTCTCCCAAACCGTTCCTGCGTGACGAACTTGCTCGTATTTGCGGACGGCGTAGCCCAAGCCGAGGACGAGGGACTTATATAGGATGCCATATTTTTCGACTTCTCAAAAGCATTTGATCGAGTCTCACACGTCTCGCTGCTCACAAACTCGAGTCTTACGGGATTCAAGGGAAAACACTACACTCGATTGAGGCATTCCTATCAGACAGATCATTCCGAGTGAAAGTAGGCTCGACCTACTCTTCTGCGGCGCCGGTCTCCATTGGAGTTCCTCAGGGCTCCGTTTTGGAACCTTTGCTGTTTCTGATATACGTCAATGACCTTCCAGATGTTCTTTCAAGTCCACGTCTACTTTTTGCGGACGACTTGAAATCGTGGAGTTCCAATGCCAGTGCCCTCCAAATGGATGTAGACGCCGCAAAGCAGTGGTCGTTGGACTGGCACCTTCCTCTGAATGACGAAAAGTGCGTCCATATGTCATTTGGAGGAGACTCAGCGAACTCCTTTGTCATGCATGGTGAGAAAGGACCAGAAGACATCACGAGGATAGATGCCAAAAAGGATTTGGGTATCTGGCTCTCTCCAAACCTGTCCTTCTCACTGCACCTTGAGAATCGGCTCAGAAGGCATTCGCTTTTCTACAGATGATTCGGTGTGCCTTCTGTCGTATTACTCGCACGGACTTCCGAATATTCTATGGGGCCTATGTCAGACCGCTCCTTGAATATGCCAACCCGGTTGTCTACTCAGGACGCACGAAAGACGTAATCCTCATTGAGCGTGTCCAGCGAGCTGCTATGAAACTGGTTGCCGGTCTCAAGTCCATGGACTACGAAACGCGTCTCGCTGTGCTCGACCTCTTTCCCTTGGAGTACCGTCGCCTCCGAGGGGACTTAATTCTTACTTACGCCCTGCCTGAACAAGGCTTGGCCAACAGGTTTTCACCATTGACCCAGCAAACACACGGCGGGGACATAGTAAGAAGATTCTTTAAGTTCAGAGCGTACACCTTCATTGGGCAAATTTTTTTTCTCATTTTGGGTAGTTGCTGCGTGTAATAACTTTCCTCAGACTGTTGTCCACGCTCCTCCCAGAACCCAGTTCAAAACACCATTAGACACTTATGCGAGTCCTCGCGCTGGCAAGCATGCTGCTCCGCGCTGAGAACTTAAAGAGCAGAGTTACACCATTTTTCCACTTGTGCCTTTCAGTTGAACGACAGCCGCTGAACGACAAGAACAAAACCGACACGGGAAACTTGGGCGAAAGCCTCGATCCTGTGTATCAATCCGTGAATCCGTGAAACACAAGATACAATGGGTTTGAGAGAAAGCCCCAGCCGTTTGTTCAACCACTTACGTGTGCGGGTTTTAACCTTCCAATGGTTTTTGACGTCGTTCGTTAAGACGCTTCTGCATTACAAGATAACCAAGTGGCATGCGTGGACAATGTACTAGTTGTAGAATTCCACCTCCCTGAATGACCTTGGCAATCATTTGAAATGTCCTCCGGCGACGATTTTCAGGTGGTTCCGGAAGAGCAGGATGAGAGTCAGGCAGATGTTATGGAAAACTTGAAGGAATTGGTGTGCCTATTCCACTCGTCCGTTGGTACGCAACATTTTAAATATTATTGCGCTCAGATGCGCTTAATCAATCTACAATCCTATTGAAGGATGAATTGCAGAACGCGCTGAGTTTAGCACTTCAACGTGTGGATCCCGGGGAGTCTTCCAAGACAGAAGAACTTTTGAAAAGCTTCAGTACTGCGGTATGAGGCTCAGTTCTTATTCATTGAGTTAGTTGCAGCTGACAAGTACGGACGAAGTGCGAAAGAACTATGTCCGCCGTTTATGCACGAAGCTCGTATCCCTGGAGTCGGAGAAGCGAGAGCTGGAAGCTGAATGTGTAAGATTAAAGGGTGGAGCATACTTGGAATGTGAGAAAATTCCATTTGACGTAAGTTCCCCTTATCTTTAGGATTGTCGACATTTTCACGAATTCGGGGAATGACCTGAAGGACAGGTTCTGAGGCACCACGATGAGTTCAGAACACCTCCAAGTTTCTCGCACATGCTAGCCTTGGTTATATTATTAACTAAGGCTGATTCATACAGATGTTCAATCATGCACTACATAGAAACTGTTCAGTAGTTATCTGTTATAGGACTCGAGATATATCGATTTCCGTAAGCGAGATGGCTCAGTGGTTAGAGCGCAAAGTTACCGGAAGATCCGTGACACTGAGAGGGCGCTGAACGATATATATATATATATAATATCGATTTCCCACGTAAAAATACAAGAGTGAAATTAAAAATAAATAAGACAATTGTTCATTTGTAACACCCGGTACCCAGCTACCATGCCGCCCGAAGGAAGCACGAGGGCTGGGATACTGCCAGGTTGTCCAAGTTTAGACAGCGAAGTTGAGAGTCAGAGGTCGGGCTCGAACCACGGACCTTTTGGTCAGTTAGTTCGCGCTCTAACCACTGAGCCATCTTGCCCCTAGAAAGTGAGTAGATCTCGAATGTAGTTCAACTAGGACCAAATGAATTGGCGCAGCCATCTGCTCGTACAAACCCGCCGCATCAAATATCCAGTTCATACGGGATAACACATAAGTACGTAGCTAAAGGTAAAATAAAAAGAACAACTAATGACTAGACAACTGATAAGGTACTACATGAAATGAAATCAAATAGAATTAGTATGAAATTAAAAAAATAGTAAATGAAAACAAAATAAAAAATAGGTAAATAAAATAAAACGGTAAATAAATAATATTAAAAAAGTAGATGAATAGTATATAAAATGTGCAATATACGCATATAATAAACATTCCGCTTCAGGCTGACCACGTCTTTACATTTCATCAAGTATAGTAAGTACAACGTCATGCTTATAATTTTGGCATTTCTGGAATTCGAATGTGCTTCTAACTCTTTCGATAGTTCTGTTCCCCTTGGCACGCTCAGCAAGGAAGCGTGTCAACGTGATAAATTCTTTGTATTCTCAAACCTGCGGGTGTTTAGGGGTATACGGCGAGCCCTCCAGAAGCTCACTTTTTCCACTCCTGCTCAGTTTCGCGGTCGATGAGATAATGAATCGAGCACCAGATGTTCAAAACCCTGGTATTCAAATAGCTACTGACTAAGAACTCGATCTAGAATAGGCAACCGACATCTTTCTTGTCGATGTGGTAAAGAAGGCACATATGTCTTTGAATAAACTGATCGAAGTTATCCCGCGAACATACTGACCGGAAGGTCCGGGTTTCGAACCTGACCTCTGCATCTCAAATGCCCATGTCTAGGCTCGGGGAACCTGGCAGTATCTTGTTCCTCGTGCTTACTGCGGATGGCATGGCAACCAGGCACCGAAAAGGTGGTACATCTGAACCCATCAATTAATTTAATAAGTTTGTGTGATAATACAATGAAAGAAATCATGCGGAAGATTGGAAGACCTCATGGGTCTGCCTACCTTCCAAAATGCGCCCTCATGTGGCTTGTAGTGCATTCTGAAGCTCATCACCTCGTTATATCATCAGATCTAGCCTGGAACTTAATGGAAATGGTGAATTTTTAAACGCGAAAGGGTTCGTTCTTCATGGCAGAAATGATAACACTTCAGCCCTCAAATATTGGGTAGTCCATCAGTCGCCGACTTTACCGTTGTAAGCAACATAAATTTCTCGGTTGATTATTGGCGTTCGAAAACAATGGACACGGGTACATATATTTCATCAATGAACAGCGACTGAGGATGCGGTGCTTCCTAGCTATTATGGCTTATTGAAGAGACTATAAATGGAAGCCTGGAAATACTTATGTCAACGGAGAATTTCGTAAAAGTTATTCAGGTTCCTTACCGCTTAATGAATACTCAGGAGCAACCACCACGGGTCATGTTTGAGCGAATCATGACCCGTTATCTAACTGCGATCTCCCTGGGGATTATGTAGTTCCATCACCTCTAATAACCCTGCGTTAAGTTGACATTCGAGTGACTTCTTTGTCAGGGCCATTTTGGAAAATCAAACATCCTTTTTAATGAATAGATACTCAAACAATTTTGAACTTTGCCGGAGGCGAAGTAGACTCTGAAAACGCTTGCGGATCTTATCGTTACGCCTTTATTGTTAACATGTTGACGACATTCTTATGGTCACAAGTATTTGGCATTCTGATAGCATTTTACTACGTTCTGAACCTAGCTCGCCCAAACCTAATAGTGCCATCTGAATATGAACGTGAATCCTGTTAAGGCTCTGGTTTACGGCATCTCCTTATTGTGCCTTTATAAAGCAGGCAACATGCAATTAAAGAGACAATCGGCCTTGATGGAATGTGCGTCAGAGTAAGATTACTAATGTGACTAGGAAACACAAGCTGGGCTAACAAGGGATGCCTCCCTCCCTACACTAGCATTTATTTCTCCGTCTCCCCTACCCAAACCCATTTTGATTACTCTCTCCTCGGTGCAATGCACTGGGGTGGGTTTGTTCACCTTACATCAAGCTCGGCTTCAGCTTCTGAGCATCCGTCTCCTGTAACAGCCCTAAGCACTTGGAATTCGGTTTTCAGATCTCGAAAGCCGCTCTAGTTAGCTGTCTTTGATGTTCGCACACTGATGCTAGAGTGTCAGTAATCTGCTCTTGCTCGTACACCGTATTCCTTCTGCGTTGATATAATCCGTCTGTTAAAAACTAATAAGAGAACCAGCTCCAAACGTAACTGGAATGGAATAACGTTTTTCTTTGAGACAGATTTAATTTGTTGCTCTTCACTTGCCCTTGACAGATGAGTTCTGTTTTTAGCATCACTTTTTCGCTCGCCTGGAACTTCCCACGTGAGCTTTATAAGCAGCCCGTTTTCGGCTGCACATGACAAGCCTGTACGCGTCAGTCTTCAATAGATGAGCTGATTCGCACGTTCATTGGCGTTCTGGTTTGGCTAAGCGCATCAGGTTATCAAGCGGCGATCCAGATTCGGGTTCGCAGTATTAAGAAGGCATTGAGAAAATTGTGGTCCACAACAGAAATAAAAATCTGGGACACAAGTACTGTCTCTACACTCTCCTTCCGCCTCCGGCTACACAGCTCGGGTGATGTGGAGACCGCTGCAATTGGATCTCGACGTTGGTGTTGTGTCCTTACTTGATTGGATAATCGTTCAAAGTCTCATCTACCCGGTTCGTTTTGCATCCTTTGTGGGGGAATCTCGAGAAGGAGCCCATCGTCGCCACTGCATCTGGTTATGTCCCAGCAGACTACGGCTCGAGGTAGCTCAAGCGTTAGGGAGTGAATTCGGTGACTTTGATGTGTTCTTCGACCCCAACCCAGTATCTTGACTACTCCTGTCTGGGGTGGGGTAGCCAGGCTGTAACTCAGCTCTCGTGTTTTCTTTGGGTGGGATGGCAGCTATGCACCGAAAAGGTTTTACAGCTGAACGATGATTATCCATCTTATCGAACTGAATTCGCCATAGTTTTGCTCGCTGGTGACATAAATCCATGTGTAGGCAGGCCTAGCATAGCTGCGGCCAAATCGATGATCATCCTGAATACGATGCGAGATGCGCAAACAGTGAACAGCCACTAGCTTTTACTTTGTAGTGACAATTTCCGGAATATCGATGATCGCTTGAATACATCGTATCCACCGAATAAACAACATTGAGCCCAAATAAACCACATTGCTATCAGTGAGGTCGATCGATCACTGCCTACTGCTCCTGAAGCAATTCCGTCAATACGGGTCGCGCACTTGTCTGTTTTTGTTTCACGAGAGACACTATAGGAGAGTGAGTATATGAATGTATAAGAGAATGAAAGATCTGGACATGCCTCGGCTGTTTTCCAGTTTGACACAGTACGAACGTTAAAAAAATCCCATGTAGAAAGAATCTCGTGGGTTTGTCGGTTTTATTTTGTTTATTTTGAACGGGAGCGGGTTGGACAAGACGCACATGTTAGACAACTGACAGTCAAGTGATCCAGGGACGTTTGACTGTTGGGTGGAAAGGGAATGGGATTGACAACGGTGAACAAAAAGCTGTGCGGACAACTGATACTTCCCGGTCTCCCAGATCGGGGAATAGGGTTAAGTTGAGGTATCCCTCCTTGAGCCTTTGACTTATAAGTCCGACTCATAAGGCAATGGCAGAATGCAAGATTTTGTTCCGGTACCCCGACCGTAACATCTGACCCACAAAATGCCAGGTAGTATGTTCATTTGGGGAGACCGTAATCCGGACCAGTGACCCATCAATTTGACCCCCTTTGTGGCATGGGCTATCCTAGCGCGCGTGTTCGGGGAGTTAAGTGTGAATATCTCAAATCTGATGCTACTGCGCACGGCGGTTACATTTAGTGCTGCATCGGACTGTTTGTAGTTTTTAGATGCATTTTCATCTTATTAGATAATTATCCGGCGATCACGTCCATTTTTTGGACCATCGGAATGTTGGGCATCTGGAGATAAGTACAACACTCAAGCCTGACCAAAACATCAAGATAGCAGCTTTAGGGTCGGTTACCAGGTTCGTTAACTGGTTATGAGTTTACTTGCAGTGAATCGGCGAGGTTTTGTCAGTGATTTCACTCGTTGGATCCTGAAAGCTCTCGTTTTCTCGTGACAGGATCAGATGGGCGCGGTGGCGAACACGGTCGCAGAAATATCGTCGATTGTAGCTCAGTTGGAAGACAAGAGCATGTAAGTTACAGGTCCTTTCATGTTTTTTGAAACCTGGACCCGTGTTATGTCGTCCCTAACCACTATACCTGGTATGTAGAGGCCCTGACAAATTGATATTATCCTGTCACGTCTTGGCCTAACAATTGGTTTTCTCTTTATGAAGGTGCCCTTAATTGGGTTCTGGCCCCTAGATGGTCAAAATATTGGAGCAGATAAGGAGATTGCGTGAAAATCAATCAATCAATCAATGTGGAGCTCAAGTAGGACAAGAAACATTATCCGAGATAGCTTAGCTGGCGGAACATCCGTCTGACAATCGAATTTATCTCCAGGCATTTGAATCCTTGTTCACATCGTAACTTCTCAGCTTTGGTTAAACCTGAATTGCTCAACAGCTCTAAACGGTCATTCCCTCTGAAAGCAGTTTTAATCGCTACCTTCGTGATTTCGATCATACTGGACAAACAATCTAGTGGACAGTTCGTTTATTAATGCGAAAAGAATTGAAATTTCCATTGGATCTGGTGCAGTATGATAAATTTTTCAAAAGTTGATCCAATATCTGTGAATGACATTGTTTACGGATCCCGTTCTGCTGTCGTAACCTGTTTCCTCTCCATCGAACCACATACACTTAACGCACGTTTTATTGAAGGCGCAATCATGAATATTTCCGCACTGTTCCGTTAACCGACACTTCCCGGCTTTGTGTTTCTCTGAACACGTGTGATAGCCTTAAATTTTTTTACCAGAAATTAAACTCTAAGGACTTCTAATTTTGATTTTTTTTTTAGTTTCGGTCAAAGACAACTTTCGCCGGTAGTGTGTTTTCAGGTGACGGGTTAAGACCGTATTTTAAATGTTACACATGACAACCTCTTCATCGAATCCGTTTGTGCAGCAAAAGAACTCTTGGTGGCGAAAAAATGAAGCGGAATGTTTTATAGTCTGTCTACTTGCCCCGCGGATTAAAAATTTGGCTTCCACTCGATAAAAACTGTGGAAAAGTAATTCTTCTCACTGAATCTTCTTGAGCCTTCTTTGTTTCAAATTTGTCATACTTTTCGTCCTGTGGCGAGGAAATTCTCAGATGTTTATTTGCTTCCTCATCCATATACACTGTTGTGTGGTTTTTGCGCAGCCTTGCACCTCTCTGTCTTCAAACATCCTTGCCCTCCACTCACTTCATCACACGATAACACTTGGTTTGCGAATCGCCTTCTCCATCAAAGCGGACGAGCTCTGACTTGGGTAAAGTGATTGCTTATTGAACCCACAAAAAGTAGCACTCCATCTAGGTAACCCCCATCGTCAAACAACTCTATTGAAAAGATTTTTGGCGCACTGGTTTTTCCCCCCTGCACATCTTCCTGCAAACAAACCTGTCGGAATCGGGGAGGAGACCCGTCTTGGTTCAACCCAACTCAAGTTTCCGACAGTTCTGACTGTTTTCGTCGTTAAATCGTCATCGTCTTTGACAGCAGTAGACGAGTAATACATACTGGTGCTTTACTGTCATAGTATTTTCACCAGTGCGAGGTTTTATGGAAGTGGAAAGTTGGATAGCAAGAGTTGGCTGTTAAACAGGTATCCAGTCGAACAATGTAGCCTCAACTGGTGAACTTGGGCTTATAACAGCACTGATACAACTCACTAAAGTACCTCCAGAATCGCTCGAATTGCGTAGTCTGCAACATCTAAACAGAGTGCCCTAAGCGTAGTATCTGCAATTGCATCCTGTCTTGCATTTCAGAAATACAGCATACATAAATCGATAGAGGATATAGGATGCGCGCAAGAACAGCTCAGAAGAATGGGAACGTTTGTCCCTCCCAGGCAAAAGCTGTTGAAAAACTCCGGGATACCAATGAAATTTCATAGCCGCAGTGCGGTCCGGTTCTTATCGATAACCATCCAACGGGAGCACATCCCGCAAGCTAAACCTTTCTGGATCCCTAATGTCTCCTCGAGGGCATGGAGTAGAGTACGATCCATGAATTTCGTTGACCATGTGGAGTACTTGAATTTGGTGTAAAACTGTTGAATCGCTTCTATACGATTACTATCGTTGGTCTCTGCCGATCTATTTATTCAGTATTGCAACTGTTTTTCGCCTTCAAGGTCGGAAGCTCTCGTGACCGGACCATCTGATGGGATTGGACAACCTAATTTGCAAACGATACATACGAGCCTAATCGATATCCGTGACCGATTGTCTAATCTGAACTTATCATCTGGACAACGTTGTGAAACGAAAGCTGATGGTGAGTTAACGGTCAACATATGTCACTTTATACAAGTATACACATCCTGGCAACTGTTTGGTTTTCGTAAATCAGTATTCCCATGAGTTCATAGGATTAAATTGTTTGAATCATGACTTTCCCGCCAAAAAAATTGAGGAGGGTACAGAGAACCGATATATTTCTCGATACCGCAGGTTTATTTCGCCTTGTCCTCTCTACTGCAGAAAATATCCGATGAATAAAACAGAACAAGATTGGAGCAAAGAGATGCCAGTGAGGTAACCGATCCCATCTCTTACGCAGTTTGAGCTTCTGCCTTGTGACAACATAGATCCAGTGAACTATACCACTTTACACATAGTTGGAACGCAGATGCCCGACATACATGGCGCAGTTCCAACTAAATGTTGGGCTATGAATCAAACCGATGTTGATCGTGTACTTTGAATCGGTGTCCGAATCGGGATGTGTTCCACCTCGGTAAATGATCTAGCACCCACACGTGTAAATCGGTAAACCAGTGAGGCATGACCTACTGATCGGTCGGGGCGCTGTTTCATTTGCAGATAACCGCATGTTTGGTAGCATAGCAGATGTGTTCAGTGGTCGGGGCTGGACTCTGTTCAACCAACGGGGCGAGATGGTCCAAGTGGTTAGAGCGCGAATTTGCTGACCGGAAGGTCCGTGGTTCGAACCCGACCTCTGCCTCTTGACTTCCCTTGTCTAGGCTTGGGCAACCTGGCAGTATCCCAGCCCTCGTGCAACCTTCGGGTGGCATGGCAGTTAGGCACCGAAAGGATGCTACAGCTGAACTGTTCAACCAGCTAATTAATGTCATCTCTGAATTTTAAATTCAGAAAAACTGCTTTTGGGGACAAACGGACCTGTTATTCTTCGGCCAAGGCATACTCTGCTTCTTCGCAAATTCGATCGGAATGTCTCGCCAGATATTAGGTTGCGCGTTGGCGGTGTCTTTAGTGCAGAGTTTCCTGCCCTATTAGAACTAACTGCATGATGTAGCCTAGCTGCTATGCTACCCGAAGGAAGCACGAGGGCCAAAATACTGCCAGGTTACCCAAGCCTAGACAACAGCAGTCGAGATGCAGAAGTCGGGCTCGAATTACGAACCTTCGGGTCAGTAAGTTCGTGCCTTAACCACTGGGTGAGCAGGATGCGTCTTTTACAGTTCCAGTTCTCGTTTATTCTTAACTCGACGTCTATCCAGTCACAGTCACTATGCTTTCATTCTTCTCTTATGAACAGTTGTGAACTCGTACTGAGCTAGGACAACAGCTTTGCCAATGCGAAATGCCATTCTTCATCGAACATACAGCTAGTACACGGAATCTAGTGGTGCATACTTTGGTGACGTTGACAATTTTGAAGCGTTTGCTGTTTGTTGATCTGGTTGCCAAGCTGAGCAGTTGGCATGTGGAGGTTTTGTCACCAATCATGAGGACGTTGTCAACTTAACGTGGATTGTGCGTGTTTGGATCCTTATAGGTTCGATCTTCCCGGTCAGATTCCTGAAAACAACCACTGAATGCCCGAAATCTACTGAGACCCTCAGCTCTGCTGGATGTTGACCAGACAGACAGCGCCCCCGCAATATGCAGCGCGTCGCAGCCTTGTACCAAGGCCAGACCGCGTGCGTCAGCATTGGACCAAGTTAGACAGTGTCCCTCCAATTGAGGGACAGTTGTATTCTCGCACTCGCTTGTTCGGAATATAGCTTTGTGTTCCCTTCTGTGAGTCTTTTTTTCGGCATTAGACACTGGAGCGGGTCAGCAGTCAGATACAGCAGATTGACGAACCAGCAGACATAACACACACTAGGACCAGTTGCGGTCAGATTTGACCGCAGTTTTTATCGGTTGGCATTATGCTAACTGGCGCAGTTGATAGCTTTAACCTTCATCCACGTAACTTTGGTCGTCGTATCCTGGTGAGTGAGGCCGATGATGCCAGGAAGGTTCCTAAATGACGATTCTACCTCCATTTACCTGAACCCTAGAGTTTTACAATACAGTATTGCTCAGGCCTTGGTTGTCGCGTCGTTTTCCCATAGCCCACCTTGTCACCCTGGAACTAAGCTCTGAGATCTTTTATGGTTCGCTACGTGAAGCCCTTGGGTTGGGCTACTGGTCTTTCAACCGTAAAACGAGTATTGAAGTGCACAGCTAAATGGCATCTTGCCCCCCTGGCTCATTCAGAATTAGAGGCATTATCCGTGATTTGAACACTAACAAACTCAGTTCATCGCCACCCCACGTGTGTTCTCCCCAGCGGAAACACGCATGTCTCGCAATTTTGATGTCACAGATCTCCAGTTTTCTGGTAACTCCGTACGCTATCGCTTCCGTTTTGACGGTGGGGCTGGTGTCTACATGCATTCCCCTATATGTTTCCATCACCCCCTGTGATATGTTTTTTTTGGGTTCAGGATTATCATCCTCAAATTATCAAATGTTTTTGTAGTATTTATCAGTCAGTGATACGGCCAAACTTTTACCCCCTGTTGAGTGTCAACTGAGAACAAATTCTACGGTCCGACTCTGCTGTTAAACTTCGTAGCTCCGGCGGTCTAAAAACCTAACTGGTTGATTTTACCGTCAGACACAGTAAGTTAAGGTAGGATTTTTCGTGATCGCTAACTCTATCTTTAATTGTATCTGTTCTTACCCGAACTTCGGACGGTGACGGTGACTTACTACAGACCCCAGGCCACCTGCTCTTCGTCTTGTTCAATTGACTCTTCCAGACCCATCCCTTTTCTGACCATTGTGGTAATAAAAGGTCCCGTTTAACCTCCACTGTCCTTCGTACATTTCCGTCTCACCGTTTTTAGCGACATTCGTATTCAGGTTGTGGCAATTCTTCGGCTTCTGTCCTTGAGATTGATGTATCAATAACTTTCTCGATCAACCTCACGTTTATCCCTAACGAGGAACAGTTTGGTTATGCGAATCCTTGTACTGTTAGAAGAAAGAACTGATTGCATTCGCACTGGTGCCTGTGTGGCACAGCTTCCTCCCTCTCGGAATTCTACACTGCCGTCCTCAAGATACCTAAAAGGGACGATCAACTGTTCAGTACACTCGCCGGAAGGTGATGCGGCCTGAATCTTGCAAAAACAGACAGCCATAATATCTGTCCCCCCTCCCATCCTCATTTCCGACTTTACGGGGTCCCGAACTCCCTTTCACCAAAGAGGCCCAAGCTATTCGCCCCTGCTAAATTCACGTGATTAATCATGATTTTGAGGACTACTACGGAAAACAACTGTAGCACACGATCATTCTCAAGCCATCTACAATAGTAGTAATCGCGATTTCTTCATTTTTGTTGCGTGTCAGGTCGCCTAATGATGGTATTTCAAAGTGTATCCGGAACCTCTCGTTTCGATATTTACCAAATGCCTTATTCTTAACAATCCTTATTATCGGTAACTGGGAGCCCAGAAAACTCTGACCGTGAGATTTCTGAAATTCCATTCAAGAGTGGGGTTTGCCAGAAATTCTTGAGTTATTTACCTGTCGTCTTATTCTCAGTAAGGACTGGAAGTTCACTTAGCCGATCGTTGTATGCCATGAGTACAGGAGACTGATTCTTATTTGTGGTGGAGATTTCGTCCTCTAAGGGAAGTCAACCGCGGCAATATTGTGGAATATAGGTAGCTCGGGTGCGCTGATTGATTGTTGGTCTGTTCGCCGAGCTTGACAGTTGGATTGCAAACGTTTCATCGCCAATCGAGGTGACATCATCAGTGCGGGGTTGAGTGGTCAACTGGAAAACCGAGAACTAGTGTACATCTGTTTTATCCTTAGTGGGAATCATCAGCAGTGCGCATCTGACGAAACTCCAAAGAGTCTCGAACCTGCGACCTCCCTTCCCCGACTAGTACTTTGAACATTTAGCCGTTCGACCGCGATTCTGATTTCATTTGTTCTTGGCACACATGGACCCTAACAACGCACCGATTGCGTGGAATATCACTGTGTTTGCTTCAGCATTCACAATGTCTAAGATATGGGTGAGGTACTCATTTTCGCCCAACGGTTCAGATTGTTTCATCGTCCTTTGAACTCCCAAACCATTCCCACGCTTGATTGTTGCAGACCATAACATCTAGGATGATAGGTCCCATTTTTGGTACTTACTTTACGTAGAGTAAATCATATCCAAGCCCTATCATGCTGTTTGCAATCGCTGCTCGTCTTTCTATGCTCCACAGATAACGGTCCGTCGGAAGTTGTCAAACGTGAGCCTGATGAGGCCGAGAAACCGGTCAAAGGTATCGTCGCATCTAATTTGTAATTAAATATCTTTTTAGACACGAAGGCGAAAGAGGTGAATGAGGAGCAACCGAAGCCTGTGAGTCTCTTACAACTGAAGCTTGCTGAACCTTTGCGATCAGCTAGCAGCACGTTCGCCGAACACTTTCGGCTTACTTATGAGTAGTCACCAGTTTTATCGAATTGGAATCCACGTCAGTCTTGTCAGCCCTGACCTGGCATGATTTTTCTGTTTAGCTCAAACCAAAAGAACTGGACTCGAGTATCGGTCTAGTGTACATCCTCGGTCGTACTGCGGTTCGAACCGAGCGAACATATTTGTACTTGGATGGTGCGTACCGACTCCTCAAGTGGTGACCCATTTACAGTGACCCCGTTTTGTCTGGCAACCGCTTTCGACCTTTGTATTTGTCGTAGCAACGGTCAAGACGTGCGTGCCTCCACTATACTGTTTGTCCTCTACACTTCAAAGATACTTATGAAATCACCGACAGGTCCGTAGTTGTGACTTACCACTCTCCAAAGCAGTCGTAGGAAATGCACAGGGATTCAACATGATTCTTATGATTACTTTTCCCCATTAAATTACTTCTCTTAAGTTTAGTTTTCGTTATCTTTTTTTATCGATTTGATGCGCCTGATAGTAGGCGACCAGTACGCTGACTTTCGTCCTTCTTGTCAAGTGTGCTCGGCACTTCAGTAAGGCACCGTGCTACTCAACATTTAGGACCCAGAGGTGCGTTTTCTACCCATTCGTTTGGCAATGCACAAGTACGCTGCAGCTAACACGTGTCATTTGCGTGACACGTTTCTCGCGAAGAACAACCTACCACTCTTGGCTTTTAAACGCCTCTTCCGTACCATTCTATCCTCTTCGGTTTTTTCTGATCGCTCTGTTTTTTACCCGCTCCCATCTAAATTCCACTGTTCTTCACACGCTTCCGTCGAGCTGTTTTTTGGCGACATTGGTCTTCTGTTCGGGATAGCACATGACAGTTCTTCGGTTCGCATACCTCTGATCACGGCGGATTGCGCCGATTAATAACTCCGTTTTTGTAAAATTGGCAAACAGTCCACCAAGGAATGGTTTGACCATGCGATTCTTCGTGATCTTAGGGGAAGGAACTGATGGTATGTGCATCTGCATTCCCATCTCTCCACTTCGACACTTTTGGTCTGGCACTGTTCGCGGGTCTCGTACTGGCATTATCGAGAAGATGAGCTATATGCTCCTCAGTTTCAAAGACGATCAACTGTCCAGTACACCCACCGGCATTCATTGCATCTGGAATCGTGCAAAAACAGCTAATCGTTATTTCTCTCCTGCCCCATCCACATTTCTGACCCCATGGGATCCCAAAGTCGCTCTCTATAAAAGAAGACTTTGCTATTCACCCAACCTCCTCTCCCCAATTAGGCAGAAAATATTCGGTCGTGTGTGTACACAGACGGACAGAGTCGCGCGTGTAGTGACGCCCGTCTTCACGCGTATCCCACACGAAACCAATAGGTTGTATTCTTATTGATCGCGTGTTTTTGTTATTGGTGTAGACTAAAAAGTTACCTTTGTTTATGTATGTTCATACAAGTACATGTAGTTGCCTAGCAACTTATACTTTGGTCTCATGAAACGTCCTAACACAACTCCAAATTCCACTCCAGTTTAGGTTGAGCCCAAAACTATTTCCTATCACGGACTAGAAGTGTTTTTCACTGGCTGCTGTGTTTAAACAACCGTAAACCTGGTCCAAGTTGTCCCCTCCCCCATATTCTGATTTGTGCTCCGTGGCTCTTAATCTGATCCGCACAACTGCCATCCAGTCTTTATCGCCTTCGAAATTCCCTTTCGATTTCCGTCTTCCCAACAACTTACAGTCTTCAAATTTTCATGGTAAAGTCCTAGTTCATTCGCCTACACCTCCACAACTTTTCAAAGGTGTACTGCTCAATTTCTAGAGTCATCATCGTCGACAGAACAACATAAGTGTTCCGCAGTGATGTTTCGCTCTCTATTGGAATACTTTTACGTGTTTCACTGGCTGTTTCCTGCTTTTTACCCATTCGATGTCCACAATGCCTACAGAAGGTTTCTGATTACGACTCCTCTCTTCCCCCGTAAACCACTTTTGTGAATAATAAATGGGGCTGTTTATTAATTTGCAAACTGTTGTAGATGGTAATACGTGTAGCAAGTGGATAGTCCCCACCATCAAAGGTTCGCTTGTTAAAAAAAGTGACTTTGGATATAAAAAAAATGACTGTTGCTATCGCAGCTACCTGGTGGCCCTGAAACACCTTTAACTTGCTGTTAACTTGTACAAATAGTCATCTCACTGCTAATGGCCAGTCAGGACGTTGTATGCGAATAGCCACCGATCCTCCCTTTGCCACCGATGGTTAACAAGTCATAGGCTTCGGTTCTAACGGAAGGATATAGCGGAAATGTGGTCGGGTCTCGGAATTCCACCCATCCGAGTCCTGGAGTTGATATTCAGAGTTTGCATTTTTTCGCCTTATTTTTCACCCGAATTCCATGCGTTTTTGTTTCTTCTTAACAGTCAGCTGACAAACGTCAGACTGATCCTTTACACGAGCTCTTCCAGCGGAAACTGGCACTTGCTCTCGAAGAATGCTACCCAGATTTACCGTCCGCAGAGAAACCAAACAGCGAGCGAGATCCACCGGAGGACTCCAAAAATAAACGTAAAGTTAAATTTAAGGAAACGCAAGACAACACTGGGGACGAGGAAGCGGATGACAAGCAAGATTCGGCATCTCGCGAAGGCCGAAATGTAAGTTCGTTGTAATTAGCATATATCCCGTGGAACCTTGTTCACAATGCTACCACCTGTTGTTTTCGGTTAACGCAGAATTAAATCCCTTTCGTTACGATACTTGTGGTGCATCTGGGTGTCTTAGTCAAGTAGTTCTTGCTGTTCTTCGTAGCACCTACACCGTCCGCTATTTTAGGTAATGCAAGTAATTCCGTACATTTATACGTTCCTTGTATCGAATGACAGATTAACTGGGACCGGGCACAATGGTCCATCTAATAGGGTCCACTCGGCCAACCTGGCCGAAGTGGGCGGAATATCGACAGAATACTTAGTTTTATCTGGCAACTGAATTAAATTTTAGGAAACCTGTGCGTCTTTTTGTACTTTGCTTTAGTTTCTGTTCTACTTTAACAGAAATATACTTAGAACATATGTTCCAATCATAGGATTTCGACGTGGTCCTTGGATGTTCACTGCCTGTAGGATTCGGTCGTCAGTGAATTGGATCAGCAGCCGTTTAGACAACTTTTGAGCGCGAAACAAACCGATCAACCAAATGAAGTGAAACGCGATGAAGTCGGCGTTTGACTGTGTGTCCCAGAACTAGGTTAGCACCCAACTCAATATAGATTCCGCATTGATCCTTGTCCCTGATTAAGGCAAGCAAAGTGATCACCCGCATCTGTTCCGGTGGGACGAACACTTCGAAGAACAGTTTACCTGACCGGTACAATGATCAAAGCATAACCAGCTTCATAGTGGGGCACGTGTTGCTTCATTCCAAGAGAAGATGAAATCGAAGCCTACATTGCACAAACAAACCGCTCGATACTGACTGTCTTCTCCATCCCCTGCCTTTGTTAGCGGTGGAGTGCTCGTCTACAATCTCTGAAAACTCATGCAAAGCATTTGGAAGGTGAATGAAATGTCAGCGCAGTAGCCGCACCTACTATCTCCCCTGTCGTTGAAAAAGGTGTGAAAATCTGTGTATGAGGAGGGGTATCAGTGTAGCCACCGTTGCTACTGAACTGTCCCCGGGTGTCATCCTACGTGGGCTTATCGGTATTCGCGAGAAGTAGAACAGTGAAACTCAAGCGGACTTCGGTCTCGCTGGTGGATTCATTGACAACTTCTTTACTGCCACACATAGCAAGTCAATAATTGTTATCTTAATTTCGATTCCGTCGTCTGCGTCGTTTTGCGGTGACGTATTTTTCATACTTTTTTTCAACATTTTTACCGCATCACGATATTTATTCTCTGTCATTCCTTGTTGCTTAAAAGTCTACAGAAAGTATTTTCACCACAAACGCCGTTCGTCAGAGCTTTTTCGGCTCTCCTTTTCAGCTTCGTAATCGAAATAGTTATTGAACAAATGCCCACTGTCTTCAAGCCCTCTTTTGGAGCTTCTTCCCGGGGAAGACTTTGAAAGCCTGGAGTATGTGGACGCTATCGCGCTACCTAGTTCAGATTCCATCCGGACACACTAAAAAGTACGAAGTCACTTAAATGATGTTGCCGTGCGATTTACTTTGCGCCTTGCAGTCTGCAAAATGTTATTGCAAAACTGGCGGAGTACACAATCGACGCAGAACTATTACTGTATACCTACATAGTTGAATCCCCTTTGGATGGCAGAAAATATAACGCAGTGAATGCTACAACGGCTGAAACCCGTTCTACTTTCCTTAAATTTGGGCATCTTTGAGTCGATGTGAGTTTAGCCCATCAGGAAAACTAGAGTCTACAGCGCGGCTTTGCGTCCAGTGTTGCTTAATGGCTATGAAGCCCGGCCAGTGCACTGAAGACAAAAGCAGACCAGTTCCTTCGAACCGTTGCGAATTTATCATAACACCAACGGATTGTCAATACTGTCTTCTCCTGAGAAAGGGCGGGTTAGAAAAGGTGGGTCCTAAAAACCGCTCAACGATGAACCATGACCGCCGGCGAACTATCCAATACGGTCGAAATACACTTAAAACCCACCATAGCCCGATGCGGCTCCAAGTGCATCTGCCGTCCGCGCTAATTAGGACATGTATGCCCTACTCACTGCGCCGTCGCGCCCGAATAGTCCCCCGAAGCCAAGCGGGTCAAGGTATTGTTACTGGCTCAGGACAAGGCCCTCCAGGATGGACCTGCTACGCACCGTTTTGTTAGACTTTTAAGTCAAAGGCTACAGTCTGGGTACCCAAACAAAACTCTACATTCTTCCATCGCTTTACGGGTCAAACTTTTGTCAGAGGATCAGGCTGGGATGTTTCAGCTAAACTCTGTTCCTCGGCCTGGACATCTGGGAAGTAACATTCATCCTTGCAGCTTTTGTCTCACCGGCCTCCACTCATTTTCTCCTCACTCACTAAGTTGCACAATGCGGCCAGTGCATCTACCAGTTCTGCAGCGATTTCTTCCGTGTCTAAACTATCACTCAGGATAATAAACTGAAGTAATTCTTTAATAAACTCCAAAGGCCTGATCCACACTGCAGTTTTCAGTGTCCGTACTCTGTCAAATTGTGCAACAGCCATATTGAAACCTTTCTGTCGATGTGTCTCCGAAATACTAACACAATATCTCATGTGAAGCCGCTTAGGATGAGCTCAGGTGTTGCACATTTTATATTCGGTGATGCTGATGCAGTGGCTCGTGGTATTATCTACGGTGTGGGAGCTGCATTCAGCCCCAGGGATGGAAGCACCTTACTAGACTAAGTCCCACTGAACAGTTGGCTTTGCGCTGTACGGTTGTGTGGTTCAACTAAGATCCAGAGCGTTAAAAGTGACAGAGAATACTGGCGAATTTGAAGGCCCAGGAGATCGAGAAGGTAACAGTCTTGCCCTACTTCTGATGACTGGATAAACTGGTCAGTGAAAAAAATTCGGGAGAAAGATGGAATTATCATTCATTTGAAGAGCTGAACATTTTAAATATCGGTTCATCTGGCCTCCGTCAGCACTAGCTTTGCAGGAACCTAACGAACCCAACCGACGATCAGCAACTCGACTCCAGCACGCGATATCATTCGTCAGGCGGGACAATGCACCCGACCTGAATGTTGGGCACACCGAGGTTTCCAAAAAATTTGGTGAAGCTTTGGTTCACAGCCTACGACTATATTGCGGAAGCATCAGTACATGAGCAGTCTGTGTGTTCAGACGGGCCAAAACAACTTCGTGGTCCAGGTATCAGCGACTAAAACTGATAGGTATTTGGTAGCTCACAGCATCTAAACGCTGTCGTCGGATGGCGCTCAGTCATTAGGCCGCGGCGAAGGAAATGCATTGCATAGCTTTTCAGGAGAATGTTGGAAGATCGTACGAATGATGTCCCTTCTCTTGCTAGTGAAACATCCGCAACCAAACTACGCAGCTTATCGAATGGACCAGAGTCTACAATAATGCACTATTCGTTTGCCAAGTGATGGTCAAGCAGATTAATTTGCAAACGCTCGCTGGACTGAATACTTTAGTTTCCAGTGTTTTTCGTTCAGTTTGAACCGTATAATTACCATTGGTTTGAAGGATCCAAATATATTTGCTGTCTGGAAATGTCATCTTCCCGGAACGTCTATTAAATCTTCGCATTTCACTTCAATCCCACAGAGGTTAGCAACGTACATGTGATAGTTTAAACAAACATGTAATATAATTTATCCAGACTTGGGCGTGGCCAAATAACGCGATCAACTCTCAAGGATGAGCGCATAAGAGTGTTTCCATTAAAATTGTGAACCAACTAGGATTGGTTATTCAAAGTGGACAAAACTGGCCAGCGATTCCATCGGAGTGTGTTAGATCAGGGCGGCTACTTGGCGTAGGCCGCTACTTAACTGTGTATTTCCAAAAATAACACCAATAGGAACGAATCAAGTCTTGTTTGTGGTGAATAAATTTTCTGTGGTCAAAGCAGATGTATCCTTTCACTTCACAGAAGCGCTATTAAGACTTTTTTCGTGTAATATTCCATAACAATTTGATTCGTTGATGTAATCCATTCATTGGAAATTCCAATCAGTTGTTATTCGCAATTAGTTTTAATATCATCGTGAGGGACCTGATAACTCTCGAAGCCTATGAGACTTGGGTTTGCAGATATTCATTACAAAGCAGAGTATGCTCGTTTCTGAAAAACAATCCAGTACGCGCTTCAGTCCTTATAGGGGCTTATCAGACTGGGTATCAGGATCAGTCGCGTGCACAGTTATCTAACGGTTCCCATTGTTTGCCACAGGGCGACGGGCTCACTTAGCTCATTTGCACGCATGAGGTAAACCATAATGTCACTTTGGCTCATATTTGATGTACGAGTTTGTGGTTACTGACTGCATGGCGCTGCCCGAGACGGTTAAGACTGTCAATCAAATGGACGCGCGATTGTTCCTGCTGTATCCAGTTGACCAGTCTGAGTCAGTACGAATATGTGGTGGATTGCTGCTTGATAGTCCTTCATCACATGAGAATCTTACAGTGGCTGTGGCCGAAAATCACTCGGGCATTCCACAGATTCGTGAATCGTTCGGTGGCTTAGACGTGTAATATTGCACTGTCATGACCGACGGAGCACATCCGTACACGAAACTCGGACACGATGCGCTGAGTGTATGCGATGTTCACTTCAAAGTGAATTCTAAACTCATTCGTTGATAATGTTCTACCAAAATCTCACGTACATTTTCCAAGTTTCAAAGTAGGACCAGCTGATTTTTGACCGAATCATTCCTACCATCAGCACACTTCCTATGACAAAATAGCCTAGCACCTCGTTTCTTTCGCTTTTTAACCGCTTTTCGTGGATACATTTGTCACACATTCTTTCACTCATTCTTTTAATGTGGTGAGCGACAGCTTCGGGGGCGTTACTGATACTATCTGCTGATCACCTCAGCCCCAAGCCCGTGATGGAGCTGTGTAGTGCTGTGTCACTGTGATTTTACTACCCCGGAGACACAGGAGGGCAACGACATAGTTTGCAATCGCACGTGAAGTGGAATGCATCGGATAAATAGGTAAACTAGGCCTTGATAACCAAACCACAGAGCTGACGTGGTTCATATTGGACGAGTGGAGACTGAACATCATAGGAAAACTATTCGTGAACGACTTCTTACCTGCCAGACGAGTCATTAGTGCGGGAATTGGGAAACAAAACGTACACGCTGATCTTCGACCATTGCAAATAGGTTTTATGACTTCAACAGAAAGGGCTTACTATTGATTATTAGCCGTTTAGCCTACGTGAAACGGTCTCAACATCCCCAGTTCCTTAAGAGGTAGCCTAACTGTCATTCTTGTATTGTGTCGTTTACCTTACTCTACGAGGCTCTGTTTTGTGTCGTAGCACAAAGGCCCTTTCATAATGGGGTGTTGTTTGTGTGTGACGCAAAGGCCCTTCGCTGGATTGAAGTTGATACTTAATGTCGCATTTGGCTAACCTACAATCGATTTCGAACGACTTTGGACGTTTTTTTGTAACGGACGTGTGTTGTTAACGCAACATTTTCGATCAGTCCAGGTAACCTTGCGTTGCTGTTTGTCCTGTTTCTGAGAGAGTCACTCATACATATGGGGCCACAATTTCGTTTTCGGTTATTATTTCTGATTTTCCGGAAACATTTCCAACAGACCATTTCGAAAATGTCCTGTTCGTCGCCTCTTGCGTCAAATGGTTAGTTATGAAAGGTGGTAATGGACGTTGACATCCTTCCGAGTTTACTGGGAGAATGCCACCCTCTCAGTATTGCGGATGACTTCAACTTGCCCCTCATTTCCTGTTTCGTATCTAAGTTTTTGAGAGTTATTTTCTGTTTTGAAATTATCAATCACCCTGCTTCCAACACACCAGCTACACCCTGGAGGTGGCGTGAAAGTGACAAGTGTGATTGGGATGCCTGCTACCAGCTGGTCAACATCCACTTTCGCTGGTCGCGAGAAATCTGAGGAAAAGATAATCTTGTTCCTCGGAGCATAGACCGTTAGCAGTTTTACGTCTTCTAACTATGGTTACAAAGGTTGACGGTTCGTGTCTACGGATCACAAGTGTTACCATCAATCTGATGCCAAATGACACTGAGATGGACTCGTTCGGATTATTTAAGTCTCAAAGCAACTTACTAATTGGTCACGCTTCCTCTGTGAGCATCACGTGGCCTCCTTCACCGGAATGTTTGCCTTTCAATACATCGTAAATTTTTCCATCAGCTATGACATATTCACGTGAGACGACTATCAACAAATGCATGGGTAGCTTGAAAGGAGGCTTCCTCTTGAAGAACCTGAAAAGAGCACAAAGAAGTGAATTCCTGCCTTTATCACTCAGTAATTACACCAGAAAACGGGAAAAAGAAAACAGGGGTTACGAAGTATTTCCAACAACTTGGGCGTTTCTTTCTGTATGCCGGCTTTTGGTCCAGGTCTTCTGATGGTTAGAGCGCGAATTTACTGACCGGAAGGTCCTGGTTCGAACCCGACCTCTGCCTCTCGACTTCCTTCTGTCTAGGCTTGGGTAATCTGGCAGTATCCCAGCCCTCGTGCTTCCCTCGGGTGGTATGGCAGCTAGGCACCGAAAGGGTGTTGCAGCTGAACAGTTTCAGATGCACGGACGGCGCCTTAAGAACACTTGACCAGATACTGCTTCCACGTTTCATCAGTAGTATACACCGTTGGACTGGCAGCGAAATTGCTACCGGATTTGAAATTGATCAAGCTAAGAGAAATTGGCCCACGCTCTGTTGCTTCCGAAAGTGATTCGGAACGTGTTCCACCAGCCTAGTTTGGAATTGCCTCTCAGTAGGTGGTGTTCCAAATACTAAGGCATATTAATTACTTATGTTTGACATTTGGACATCAGTCCCGCTGACCCCGGTTTGTCGACCTTACCGACTGACAAAGAAAACACATGCACGATTTTCAGCCGGATGTGGTTTTGTCTGAAAATTGAAATTGTCACTTAACGAAATCACGTGAATGCTTGCCAGCAGCTAAGCGCCAGTTTGTATTACTGCTGGTATTGCCGTGTTTCCACTCCTTCTTTCTTTCACAAAGACGTGGAAAGCAACACAACCTCGCAACAATCACTGCTTTTTTTGCATGAAAGTATCTCAGACCCCCGTACTTTCTTTGGGTCGACGGCATCTCTACACTGACAGGATGCTGAGCGACTTATTTTTTACTGGAACAGAACTGGATTCGAACAGAGAGATTAGTGTTTGCGTAGGAAAGAAGAACGCTGAGAATTCATGGATTGCTCTGGTCTGGTTTCATCCCATGTGGGACGAAACTGGAAGTGACCTGTCGACGAATTTCGGTCAATCCTTTCCTACTGTTTAGAAGGAGAGATTCAATGTACTGAACAGAGTGCCCCTCTGGACCACCGAAAGTCGTGCTGTTCTCTGTTGGGGTGCACACGCTTTGAGCCATACTCTTGTAGCACTTTTCTATAGAGCTTAGAAAGAAAGTGTGGGGCAGTGCATTAAATAGTTGTTCATTTAATTTACTGGCAATGCGACCGGACTTTGTCATGGCGGGGGAAACAATCACACCTGTGGCATCGATTGTTTTTTGTTAGTGAAATTGATAATGCTCGCCCTTATCCCCTAGTGCTAGACACAAACTTCCCATCAGTGTCTTCTGCTGGTGAGGTCGTTTTTTCTGTTCACCCTAACCTTGAGGAAAGCTGCGTTTTTTTCTGAACAGTTTCACATAGTGCAGGTTTTAACGACATCCCAAGGCTGCTTGACTATGTTGAAACATCTAATACACTTGATTTTGAGCGATCAACCATGAAAAAGCACGTAAAATGCGGTTGTTTGCCGCGCAAAATAGTCTTGTTATACTCTTATGCATTTTTGTGGTCGTATATGCGCCCTACAGTATTACTTTCATGGGACAGTGACTATGGCCACTGGTCTACTGTCATGTTTGATAAATCACTGTGCTTTATCGGCGCGTTTCCCCATAACCCAACAAGAATGTGGTGTGTATAGCAACCGTCCAACTCTCTCGACTTTTGACAATTGGCGGGTCTCGGTACACAGCCTGAAAAATTTCGGTGGGAATGAGCGCATGACTAGAACTACATGTGTTAATTTGTACGTCTTCGTCGACACATGGAAAACGACTGCTTGCTACCTTCAAACAACAGAGAATTCTACTTTTTAGTCGCAGTCCGCATCGATTTGCGGTTAGAAGGATTCTTTGCGTGTTTGGGCTGGTCCGTAGTGTGTTTTTGTCACGTTTGGAGACGAATAGCGGTAGTTAGTGAGCTAAGTATCTCTCTCTCTCTCTCTCTAATTGGGCTTTCGAAGCACCTTTGAGAACCGAATGCAAAACCCTTCATTAATTATTGATTATTGGTCAAGTATTCCAAGCCAGTAGTCTTAAAAAAGACTGACGTCCCGGCCGCATTCACAAATGACACAGTGGATCCAAAAGACTTCATGCCACCTACTGAGCAACCAGGCTGTCTATGAGATCCTTTTTGGGGACTGAGATGCAACCTATGTAAGGGAAGAGCAGTGGACAACCTGAATGTGCGCATTAGTGGACATGAACGACACGAACAACTACCGCCATCAATACAATACTGTTAGACAGGAGAACAGTGTTCCATTTGACCAGTTCAATCATTCAGCCCAATCGCGCAATGATGACGAAATGTCCGCAAGTCAGTTACTGCACCAGCCGAACAGATCAACAGCTACTCAGCCAGTTGGCATTCAGTAAGATCTGTCGTCGTGCTGAGACCGTAGCCATTCACGTGCAGGACAGCTGCCAATCTCTGTCAATCTAGACGTCTACTGTCTAGACCTATTCGCACAATCAGGTAGAGACACATGATGACAACAGCCTCAGTGTTACCCGATTCTGCGCATGCCCACGTTGTTCCTGTCGATCAGACAACGAGGGAGGATGCTTACTCCCGAACTAGCGAACCAGTTAACTTGTAACGTTGTTTATTCGGCTCCTTTCGAAGACTACTGGTTGTGGTCGGAACGTTGTGCAACGAAATTAGACTCCCAGTATTATGTTATTCAGCTGGTGCTCTAATAGTTCCGCAAACAGCGTCCAGTCTTTTCGATTGCATGTGTAATGAAACCTATTCATGTGCGATAAAGAAGGATATCGGTTTTGCAGTTTCATCTGATGCATCCAAAACGAGAATCAGACTATGGGCCATCATGCACACGAGCCGTGTAGATGAACTGTCATCTTGACGATGGACACCGGGTTTAAAAACCAGTTGATAGCAGATCGTCAGACTAAAAAGTGATAAACACTAACCGACACGTTTAGCTTTATATGACTTCAGCCAAGGACGGACTAGTTAGCTACGTGGAATTTCCACATCAAGGCTGTGCGTGATATGTACTGCGATTTTCGCCGAGAAATTGAATTCGTAGAAGCTAGTGTCCTGTCGTTCGAATTTAACACCATTTCGGTGCCTAGCTGTCATGCCAACCGAAGGAAGCACGAGGGCTGAGATGTTGTCAGGTTGCCCAAGCCTAGACATAGTCAGTTCGTGTTTTCTGTGGTTCACAAAAGGCATTTATTGTCGGACATAATTTAGTCGAAGCCGACGGCATCCAAAATTTGAATAAGCGTCATCGCAAAACGCCAGTATAACGTCCAAAAACCGAAACGACTCGTATGCGCACGTGATTACTAGCGCGAGGAGATATTCCGCTCCCAAAGGCTACATGGGTTTGACTGGTGGGAAATCGTTTTCTGGGCGTGAAAATTTCCCTGAGTTAACCAGAGTAGGCGATGTGGTGTGGGTAAGTACACGAGTCTTTATGGGTTCACTTGCGAGATTTGCGACCCATTGTTTCTCCTGTTTTTGGAGCAATGTGAACAGCTGCGCTGTCGAACGGTCATAATAACTCTTTCTAATATTACTTGTGAGCAATCGGTCCTCATCGTAGACTTTAATCTCAATTGTCGCTTCTCGGATCTCTTGTCGACTAATATTAAGTATCAGAATCATCACGATTCACCATTGTATTTATTCTTCCAGTTGCATAAGTTGGGAAAATAGTGGGTAGTTTTGTCGCCAAGGCGGTGCTTTTAATTTCCCAGTAGAGATTGAACTCGTATCCCAAGTTTTCAGTGACAGGTCGTCTTTTAGGCCAAACAACGTGGGTAACGTTATTCCGTCGTATCGTAGACTAACCAGTCTGAATGAATGCTCATCTAATACAGTCACACTCTCTGATCACCGTATTTTCACCAACCTCTCTACCGCTTTACTATAACGGGTAGTTTGCAAACGGCTTCTTCACCGGCTAGGCCAACCCATAGGGAAAGTTAAGGGCTTAGTATGGGTTTGTAGTGACCGGTCAACGAACCGTGTGCCACAGAATTAATAATTGCAACTACAGATCACGTTTTTTTGGCCGTCTTCCACTCACTCGTAACGGGTCCGGTTGATGCTATTTCGATATTCTATGAAACTGTCTAGTAGCGCAACCGATATAGTTGACCAGACAAGTGGTGTGTGGGCATAATCGATCATCCCCATAACTGAACCATTCGACTTCCGGTACACAACTAAACCGATAATAATATTTGACAGACTGACTGGCTGCAAAAATGTGGGCATTGTCGGTTCGGTTTGCGATCATTTGCAGTTTTCCAACGACTTCACTCCCAATAAGCATAGTATGCTTATCTTGTTACGTAGCCCTATATGTCCTGAGGATTGCTGTCTTATCTCACTGACAACCCTGTATTTACGCAGCCTCCAATGCGTAACTATCTACCCCATCTGCCCAAATCGTCGGCGAACGAAACTGTGACAGTTATAACCACTGTACGGCAAGTACGCGGTTTTTATAGCTAATGATGACGATTCGGTGACCCTTTACACAGTTCACCTTTTGGTTTGCTTGGATGCATATTTCTTCTGTACTGACAGTCAAATTCGGTAGATAGGCCTGTCTTTCTCCCTCTGGAATGGTTTGTCTTACGCTTTATTTGGTGTAAACTTCTCTAGAAGATTCTTGTTTATGGCACTTCCGGACCGGCTTCATCTGGAACTATTCTTCTCTCCGTTGTTTCCTCTCCTCCCATTCGTTAGTTTTATATTCAGTTCCGCGGACCAACCTCATACAGGTGTTTCAGATATGGAGCACCATATTCGATGGGAGACGCGCGCTGGTCCAGGGGTGCTTACCCGCCCGATGGATATCCATACGTGCCTTTTCAGCCACCGCCACCACCATTTGGACCCCATCAAGTACGTTCTCACAAATTGCTCGCTGATTACGATTAACCGATCGTGTGTACACGGTTTCATACATTTCATCGACTCCACCATACTTTTTTGACCATTTTTATGGGACATTTGAGTATCCAGCTGTTTCCAACACTACTGCCAATCAGCCTTAAATTCCTCGGAATTCGTTTCAGCTTTCCCTTATCCTGGTCTAGGTTTCACAAACGTCCTGTAACTCTTTCCCTGTCATTACCCAGTTTCTGTAAACTTAGACACTGTATATTACGTTTCCAAATTGCTAACATTTGCTCATGATCTGGTTCCTACCATGACAATAAACCACCTATCCATGCTCTGTATTTCTAGAGAATGTTTGGTGGCCCCAGACCTCCGTTTCCGGAATTTGTTAACTATGGATCGGGACACATGGCAGGTGCTCCTTGGGCTGGTGGTGGGAGAGGAAATCGGCCACCGCGTCCCACTAGCAAAACAAGACACGAAGAGCGCCCGCCACTCTGGATTCCGGATTTCATCCACGAATAAGAGTGAGTGTATTCTAATAGCATACATACCTAGACAGTATTCGTCGTATTTCAAAACAACCTCCCGTTTTGCCAACGACCAAGTGTAAAAATCCCCATCTCTTGCATTACTTTCAGGGAAATGTATATACTTTTTCTCCTCAGTACATTGGTTCTTGTAACTTACCGACCTTGGAAACCGAACATCTGTAATTACTGACTCAGATACTGGGGATAAAACTCATGATCCTTTCCTATCTGCCCACGTTGTAGGGAGGGTTCTACGAACTTTATCCAAAAAGTCACATCACGGTGGTGGTAGCAGAACACTTCATCATGATGGAAACTACTCACAAGGTTGCTGGAAACTTCGACAGCTCACGGCCGACTTCGCCCTTCTTGGGTCTCATCAAGTAGGCACAGTCCGCGAGTTTTAATCAACTTTATGTTCTACTTGAATCCAAATTGGACTGATTTCGACAAATACACCACTCATTTGCAAATAAATTTGGTTTTCACGGGAGAGTCAACGGAATCTCGTCTTCTGCTTTTCTTCAACTGAATGTGCTGCACAAAAGCCGCATCTTAGCACATTCAGTTGAAAACTATCATAATCGAGAGATTCAGTTGAGTCTCCCGTGAAAACCAAAATGATTTGTAAATGAGTGTATTTGTCTACTTCTTCACCATGTTCTTGGCAAGTCTAAATTTGCCCACTTCTGCGCTGCAGGCACGGAAAACCAAAATTTTCATTGATGACTATACAAAATGTAACTATGCTGACATTGAACTATGCTCAATTGAACTCTTAATTTCATAATCAGATACCAGTTTTCTAAATGCATAGCTACCCGCGAAAGGAAGAAGGCCTTCGCTGCGGGGTTGTCTATTTGAGAACACCAACTTGACAGTTACAGACTATTGAACAGGGGAGCAAAACTCTCATATGCATCTCGTTTACAAAACTGAATATCCACCTTCTCCTTGAACGCGTCTTCCTGAACTTTTCTGGATATTCATTGACTGTTACTCAAATCCAAGCAAATGCCACAAAGAGACTCCGCCAATTCCGTAACAGATCTCACTTTTCAAGAGACGCAAAGCGGATTTACGAGAAGACGTACTACTCACATACCTCATCAGTAGTTCCACCGTTACACCTGTATGTCGATATCAATCTACACAAATCATGTGGCTCCTAAACGTCACTTGTCAGCACTTTGACGATGTTTCACTCGCTCAGTGCTCACTTAGGTGGTCGTACAAAAACAGCCCCTGATTTTGACCGAATTCGACCCCACAAGTGATGGAAATTGGTAAGTGCAGTTTTCACCTGTAACTGAATTAATTGGTCATATCACCACCACAACTTTCGAAACCTTCGAAGAATTCCGCAATCAATATGCTTGCTGGAATAACAAGAAGCTTGTTCAAAATCTCTCTCGAGTCAAACTTCGCACCTCTTGGATTTGCAAAAATGAGGTGACTCCAGTCAGTGTATTTGTAAAGTCCCTGTTGCTTCGGCTTGCTTGAAAACGGTAATTGTGTTTTCTGAATAATCCAGCTCCATTGGGACCCAACTACGGATGGGATCTTGGAGATCATCATACAACTACTTCATCAGCCGAAAAAAGGTTGGAAAGCCGAGTGTTCTTATTAGTTACTCCTGTATGCATGTGAGCTTCTCGAAATCCCCACAAACCGTCTCACCCGCTCCTAAGAGCGTGAAAGCAAATAGCTCATGGTATCTACAAACTTGTTTGTACAACCGCGTTTTGACGAACGGTGTATAATGCACCCTTGGAATCGTTAACCTTCGCGATTGTAGATTGCCTACATGTACTTTCGGCTGGCTTGATATTCACCTATCGGGTTTATTTACTTGGGTTGAATTTTATAATTCCACTTTGGCCGAGTTTTTCAGCTCTGTCACTCCTGTGTGCTGACCAAGTACTGCGCATCCACCCAACCTCCCTCTGCTTCTCTTATCGTTTTATTTGCCAGGTTTGTCGATCACCTAGTGCTCAAAAGACCAAATGGAAGCGCGTAGGAACCTGATGATTTTATATCGACTTTTGACCCATTGACTTTCGGATTTTACTCACACATCACTTTATCCTATCGGACTGACTATTCCTTCGTTTATGTCTTAACCGAAAACGTTTTCTTGCAACAGAAATTACCATTTTCTCTAGTGGAGTTTTTTCCGTTCCTTCCGGGCATTCGATGACAAGACTCTTAGGTAGCAGCTTGTTATCGGTTTCGTACTTTCTTAGGGTTCATCATGTCCATGTACTCCCAATGTATGGAACGTTAATTTGTACGCAAGTGCATTTGCAAATTAACATGATGCTAACGAAGACTCTCTTAGAAGATAGTGATGGAAATTCTAGGACCTTATCTACCTGATGAGTCCCCTCCATCCGAAGGGCGAAACCGGTAGTGGACTGTTGTCTAGGGTTTTCCAGTGGTGTCGGTCTTTCTTCCTGTATATTATCCCAACTGACACGGGAAGAGTCTTCGTCAACAGCTGATGTTCAGTTGAGTCTCCAGTTAGTTTGCAAACTAGTTGTGAATCCGATGCGGAACTGTGTTATGGCATCCCCTCCATTTGCTTCCTTCTGATTCTACATCCCTGGCCGTCTGTCACCTGAAATGATACTTGGAACCACTTTTTAATATATCCGATGTGTTAGGACTCTGGTGTATTTCAGTCTCGGACTCATTTGGACCGGGTAAATCATCGTTTGGTCCGATAATGCCCGCACTCTGTTCACATTTGGGTATGGATGTAGGGTTCGGATATGTCTGCTCCTTTAGTTCACTTTAACGCTTCACTGAAAGCCTTTTACGATCTTCTCGCATCAATAGTTTGTGCATGCCAGCTGCAGTTGATCGCTTCAACCCAGATTTCATTTCATATTATGTCGCGGACCATATCTTAGCGACAAATACGAATCCAAGTTAACTATGTCCGTCTACTCGTGGACATTATATTCATAGGTCCTTCAATGCAATTAAATTAGCTGAACTCAGTGGTCCGCATACCTTGACCAGCTCCGCAGCTGGACTGGGTCGAGCTTAAATGCCATAATCCCAAGCCTATCATCTTGAATGTTGCTTTTCCAAGATACTGTACTGCCATTGTCTTTCAGGATTGTGCTCATCATTCACTGAAAGATGTGTAGCTCTTGGGTACTTGAGGTCACTGACTGGTGATTTGTCATTTTCTTGCGTAGGGGAGTTTCTGTCACCTGCACAGTATCCCTGTCACAAGAGCATAAGAGGAATTTTACGAACAAATATCTGACTACATAGGTGGCAATTTTCATGCCTATTCTGTTGTACACTCTTTTTTGCGTCGCCTCAGTTTCGTGAGCACAGCTGAGTTGAAGCAGTCTGGGTTCACATGGAGAGTTTCAATTGGATAAACAGAATTCCAGAGAATAAAATGCTGTGGCACAGACAGGTTTTCCTCTCCAGAAGCGGTCTCCATTGTGTGTCGGAGATGCTCGACTGTGTCGTTACAATATGCTTCCGGATTGGACATTTCTTAATAGTTTTTTTTCACTCAAGCACAGAATTTACCTAGAATCTTGATAATACAACGATCAGACGTAACATAAAACGTACCAGATCTACAGTCATTCAAATAAAAATTGTTACAACCCTAATCAGATTAAACATGGCTTACGATAATAAAGTTTTAAAGTGCACCTAGTAAGGTCACCGCACTAGTTCGGACCAAAAATTGTTGTGAGAACAGACAGAAGTGATGTGAAAATTGAACACAACGGTCAGATAATTTGTGCCAGAGATCGAAGGTAAAATAAGCTGTCCAGCTAGGTGCACCCGGATCTACTTTTGCACCGATGAAACTCTTCTAGAGTATTCACTTCGGGAAATCTTGGTTCTCCCAGAATTTGTGAATTGTTCTTGATTTTCTCCGGGATTCTTTTATAGGGAGTGTTTGTAGATGTTGAATTTGCTTAAAGTTAGGTCGTGTGTTGAGTGATCTAATGTAGATAGAATGTGATAGAATGTCCTGCGTCTTGGTTTTCGAAGCGCAACCTGGCGTCCATATTGCACTTTTTTCGCTCATTGATATTGAAATGCAGAATTCCTTCTACACTGTTCAGCTGTAACACCCTTTCGGTGCCTAACTGCCATACCACCAGAAGGAAGCACGAGGGCTGGGATACTACCAGGTTGCCCAAGCCTAGACAGGGGAAGTCGAGAGGCAGAGGTTGGGTTCGAACCACGGAACTTCCGGTCAGTAAATTCGCGCTCTAACTACTTGAGCAATCTCGCCCCCAACCTTCAGTCAACCTCGGTCCAACTGACTATTATGTCGCACCACTGAGGTTGAGCACGGAACCCCTGTGCCCTCGATGACGCAAAAGTTCGTCGATTTAACGGTATAGCTGAAAAGTTGTGGGGGAATAAACGTTGATTTGAAGTGGAAATGGTGAGAGAAAATGTGGCGAAAATTTGAAGGCTCCAACTACTGACCCCTTGCTTTTCGTTTTTCTAGTATAACCACTACCTTATGGTTAGTGGGACATTACTACACAATTACAGTTCCAGTACGTTTGGAGATCAGCTGAAAACAACTGCCGTGATTAGATTGCTCCTAATCACCACTCGTGACCCAGCACTTGAGGTACCGCCAAATTTGGTCACCACAACCATTCAAATGTGTGTTGAGTTGAGTGCATGGTCAAGTTGGTGGTGTAAATTGGCCCGTAGCCTTGGAAGGCTCCGGTTCTTCTTGGATTATCTACATTAAACACTTTGCGCTGTCACGGCCAAAACTTTTCGCACAAAAGTACTACGATGTAAAAATACATGCGTATTAAATATGTAGTATTAAGAAGGCGATTTTCCTTCTAACAGTGACCTTTGTTCCTACGAGTTTAGGAAAGTTTTCATCCACTGTAACACCACTTTTATGCAGCGTATTTTGATCGAGGCACAGAGATCAGAAAGTAATGGAAGGATAGCTATCTCATGTGATCGACTGGCTATGTACGTTGAGGTCTTCGCTGATATTCCAGAAATCACGGCCTGTCTCCTAGAATTGCTTGGTGGATCGCATCAATGCCTACAGATTTGTCCCAATTTGAAATTTCACGGAAGCCTAATGCGTAAAGTTTAGGACTGATCGATATATGCCGTCGAGAAGAACGCCGGTCAAGTCTATGGGCATCTGATCAAATAAGGATTCATCCCGCAAATGAAGGTTGAACTTTGTGAGGAATGAGCGTGGGTTTCCTGCAGTGATGCGAAAATTGAAAAGGGAAAAGCTCACGTTTCTTGTGGATACAATAAAAAAAATGATCGTTCAGCTGTAGCACCCTCTCGGTGCCCAGCTGCCATGCCACCAGAAGGAAGCACGAGGGCTGGGATACTGTCAGGTTGCCCAAGGCTAGGCAGAGGTCAGGTTCGAACCACGGACCTTTTGGTCAGCAAATCCGCGCTCTAACCACTGAGCCATCTCGAATTATTTTTTGGAAACTGAACCCATCGAAACTGCAGTTTCAGTGTTACCTATCCGAGCACCTGTTTACCAAAGTCAATGGGTCGAAATTTGTTCGGGTTTCAACATCTGATTTAACTTGTGGTGCATGCGGGCACACAAAAATCAACTGTTATGGGGCTTTTTTTCTCCGGCATGTACAAACCGTGCGAATGTAAGTCGATTCGTGTGGTCCATGTTTCGCGTATGCATGTGACGGATTAGCTCTGATAGAAAGTGTGGAAAAACATTCACGATCTTTGTGATTATTTATGGGACTAAGTGAGATGTTGGAGCTGCGGAAACAGCACAGCACGTGGTGCTAGAGTTCACAATACTTTGCTGAGAGTTATGCTTGCAGGAATTCTCACCTAGCGTTAGACTGGGTCAGTAAGTAAATATGCTTGCTCGCACGCATAATGTGATTATCATCACATGCGTTGAAAGCAGTTTGGTTCTTTCCTTCACTCTGTCACTATTACCAAACAAGAGTTTTATCGAAACTGATACAAAATATTGACGTTTCATCGATCGGATCAACTGGATATTCTTATTACGAAGAATTTCCGGACAAATTTGGTTCTTCCCGGTCAGGATAACGTCTTCAACTCACAAATGACCGTATCTCCCGAGTCTTGAACAGACTGTTCCTTTGCAGTACGAATTTCCGGAACAGCGGAAATCGCTTGACAACGTGGTGCCCACCAAAAAAACAGCCACGAACCCGAATAGATCACATCCTCGTCAATCATCGGTGGCAAGGGTCGATCACCGCCTGCCGCCACTTCTGCAACACCAGCGTGGACTCTGACCATGCACTTGTACGCTGCTGCTTTTCATTGCGCTTTTCAGGTGTACGCAAAACGCGCACACCTTGCTTAGCCATTTAGAAGATAGTGGAACCAGAAATCAAAAGAAACTATCAGAACCAGCTCCTCGAGAATGCTTGCCTTACGGTACGGTGTCGGCTCCTTCCTCACCCAATCTTTTCCTCTTCTTTTCACTCTAGGGCTTTAAATCTAATTTTACATTATATATATATATAATTAGACGAACCTTATGGTTGCACGGTAGTGAAGCATCAGTGTCAGCACTGATGTTGCTGTCCTTGATGATGATGATACCGCATCAAGTACAGGGAAGTGTACGATTCAAGAATCCGCTCATCTTGCTTGAAACAAACTTCAAGTTTGTTTCCGTCCGTACTTCGTTGTGTAATATGAAGATTCAGCAGTGTTTAAATGTACGTTTACTCAAATGTACTCCCGCCGCATCCTGACCTCTAGGACAAGTCCAACTTATCCTCATTGTTTTAATGACCAATGAACACTAACAATGTATGTACCTCAACCTCTGGCAACCAGATAATAATGTTGTGCAACTTACGAAAAGATTTTGAAAATAACGATCATCTTCACAGACAAAACCTTTGCCGCTCACGAAGGTCACCAAGAGCTCCGTTAGAAAGTTGCCACTCTTGGCGCGATCCATAATGATACTGTTGACTGGCACATTAGTCTAAACATGCGCCCGATTCCAGCGTAAAGTTGCCCACTTTTTCATGTAGTTGCGCTGTGGTCCAAAAATTTATTCATGTAACTTATTCACTGGCCAACAGTAGATAATCCTACCAGTGTGGTGGCGGATACTACTGATGAGACATGCGAGTAGTATGTGGTCTCATCATCATCATTGGAGAAACCTTGACATGATAATGTCGTTCTTTGCGTTTGCTACCCTGTTCTCTAGAGTCTAGGAAAATGAGTAAAATTTGTATATGGATCGAATGTGGTGCTTTTGTATGAAGCCAGCTGTTGCTATTATTATTATTATAAAATTATTACTAATATATTATTATATTATATTTCTACTATTAAAAAATTAAGATATTGGAGGTCATCTAGATCATTTCTCCGCACAAAATTTGCATGTGCGCAAAATGGCTCCGCAAAAAAACAGACTTTAACGAAGTGCTGTTATGACTTCCAGTTTCTGGAGTTGTTTGTTCAATAAAGTCAATGTGGACGTTCTCAGAAACAGTATGAAAAACCGGGCACGGCTCACAACCAAAATTAACAGTTTTGCACAATTTCGTATTGACTAGCCTTGATTAGTTTATTGCTGATGATATCATCGCATGTTACACTGCGTATCGGTTGGAAAACTGGATGTTACGAACTCACACATTAATTTTTCTACCTTGGCATTTGTCAGTCTGGCCCATAAAATTGTGGTCTTCTGGGAATATCAAATGAAGTGGTCGATAGTCCATAAATAGGTCCCTTCACACAGTATCCTAATCGTGCAGTGAAATGTCGACACACCAGGTAAAAGTAACCTTTTCTTAGGAGTAGATTCCTTTGAGAATGATCTCTTCGAAAGGAGATGACTCCGGAGATGTTTGAAGATACAGTAAGGTTACTCAGTTACCCAAACTTTTTAAGCAGGTATTTGTACTGATGTGCATGGTGTGGAACTAACTTTGGGGTCCATTGGTATGGCTGTCCCAGGTGACAGTATCTGTGTTTTTCCGAAAAATTCTTCTATATTAAGAAACTCATGGCGCTTCAAAGAATTTCCGAAGCTGTCCCTTCTATGAGGTTGAGTTCTGTGAAGGGGAAAACCGTGGTTGTTGTGCTGCATAAAGACGAAAGTCATGTCAACCACCCTTGGAGGAATTATCTTTTCCCCTCACTGTTCAAGTCTCCTTATTTGGCTGGGATTTAGCAGCATGGTCATCAGGCTTGGTCTCTGTCGGGGTTTACAGGTGGCCCCTAAAGGGGTACCAAGTCAAAAACACATACCATAAGAACTTACCGAAGTGGGTTTAGTGGAGGACACGCAGCAGCTACTGGAGTCCGTAGTACGTGTCGCAGACATTTGTTGACCAGTTCAAGAGAATTAATAAAAATAGTGCATTTTTTCGTTATTTTTAGAGTGCCTGGTCTCAACACAAGATCAATCGAAAGGGTTAATTATAATGAAACAGCTAAAATGTCCTAGAATGATCAAATGCGCTGTGGCCTGTGAGCCTCAGCTTCCTCCTTACCCTCGGCCGAGCCCTCCATCTGAATCTGCCTTACAGATTCCATACGCACCGTTAACTTCTGACCCGTGTGTTGCTGAACCGATTTTCACGAACGTTTTTTGCGCGCTGGTTGGTCACTTGCAGTAGCACGTGTTGTGCGAACACATGTATCATTAAAAAGAATTGTTTTGCGACTTTCTCCGAGTTTGCTATTTCTACTGTGTTTTGTGACTTATTATGTCTTTGGCAGTGTGTCAGAATACTGATAGCTCAGTGGTTTACTTGGAAGTTGGTCTGCTAGCCGACCTTGGCAAATGGCTTCCAAACGCTTTGTTATCATGCGAGTTGACACCCTCAGTGCGAGGTGGGTGGGTGAATCTTCCACCTCTCCTTGCCCTAATATAGTTTCCGAACCAGTCGTTTGGGCTTTAACAGGCGCTTAATTTTATTGGTGCTCTCAGGCTTCGTGTTGCGTCGCGGTCTGATTATCTTCTATTCAGTTGGTTTGTTGACCAGTTCTCCGTCGCCCCTGTTCACGAAGATCAGGAAGTAAATACATTCAACAGGGACAATATTCACGTGCTAGCCCAAGCGGCCCAATCAATCAACTCTTCAGGAGCAAAGCGCAATCAAGCTCCAGACCATGAGCGAAGCCACAAGAAAGACACGAAGCGCCAAGAAAAACTGACGACTACTGGATCCCACATTCAACCGTAAGAACCATAAAACCCGTCGAATTAATAAATGAAGATTGTTTCAAGCAAAAAGATATTATGTGAGCTGACGAAAAGACAGAACTGGCAAATCGACCAAGCGAACCGAGGAGAAAAACTGCTAGAAATAGGAAGCGTTTACTCAGTTAGTAAACTGGCACGAATACTGGTTCATTTGATTAGGAATTGCCGAGTACGACAAGCATTTCTTTGGATGACGAAAGCACTTCTCTGGTGGAACTAGAAGATGCATGAATTTGGTATTTCCATCTATGAATAAAGTATTTCATCAATATCCGCTTTGAGTCCAAGTTTGTCCATAAATTTCTTGAGAATCTTGCTTTTCTCTTTGTCTCTTCCCTTACGATGAATGATTTTCTTAAATCGTCTCGTACTGCACTCCAATATTCTGTGAATTCCAGAAAGCCGAAATCAAAATTCTGGGGCACTGATTTCGACAACATACCCAGTCCTTATATTGTTGAATACTGGTGAGTAAACTGGGTCATTAGCTATTAGTGAAAGGAAGAAGGCCTTCGCCGCGGAGTTGGTTATTTAAGAACACCAACTTAACAGTTACAGACTATTGAAAAGGAGAGCGAAACTCTCATATGTATCTCGTTTACAAAACTGAATACCCATCTTCTCCTTGAACGCGTCTTCCTGAACCTTTCTGAATACTCATTGACTGTTACTCAAATGCAAGCAAATACTACAAAGCGACTCCACAAATTCCGTAATAGATCTTAATTTTCAAGAGACGCATAACGGATTTATGAGAAAACATACTACTCGCATGCCTCATCAGTAGTATCCACCGTTGCATTGGTACCTATCGACTACACCGTCTGTTGTTTCAAATTACGCCTAGTAATGATTGGAGGAGTCAGACTGTTGCAGCTTTTAGATTCACTGTGAGAGTTGAGATTCACCAAGTTTCCGGTTAACAAACGCATCTTCTATACAGATCTTCTCGGATGAAAAACGTTTCTAACCAAACAGGCAGTCTGGTTCGTACCATTTAGCTGCATGTTGACTAACTGTTCTCAAGTACGACAAATCTAAGGGTTGCATCAGTATCATCGGGTAAAGATGATGGAAATGCAATGTACCGTTCCAAGTTCAACCCTGCTGACCAAATCATTTTTCCCTTCAGCGTCCGGATTACAAAATAACTACCGATAATTGATGAAAACGTACGTCAGTGTTTGCTTGACCAAAATTACTGCATGCATGCTTCAACGAAGCTTGCGAATCACGTTGCAAGGTTGATTGTACATCCAAGGAAACATTTCTAGACTGTCTGCATTCATGTCTGACGCGCAACCTTCAAAAGGGCCCGAAAGCTGACAAGCATAGTGCCAAAATCGAAAACATTTAGTGTCAAGAACTAACGTGGAACACATTGTTGCCAAAAGCGAAACTCCCTGGCAAAAACCCACTGACACCCGACGTTTTTATTAGAGCATTTTGACCCTCACATATCCGGTGCGTTTGGGCTGCTCGGTTACTTGGACAGGAACAGATGTGTTTAAAGCGGAAGTATTTTTCTCTGAGTACTCATTCAGAATCTCTGTATATAAAACTTATGCAGTTTCAATTATTTACTGGCGGAACGAAATATCTCAGCAGGACATTTCCGGCTTAGCTCACTATCTGTTGTTTACTGGTTTTTATTCCACTAATGCAGATTGCAATCGTTGAGGCACACAAACGACCTAACCAAATCTGACGAATGAACTAATACAGACTGGTAGATGCACACATGTACGCACAGATGGATGGTTTTTGGTGACAACCTAAGTCCATTATCAACGAACGGTGCTGAATCTCAGGGCTGTGTTTACACACACTAGCAACCTACGCCTAACTGGCTGTTTGAAGTAAGCAAAAGTGATGTGAATGGGAGTATCGGTTTTTTGTCGGTGGTGTGAAAACGGCAGCTCGATTGAGCATTGATACAACCTGAATGAGTGGTCGTACATTCCGGACAGTACACATTTTTATATATACTTTCCTGGACTCATCAGATCCAACTTTGCCATTTCATCCACCCCCTACACCAGCTCAAACGGCTCTCTGAGAAGAGCTCGACTAATCCATTATTGTATGTGAACCAGATGGATTGAGTCTGCCGTTCGTTTGGCGGCCAGGAGCCTGTGGAGGAATCAGTTAAGCACCCCATGAACAACAGTATGGTATTGCATTTTTAACACTGATGGAGTTTCAGGTCTACAGTCACATAAGCCATGAGCGCAACAGGAGTCTCCTAGATGTAGTAACCCATACCTGTGAGACCGGATAAGGTAATCGGGCAGCAAAAGCTCAAAAGTTTCAATTTATGCGGACAAAAGAAAGGTCCGAAATTAATGGAAAATTGATCAGGCTGCTGAGAGAGAAGACAGGACTTTGGTCTCATTCTGTAGTAAATGATCGGACATGCACCATGAAGCGGGCGTACAGCGAAGGGACTGTAATACTCAGCTAGGTTTCTAGAAATAGCAGAAAGTTAGCAATTTTCTCTGAAAAACGGTGTACTCACCAAGGTATTTGAATAGGTACCCTCCGTGATGTGGACCAAATGTTTTGCAAATCTTTCGAAGGTAAGCAGTCCCGAGGAAACGTTACTTTAAAGACCTGACAAGGGATTTGTTGCCTGGGAAAACTCTGGTTTTAGTGGTTACCGTGGTTCAGTTGTATGTGTCACGCACCCTCGAATTAACAGATGTTAATGATGTTTGATCATGGACAGTATTTGACAAATCCTTAAATCCATTGAGGGAATCATCAATATGGGTCTAACATCTACAGTCACGTGACGTCTGATCACACCTAAACCTGAACAAATGTGCTTGCGTGGAATACACGAATTAAACTTCCCTGTTGTTGACGGTTCGCCTTTAATGATTTAATCCAGCCTGTAGGTTTATGGCAACCAAGTTCTTCAGAAGGAATACAAATCTGATTGTTTGTCTGTTCGCCGAGCTTGGCGGTTGGATTGCAAACGTTTCATCACCAATCGAGGTGACATCATCAGTGCGGGGTTGAGTGGGTCAACCCACTCACCTCGATTGGTGATGAAACGTTTGCAATCCAACCGCCAAGCTCGGCGAACAGACAAACAATCAGATTTGTATTCCTTCTGAAGAACTTGGTTGCCATAAACCTACAGGCTGGATTAAATCATTAAAGGCGAACCTAAAACTGAATAGGAGTTCATCAAATCCTTCATTAGCACGCTGGAATTTTAGGTATGCTGACTAAATTACCAACAACTTTCGAGCTTTGTAGGAATTTACCGAGAGTTCAGGGATATGTTGTTCAACTGGATTGTCTGGATTGGTCACAATTATCGTACGCTAGGACGGACGGAATTTTCTTGGTATTTTATTTACTATCACACTTTAGGAGTAGTTTAAATGAAATGCAAAATTTAATGTAGCACCTGTCTCGTCACAACCTTAGAAGATAGGAATTAGACTGGCCTATTTTTATGCTAATCTGTGCGTATTCCTTTGACTGTTTTAGGAATCTGTTCCCGCAGTCTCCCTCTGCCAGGCATAATTGATGAGTGAGAATCCGAAGCGTTCACGTCACCAGGTTTTCTGTGACTGTGTGTTGTCCTTGCCCGAGGTGTTTCGTCGATTGAACACCTGATACCCAAAATTTAGGGAGTGCTTCAGTGCGCACCTGAAAGCGCCTTGGATAGTGTATCACAGAAGCAGTCGTCATCTACTCAGTCCATTAAACAACCCTGGACAAATCAACTGAAATCTGATTTTAGAAAACAATTTTCAGGATTCAGGATAAACTGTGGTGAATTGTCCTCACCCACGTTAGGAACTAGTGGATTAAACAAACGCAATCCCATGGTCCTTCCTTCGTTTTGGAAAAAACTGTGTGGCGACTTATGCCGTAAGACCCAGTTTGCTTTACTGCTTTTAATCCAGCCAGCACTACTTCCCAGTTCGCATCTGTCTTGAAGACTTAATCATCCTTCTGTCCAAATCCCAGCACCTTGATGGTATGCTAGTTATCATGCAAGCACGGGTCCTATCAACAAAATTAACTTGACCACACGATGACCGATTACGCCAGCCAGGGTGCAACATTGGCTACTGATGCGTCCTCAGGTTGCCTATTTGTTACGCCTGAATTGCGACTGTCAGACTAAGCGATACGGGGAAGACAGAAAATCAGGAACACGACTGTACTGTCAGGTCAAACATACACAGCTGGTGCGCAAATGTATGCGATGACTGAATGGCCAAATATGGTCACTCGCTGTGTTCGTTCTTGTCCGGCAAATGGCGACGTTTCTGTCGTGACCATTTTCAAACTCTTCGCTGGTCGCTTGCTGCTAAGCCGTTTTCGATAAGCCTCGCCGAAGCACCCGCTATCCGGATCGTGTGGTGACCGATGATAACCTATGTGATGCTTTAATCTTTGCACATATACTTTCCGGTCTGGACGCGTCCTCACGCCCCCATGTTTTGGAGACACTAATGAAGTGACAAACGAAACTTTCCGGCTATCGACCCAAGCACAAAGTGTCCGTCATACGCTGTCAGGTGTGAAAGCCAGTGGCAAGAATGAACACTCGGTGCCATGTACATTGCATAAAAGTGTCATAAGTACGTAGAGAGCCCAAAATGGCAAGCAAACACAAGTCGCTGACGGTGACCTTAGGAAGTCCCAGCCTAATAGCAGCCTTGGCGGTTTGAAGAAAACAGATCTCTCGATAAGAAATGATCATCGGTTGGTGGACCAAAAAGTCGACATCACAATCGATTGCACGCAGGGCTGAGGTTATGGCGACAGAACAATAATCAACACCATATTTCTGCCTCTTCCCATTCCACGCAGTCACTTCTCATCCATCCAAGACCATGCTACGAGCGACGGAGGCGTTTTGCGAGTTCCCTTGCAACCCGATTATGACGAGCACATCTGGCGTCATGCGTGATCCAGCAGGACTGCAAAATATGCACCAAACTCTCTGGTTGGCCACAGTTTCCACGACATAAGATCGTCTGGCCACCGTGACCATGTCGAGCGCTTCTAACTCTCGTCCTGAGCAGGTTGCATCGGAGCTGGATACCGCGGATAAATATCCGAGGAAACACTCTTTCTGGAAATACGAGCCATCGATTAGAAAGAGGTGAAGCGACCAACTCTCGTAAACCGCGACCGTCAACGCTGTTGTGCAGGCTATCACCCCAAGCAGCCACCAGTTCTTCCTTGGTGTTTACGCATGAACCATGGACACGGATCGGAAGGCTGAGATCCCGAACAACCTTGCCAAATGCGGAATCGTTGACCACATTGCGTAGTATTCGGCACTGAGTAGAAAGCAGCTTTTCCATACGCACTCTCCGCTGCATCGGGATTGTTGCACTCAGACTTGGGATACCGAGTCCCCCATGTTGTTTACCGGCATGGGTGTAGCTGATCGGGGTATCCTTCGGTAGACGTAGCCAGCCGCGAATAGATTGCCTGATGTAGTTGTCCAACCTTTTGAGCGTGTTTCGGTGGACTTGGCCGAGCACGAGCGAATATGTCAGTCTCGGTATCAGGTAGTTCCTCGTGATTTCCATTCTTTGATGCGGCTTTAACGGGGCACGCGTCACCTGGTCGAGCAGTTTGAGCAGATGCTGTCGATGGTTGAAGACTCCTTTCCCCTTGAAAGTAGAGGGGATGCCCAAATATGTTACTGTGTCTGTCGGACCCAGAGGAGTGATGAGTTCCTCGGCGAAGCAAAATGGTTCGACTGAGACTGCTGTCGCCCGATGTTTCCTGTCCCCACAGATCACCATCGCTTTCGTCTTCCGGGCGTTTATCTTCATACCAGCTCTTCCCAACTCAACCGCGGCAGCTTCAAGCTTCTCTTTGAGGCGAGCTTGACTTTCTGCACACACGACCCAGTCGTCAGCGAAGGCAAAACCATCTACTAGGGTGTCATGGAACTGGTATCCCAGTTGCGGCATCGACAATCCAAGAACCTCATCCATTGCCATGATGAACAATAATGAGTAGAGTATATCTTCATGCCTCACACCTCTGTGTGTGAACCTCGAAACCTGGAAAAACTGCTACAGCGTTCTCATAGGACTGTGCGATGTATCGAACTAGAAGTAAGGATAGTCCAGACGCCTTGGCACCTCTGACAGGTGTCATGTGTGACCGAATAAACGCTTTCGAGATATCAACAAATGCCAAGCTGAGGTTAGAAGCATCGCCGAAGAGTGACGAAGCATGGAGTGTAACAGCGATGTAGCTTCCAAACAGCCGTCTCGATGTAGGAATGCAAACTGGGGTGAGGTCAGCTGCAATCTATGGCTCCAGCGATCAGCAAGCGCCTTATGAGAGTATTAGACGAGAATGGATGACGTGGAGATCGGTTTCAATTGGTCCATTGAAGTCGGATTAGGGACATTCGGAACTAGTGTAAAACGAGCACGACACGGTTGCGGCGGAAAACCCTCAGATAATTAGAGTAAGTTGAATTACTCAACGAGTGCGTTGGTATTGAACCGGTGAAGCATCCTGTGTGTGAGCTTGTCCAGACCTGTGGACGAATTGCCCATTAAACGGATCGTGCGACCGACTTCCTCATCTGTTATTGGCTCGATAAAATCCAGTCGAATGGTATCAGTGCGTGACTTGGCCGGCTGTCCACGTGTTTTAGGGCAGAGATTACCTGTTTCCAATACTGCTGGGCGTCCAGAGGTAGGCCAACCTTACTTTTGTATGGACCTTTCGATGACCCGTCGAGCACGGCAGAAGCTGCATCTTCCCGTCTTTGATAGTATAGGGTCTGGATGGCGGCGTATTTGGCTCGGCAGATCTGTTTTGGTTTGGCCGGCACCCGATGCACTAACTGACAACGGCGTTGGGAGACAGGATATCACATGTGTGGAAATGTATTGCACTCGTGGAGGTTCAGAGCCGACAGGACTTGCTCCGGTGTCATGATGCCAAACTACAACCCTCGGGCAAATGTCAGAAGGTCAACACAAACAAGCGAACTGTGACACGGAGCAGCCCACTATTTGTTTAAACCAGACGCTATAGTCATCAGCTTCTGAAGAGTAGACCACTGTTTGACCGATGATTTGGTCAGGGCCACCTGATGATGATTCGTCCATTTGTGCCCCCCATTTTAGCACCCCGTAACCTGGTTTTGATGCTGATAGCCATTCGACCAGGGAAATACTGCTCATATAAATTGTCAGCTAGGCGCATGAGTGATTGTGACTCCTGTTGGGACCAACGGACACCGGAATTATTTACTCGGACAAGTTTATCTACATTAGGCTGGGTGAGGTGTGCGTGTCGGCGATGTTGGCTCAGGCCACTCTCCGTCGGAAAAAGGCGGGAACAATCAGCGCAGGCCAACTGGGCGACCACGACCATGCCAATCCTTTCATGAACGTGAACTCGGCGGTGGGCTATCAAGCCAGCTTTCGATTTGCAGCATTTGCTGCACTCCACACACGTGAGCCCCACAAGTCTCTCCCGTTTACTGTTTGGAACTGGTGGGGAGGCGCCAGATGATCCGAGTTGCACATTTTCGAAAGTAACCAGCACACTGAAACCGAACAGAGTAGTTAGCCCTGTATGGAGTTGCTCACCCAGAGTGACGTCTGGGCTACCCAGTCGACACCACGGGGAGGTGGTTCAGAGCGCCGACTACTAGTTCTACCACTACACTCGATGAATAATACTAACCGATTCTCTTGTAATTCTCCTCGAAATAACGAGAAAGATGACCCAGTGTTTTCGAAACGCTTCAGTTACGCAGTTTTATTTTTGGAAGCTTATTTTTCCCCCTTTCATATTCCCATTCTGTTCATATAGGACGCAAATATCCCGTCAAAAACGTTTCTTACCCGCTGAATAGTAATATTTATTCATGACAGATGTCGTCCAACTAATCGCCACTATTAGTATCAACTTCCTCATCCCTATCAACAGTGTTGACAGCAAAGCAGCTACCGTAAATGGTGGAAGTTGACCACATGAAGAAAGAAAGCCGTCGCAATAAGAGAGAAAAGCCAGGAACAATGAGCGCCCTATATTCTTAGGACGACAGATGAAAGCCTGAAAGCTTTGAAGAGCTGCATCACGAGTACGACTTGTAGTTACCTTTACCGAACAAAACATTTACTAAGAGAATCACCTAAGTCTCAACAAGAAGTGCTCGAAGGTCACACAACACTTAGCTGACTCTTCAGAGCTCTCTTTCAATAACTCTTCACCGGCAAGTATGTGAAACACATACTGGCATACACCTCGACCTACCATAGCCCAGGTTCACCTGTGACATAATATTCAGAGTAGTTTGTACGCTGTGATAATCTTTCATAACAAAACAAAGCCGGTCGCATAGCCCGAAATCCACTAGCATTTCTTCTGGCAACATTTCGATTGCTATTTTTACTCGTTCTTTTCAGTTCCTTCATTCCGTGTTGGTGTCAGCTGCAAAAGTGAACATAAGTGACAATAGAGGGTAGCCCTGTTATGTATGAGGAAATCTTTTTGCAAGTTAATTGTACACTCTAACGTGGCAAATAGTGTCAGAATGGAACTTATCAGGTACCTATATCTGGTTGTAGATATAATTATATATTATCCGAGGACATTCCCGTTTGTCCATCTGTACGCTGAAGAGCTATTCTGCAGAGGTGCGGTTTGTAGAAGACCTAGAAACCATAAGTACAGATTGGCTGCTATTTCGACTAGTTCGTTTTCTTATAGAGTTAGTATCTATGAGTAGCTAGACGCTTAAGTCAGCCTCGGTTCCCACACTAAAACCTGGCAACAAGTATCTATGAGTAGCTAGACGCTTAAGTCGACCTCGGTTCCCACATTAAAACCTAGCAACGCACTGTAGCATATGCATATCTCCTAAACTTTACCATAAAATTCGTCTGTACAACGACAATGGTGCAGGTCCGAGTGCCGCACTTAAATCCTGATTTCAAAAATGCGACAGATGTTGGCCGATGGAAAACTTGCTCAATGTGCTCGGCTGAGAAGTTTTAGGGCGAATAGATTGTCGACTGAAAAGTGGTAGGTTTGAAAGCGATCGATCTGGGATTACAGAAGTGGAAACTTTAAGCAGGAAAATAGAATAGTTAACAGATGAAAATGGAGAAAGGTAGAATAGGTCAGCAGACGCGTTCAGCGTGCTTTACAACGAAAAAGACAATGGGGCTAGTATCCTCACTGACAGCAGACGTAATGTCAAAACTTTTTTGCTTGCGTAGTTTGCGGCTGAATGTGGATTAACATACCCCTGGGAAACCCAACTGTTGACACGAAAATCAAAACTAAAGTCTTTACCTCGAAATCATGATCAAATAGACCAACTTCTAAGAAACCATCATCCGCCATACTTTCCACTGCGAATGTGTCGGTGAAGTAGGCTAAATTCATCATTCCAGAGGACAACGGTCCAGGAATTGGTGTTCTTTGGCAAACCACGCGGGTAACCGACTAGCACTAGCCAGCCACCTCTGGATGTACGGATGAGTCTTTGCGGGTCACCGGGGCTTCCTGCACAGACACTGCCTATCCACTTTTTAGTTGTCCCCACCTCGATAATCACCTGGACATTGTGATGGTTTTAGAACTACTCTCGTGCCCATCGGTCTCATTCGATTATCTTTACGCCAGTGGCAAGCTATTTGGCTGATTGAAACCCCGTAGCCCAGCGCGGTCTGTGCGTGGCATTATCCCACAGGTGAATACCTCACTTTCAAGTGACTCTCTATCCATTTCCATTCTGTTGGTACTCATTAGTGGGTACTGAAGTCGCTGATGTAAACCGAAGACACGGTTGAAATTCAAATGAATCCGTCGACTGTGATGCTTCTTAGCAGAATATAAAGCGTAAATACTACTACCAGGTTCAACTAACTCAAACTTTTTTCCATCCATATGTGACACTGAACACAACACTAGTGTTAGTTTTTGCAAAACATTATGTATGAAACACTATTATCAGCTCCAAACCTTTTTAGCGTCTTTCCATTCCCAAACGCGCGATGTATTTTCTAGAGAAAGTGTTATTTTTGATCTAAACAGTTTATTCATTTATCTGATTACCTAGGACTAGTGGAACGTACGACCGGTCGTTCATCCTCGCTGAGGCCGTAGTCTTAAAATTTCGAGGAGTGCTTTTGACAAAGGTGTGGTCCCGTGATTTCGGGATATCCGGCTGAGTGTGATTTGCTAGCATTTCCCTAGTCGGCAATGAACCCGCTTGAGGTCGATACATCTAGCGAGGTACCCAATGCATACATCAACATGAGTTCAACTACACTCGCTTCGTCCCATCGTTGTCATCGGTCTTTCTTAGAGTCATAGTCAAAAGAACATGTTGACTGAATTTCAGAATACAAAACTGTAAACTACATCCGCTGGAAAAAGTATTTGTGAACTGCCCCATCCACTCATTATTTATGGACGACTTGAAGAATTTCATAGGCCGTCTAGTCCCAAAACTATGATTTCAGACAGCTGATGATATCACGAAACTCCTCTAATCACACAGCAGTTTGCCAAAGTCCAGTCAAAGAGTTCGCACTCTCGTCAGTTAGCGATGGTTATCAATTATTTTCTGATGATGACGGACGGCACTCAAGGTTTTGCGAAAAAGTCTAAAATTTTCTACTGAAAGACATATAGTATCCTTCACATTTTTCACAAAGGATCTAACTTTGACGCCACAGTTCACTTCGGTCTAAATGACAACCAACCCTGAGACGACACTCAACAGGATTTTCTGGAACGCAAAATAGATGGCGTGGTACAGTTTCATTTATATACCGCACTCAGTTGAAATCGAAAAACTAAGGGAAGGTCAAAGGTCTCACGCCAATGTTTTTTTATTTGCATGCGGTGGCGCGCAGTGAGAGCACGGTTCAGAATGGCCGTATTGTAGTCACGCTATCAAAACAGGATAGCCCAATTCGAGTACCCGTTATGCATTCAACTTGATCCGTGCGAGAGCCCCAGAATAAATAAAATAACAGCTGAATAGGTGATCTATAGAGTGTAAATTTGCGATTCCCCTAAATTGGTCTCATGCTTTAAAATTCCGTAAATAAATGGTTGCAACCGCAAGTTGCATTCTCCCACAAAATGGATGGAGCTCAAACACACCCACACAAAACAATATCTGAATACTGATGTTCACTTGTTATCGTATTCAATATAAAAATATGAGAATATCGAACATGACCAGCAAGCCATGCGTATCGCCCTCACTGAGAAATATCAGCAGAGATCGATGTTTCTCAGCCTGAATGAATCCAGCCCATAAAATTACTGATAATGAATCCAACTGACGTAGCCACGAACGCCAGCGTATCAGGCCACCAATGGAAAAACGCTTCAAAGAAAAGCGTAGCCCGAGGCAATCATAATTCCGCATTGATTGAAAAAGTGAGGCAGACAAAAAGAACAAAAACACTGAGGAAACAAATTCTTTAATTTCTTGAGATCTCCGCATGGTGACCAGAACAACAAAAAGAACGGAAACAAATCTAGAGAAGAAGTAGATGCATTGCCAGCAGATAAAATGATGCGCCCTCCCCATGATTATCGGTCATGTAATTTCACTGGCATCTCCACACACAAGAACGGACGCCTGGCAGCATCCATCAATTCCCACTTCACAGTCAGGTGAATCTGGAAAAAACAAGTCAGTAGGAACAATGACCGATGCGGTGTCCAACAGCGAAAAGAAAGCATCGTGATACGACGAGAATACCAACAAACTGACAATGACTTACGGATGGATAGGAAGACGACACGGGTAACTGGTAACCATATCCGTATGGGACACCCGGTGTCAGTGGGCAGCCAGGTTCAGTGAAATTGCACACGTCCGGGTACTCAAGAGTGAACGGCATTGGAATTCCGGCAATGATGCCGTGCACCGATGCCTTCCCTGGACTGATGGACTCCGCTGTGGATCAAATGTGAGATTGGGATGGAGTTTGTCAGAGTGCTGATTGTGAAAACACGTGCACATCATTATCATCACAATCCCATACCGATCCGGTTGGACTCACCTGTCGTAAAGTTGATCGTAATCTTCGTCCTCTCCCCCTTGTACAGTGTGCATGGCCTTGTGTCGCATGGCTCGATACTGACGTTCAGCACTTGAACTCTGTGCGGTTGACTATCTGCAAAATCAATCAGACTCGTCAGCGTGATTAGAGACGATGCTTTGTCTACGTATTCACCACTCCAAATGTTCACGAGTAATCTCGGTAGGAATGAACGTCTTACTCCAAACCGTCACCAATTACTCATCCATAAAACACGTGGGAAGCCTAGTGCCTCCTCTGAACTCACCACAGGTTTTGTATTGTGTTCCCCTAATGTAGAATCCCGATGTGATTGGAAGGAGAATGAGAAGAATAGCGGTCAGTCTGTGCATGTCGCTCCAACTTCTGTCGCAGTCTGGCATCTCCTGTCATACCAACTGGATCGTTATATATCCGGGGTTGTCATAGAACTTTGGTAATTTCGTTGCGCACAACTATTGACCTGATCATCCGATGCTGGTCAAAGTTGTTTGGATTTTACGCACGCATGGTGTGATGCAGTGTTGAAATTTTTACGTGGAGAACAGTTCAGTTGAAATTCCAGCTCACCTTTCACACGATCACACTCAAATTAAGATTCAGGCTTGTAAACTTCCAAAATCTTTCCTGACTGATGGATTCGTGTTGTGGATACAAAGTCCACAATATTTCCAAACTACTCGACTAATTTGACTATGGAATTGGCAGCCGTATGCGTTGCCGTTTTTTCTGTGTGCCTATTAGTGCACAGTTGGTGATAGCCGAAATATGAATCAGAAGGTATATGCACTAATAACAGTTTGTACCATGGTTGACAGTAGTTTACAGTGCCGAGTTGCATCATGTATAAAATAAATGCAATGCGAAAGGTAGATTAAGTCAAAAGGGGAACTTATCTTTTGTGAGATTTCCTTGGCGAAAATCCGGACGGAGGAACGTGTTTTCTCCGCATTATAGCTGCTACGCATGTTCCGTAGTTGTCCGTGGACTTGTGGACTTTTGTGGACTTCCTGCTCCCCTGCTCGCGCGCGTATGTGTGGTGACTGTGTTGTGCTATCCTATATATAGGAACGTTTGACGTGTATGTAATACATAGAATTATCCCGCCCGTACAGGACGGGAACTGACCTGTTGGTCTAGGTTGCGAGCGAGACAGGGATTTGTCACGTGATTTGTGCGGAACAAATGACTCGCGTGATCTAGTGAGCACGGATATACTAGACAGATTAAGCGAAGTTGGTTGAAGGAACAAGGAACTGACCGCTACATGCCCACAGTCGACTATGGTCAAAAACGGCAACTCGAGTACTGTTGCACAAGTGAATCCTTGGTGTACATCACTTCATTATCAGGTGCCCCAACGGGCCTCCAATCGAGGGCATCAGAACTGAAAGTTTGCTCAGGTGTGCGTGTTAACACTCTTGCTGTCTGCTAAGTATATCCGGTGAAGACCAAGACCGCATATACAATAGTTGAATAGAAGCGCCTGTATTCTGGGCATATCGTCGCTCCCGTAAGTCGAATCATGCTATCAGCCTGATCACCTACTAGCTACATACTGCAGAGCGATAAGCCAACAAATGCTACTGCGGGCATCTCATCAAGCCTTACATTTTTATGCATTCTCTCTACTCGTCTCCACCACGCCATAGTGGAAACATTCTCTGCAGGCCCCAGCACTCGGTTGTACCTTCTTCTTGTTCGTCTCGCAATATGTTCAGCAGCAGCTTCTGCGCCGTCAGTCTTCGGTACCAGTCCCGAATACACTGTAGTCAGTTGTCAAAATTCGAGAGCCCGTGCACTTAGCTGTCCTTAGTTTTCGCGGTCTATTTAGCAGCCTTTAACGTTCGCACATTAAAGCAAGCAGGACAACAAGTGGCACTCGTTCGTACACTGGATTCCCTCTGGATTGATGTATGCCGTCTGTCAGAAAGAAGAATCCAGCATGGAAGAACCGTAATTGTGTTGGCCAACCCCTCCATCTCTTCCAGGTTCCGCTTAAGCAAATCTGGTGACGCGGAGGTCCCTGAAGTTGCATAGATGTGGGTGTGCATCGTGTTCAGCCGTCAAGTTTAAGGGGCCCTACTTGACTGGATATCTGTTGATCGTCACTTCTGCGCCGTTTGTCCGTCAAGTCTGTGTGGGAATCGTAGACAGTAGAAGTCCATCAGTCCCTATCTATTGCATGTGCTTGAACTCCGACGGATTTGAACTCAGAATCTACGAAAGACTATTTAGATGGCACTGTTGACGAGCTGAGAACTTGGACTGCGTTACAGTCGCTGGGAGCATAAACGCTTAGTTAGAAATGATCAAAGCTGCTGAGTCACTGTTGGTGTTCGAGCAAAACAGTCTGTCTCGGCTGTAAATTTGTGCTAATTGCAGCACTTTCTTTGGCAGTGCAAATCTTTTGACTAGGTGTTATCCACAGTGAAACCAGTCCCGAAACTAAATAAACCACACTGCAGCCGCAATTGGAACACCTGCCGCGACCCTTATCATGCAATTCAACGTTGTCCTTCTCATCGAGTTTTTCGAGTCAACGGAAAGTATGCACACACCGGATGAGTATTGAGAGATCCATGGATCACGAAATCAAACAGGTTATGTGTGATGATAAACTCGAAACAATTCTCGGAATGTATTTTGTACGATGACTGCTGGTAGAAGTCAGTCTGCCTAGTAACCCAAAAACGGGCGACAACATTCAAACACCTCAAAGTAAGCCCTACAGTCGAACCAACTTGCTAGGAATCCGGTGGCGGAGCACCAAATGTGTCCCTTACAATGACATGTGCAGCACTGCTGTATTCTATTCAGCCCAAGGAGTACATATAATTGTGGTAACACTGCGGTGCATTGCTCTTCAGCCGAGGTCCATCCTTCGAATAGTCCTTAAGAGAATAGCTTTGAAGTGGAAACCAATCCGTGGCACAGCGGCCATACGAGTCATTCAGATCCCCGAAAGCGTCATGGACTGTGGGGGTTAATGTCAGTTACGGAGGGTTAGACAGCTTTAGAAACAGAGCCGCAATTCTTGTTTGATTACCAGATGATATTTTTGTCTTCCGCACAATGCTTACTTTCCTCGCTGAATGAGCCGCGTTCCTGAGAGTTGAGGCCTTAGATGTTCAAGTCGGATAATTAGAATTCGACACCGGAGAGCAGTGCAGATTCCTTTGGATGCTTTTGTGTCTTTGTGCTGTTCCAAATACGTTTAGACTCTTCCTCTCTCCTAGGACGAAGGGTCTCAAACGTTTGATCTTGCATGGGGACGAGACGGCAATGCATTTCACGCCAGATGACCCAACTTCGAGGAGACTCAGAAGAGTTCTCAAACAAAATGCTTGGTTGCAACAAATACCGGATTATCCGAGACAAATTTCATTCTTAAACGAGGTGTTCATTTCGACAAATACACTCATTTGCAAATAAATTTGGTTTTGACGGGAGACTCAACCGAATTCGCAAATGAGACCACTGAAGGGTAGGCTGTCAAAGAGTTGTCGGCAACATTATGAATAGTTTCCTTTGTGAGCTATTCATTTCTTTCGTGACGCATAGTTTGATCCAGCTGGATGTCACTCTGATGCCGTGATTCCTATATTGTCTTTTCAATGGTTGCGTGTCTTTGAGTTTTGCTCTTCTGCTGTTCCCATGTCCCAGTACTTTGCTAGTCAGAATCGATCCTATGGTCAGGGAATCAAGCGCAAGTAGTAGGTATGCAAGTAGCAGGTATGCAACTTGCAGTAAACGAGTTGAATAAGACTCGGAAATATCCCAGAACCAAACTTAACAAAGAATGTATAGGAATCGACCAGTTAGTTGCTGAACTGCGCGTAACGCGTTTAGTGAATCAAACCGAAGGGATAAGAATCAAGATGCCATGTAGAACATTGCTGCATGTGGAACGCTTATTATTCTACATTTTATTTGGGAAATTCAGCGCAAAATGGAGTCGAGGAAAGCCCAGATGAATCTGGTCAATGGTAGAAATATGGGAGTCTAAGGCGGATTTGACCAACCGATCCATTGAACTGGATTCAATTCATGCATCACTACGTGCGAAGCTCTAACATCTCAACCGGAATACTCAATGAGAAGCGAATATTAGATTCACAAACAAAAAAACACGGAACACCTAGGAGTCAGATCAATAAAGGTCACAAACCGGAACTCGGAAAGGCCAAGCATAGAAGACACTCGAGAATCGACCAAAGTACGAGGGCAGGGGATTCCAAGCTCGAAGGTCACGTGGTCATTGGCGAAACAGGACACACGATAGCAAAGCAACCAATGGAACCGACCGACCGAACAACTAACTAATCGTGATCAAAGGTCAGCCTCGGCTAGCAGCACGTGTATCAACACGCACACAACACTACTCAACGCACAACCACCAACCGACCGCTACGCACCACTGAGCACCCTAACAACGCACTGATGATGTCGCCTCGATTGGTGATGAAACGTTTGCAAACAAATCACCCGGCTCCGCTCACCTGTATGCAAATAAAACGAAGAGCTTCTAAGTCATTTGGTTGAACAAGTTCAGAAACAATAAAACTGGCCACCTGCAATTTCTCAGCCGACGCTCGAAGCAGCCCTGGAAAGGGGACCTGGAACCTCTGATGGTTTCGGAAACAAACAAATGCCCTTTGTCCTTCAAGCATCACCGAGCTGCTGGCCTGACCAACTTCCACTTGCTCTGTTCAGAGATGGAAGCGAAATCCTCATTAGGTGCTTGTCCAATTTACTTGCCTCTATCTAGGGGAAGAGACCGTCACAACTAACTGTGGTGAGTCGGTAGTGGAGCCCATTTTCAAAATAACTGCTCACAGTGTGTCCGGCAATCATAGAGGAATTATCCCTACAACCATTTTATCCAGACAATTTGTGTCGCTCATTTTACGTGCTCTTACGAAGGAGAGTGTAGCCGGGACCGAAGAACGGCGCGCGGGATTCCGGCGGGGGTGTCCATGTGAACCATATCTTCACACTCTATCAAGCGTTAGGACAATGTACACGCGTACAGCCGCCTTATAGTATGGGTGTTCCCTTACTTTAAGAGTGCGCCGAATTCTGTCGACTGGTTAGTTCTTTTCAACACACTTGCACAACTGCGTAAGCCCCAGGAGTACATGAATATCATGCCCTGTTTGTATTCACATACTTGTGTGTGTGTGTGAGATTGTATTATGGAGCTCTCCGAAGCCTGCCTAAAGGCAGTGATGTCCGACACGGATGTCCTATCTCCACATTTTTGTTTCATTCCCACGTTGATGAGATAGTGGTGCGAACACTGGAAATTCACCAAAACCCCGATGTTCACATTTCTCCGAGAGAGAATCTTGTAGACCTGGAATATGTGGACAACATTGTTCTCATTGTTTAAAAAGAGGAGGATGCTGAAGCTGTATTTGAAAAGTTGACCAATGTCATCCAGTTCTTCGGCATATGCTTCACGCCCACAAAGTGTAATGTCGTGCTGCAGCATGTACGGTCTTTGAACATGTCTATAAGTAGTTAAAGAACGACAGCGGAGGTTGTGGAACACGAAACGTTTCTCTGAAGTTTCATTATTTCTGACCGTACTGTGGCAAAATAAGTTAACACAGTCATCTCGAAGGCCAGATTTGTGTTTGCCAAATTTGTCGCTTGTGGCGTCAAAAATATATCTCACTGGATCTCAAGGGACGAGTCTATCAGACTAAATCGCAGGCAGTTCTGTTGTACGGCTGTGAGAGTTGGCCATTTCGGCCGTAGAATCTACGGTCTCTTCAAGTTTCTGACAATCGATTTCTCAGCGATATGGTTCGATTCAGCTGGAACCAGTAAATATTAGATTGGCTAATCAGGAGACTGAAGCACAGGATATTTTCCTCAAAGAATGCATCCAGCACTGCAATCTAAGTTGGCTGGACCATGTGTCACGCATTTTGAGTAACCGCCTTCCTAGACTAGTTCTATTTTGCCTAGAATGGAATGCTAAATGAAAATGTAGGGTGTTACGAAAAGTTTGGGCGTTTTTGCTAGTATCCGTCTTCCAGAATGAGGTCCACACTAAATTCCATGTGTTTAGCTGGGGGAACTGAAAGATAGGGTGGTTAATGGGTGTCAGTGAGATCCGTGCTCTTAGCGTCTACGGCTCTGAAGCACCAGTGTTCACATTCGGCATTGCTATCAGCGATAATGTTTTCTTTTTTCGGGCCTCGTTTTTGTGTACATTTGTGGGCAATTCGATTTTCCTCAACTTTTAGGCAAGCTATTAACTTCATTTTGCCTGATCCACGGTCAGTAAACCTATTTATAGGATATCGATTAAAAGTGTTTAGCCAATGCCACAGAAAACGGATGCAATACGATTGTCCTTTCCACAACTTAGGATGACTTGGGTACCACGAACATAGGTAACGCCAGTGGGAAAAGAGGTTCCCAATAAGGTAGAAACACGAGCACTCGATGGTGGCAACGGGCGTAGTTTACACAATCACCGACCAGCAAACGTTTCGGTGGAAAACAAGAAGCATTTGGTGTAAGTGGAACAGGTCCGCTGGTGCGAGTCACGAAGTTTTGTTCGACTTGCTCAGGAGACCAACGCTCTGACAGATGCTGAGGAATGATAAGGTAAAACTGAGATTTGGATTCTCCCTCACACGCGTTCTGCTTAGGCCCTGCTGCTCTGATGCACTTGAGCAAAGCTTTAAGGATGCTGATCGTCTTGTCACGGTAGCGTAAGAGCTCAAATGTTGTCGTATTTGCCTGGGACAGGAATGTCCATCTAGGTAGACTTGGTGCCACTGCGACTCAATTTGAATTACAATTGTTCTGGATTGGAATCAACAAGCACGGACAATGACGGACGCCTACAGTCATCTACTGACTACATACTGCTTCTCTGCAGAAGGGAAAAGCTCGGGCACCGGTGGACTTGTTCGACTTCCGGGATGGGTCTGCGCTCTACTAGATACACTGAACTAACCGATATCAGCAGAGCGCACGCTGTCAGTTTCTATCCAGGTTGTCTGAGTAGGTGTTAGATGTTTGGGTGCTTCGGATGTTTGTTGTAGGCAAGCCATGTCTCCATCGGTGCACTATTAATTTCTCAGTTCCATAATAAGACTTTATTCAAATAAATTGACATGCCTGAAAATGTTTCGTGACAGGTGTTTCGAACCCGCGACATCACGCCTAGTATTTTGGACAGTTAACCGTTCGGCCAAGAGCTGCTGATCAGCAGTGTGATCAATTCGCGCTTAGATAGGACACATGGCCACTCATCCTTCAATCACGGGATCCACATCGGAGTTACCCAGCCTATGAAACACTCTATCTACGTCCATCTACCTCTCTTGCTACTGACCACAAGCACCGACTGATCCTGCAGATATTTCAGCCAAAAGCACCGACCAGTATCACTGCTTGATACAATGATCTCTATTCCTTCGGGCTGAAAGTGCAATTCAACTTGTGATCAATTAGACGACAGCTAAAACTGACTAATTTCGCACAGACAGGTGTCGTGAAAAAGAAGCTACCAGTGTGGATTGGAATGCACAGAGATTGTTCCAGCTGATGCGCGTTGCAGGAGATAAAACCTTCTTTAAATGGGCTAAGCAAAGATAAATTTGGAAACCTAACATTGCCATAAAGGCCAGTGTCTAAATTACTAGGTCGAGCGTATCCAGAAACAGTCCAGTTCGCCCAATGGCGCTGTACCTATGCCCTACGTTCGACTCGCCAGTTATGAACCACGATCTGTGAGATCACAACCCTCCTCAGCTGATCAGGAACTAGTATGCTTTTTTGCCTTGAAACACCATCGGGCCGATGGACCGGTTCAAGTTTCTTCAACCTTGTTCATAGTGTGGGAGGATCTTGCGTTGCGCTTTGCCTACGAAGTTGGGAATAAGAACGTGTTCCAGAAAGAAGTTAATCAGACCGTTGTGAAGAAAATCGTACGAAGCGATCGTTCCGACCAGATTGGTATGAATTTTACACCTCACGTCGTCACAAAATGTTGTCATTTCCAAGCCGGACTGCCCAACCAACGTCGCCGGTTGTTCTGCACTGAGATTATGTTGGGTGAGTTTTGAAAAGGATGCTGGGCCAAATGCGCCAATGTTGTCCTAATTCTAAACAGCCTTCTAATCGGTTTGTTTTAACGCGGTCCAAAGATGCGAGGAAGTTTCCCCAAGAATTTACACCTTCCCCACACACCTACTCTGATTGATCGGGGTATGTTTCTTGGGAGCAGATACTAGTTCGGTTTATGATTTTATTTTGTTCTTGTTTGTGGTGGCGATGATGATGATTTCCATTGTGTTTGTACTCTTTGACGAAAAATATTGACTAACGATGAGTTAATGCCCAACACGATAGGCCTAAACAAATAAGCAACAAGTATATGTACGTATGTCGGGTTATTGTGACACTAAAAGACAGGTTGGTCGACAGCCGCTGTTTAGCAAATACCAGAAATTGTGAGTGCATTTGGAAAAATGCATTACACAGAATCTGCAGTGGTGCTGAAGCAGTCCTTACCATGATGGTCAAACACTGCTCCAGTTGATTTAGTCTAGGCCCGATTGGTCAAGACGAACAGTCTAGATTTGTCTATGGATGCGGCGTCTTCATCTAGGGCTAACTTGTAATGGCTTTACGACGTATGGCGGAAGTGTGCCGACCGATCCAATTCGATGAATCTGGGCAACAATGGCGGGAATCAAAACGTTGTCTTCTAGTTGTGTTTTACTGGACAGGCGATATACAGGGGATAAGTAGATAGCATAATTTTGATCCAAATATTTAATGTAAGTTGAACGGTTGACACCTTATTATTCCAAAAACCAAGATGACTTTCTCAATTTTATTTTCATCTGACGCAGTTGAGCTTTCAGTGAGCAATGTGGACACAAATTCGATAAAGGTAAGTTCAGAAGAACGTCTTAATGACAGTATGTGCCACAGCATACGCATAATCGAAGGACGTTCGACCATCGCAGTCTAGGAATTATTTTGCTTCGCAGACCTATTTGGACGAGTATAAGAACGCACAAACTAAGATGTCAGTGTTTTGACGATAGTTGCGATGTATTTTAGGCGAACACAGCATCCTAAATTGACTGCGTACGCCGCAGTCGGATTTCAGGGTAGTTTCGAGGATAATGGAAGTTGTGGTGATGTTTCCAACAGCTGAAATTCCCAGAAAAATAGGCCAAAGTGCAGCTCCGATAGTGATATCAATGTGTGAAAGTTGGCTGAAAGGAAATGACTTCAGTTGCACCAATCATTCTCCCCAAAGTCCCAAATGGATTCTGTCCGTTCGAACGCTTTCCCCGAACCAAGCACTAAAAAATGCTGCATATCTGCTGTCAGCATAATCCGTCAGTAGTGGTTTTGAAACGTGACAATGAGAAGTCTCTATCGATTTGCCCATTCGACAAGCTAGGAGTTATTTCGTTGGACACAGGCGTACCATTCCGGATGTTATCTGAGGGGAATGACTGAACAAAACGGTCACCTGACAAAATGACTCGAAAATTGCGGAATCCACAAGTTCGTATCCCGTCTTGGTGTGTATATTTCAGCCGAGCGCAAATGGTTTGTATGGTGGGTGATCGCGGTGATTTATTTGTTCATCATGATATAGTTCGACCTATATTTGACCACCATAAAAATATAAAGCTACTGCTGTTTCGACTTATGTTAGGAACATCACCGTGAGCTATGCCTTGAGTCATTCTGATGCTGGGGGATATCAGCAGACTTGTTAGAAACTCGCGACTGGAATAACAACAGTATCGGAAAGCTTGATCAGATCTGTCCGTTCTGGAAAATGAGTGCCTAGAAAGTCCTTCCTTTCGAAAGTTGTACAACATAATTACAAGTATATACGCGAGAAAATCACCGGAGAACGCAACAAGCTGCAAAGGTTAAATTAACGTACTTCGAATCTTTCGCGTTTTTTTCTTCACATAGAAAGTAACGCTTAGATTAAACCGAAGATTACGGCTCTTGCCGCACACAGTAAAACAAACTGATCCACGGGATTATAACGCGGTCCTTCGGTATGTCGATACAAGAGACAGGAAAAGTAGTAGCATTTTCATGGCTATAGATCTCTTCAGTAGGATCACAGTTGGTTGAGTGGTTTCGCGTAACACTCAAATGATACTGACAGTACGCCTGAAGCAGCATGCTTCGGTGTAAATACAGAACTCCTACCCGAATAACATCTCTCACACTGAATCAAGTATGTGTGGATCACCGGATGAACATCTAGTGTGTTTTCGGACCCCATCTCTTATCTAAACTCCATGCTTGAAAACATCATGAAAGAGAGATTCGCCGAGGTTTCGGGTGAGTTCCCCGTCAAAGCCAGATTGATATGCAAATGTGTGTATTTGTCCATATACTTTTGCATTACGGTGTGCTCAAAGTTAGCTAGGCGTGTAAAACGCTTTATATACTCGGGGCTTACAATTCCCAATCAGACTTGTTGATCATATATTAGATAGGAGACAAATGCCCGTAAACAGATTGAACTGAAATATATTTAAACGCAGAGGCTATTGATCACCAATGAAAACATGCAAACGTATTTAGAAATATAACGTTTATGTCGATCACACAAGGCTCCTCTGCTCCTCTGCAGTGGGAACATTTAATGAAACAGTTGAAAACACACTCATCCAGGAAAGATAACTAAACTATTCCATTTTTCATGCATACATGTGACAAATTTCCTAACAGTAAGGCGATTACGTACCTGTGCTTGCCACACAATCAGTTTCAGGCTATTCGTTACGAATGTATTTTTATCTCAGGATACCTTATCCGTTGTACTCCTGCTTGAGGATATGGGGCTTATTCGCATTCTGATCATTTGCTGCTGGGATGCAGTAATCTGGTGTGTTGTTACTCGTCCATCAATATCAATGAGGGTACATTATGTGGAGATGTATTCCACTATTATGAATTCTACTCGGCTAATAAGGAATGTAACTTCGGTCATTAATGCCTCTCAGGATAAGTGAGGAAATGTAGTCCACGGCTGTATGTATGCAAGTTGAATTCCTAGAGAGAACTATCCATTGATGTATTTGAAAAGGCACTCTTTCAATAACGTATATTCACTTTCAAATTGGATTCAGTTCAGGCACTTCGTCGTGAATAGTGTACCTGATAATTCTGGAGTACTGTAAAAAAAATCGTTAACACACATGTACTAGAACACCAAACCGCTAAAAAACGCAGTACCTATTTTTTATTCCTAATGACCACGGAACATCTTTCAGGCACAGCAAAAGTGTCTCCGTCCACTTTCAGTCGTATTTGATTGGTTGGTCTCAAGGCCAAGAGGATGCGGAACTAATGGTTGGCGGTAATCGGCTCCTTCCTTGAAACTTGAAAAAGTGCATTAGTTGGGCGAAAATTCAAAGACCATTCGTGTCATCCGAGCTAATTATGATTTCCCCAATCGAGGTAGGTTGTTCAGACCAAGGAGTCAGACGTAGTCAATATAGCGTGCAAAGCAATCAGAGGGCTAATGGGAACCGGTTCGAGTAAACGACAAAAGCTATGAAAAATGGACGTTAGAAGACAAAAATTAGATCAAATAACAGGAGGTCAGGATAAACTATTTATACACGAAATAAATGTACATCGATAGGACAAGAGATGAAGCTCAACGTCCATCCGTTCATCGACAGATGCAAATTCAACCAACAACCTCAAGATGTTGTTGGTAAGTTCCCTGCTTAGAAATCCTGATTGCTAACGGATACTAGAACGTCCACATTGGACCTGCTGCCTCCACATCCTTGGTATGAGTTAACAGTGATCGTTTCACGAGTCTCACGGACTTCCATCTGCTGCTCACCAAGATATCGGGACCTGAGAAGACAGTTCGCCAGGGCCGGCCGCAACAGTATAGGAAAGAAACCAATGCTCAAAAAGTGAATGTTCTTCAGTTGTATCTGGGCTGTGACAATGTTCCACCTTACAGCCCAAACACTTCACACGCTAATTTGCAGTGTAGTAATCCGCTGAACTTCACAAACGCCCAGCTGCGCAGTTAGAAACCACAATGAGCACCTCGGAATTGAAATGAAATAAACCACCCGGCGAAGATAGTACCAAACCAGAAGTCTAGAAAACGGGAAAAACATCAATCACCGGCCCACTTCACAAACTCTTCTGTGAATAGTACAGGGGGAACAGCAACATCGGATGACTATTTCGGTGATAAAACTGATGCGGCATAAGTCTCACGGACATCGCACGAAAAATTTTCACTGCCCTTCTCCTAAAGCACCTTTAAATAAAACTTCGCAACGGATCAAATCAAGGGGGACTCAGCCCACAAAGAGGTTGTGCTGACCAAATGTTTATCTTGCGACGGTTTCTCGAACATCGTTGCAAATACGAACAGTTTTGCAAATCCTGTAGATAGGGAAACTGTGCTGGCTGATGGTGTCCAGGCCAATCTAGTCAACCTGGTCTGGTCATGCTACGCTAAAGCCAAGGAACGCATTCGTGCCTACGGTGAAGAGTTTTCATAGCTAAGCGTGGAAAAAGGAATTCGGTAGGGGTGTTGTCTATTCGACTTGGAGGCAGAGTGTATCGTGCAGCGGGCACTGGTTGGCAGTATCAACATTGGGGCCAGTCAAAATAAGGTACAGTGCAAGCACAGCTGATGTCGATGAGACTGATCTCTGCCACTTCTACAGTGTGTTGATTGAATAAAAAATGGATCAACATAATCGCCAACTCTGTTTCATATCGAAGTGCTTGGGCTACTGAGACCTTAAATATCATGGAATAGGATTATTCGCAAATCGGAAACAAACACTGAGAATTGTGGGCAGCTCGTGAAATGATCCGCAGTCTTAATCAGCGCCAATTCAATTTGTCACACAATGACTACCTAAAAACGACAATTGTGCCCCTTCATCGAGAACACACTTTGCAGTTGTATTCAGTTTAAAAAACAACAACTGAAATGCCGTCGTAAGAGCTGGCAGCCGCATTCGTTGACACTTTTTCGATGTGCCAACCTTTGACTGTAGTCAAAAACGAAAACTCGAGTGTTATTCTTTCACTGGATTTGTGATAAAGTTCGCGTCATTATCAGGATTAAGATGCGCCCCTGGGCCACGAGTCAAAGTTGTATGACCTGAACATTTGACGCGGAGGCCACTGAAAATTTATATGTCGGAGTAAGTCTTGTGTTTAGCCACCGAGTTGAGCGGCTTCTTCTTGACTGGTTGGTAGTCACCGCTGCGCGGTTCGTTTTTCAAGTTTTTGCAAAAATCTTGAGTAGCAAAGACTTGTCAGTCCCCGAATATTGCATTTGCTTACAATTCGATGGTTTCAAGATCGGAATATGCCAAGACCACTTGGATGGCACTGCTGGTACTCCTTTACAACGTCCTAAGTCCGTGGACCGCTTTATGTTCGCTAGGGGCATAAATCCTCAATTACAGGTGCTCAGATTCGCTGAGTCACTTTTAGTGATCGTCTTGTCCTGGACAAGCGGCGCGCGTAGTACATATTATCTCGGGTGTAATCGTGTGCTAATCACATATTCTCCGTTTACTGTGTCCACCTTTTGACTAGTTGTAACCCCTTAAGGAAACAGTCGTGAACCCTAATAGATCATATTGTAATCGGTTGTCATTGACGAGCAGCGACCACTGTTTGGCGCTGCCTTTGGAATATACGCATGGACTCCAGTAATGCACTTGTTTTTTTTCCTCCAATGCGCTTTTTAGGTCAACAAAGAATACACACATACACAGATTAGCGGTTCAGAAGCTCACAACCAACCCATCAGAATATTTTCGCATTCCACTGGACATACCCAGATTTCTCCACACTATCAATAATCGTTAAGTGGCTCAAAAGGAACATTGTATAGGAACTGTGGACCTTCTCTCTGAGAACTCATAGGTCTATTTGAAGGCAACACATGTGACCACGTGGTGCGCATTTCTTGGTCGAATAGTAAACGGCAATGTGGTCTGCAATGTGGTCACAGCCGGTCAGGCATTCACGGCCGAACGGTTAATTGTCCTAGCTTCTTGGCGGGATGTCACAGAATCGAAAGTCCCTGCATTTTTCTGAGATACGCACCACTGATGATTCCAAATAAAGGGGAAACACCTTTAAAGTGCTTCTCTAATATTCTACATCGAAAATTTTCAAAACCCCTCACTCTGCCAACAACCAGCCCTAAAGGAAGAATAATTTGCACGACGAGTGAACCTTTTGTCCAAGGAATCGTTTCCCGTTGATCCAGTTAGTAAAGCCATCATGCTTGGCAACGGCTTTCTGAAATTTAGCAAAGAAGATTGTTGGAGAGAAGGACGGACTCATGGCTCTCAGATTGCTGTCTCTGAGTTTGGGTCAGGTATAGCAAGAAAAAGCTAGTACTTGGTAATCACTATGAAACTAGCTTCAAAGATCTAGACTGTCAAGCAACTTGCAATCATCCTAATGGATTCCAAAACACAGATGGCTTAAGCAGATTGCCGTCCATTGGGCGTGTACGATAAGGATCGATTACAAGAGACGCCTAAAAGCACCTTATTCTCTATCCAATCTCCCTACAGAGAGCATGGGTTGATCACATGAAGCCACAAATCACTGATCTCGTGTTTATTTGGGTATACCGATGTCCTAGCCAGTGCCAATCGACGACTCGAACGTATAAACACCGTTGACTGATAAGTTTGTGGTCGTGCTATGTCATGTTCTGAAAGAAGAGGCGTGCCTGTTCATCACTTTATGAACGAGAGAAATTAGTTCTCAAATTTCCCAGACAAACATGGGTGAAAGTTTCACTGGCAAGCATCCGTATGGTACTGATCATAGGCCTCATCGATGAATAAGAGAGAAAACACGTAATGAAGGCCGAAACCAGTGCGAGAATTCGATGTTGTCATGGTGTTTTTGAATCGCCAAGCCTGTCCTAATCGCCAACTTGTGGTCTGTCAGGTGACCTATGAGGGAAACTTGGAATGGCGGCCATAATTCTCTTGATGTACGTCAAACAGCTGATGGGAATTGTTCGACGATGCCAGACAGGTAAATAGTATAGCTTCTGGAGGAAATTTAGAAACCGTAATTTGGTACCATTGCGGAAATTTTCTGGAGCTTAACTAAGGAAAAACTATTGACAATGACTTTTTTGATGCTATATTGCCCACTTTGCCCGTTTTGTCCCCTCACGTCCTGTGAATGCAGATGAATTTCCAGAGTTGGGAGATTTTCTCTAAGGAAGCAATCAGTAAGTCGGCAGTGTTCACTACTGGCGCGGCATCGTCAGTTAGGAGAATAGTCTGTCCATCAGCTGAGGCATTCAACCTAAAGATGTAGACATTGGTGGGACAGCGGACAAGAAATTCTTGGACAGAAAGTGAATTAAAGTCCGTTTACCTAGACTGTTGCATTCGATTTTGTGCCTGATGATTTGGAAGAGGAAAGTCTAGGAATTTGTTTCGTATACCGACTTCTTGCAAAAACCACTCCAACTAGCAATTGCGGGACCATAAATGGGAGTCAGAGTGACCTTACAGTCGAACCGATTGTCCAGACGTTTGGTGGCAACATCTAGACCACAGTTGTCTTTGTAGTCCCTACCCATCTTCTTTTTTGCCTAAAGGCTTTAGGTCAGTTAGGTACCAGTAAGTACTACCGGTTTATTGTTGTCAAGGACGATCAACCTTAAAGACTTACTGATACACCGAAGCATGGTCACGTTTGTTGGTGATATTATCGTCACGGATGTTTGGTGGTCATACGAACTGGCAGCACGAAAACTCAATGGTTAAAGCTTTAATGATATTAGGCCATGTAATTTTAGGCCATTCCATAAAGAATGATTGTGGTGATGTTTCATTTCGTAAGTGCACGACTTAACATCGAGCTAAAGCACTGGAACGGATCCTATATGGCCGTGAAACAAAAGTTGTCGAGCGATTTGCAAAAAGTAATCGATATGGTTACGGTTGACAATAATGGATAAAGCCGGTTACTCACAAGTAGGTGGAGAGAACTTTTTTGCTTGGTGGCGTGCAGTTGATCGTTTCCTCAAGTGGCTTATCGATATATCTACAGCTAGTATGTAGACAGGAACGATCATTTAATGGAGTAGAGGGAAGATAGAAGATGACAGTCAAGAATGCTATGTCGCATGTGTCCGATTGTTCTCTGCGCTGTCTGCAACCATTAGGACGACGCCGCTGATGTAGCGATCGATGTAGCATGAGGATGCAGTTGTTTGTACATTTCGTGGCTATGTGTCGACCAAGGTACTACCAGGTGGCGGACCAATCATAGTCTGGAGGACGGAGAGTTTCAATAAGCAGAGCATTAACTCAAAATCTTGACTGCAAGGCAGCGATGGTTTGAGTAATACCACTACAGTTGTGTAACTCTTGAAACGCTTTGTCACACATGTTCTAAACTTCAACCAAGTGATCCAGGAGACTGTGATTTCTAAACCACCCAGGTTGAAGAAAAGCTGCAGGCGTTGTATTCGCAGTCTCATGAACAGGAGCGATCCCATGTCTTCTGTTTCAGTAGGGCTTGGGACGTACCGTGGAACGATACCTCCGATAAAACAAACATACAAGGTATACTAAGTGCCAACAGTTCAAAGGGATACCAACCGTGCGGTGGAACAGAGTACACAACACTAACGAGAAGGCCAAAAACGCTACTTTCATATCATGTTCAATACCAACAATATACCAGCTCTTGTATATCCTGGCTTAGGTCTTCGGCCATATGACGCAGATAAGTTTTCATACGATGGAGAAATCCACAAAGTGCATATGGTGAACAGCAAGGTTAAGTGTCTTATGTCGACTTTTTTCTGAGACAAGGAGCATCCAGTCTCCGAGCAACATCGCATAACTATTGTCCGCTGAGAGGCACGAACATTAGAGGGAAATCTTTGGGGCCCTCAAATATCGTATTCGTTTCAGAATTAGCTAGTAATCAGTGGGCGCACACTCGAGATCTACAGATTAACTAAGCAGAAGCATGTCTTATTTAACAATTTCAAACTGAATAAGCAATGCGAGGAACGGATGATTTACTCTTTTGGTTGAGCAATGGATTGTGTTTCCCAATGATTAGCGGTTGCCCAAAACGAATTTTGAGGAAACGGGTCGTTTTGTGGATTTATTTTGCGGTATTTGTTAAGTAACTGGGTGAGGAATTTGTCCCCTTTACTCTGTCTGCAACGCACTGTCCGAAAAGCGGACTATACCACATGTGGCTAGTTAAAATATATTGCTGTACTGTTCTCACACGTTACTGACTACGCTTATTAGCTTTCAGAAGCACAGAACTTGCGTGGACATAACATACCTTTGACGCAACTTACTTCTCATAAGATGGTTGGAAACTCTTCGACAGCCCCGACCGGTTTCACCTTTCTGGGGACTCATCAGGTAGGCGCTGTCCCCGAGTTTCTGTCAACTTTATGTTCTACTTAACAACAGTTGGATTCCAGCTGAGTCTTCCGTCAAAAACAAATTGGTATGCAAATGAGTGTAAGCACAGAAGCTCTGCTCTCTCACGTCATTTTTACAGACCTAATCCACCATCTGGACGACAGGCGCAACAAAGCTTGTCTGCTCAACGTTGTTATCGGCACAAAAGCATGTACAACTCCTGAAGACTATTCCGTCCGAAGATGAAACGTTCAATGTGTGGGGTGATATGTGCATATGTTTGTATCCACAAACGTTTGAAAGTTCCACTCCGATCTGATAACAGAACATACCAGTTAAGTCGGAGAAGTACCCGGTGCGTAGCATCATTGCCCGCGTTCCCGCATTGTATTCTTCAGGCAAAACCCGCGGCTGCACTGAGCCCACCTGTCCACTGAGACCACAAACGAATTGCACGTCTACTTCGGTAGCTGTCCATGTCAGCTGTCTAACAATCGTTAAATTCAATCCCTTCCGATATATTCGGCCCTATTCAATATCTGTCGACAGTATCCAAGCTGTCTAGGTTTCTTGACGGGGAGATATCCTCAAGATGCAACTCACTGTAAATCGGAGTTAGAGAGTTTTACCACAAACGCAATCTGGTGTGTGAGAATGACAGTAATTTTGTGCAGCCGATTAAATGCTTTTTTAATGAGATGATTTCAAATATGGGCATGTCGATATGGGTGTTCCCGTGAGAGAAAAGCGTTACATTAAGTTTACTTTATTTACTGTTGCAACGGCTGACCGACGGAGTCCGTATTTGGACAGACATGCATAGTTCCCATGTACGCTGAAAACTCAAATCACCTCTTACATTCTGTCACACCTTGCTGAGTCGCCAATCTGTTATATCTGACTTCTGTCCCCGCTCCAGCGCCTGTTGCCGGAAAAAGACTTGCCGGTGGGGAATACAGCAGTTTCATTGCGAACAAGCGAGTGCGAGAAGATGAGCGCGAAAATACAACGGCCTCAAGCTATTTTATTTGAGGGTCCAGGGCTGTCTCGCACTGTCTGGCTTTGATACAAGGCTGTCATTCGCTGCATATTGAGGGGGCCTTGTCTGTCTGGTCAGCATCTAGCGGAGTTCAGGGTCTTATTAGATTTCGCGTCTTCAGTGGTTACTTTCAGAAGCCTCACCTTCCTGACACATTCTATTGAGAAATAAGATAAACGTGCGCAGTCCATGATTGCCCCTACATTTGTACACAAGATTTTTCACTCACTCCACCCATACTGAAGTGTGCTCCGAAATTCGTAATAGCATTTCTTTTATATAACTGGTGAACCGGTATAATTCCCGTTGGAATTTTCCATTTGGCTGCTGCTAACAAAATGTTTCTTTCCTAACCAGACCAGCTCGATAGCTATCCAATCATCCAATAGAATGTCCTATGGCTTTTCCATTAACGCAGATCATCTGCCAATGTTTGTCTGTTCAGAGTCATAATTATTGTTGAAATGAAGAAAACTTATTGGTCTCTGCTTGGATGGTTCGCTTGAAGAAGGCTTCGAAGAACCAACCTGAAGTGATTTCGCCTGACGCCTGAACACGAAGTGGACTATCTGTTGGACAAAAATGTTTGTTCCAAATGCCAATAGTCCCATCTTGCTCAATCCAGTCCTTTAAATTGGGCTTTCTTGAAAAGCCTTACGTATTCGCACAAATAATCCCGTGCACAGGCGTTAGCTACAGTGGCGGGTATTATGCGTGGTTCCAAAGAGCACCCCTTCTTAGTCGCTAGACAGTTTGTTCCCGAAAGTTTTTGCAAGGAAAACCTTGTTCTTCTTTTAAGATCACCTTCTCTATGGGAATGCGTAATTCTAAGAGACTTTTCTCAGGGGTATATTACTTTTTAGTACCTCGTCCTGGCCTTTGTGAAAGTTCTTCCCAGTTGTCTCAGTCACGTATGGGAATTCGCAGAATTCCGTTCTGAACTCTCTTAAGAAGACGTTGATATTTTCCACCGCAATACTGCACGGTGCATTTCCGGCCTCGTTGCCCCGCTCTTCAGTACTGATTGTTGCTTGGAACATTTGTATTCCTAATGACTCTTCGCATTGCAAACGGTTTTATGGACTGCGAACGTGTATGATTTCAGTTATCTTATTTTCTGCTGTGCGAGGCGTCCTAATTTACTTAACGGTATTTTGAGCTATCACGCAAGGTTTTGAAAACAACATCATGTCAATCCTCGGGCTTTACGCAAAAAAAGCGGTTGTCCACCCACAATTTTAACGGATGAGTCCCGTTTCTATGGTAATTTATGGCGACAATTCTGCGAAAACTGGTTCAAATGCTGTTGCTGAATTTGTTGCATCCATTAGCAAGTGTTTTAATTCTCACTATCGTAATGTGGGATTTCGCAAAACTGGAAAATGGCTTTTTTCGCTGTAATACTTCCCCGTCAATTATTTATGGTATATTTATGGAATATTGTCAGCAAATAAGATGGTTTCGGCGGGAATCATGTGATGTTGACGTTATCGGTCGAGAAAAAGTCAAAACTCCAGTCAGTTTTCTCACTACAACCGCTTACGGGAACGCCCACATACAGGACCATTGGGACAGGCTACTATCCAACCGCATGGTTTTAAGTAGGAGGTGTTATTGATATCGAATAAAAGTGAAAATTTGCCATCGAGAAGTCCCTGCTTTGAAATGAGTCGTGAACTGATTATACCCAATTCGTGCCCCAGATATATATATATTCAAATCGGACTGGTATCTTAGCTTCATAGGATTCCTCCAGTAATTTCTGCTCAAAGAAGCGACCACAATTGACAGAATCTTCTCCCTGATTTGTTTCTTACACTCAGGAGAGAGGAGAGATTTTTTTGACGTCCTTAATTTTTCTGCAGTCTGCGGATGTAATTGGCAACAGATGACAGAGTATGTTCGATCGCTCAATTGGTTTGAATATGTATAGTCGAGAGGTGCTGGCACTATGGACGTCTCGGGGACCAGTCGCATGCTTTATTCTGCAGGACTTCGAGCCAAGCACAAGCGAGATAAGGTGGACTTCATCCAGAAAGGTGCGATGATCCGATCGCATCTAGTTAGACAGTAACCGTTTTCATTCCACTTTGGCATGCCGCGAATTATTCCCTGCAACCCTTTTGTCATCGGTCATCTGAAACTGCAAGCAAAGCTTTCCGGGGAAAGCTTTGGTTGAGCATACTTGGAACATGTGCCAATGACCTTATTGTTGTAAGATTAAGACGCTGTTCCAGCGATCCGGATTCACCATTAAGTACCTACTTACGGAGAACTTCACTGCGTGCTCCCAGGCTATGGAGACACCGTGGATCAAAAGTTTGTAACTTCTTCGGGTGAAAGGAGATAAGTCTCCCAACTAGAATTAACGACCGCTGAGAATTTTTTCTCGTCTACGCTGCCTTCAGCAAACGGCTACAAAGAGGCAAGTTGTCAAACGGTGCCAGTGACTCGATCATACTTAACTTCATCCATTATAGTGCTATCACTGTGTATTCAAATACCAATCAACCGATCAGCCGATCAACAGGTCCAGACTCCTCACTTTAGATAATCTTAGAGACAAAAGAGGACGGAAACCCTTCGGAGTTCCAAGGTGTAGAATGCACCCTGAAATCTCGGACTACCTCCGGTACCTTGCGCGGACTACTAGACGCCAAACAACCAGACGGTATCGTGCACATAATCTAGGTTCATTGATTCCAGGCGCGATTTTGGCATCTGGATTCATTGTCCCTTGGAGTGTGCACTTCATGATATCCTCATGATAGAGTGCAGTAAAGCGGGAGAAGGGACATCCTTGACATTTTAATTTGTAGGGAGGTTTTTGGTCAGTTTATTATACACTAAAATTAGATCAGAGATATGGAAACACAGAGAATGATGAGGGCTTATGAACCTCAGAGGCATCCTTCTCTTGTCAGAACTATGTAGAGAAGCTAATCTCTTCATAGATTGGAGAGTTTCTTCAAAGTCAAGGAAAACCCCGATTTTATTCGGCCGTACTTGTGACACTCCTGAAGCACTTGACATGATGTAAGAATATTATCAGCGCCAGGTTTGAATCCTTCCTGTTGTTCCCGGACTTGCGCCTCATGCGCAGGAGATGGGTGTCGCAATATAGACGAGGCCAGTAATCTTGATACAACCTAAGTCAGACTTACACCCCCCTGGTTAGAAGGGCCGGTTTGGTACCATTTTCAAATACGGATAGGACCACCGATTAGACCTCATTTACTGGAATCCCTTCTTACCCCCAAATAGGTGTGAACAACCCACTCGAGGTGTAACACATAACTGCTCGCCACCTTCGACTGACGCTCCGTGGAACTCGTCTGGCGCAGCGGATCGATGGCGCTTAAATGCACAGAGGAGAATCAGAATGTGACGGGGTTTAAACTCACAGACTACTGCTAAGATCGACTGGTTCAAATGGCAGACATAGGTGAGGCGATAAAGATCCAAAGTGCATTACAGGTTGACGGCCTCATGCACAGCCGTGGTCGTCTCATCCCACTTACAGTCAGCGCTTTTGGAAGTGGGCCACTTTTAATGCGACGCACAGAAAGCATTGGTTTGAGTTTTTAACTTGCAAAGTATCCTACTACTGGGCAACCGCTGACCACAGAACAAACTGGAAGGAGTGACACTGTGGATGCTGAATAGGTGCCTTCCAGTACAGCTTACTGGATTACTTAGGTACGCAACCAATCGCATCACTATAAAACCTAGCCTCTCCGCAGCGAATCCTTGAAGCCTTAAAAGGTCAACTCCCACTAGACGTGAATTTCCTTTCCGTTTCCAACTGTCATTTCATAAACAAGGGTATCCGGTTTAAACTCCTTGCAGCCGCTCCTCTATGGAACAGTTGGTTTGTTTCAAGAGTGTCATATCAGATAAATACTTTTGTTAGCAAATGAATGAGATTTGGAATGCATTTAATCGGGTTGTTCATGCAATCTTCGTGGCTGTGTGCTGCCCGCCTCATAAGATGCCATGATTAACTAGACAGCGAAAGAATAATCTTTATCAAAAAGTCCATTTTGCATTCCTCGAATGCGGCGCTAAGTTTTTAGTTCCCTCTTTATCGAAAAAAGCCTCCGCGAGCCCATACATTTCTTGTAACACTGACGTACTGGTTGGCCTGCGGTCTTGTGCGAAACTATCCAGAATCTAACAAGGGCACGAAAAATTTGTTGGGTTAAACAAGGGTTTCCCATAGAATACCGCTTACTCTTGTTCAGCACTACACCGTCCGTCCTTCTCCTTTTGTCCCATGATCAGATATTTTCTTTCTAACGAATGATTCCGCGATAATTCAATGATGTTTCCTGTTTAAAAATGTGTTCCGTATCTGATAATGACCACCAGCTAGTAAGTTCCAAATTTTTTGATTCTCCATCCCGCTTTGTTCTCCCTAACAACACCTGGTCATTTTGGCGAAGGACGAATATTCTGTGAAACAATAACCCGTCATTTCACAAGTCGAACAAATATAACTGTCATCATTCACTAACTCACTTACGCCTTGAGAAGTTCATTTCGTTTTGGAAACGAGGTTGTAACGGGCTCTAACTAAAGGTTTATTTAATAAAGTTTATGTATGTATATCCGTTGCATTCGTGCGTTTTGTTTTGGAATGAAGAAAAATCATTGTACACAAAAGCGCCATCAAATTGCAACTGTCCGGCTTTCGGAAAAAGGAGCCTGAAATCTCCTTTGGCTTTGCTGGGCTAATAACTTTAGAGCATCTCATCCATTTTTCGCAAAAGCCGTTTCGATGAGGTTGAATATTTCAAGGCGTATCAGCTGAATTTTCAAAGCTAATCCCATCAGCTTGTACTTTACTGCATTGGCTGAATCACGTACAAACAGCCATGGGTAGCATCAATTAGCTACTTGCATTTAGCTACTGGACTTCATCATATGTCGGATGTTCCCCTCCCCGTGATTAACCGTTTAACTTACTTATGTCGCCTGTGAATGAGAGGTCGCCTCGTGTCTATAATATGATGTTAATTTAATAAATCCCAGCATAAGACTGAAAAGACAGACTGCTATTCCAACGCTTTTTGGTGTTCTCTAGGAATATTTGAGGCTCATCCTTTGAATCCACCGTATTAGGCCGAATAACAAACCCCTTTTTATCATCCACATGCGACTCAGAATGACACATCAATAGAACTAAATAAATAGCAACCTATGTTCTACTGAAATTTATAGGTACTAAATACGACTACTGGAGTCAGTCCGCTTTACGATTTGGCAAAATTTCAATGGGCCAGGCTAGTTGGTCACCTACCAAGCTCTAAAAAACAGATTGGTTCTTGTTTGGAGGGGAAAATTTTGGGTGACATAATAAGTGACCATAAGTAACTGATTAGCATTCATCCGTTTGCCTACGACTAGAATTGCCAAATCCAAACTGTCGTGGTTCGACCGATGGAGCTTACCACAGAGGTATAAACGAAGTATTAGATGCAGATCGATGTGGTTCACCCAGTAAGTTGGTGGTCGGTAAGAGCTGTATAGTGTGAACGTTTAAGACCACGGCGAGCTCCTGTCTGCGCATTTCACCAGCTTTATCGTCTCTGAACAGTAGTCCTAAGTAGATCGAATTCCTTAGGCGAGCTTTCCTGATGGGATTTCGAAGGATGAAGCTTCATTCAAGAAATTAATTGGAGTGACCAGTGGTTTACAGTTTAATGGGACGAAATAAGATCGATAGCTTCTCGAGGACTCCGTCTTCACTAGGAGAGAGGATCAAGAACAGAAAACTTGGTGGTGTGTTGTTTTGCAAACTAATGCTGCCTTACTGTGCGAAAAACATAGCTCGTTTAGCTTCGACCTGTGTCACACAGCTATAGAAATTTGTCTACGAGTTACTCAAGGTAAGTTTTCTTTCCGCAGTACGTCAGATATTATCATCATCCGTCGAGAAAAGAGGACATGAAAGACTGAAAGCTTTCACTCTCTGCTAGTTTCAAAAGCAACGTGAGGGCAGAAGGATTTGAGCATTTCACTGGTCACGAGAGTGACCTATCACCGATTGATTAAACACCGAATTTCACGGAAGAAGTTTCCCACGTAGGCGGTACACTATCCTGCTTGAAAGTCTATGTGACAGCTTAAATTGTACAGACATGTTTGCTTGGTACTAGAATGAATGGATGAAGCTCGAAATTGAGCATATTTATCAGAATGCCACTAGGGATATTGTTTGTATAAATCATTTCAAGGATACAGTATATTATTTTAGGCATAGAGCTTAAATCTCACAGGTGAATAAGTATATTATTTTAGGCATAGAGCTTAAATTTCACAGGTAAATGGTCCAAAAAATTATACGGAAGCCAATTCTTGTCGAACAAGTCCTGATTTAAATTGTTGTGAATGTTGGTAAAGGTGACGAATACCATGTAACCATAAAAATACCTCTCTATGGAATGACTGACTGACCACCATGATGCTAATGGAAATTTGTTTCTGTCAGGAGAGCGAGTTCGCTTCAAACAGTATGGTTTTGGTAGTGTGAGGTGATTTGAAAATCTCCGTTGCAGATTTGGTCCTGTAAGTGCTTCGTCCAAAGTGCCGAGAAGCAGCGTACAGGCTTTTCTTCCTTATTGGGAATCATCAGGAGTCTCGTGTGTTGCGCACTGTTGATGATTTCCACCAAGGAGGAAACGACTGAACGGTGCCTCTCCTCTACAACCACAGGACGAAATCTACACCAAAACGTTTAATGTGTTTCTGAACACCAGAGTAACCGTTTGGCAGATTGAATAGAGATCATAATATCTTGAGGTTGCACGCCGCAACGACCATCCGTCTCTATAACAGGTCCGTTGTGTCACACCACTGGACCGCACGTGGAGACCATATATGTCCATGTCAGGTCATGGTGTCTATTCTATAATATTCCTCTATGAAATTGGTATAATGGTCTCACAGAATGGACTCACAGAATATCTAGAAAGATATCTAACAACGACTCGATCTCGAGGCAATGCTGCGCTCATAAAGCGCAAAGTGATTTTCTTTCATTTCTTCTTAGATATTCTAGCCGAATGTCCTGCAAAAACCGTTTTGTCCTGTGCGGCTCATAAACAGGCTACAAAACAACAAAAAATGGAAGAATTATCCATTACTTTGGCCTTAATAGGAGACTCAACGGAGTCACGCATTTACAACATTCTTCTGAACAAAGGCTCCATCCCATGAAAGATATCACAAACAGGAGATTCATTTGAGTCTCCCGATGACACCAAAGTAATTTGAAAATAAGTATATTCCATCAATTACGTACAATTTGATGTTCAATGGAAACTTTCAGACTACGTCTACTTGATGGGTTCCAGGAATGATGAAACGTGTGGTAGACTTTAGAAGAGTTGGAAAAAAGAGCGGTAAGTATATTTTACAGACCAGCTGTGGAAGGGGGTTCGAAATGCTCCTCTGGAATTTTCACCAATCGACTGAGATTTCATGTGTTTTTGCTGATTCATATAACAGGATCACCCACCAAATCATGACAGATGCTAAAGTTTGTCTGAATCGTTTCCTATGACAACATCACCAGGTAAGTAACTGGTGAGTAGCATTAGTGTCGGATTTCTCTAACCGTTCAAAGAAAATGTGGTCTTTGTATATGGTAGATACCGTACGTTAGAGATCTAGAGGTACGGTAAATGGTGAAAATACATATTTTGGTCAAGAATACAAAGGTAATAGGACACAAAATCATGGATCTACTACAAATTTTCCAGCATTTTCTTGTAAAACAAAGATACTCAGATAGACAGAGTCCATTGTTATATATAACGTTTTCGTAGTACCTAGCTGATCATTGTTAGACGTGGTAATAAGACGCATAAGTTCTACGATTTTCCCTTCAGCCACTGAGGTTGGATACTGTCTTTCTTTGTTCCTGCGGAGTTAGGCGAAATGACACAACTGTCATAAAACTAGACGGTCTAGGCAGTCATGACAGAAGGATTTGGTCCTTCGCTTTGCTATTGTGTTCAATCACATTATCATTGTCTTGAAAGCAAACTCTCCCGGACATTGGGCCATTAAACGGATGCAGTATGAAACTCACAGTTAAATCTCAGCCACTGATGATCCTTAAATCTCAGCAGATTGAAATTAGGCCTAACGAACCTACATACATGGGGCGGACAGAAAAATCTCCAGGACTAATCAAGATTTAAGCCATTTCTTTAATTTAAACTATTCACCTTATCTAAGAACAACAGTTTTTGAGTTCCGAAACGCTCCATCCTTCCTGTATATCCTTGTTATTAAATTCAGTTAACGCCCTGTTTTTCGCTAGGCTAACGCCGAAATTTTCCAGCATGATGAACCGATAAGCAGACACAGAGTTAAGGGCGTCTATAGCTTATTACCGACGGGTTAGGATGTCGGCAGACGGACAGGAGGTGTCAGTGATTGGTTGGCGACTATTTTTAGGATAAATAAAACCGAGTTGGAAATTACGGGAATACAGTAGCTGTGAGTGTGGCCCTGTCCAGAGGCTGAGGAACAACTTTATCAAATGGATACCACTAATGGAGCTATAATCTGCACCGTCTTTATGGGGGTTGGAACTGTTTTAAACGTTCTTGCCGTTTCACTTCTCCCCCGCGCTCATCTTCAATCAAGGCTCACTCTGTGGCTCCTGCGCGCGCAGTCGCTTTGCGATCTCTTAGTTTGCCTCATGACTATACTCCTCTTCTGGATTGATGCGTTTCCGTATTGGGACGACATCGGTGGATTTCTATCGTGCCACTTATGGTCTAGTCAGACATTCTACTGGATGGCAACGTCGGCCAGCACGGCCAATGTAGTATGTATTGTGGTGGATCGTTTATGGGCTACCGTTTACGCCGCAACGTACCGACGTAATCAAGTTCGCTATCTTGTCCTGTGTTGCATTGGTAATTTCATTTACAGTATGGCGTGTTCAGGGCCAGATGTGTTATTAGTCCAATACGAAAATCACACATGTTCAAGAGAATACACATCTGATATTCCAGCAATAGAAGAGTTCCGGAGAATACATCGCTATTTGTGGTTAGTTTTGTATTATATGCTGCCACTTGTGGCAGTTTCCGTGTGTCATGGGTACGTTGTTTGGCACATCAGACGCAGACTACGTCCTCAATCAAACTTGCCGGAAGAAAGCCAAACCAACTCGACCGCGGAACTGAGCGAATCCGGTTCGGGACAGTCCGCAAATATCGTCAACTCATTGACCCTCGGAGCAATGGGATTTATCATTTGCCTCGCTCTTGCTCACTCCTACGACACTTTCTTTTACGCATTTGAATGGGTCTTTGGAACCGAGTATATTGTGGGTTCGAGTGAGCAACTTCTAGGCTTGTTTCTCAACTCTATGAACGCCTCAGTAAATCCCATTTTGATTGCTGTCTCCGTGCCTTCATTTCGTCGCAGTTGCGTGCAAGCTGCTCGATATAGTCTAGATTATATCAGACAAGAATATAATGAAGCCTATCGGAAGTATTCTGCTGATAGACCATCCTCCTATTCGGACTTGTAAGGCATGAAGCAATCAACACGCATTATGTAACAGATATTCGATTCATCTCCTCATGCTTACGATAAAAAATCAACGAACTGATTCCTATCATTCTCTATGAGCTTTCTGTAATCAGATAAAGCATCATATGCAAGATAAGTCTTTTAATTGTCTACCATTACAAGTCAGTTGCAGGTTGAAACGATTCATTCATCGTCTGGTCAGACTGGGTCAGGTCTACCGCTATGTACAAATCCTATCTTACTCCTGGTGTTTCGGATCTTATTACACAGTCAGAATTCTGTGTAAAACTAGGTTCATCTGCGCTCAACGCTTCTAGCCGACGAAGACCGGCTGTTCAACAACCTACTTTTTAGAGCCCACCGCAAGTTTCCCACTGCGTACATGTAGAGATAGCCTAACTTTTCTCAGCCTCAATGTCATTTGTTTGCAACTGAAGACAAATTCATCACGAGGTAAATTTTACTATCCTTGAATTTAATTCAAGCGATATTCTCTCGAAGGCTAATACACTGGAGCGTTCGGTATAAGTGAACCGATTAGCAAGTTATGTCTTCCTAGATTGGATCATCTTGAAACTGCGGCAGACGACTTGATAAACGATCGGTTGAACTGATTTCTATGTCTAGTGAGGAATGTAGTTGTCAGATTGTTTCGATTGTAAGTCTCAGCATCGACTGTTGCTAGCACAGACAGTATCACCTTGGCTTCGATACGCGCTTATTAACCCCGTTGAATAATCACCGAATATATCCATGTAGCATTGCTGGCGGCACCCGAAATTTTCTAGTACGCAGTTTTGAACAGCAAGCTACCTTTCTATTCCGCTATACGACATGCACATTTTGTCCTAGCTTCATCTTGCGTGATTACAGCAAACGTCAGAGATTGCCTCTAGCAGACTTATACCTAGGTAAGAAAAACACTTGTCATTTTGATCGCAAGCCTTCAAAGCAGCACACAGGCTCTCCTAATGATCTTATTTCCTTAGGCAGTGAACGAACTTTAAGGGTTTTATTAAGATCACATCCTAAAGGGGAAGTTTCTGCATAGAGTAAATGCCGAAGACTCGTTGCCCAGCTGCTTTCTGATTGCTGGGATTCACAATACTGCATGCCACTATAGAGATTCCAATCCTTGATCTTTCGGACAGTAGTTGAAAACCACCGCTTGGTCATTAGCCGTAGGTCATTAATTGGACACTCGGAAAGTACATAGGGCCATTTACCCGTTGGCCATGCAGTTCACATCGCGTGATCAAGAATTGAATACCTTCTAGTATGATTATGTCTAAGCTGATGATGCTAATCACACTGACGGTCAACCACCAAAGGTCCAATAATCTAGTGTTTGGTTTTTAAAATAAGATCGCTGTTTCGAATAGTCCCAGAGGAACATGAGATGCACGGTTGACGAATCCTGACGAGAATGGTACTGCGGTACAGCTCTTCATAATGTTCGGACGTAGACTGGTTTAACTTACAGTATCAAGGTGTTGTCATGTTTCCATGAGACCTTCCCAACCGAGGACATATAGCGATTTTTTCTGTGTTCTTGATTCAATTATCAATTCAATTATCAACACTGCCAACTTTGTGAATTTCTAGCCGAGTGCTATAGGTATATTCCACTGATACCCCACCTCAAATATGGTCAATTTAGTGCAACTGCAGTGGATTCCATGAACTGTGCTGGGCACGAAGCACAACTTGTGGACCATTGATCGGATGTGGATTCACTGTTAGCCAAGCTTGGAAATCTCCATTTCGGTAGTTCTATTCCGTTGCCCCATGCTGCCACTTCGACTCACGTGACCAATAATCCCGACCAGATGATCGAAATAATTTATCTTATGGTAGTATTTGTGTGCAACTCGGTTGACAGAATCTTTCAATTTTGGACTTGATCATAAAGTTTTTAGTGCCCTTTCGTAAATGATCAATATTCACTAATAACAAACTATTTGAATTTCATCAGGATAAGTGGGATGGTTCACGAAGCCCACACAAGTCTAGAGGGCTTCAAAATATCTTACGTATTATTCTATGCACAAGATGTATCAATCGCAGCAAAAAACATCCTATACTTGTCGATAAATACACCCATTTTCAAATCAATTGTTTTTGCGAGAGACTCACCTGGAACCCAGCTGAATCTCCCGTTTGTGATGTTTTCAGGCAACTGAATGTGCTGCACCAGGCCGTCTCATGTTCCAATTGCCTGGAAACATCAAAAACGGGAGATTCAGCTGGGTTCCAGGTGATTCTCTCACAAAAACCAAATTGATTTGCAAATGAGTGTATTTATCGAAATCAGTCCAATTTGGGTTCAAGTAGAACATAAAGTTGACGGAAACTCGGGGACTTCGCCTACCTGATGAGCCCGAACTAGAAGGGCGAAACCGGTCGTGTGCTGTCAAAGAATTTTCAGTAACCTTATGAGTAGTGCATTGCGTGTATCCTGTAACATTCTGTCATACAAGGTGGGTATTTTTTCCACTGCATTTCTCACCGAGAATTCCCTAGAAAGACTGACCTCGCAGAGAAGTTTACTGCCATTTTTTTCGCACTTCTTGGTTAATATTTTGTCTGTGCATCCAAATACCAAATAATCAAGTACCTCGTTAGATGGGTTATTCAGTCGTTCTACGGTATCCTTTTATTACTAAAGTCAGTCCACTCGGAGGTGTCAGTAAAATTGATTTTGGACTGTGCGAAGTCACCGTTTCGGGGTTCACAGATGTGTCCCTCCGATACGTTACGAACCGGATCCTATTGGTCTATTGTTTGAACTTCCGTGGGCGAAATACAAAGTAACAAAGGGATCTTGTCTTCTTAAGGGGTCATCAAAAAGACGAGCTGGTGCTCTTCTTACTTCAACTACAGGAATTTCATTATCTTTTTAATTGGTTTTAATCCACGGCATCCAACAAGATACGTTTTCTTTACGAATTCTTTGACAGTGCAACAAACAGTATTCTAGAGCCGGTCGTTCTGGATTTCAGTCCATTTTAACAACCTATTTATTCGAACTTGCAAAAACGAGAGTTGTACGCACCATTACTCACTAGATTGTCAGTAAGTAGCACCGATTGTAGACTTGGCTAACGACTGTTACATATTTCATGGTCAGACAGATTCGTAGACTAAAAAGCTGGGGTTCATTTATTGGTTGTTGGGCTTTTGGACAAGCTCTTTACTTGGATTACAAGAGTCGGGCTGCCCATCGTGAAACACCGTATGAGCCCTTTATGTATAGTTGTCTGTATAGTACACGATAGTTTTCTGTGAACGCTCAGGCGGGTGAATGTTTGCCGCCATCTGATCAGTCAGTCAACTCCCTATTTAGCTTGTCACCCTAGTAGGGGCAGTTATAATCTCGTGTTCAGAACACAAGTTGTTGAAAATTAATGATTTCGCAATCTCTTCTACTGGTAATTAGAGATCGAAGGATTACGCACCTAAGAGGGACAATCCATTCAAGTAACACAAACACAAATTGGAGTCTGCGGTTAAGTGTGAAAAATGTTCAGATTATGGTCGTTTGACCCGTCATCATCATCGACAGCACGACATCACTGTTCAACACCGATGCTTCACTGCTGTACGTTTGACCGAGTTGACAGCGGTCAGGTGAGTGATCATGGAAGACTCAGTATGCGTACGGAACCCCTCTGAACATACAATTTCGGATTAAGTGAACCAATCACCACTGCTTCAGCTGTGACCAGGCATTGATATTGAACGGATCTTAGTAGGTAGATAGGCGCTTGGCACACTATTCGGAAAGCGTTGTTCGAATTAATCACATGAATCGTATCAACCAAGCGAGCTAGTAATAGACCTCTTTGATCTGGCTGTCAGCCGAAATGGGTGATGCTCCTTTACTCCCCTTGCGTAACTTCCTTGTCGTGCGCCCTACATATTCTGCTGTACTACAATAGGTAAAGTAGCAAAAACTACCATGCTATGAGCGCGCAGGAGCAGCTTATCTATTAAATGATGGGACAGGATTGGCTGCTAGCTATTTATATGATGGAAAGATCATTGTCCCTCTACGCTGTGCTATTTACTGAGGCTTCCGAGTGCACAACTGGATCCTCTTGGTTGTTTGATATTTCGTCTTGTGTTCTAACTGACTGAATTGAATTCTAATAAAAGGGGGATGGTTTCCTATTAATTCCATCGAAACTGATCCTGCTTTGGCTGGTTTCTGTAAATCGTCGTCTCCATAAATAGTTTAAGATATGGGTAGCTTCTTTGCTTCAGTGAGTTTTCACGTTGTTTGGTTTGCAGCAGGGTTCAGAATGAAATTGTACCCCAGCGCTTCTGCTCATAAGGGTAGTCAGAAAGATTAGATTTCCATGTACCTACTTCCTGCCTCTTCCATTGCGGACCGTGTATCGGACTCCAATTAGGGTATTCTCTTTGATCCAATTGATATCTAAATTTCGTTCTTTTCGTAAATATTGAGAGTAAACAAGTGAAACTGGGTCAGTATGTGGTCAGTAAGGTTGTGTGTTCTGGTGGTAGGCAGTTTCTACCAGATTGACCGAAATAATGTTTGTGATATTTGTCACCTTGCCTAGATGGGTGGAATTTCACTGCGTGGCCTGGATTGTCAGGCTTTGTGGTGTTATTCCATGTGTGAGCTAGTCGGATCTTCATACAGCTGTTAACTTAAACAGGGTCTACCCACCTGGAGTTGCTGTTTCATACCAAAGATTTGCCCGCACTAAACTGATACGAAACAGGGTATTCTTGCCGCAATACATAGTTTTCACGTCGCATTCGGACGCGGAATAGTCATATACATTTTCGTCGGGGTAATCCGTGGATGTGCTCAACAGCTACTGGGAACTAGCATAGTCCATCGTGCCATCAATGAGCTAGAGCTAAGGTTGCTTCAAATTCCCTCCTGTAATCTAAGCACTTCTCTACACTGAGATGACACCTAGATAAATTCACAAGGAGACAGCTTGCTTCTTCTCTTCAAACGAATACTGCATTTGGCTTTTCACAATATACTGCAGGATGGGTCTCTGAGCCCTTTCGTAATTCAAGACCGTTCGCATGTCCAGCTATAAATTTCTACTTAGATATACGTAATGCACCACTCATAAGGTTGCTGAAAATTCTTCGACAGCCCACGACCGGTTTCGCCCTTCTAGTTCGGGCTCATCAGGTAGGCACAGTCCCCGAGTTTCCGTCAACCTTATGTTCTACTTGAACCCTACTTAGATACTTCTATTTCTCAAAAATGTATTCTCGTGAACCACCTCTGTATGTATTTTCCGGTGTTATTCACCATGGAATGTAATGTTCAGAGGTGAACACTCAACAGCCGCGGTCGTTGAAATGCTGCAACTTAGTGTTTTGTTGTCGTTACTTGCCGCCATTCTCCCCTAGCGTTCCAATAGCGTCACGCTCAGCTCGAACGATGGTATCGGATCAGGGGTATGGTTTTGGGGATTTACAAAGACAAGAGGAAAACAGCCGTTCATCTTAACCAAAGCACTTGAAGTGAGATTACGTGAGTTTGCAAGAAGAAAAATTATGGACTTACAACTTGGTGAGGTTCAACAAACAAACATCATCATCACCCCTCCACGACTGTGAACAACCGGATATGTGGTTTTAAAATTCCGATCTGTGTTTTTTTACCAATCTCTCCAACCCAAGTACCTGAGTAAGCTTACATTAAATTCTTCGAGCGGGTTCTTTGCCTATATTATGCATTACGGTTCAAGGTGTTAGCAGTAGGATTGAATCAAATATCTCAGAGTTTTAGAGTAGCGTCTTGAAATCTCATTAACAGCCATATACTGAATGGGAAAATGAGGTCTCTTTTGGAACTTCAAAAATCCCACACGGAGCCGTAGGAACTACAGAAGTCGTTCCATCGGACTTGGATCTTTGAAGTTCGGTACCATATTACACAAGGTGCTGTCTTAATTGCACATATGATCAGCTTCTTTCGGAAATTGCTTCTGAGCATTTCTCTGACTCGAGCTGAACGTGAAGCGCCTCAAATCTTGGCTAAATAATCCCAACGGTGTTCGAAATCCAGAATGATATGGCAGTAAGTGGTGACGAATTGCCACCCGGAAGTACAAAAGAACTTGCAAAGGAAGCAACCTTATGGGTAGTGCATTACGTATATACATGTATCGCGATATCTCGAATATCGTAGCAACTGAAACATGAGGCGGCCTGGTGCAGCACATTCAGTTGCCTGAAAACATCACAAACGGGAGATTCAGCTGGGTTCCAGGTGAGTCTCTCGCAAAAACCAAATTGATATGCAAATGAGTGTATTTCTCGAAAACAGTCCAATTTGGGTTCAAGTAGAACATAAGGTTGACGGAAACTCGGGAACTGCGCCTACCTGATGAGCCCGAACTAGAAGGGCGAAACCGGTCGTGGGCTGTCGAAGAATTTTCAGCAACCTTATGAGTAGTGCATTAAGCAGAAGTCTTCCTATTTTCACTTTATTTATTGTTCTGTTGAGAAGACTATTCAGGATGTTCGCATCCCGCAACATAAACTTTGTTGTTGTAACCAAATGAGTTGTACTTTATTTTTCAGGGTGTTCACTGCGGGGCCAAATATGCGTGAAAATGTATTTCAGCTATGGTCCACATTCTTGAGCACCATAACAGTCATTCCATAGATTCTTCCAAGAATAAGCGCCTCGTTCCCAAATGAAACTTTGAAGCCAAGCCATGCTTGTGATTGTTTACAATCCATGCGTTCTGACGAAAAACCCAGACAACTTTGCATCATTGCAAATCTTTGTTGGCATTATTCATAAATTGCCGAAAAAGTTTGGCAACCGAGCGCAGGATGGATTTACTTCTACCTACCAGGTTACCGAACTCAAATCATAGAGGCAGACAATTTGATGAAGTCTTATCACACCAGGCTCACGAAAACTGATCCCTACAGTGATCTAGGGAGCAATATGAGTGTTGCCCCTGAACGACATCGGTAGAAAACTCGCTCTCTAGTAGGGCTAGTCGACTTTTCCGCGTCACTCTGATCTACTGCTGGCATATGCACGCCATCCGAAAGATGACTACAGTATGAACTGCTCTCTGAAACTGATCGGTGATATAAAAAAAGAATCAAGTTGGACGTCGTTATTTGAACAAAGGACGTCAAAGAACATTATCATCTACACTGACTTTTTGGTTGATCGCCACAAATGTTCAATTACGAGTGAAGTTGGTGGGAGTACTAATGTTTCGGCTATCACGATTAGACCGCTCTTTGAAGAACAAGATTAAGGCTTTAACACATGTCAAGCAAGGCAAGCCAATGCACCTTCCACAAGTCTTATCCTTTTTAAAAGCGAGACGAAAAGAACCTGAAGCCGTAAGGCAAACTGATAACTGATCGGTTGCACGTAATCCTCCACCAGTTTTGAAAAGAACAAAGAACATATCCCCAAAACTTCTTTCTGCACTTTTGCGGATCTTGCTGTGGAGAGAATCGATCGATAGTAAAATTCCGGGTCATGTTTAGGGTCGTTGAAGATTGACGCAGAGACCCGACTCCGCGATGCCACACCACTGGCAGCAGAATCCGCTACACCCCGTTACTGCTGATGTGGACTGGAGCCATCAACACGTGCAGCCTGCAAGACGAAATCGGTTCCATCAGTGTTGAAGTTAAGGACAAAGTATGGCAAGGGGCTAGGGATAATAGGTGAAGTGGATTTCCGGTTTACGTCAACTAAACATTACAAGCAGGAACAAGGCATGATATACCGGGGCTTTAGAATAATTGGTTGCAAATTATCTATTATGGAATTAGTCATGACGATTATAAGATAGCAAACTAACAGCAGAAGTACCAACAACCCGTTTGAAATTCTTGTATGCGATGTGACTAAACTGCTCCGTGTAAGACAAATTACTGGACAGGGGTCGGTTCAGTAAATATCCAGGATAAAAGGGGACAGTCGAGGGGAAAATGTTGGACATACTTGCGATTAATGAGTGATTTTCGACCTGACTATTTATCTTGAAACGGAATGGCCTAGCAATAGGTGACATCAAGTCCAAAGTGTAAAAACCCCGTTTGGTTTCATGCGACTTTTCTTCGTCAAACTCATAAATTCGGAATTGGCGACCGATCACAAGATAAGTTAACTGGCACAGGACTACTACCCGTTAACACCAACAAATTGGTGTTCAGTTACGATGCAGGTCTGATGGAAATTCGGCGACTAGGCTTATCGGACCAGCCCCAAGAAAGATAGTGGGCTTTCTAGAGATATTCAGTTGATCTTGTAAGTAGTAAATAGGTTAGCACCTAAACTTTAGAGTCCGCGTTTGCTCCTTGAAATCCAATCTACTTCAGTCTATTCTCGCCCAATTTCTCCAAGGAGTGGTCCAGCTAATAAGATTTAGTAACGATAGAATTTAATGAGATTTGACGAGGGGATTACGTACAACTTGGGTCTTTAGTAGAGCACGGCTGTTGTTCTGAGTGACATGTATGACTTTTTACCAGAAACTGTGGCACACAAGACGCGTCAGATGGTCCACTTGGAAGAATGAAGACCAGTGCTCCGAAAGGCCTCATATGCTCTGCATTGGTGCGCCACTGATGTACCTCAAATGAAAGCAGCCGGTATCATGATAAAAAAAACCGACAACTCTGCTCGGTTGTGTGGCTTCACACCAAGTTGGCGGCCAATGGGGGTTCAGTTTGGTTAGAACTCTACGTATATTTCCACGGGATCCTTAATGTGTTGAAACACTCGAAGAGATTGCATGTATGGGAAAATTTCATGGAGATCGATGGGCCTCATTTGGCAGGGGCCTTCGGGGCCACACATATTTCGACATAAGTTCTATTGCAAGTGCAGAGTGAGATACACCACACCAAAAGAAACATCTCCAATTAATCGAATTCCACTTCTAATAAGAGCGAAATGTGCTCAGAAGACAGTCAGCACTACAGGTTTCCATCAAGTAGTCTGAAGCAACCAACGGAGGCAGAAATGTTTAAATCCGACGGATGTCCGTTCAACCACCAGTCTGTGATGTGGGCAATCCGGTGGATTGTGGAAAACGTCGGGCGATGTTAAAAACGCCGCCAACTTCAGTTCTTTGGTGGATCACCTCATGTGTAGTTCGACAGATGTCGCTAGGTTTCATGAAGACTCGATGGTACTCTAGAAAGCACATGGCCTGCGCATTTCCAAACACATCTACAGCGTAAAGCTAAAGGAGCAGAAGATCGCATCCCTTGGAAGAATGAATGGGAAAAAGTGACATTCAGCAGCGAGAAACCAGTCCGCACCCTCTGGGTTGGTTTCTGAATGTTGTATGCGGTCAAACTTGCAGATATGTTCTGTGCAAGTAACCCACTCATATTTAAAAGTACCGGAAAGTCGAAGAAACACATGGTCTCAATGGTGTTTCGCACGCTGTATACGTGACAGACGAATCCCGTGGATACCCGTGACTAGCTGTCGACAATGCTCACTAGTGTCGAATTGGATTTTCAAACTGATAGTTTCAGCCCAACCCTTCAGCACTAATTGCGCATGGCACGGAATGACGTTGCCAGCCGAAACGTTTGTTTTTGCGAATTTGTATCAGTGTCTGCAGAACAACGCACACAGACAATTAGCTGAAGGGGTGAGACTACTGGTCGGGGGAGAAAGGCCCGTCCGGCAGAGGCACCAACACGCGTACGAGCACGATATACGCTGCCTAAGATATGTTTCAAGCAAAGGTATCGTTAGAACAAGCACGAGTTTACTGTCCGCCGAAGCGCTTACCAAATGCCATAATCCACAACACAAAATTTGGCCAAAATGAAATTTAATTTCCAAAAATAGACAATATACTGAGTCGATATGCTCGGAGAAATAAGAGACAGGCATAGACCCTTTTGTACACATTGTGTAGCACAGGAACAGGGGAGAAAACAAAAGCGATAAGACAAAAATATATCAGATTCTCGAAAGTAACGAAGATCTGAGGTAGGTCCAAGGGCATGGGTTCGGTTTAGCGGACAAGCAGCTTGCGAAAGCGATAGCAATGGAGCAAACACATTGGAAGAAGGGCAAGGGAAGAGCAGATACCGGAAAATACGAAAGCATCCGCCCAGCCCATGATATCAGAAAGGCGGGATATCGGATAACAGGCTGCGAAGGCACCCACTGTAATGTAACAAAGAGTAAGGACATTAGGTGAAGAGGGAATGGGATGCAAAGTGCACATCTATGAATAAAAAAGCATACCACTAAATAGAACCAATGTGTCATGAAGGCCAATCTACCGTCTGTTATGGAAATGTCGTTTCATGCATAAAGACATGCTTATCGAAACAATTCAAACGGAGGCTCGAACGAATGCCCGAACTTGATGGATGCAGTTAGGGGGTATTCAGAGGACAAAGTGCCTATGCTACCTAGTGCACTTATGGAACGATTATCTCATCCAGCGACAGTGGGTTACTGAAATGCCGTGGTTCGCCTCCTTACGGACACTCTCGACCTGACTGTCGACATGGAAACCAATAAAAATTGTTTCGGAATGGCCTCCTGCAATTAAGTTTATGACACAAGTGAAGACAAGCGTTGGAAATATTTATGTTAAATGAACAGTAGGACACTCCGCAGATGAGTGGGTTTTATCTTCCACGTTCACAACCTCAGGAGCGTCAAGCTGTAGAAGTGAACGCTCCCAAGGAGTCTCGGAACAAGAATAACCTGGGGAAGGCATACAAAATCACATTTAGTTGTGGACTGAAGTCGGCCAGTTGAGGTGTGTGACCTCGTTTGGACAAACTAACGATCGGTTCCACAGATGAGTCGCGACGCGCACCTGTCAAACGTTCAGCCGGTGAAGAAGACACACTTAAGTAAGTGGGAGTGGTCGGTGTGTGGGTGCAGCCGCTTAAAGTTGTGTTGCTCTCCAATGTGGAGACTAGTGCTAGCGAAAGCATGCAGACGATCGTACTTATCGTTCATATCCCCGGTACGACGGTGTCCGGAAAGGCCTAGAGACAGGAATTCAAATCACCAAACACCGGAGAGATGTGATCCAGAGCAAAACCCGTTTTGTCGTCCTCTATTGACCACAGCAATCCGGAAAGGCCTAGAGACAGGAAGTCAAATCACCAAACACCGGGGAGATGTGATCCAAAGCAAAACCGTTTTGTCGTCCTCTATTGACCACAGCATTGGAGTGTATGCGCTGATTTCACAAGCAGTTCCTACCAGTAAGTAACTAGCGCAGCAAGGCACGCTTGTAAAACCACGCAGAGACAACCAAACAGCTGAAACCAGTGCGAGCGAAGAGTGTCCCAGTAGCCCGCAACTTTGAGGCACATAACCAGCTAGTGTTAGTCAGTTGCCGGTTTGGTCTGCACACTAGTGGTCAGCAAGTGGTCAGTCACAGAAAGTCACCTCTGTACGTACTGAGCAGTATGGTGGGCCATTTGCACACACAAATGTGAGCAACGGAACGGCTGAGCGTAATGATGTGTTCTTTGGACAGATCGTGGGCCTGTATTACTAATAAGCTGATACCAGATCATATCCTCATGGCGTTTTAAGTTTGGCTGTGGCCCGACTTGTATCGGTCTTCAAGGGGATGATTGTGGAAGGGTATTTCTAGCACAATCAAGGGCGCAACATGGCACACAGAAAAGCTTAGACAGCTAAACCCAATGGTGTCAGTTTTGGGGTGGAGCGGTGACCAAAATAGTTGAGAATCGGTCTAAATGATACCCTTATGACTGAACCAGTCATGGTCTGTTTTTGATCCGATCACCGTCATGAAAAGTCGTCCCAGCATTGTCTCAGGCTTGGTCACCTGGAAACCTCAGGTAGCTAAACAAACCAGTTCACATTTTCAGCTGGCGGTCACCGTGTGTTCGTTGTTCAATACGACACGCACAAACACGGCAGGCACTGCAAATCCAGTTAGTTCTGTAGCACAGTCTGATAGCCCTTAGGCATTTGCGCTTTGCACGCTTGAGCATCCGGGCTCGGAGAATCCGGTAAAGGGGATAGTAAACTCCGGTCGGCATTCTCTCTTTCCGTGCGTCTTTGTTTTGTTTGTCAATCGCACATCTCACAAGGTGGTCTTAACCGGTAGTCTTAAACGTGCAAACATGATGTCCGGGAGTGGCCGCTCTGGTCCACCTGGGTTCTGCCTATTGATACTCAGCGGCTGCCTCGATATTTTGCTTTCCTCCAATTGACTAACACGTCCCTAACGTCACACGGATTGCTGTCTCCAAGATATCACACTGCACCCAACGGAGAGTACGCACATATCTTGAGACAATCCCTTCTAGGAATTGCTTGATGGTGCAGATTTCATTGCGACTTGCTTTCAAATAAGACCTACAGGAACAGACATGAAGGAAAATATTGGTTCAAGATATGACTGACCTGCCCATCTCTGGAAGAGGTACAACAGTGACACCTTCTCCAATGAGCTGGTTTCACAGGTCGATGACAACGTAAAAGTGACCAACCGCACCAGTACTTATGCGACAGCCAAGCTCACACTATCCTTGACTTGGCTCTATCGACAGTTTAACGAGGTAACAGCTTTGACCATTTTAAGCAGTTGCAGTGAGCAATCCAGCCAGTAAAACTAGAGAATACCATTCGTTATTGGTTGAGTTTCTGAAAGCTACTTGTAAAAAGGCACCTCACAATGATCTTATCCATCTTCACTTACGCATGACGGGTACTACAACAGTCACTCATTCATGATGATCCATGCGACAAGAACTGACGGACAGGATGAAAATTGGTTGTGTTGAAACATAGGAGCCAATCGCACATAAATAATTGTGCTGAGTGGGTAGAGTATTCGCCCTAGTAGTGGTGACAACTTGAAAGTAAGAGGGTACTTGGAAACATCCACAGAAGGCGACAGTTGATTGTTGTTGATTCATCCAAGACAGAACAGTCTCGTCGACATCCCGGTATCCCTGAAGATGCTTGCTTGAGGAAGATAACAGCCAAATTGCCACCGGGATGCAACAGATCGATAAAAGCGGATATAGTTGTGATTCGAGGTGTGATTGATAGCCGTCGCATGATACTGATCTAATTGGACATCTCCCAGTTGGGAGCTACACTGTCACATCATAGGGGTAAAAGCATAAAAGTAGTCGTGACTAGGAGCTGCATAAACACTTACCATTGGCACAGAGCGCTGTCAGCGCATGACTAGTACCGCTGAGTGACACTGGGACCAACTCCACTGCTAACACCCCGCATAGGGAAACAGCGCCAAACACGCTCAAACCAAGAAGCAGTGCGGATATCATTAGAATACCCTAGAATGAATGGAACAAATAAGAGGGTGAACGGTAACTTCGTGAAACAGTACAGTGATAGAAGAATCAAGTAAACAAGGTAAAGGTTGAAGACAAATGCCACGAAGCAGCGAAATAATCGACCACACGGGCGTACAAGTACTATGGACAGAAGTGAACATTGACGGTCGAGTTTTGTGTATCCTTTCTGCACTGGATAAACCCAGAGGAATCTTCATCCTTACTGAAACAAACATGTTAAAATTCGTCAGGAAGCACTACTGACCGAATTACACCCATAAAGCATATATCAAATAGGGAACTATATGGAAGCCAATGAAAAAATCCAAAACTGGCGTTCCATATTCATCCATTCGCAAAAAATAAGGACTAGTCAAGATAAATAACCATAAGAGGGTTGTCAAAATTTTCTTAATGAGAGGCACTTTGTCTTCAGAGGTGATTTAAGAAGGGGAGCTACGGTTCTCTAGAAGCCAGATGTCGGAACATTTGTTTACTGTGGACATCTGTTGCGGGGCCCTGAGAGGAGCAGTGGTGACCAGAGATTACGTGACCGATATTCACCAGAACAGTACTATCAAAGGTAAAACCTATTATGAGAAGAGGCATCTAAGGAAACGAAGTCTCTACTAAAGTAAACAAAAAACAAACCAACAAAACATGGATGAAAATAAAACACCCACAGAACGTGGGGAAAAGCCTAGCATACCCATGGGATTCCGGCAGCAATACTGAGACCAAGTCCGCATAACACCACACATGCAATCGCCATGTGACCAAGAATGTACGGTATTCGCGGATTCAGGAAGCAGGAGGGTTTCTGAAATACAAGTATAAAACCACCATCGATGTGAATGAAGAAAAACAAGTCAAGCGTGCGAACAACCTCAAAATGGGTCAAACATGTTGGTCCATTCTGCCTCCAGCAGCTAAAAGATACACATAACTATGCACAAGTCATTCCACAACTCGGAGATTCTAACGTTTTAGCCAAAGCATATACACCTGACTAGATGGGAGTGTGATCCAGTTACGTCTCAAAAGAATCAAATGGCCTCCAACTACGGAAATGCAATGGCTTCGTACTCAGTTTGACAGTAATTCTGTCACAATTCACTTGGAAAAGGGTTGGGACCGGAACTACTGTCCTTATTTGATGTGCTGGCAAAATAACAATAGAATTCTCGTGCACTTCGAACTACGAGGGCACACGAGCTTTCGTGAAGTTGACAGGTCCATAATCTCATAGATACTTGGAACTAATAAAACTCCTAGATCAAGATAATAACTTGAAACAAAAGCTTCGACGTCCAAGAAGCAGTGGCTAAACGAAAAATCCCCGATGAAGGACCTGTGAAACATGCAAACGGTTGAAGAGCGGTAGGAAACTGAGACGGCTGAGTGGTTAGAGCGCGAATTTACTGATCGGAAGGTCCTGGTTCGAACCCGACCTCTGCCTCTCGACTTCCCCTGTCTAGGCTTGGGCAGTATCCCAGCCCTCGTGATTCCCTCGAGTGGCATGGCAGTTAGGCACCGAGAGGGTGCTACAGCTGAACGATTTTTTTTAGGAAACTGAAGTATTAGTTTGCTTGACATGATGAAGATTTTCTCGACTATCCTCCAGCCTAACATTACTATTCAAATGAAGATACAGCTTATATGCTCATAAGGACTTGGTACCAACAAACTGAGATGATCGAGAAAACGGCTGTTCGCAGGCATTCTAAACCTACCACTCTATACCCGTTTTTATGTTGAGGCAACCTGGAAATCTTTGCAAGCTGTCCCAATAAGCACCTCAACATAACTTGTCACGATTTCCTGAGGGAAATCTAGAAATGAGTCGACGTCGAAATAAGACATTTCCGAAGAGCTGCGTTTTCTAACTAATCGGAACGTCTTAGCTGGGCTGCTACTGTGACAATTAGATTCCCAGCAGGTCATCATAAGAAGTTCATTAGGGCACTCAACCGTACAGATTCCACAGAACAAATACGGTCGTTGCATTCGACCGGATTTGGGACGATGAGAATTACCAACACCCATAATCCAACTGAGAATAAAAACAAGAACCGAACTAGTCATTTTCCCGGATTTCGGAGGTTGATTTCACCCAGTACACTTCAGTGTAACTTGTAGCGGCCCCTTCACCAACTTACATGACTGTACAGCTCACCGCCACTCACTAGATCACGAGATCTGTTCTTTTTTTTACACTCACGAACCACGCTACACAATCGTGACTCACTTGGCTACACAGCTCACGATCGCTCCCTAGATCACGAGACTGGCTTTTTACCCTACACTTACAAATCGCGACACACAAGGGTGACTCATCTGATATTGACTCTCTCTACCGGTCAGTAAGCGTAGCAACAAGTCGTGCTGACACCCACGTACACGCAAACGCACCTACATATAGGAAAGCCGAGCACAGTCAAGACACACAGACTCGCGCGCGCGCAGGGAGCAGGACTTCAACCGCCCTCCACAAGTCCACGGACAGTATGGAACACGTGTAGCAACTATGCTGCGGAGAAAACACGTTACCGCCGTCCGGACTTTCACCAAGGGACTCTCACAACCGAGAGGTTCCCCTTTTGTCCTACTCCACATTCCGCATTGTATTTATTTTTATACGTGTTGCAACTCACCACTGTCAACCATAGTAAAGACTGTTATTAGTGCATATATACCTTCTGAATCATATTATGGCTATCATGAACTGTGCACTAATAGACTCTCGGAATACTGTAATAGTCAAGCGTGCCCAGCACAAAGTAAAAATGACACGTAAAAACGTATTTAAATGGATTATTGATCTTACTGGCTGAAATGAAAGCTAGCCTGTTAAACACTTGCATTTTCACAACACATGAAGCTCTCTTCGGAAAATAGCGTTGAGGCATTTTCCGATATAACTCCCACAAACCCGAAAATATCCTCACAAAGACAATAATCAAATAACAATAGAGGACTTACATGAGTGACACCCAGGTCCGAAAGAAGGCCTGCTAACAGGTTTCCCAAAATTCCGCCAAGCTCGAAAACACTGACAAATAAGTTAGCTGAAGGATGGACAGAAAGTAGCGAAAAGGTGAATAAAACATTAAAAAGACGGAAACCCAGTTAAATCTAGCAAACATAACCCAGAAGCACATAGAAGCGTGTAGCGGTGCTGAGGATCAGAGAGATAAGCCACACACATACCCATCAGAGGCACTGCTGGGAGACGGTTTTCTGGCTCAACCGGCTGGGACTGCTGATAAGTACCAGCAAGTAGTCGGAAATTCTCGTTAGGTTTTTCGGCTCGTGACTAACTGCCACAGGTGAGTAACCAGATGGATCTGAGTCAATGAGTTCAGTTCCTGACATCACTTTGTTCCTATTATCAAGAATAACTTTGTGTTTAAGCCCACACAGCCCGAGGAGTCGAGAAGCCTTGTCCTCCATTCTACCATTGATCATTTAGGTTACACGCAGTATTGCGATGTATTTTTACACCCACGCAAACTTAGGTGATTTAACTTCCTCGGTTCCTAAATACAACCCATTTTACTCAGTGCGATGTGTAAGTTTACTTTCCGGAGCGAGCGCGGCGATGATATCTACCGTTCATTCTATTTATACAAACTGAGATGGTTCAAGTGGTTGGAGCGCGAAGTTACTGACCGGAAGGTCCGTGGTTCGAACCCGACATCTGCCTCTCGACTTCCCCTGTCTAGGCTTGGGCAACCCGGCAGTATCTCAGCCCTCGTGCTTCCTTCGGGTGGCATGGCAGCTAGGCACCGGAAGGGTGCTGCAGCTGAACGATAGTACTTCTTTTCAGTAGTTCAGCAATGTTACCGTCTGTCTCAGAAGAGCAAAGCTTAAATTATGGGCTTTATTTTATTCAACTTACGCATCTAACGATACCTAAATCCCAATACAAGGAAATATTCTTTGATGTGCAAAAACAGAGGTCTGGAAAAAAGTGACGAATACAGACAACATCCAGAGGTATCAAAGAAATAATCCCAAACGTGAAAAAAAAACAAAGTTGTTTCAGTACACTTCAAGTGGAATGAGACAGTGCAAATTTACACAGTTTACTATTGACAAACGCTTGAACAAAGTCTTGCAAAGGAAATGATACCTCAGAGAGATTTTATTTGATGACTGCTAACACACGCCAATAGAACCAACCCAAAAACAAAGAAGTAGGGCGGACAAGTCTTACTTCCGTGAATCAAGAGCACTGTCGAAATAAATGCAATGCCGAGTATAACAATAGCCTAGAAAAATGAAAAACACGGATAAAACTTCCAAAGGGGAAACGGATAATGGACCTAATGATAAAAAAGGATGCCGCCACGAAGATCCAATGAAAGGATTGCAACAAAAAAAGAAGTGGGACGAATGGGTGGAAAGTTTTCCGCCACATACGAAAATAAACTCATTGTCCAAAGTATGACTAACTCTCACTCGTCCCGGTGCATGAAGGACACAAGTTCGACGTGAAAAGCATTCAGGTACGAATGCAAAGATGCTACCGAAAAAACGCATTGAAACTAAACCAATCCATTAACTACTAAGGAGAGGAGAACTTCATATCTGCGATGCTCGACATTACACAAGAAGGTAGCATAGTGATGCGTAGAAGCATGGGAACTCAAATCTAACAGCCGGGACTATACATCTATGCAATAAGACCCTTAATTAACTGGATAGGGAGGAAAGGGGAAAGCGCCACTAGCCACCCAAAATCAAGATCATAGCATAACGCAGCATGAATTCCGACCAAACAAATAAAAATGCAGAAAGAAAACTATCAAGGATAGAGGGTACTGGAATACCCAGCCAAATTAGAGGAGGACAACGCAAAACACAGTGCGAACGGACCAATCAGAAGAGAACTCAACGGTACCATCCAACAAGCTAGTTGAACGCATGTGATTCCAGATGGAATCACAACAGATATTATTTGAAAGCTACATAAGCTAAAGCAGGTAGTTCAGTGTATGAGCTTAAACAACGTTCCAAGGGTTCCCGGTGTTAAAGCTTCGATCAATTGAAGATGGGAGAAAAGGAGGATGCGGGCCGGGCGTTGGAGACGATGACATATTCTGTCATTTCGAATTGAATCAGTCTAATTTTCTGAAGAAACGAGAAACTGGGTGGTGGGCGGGATGTGCAGAGGTTGGTATCGTCATAATTCACCGGGTGAAACTATCCTTACTTGACTGATTACCTGTTGATAGTCGCCTCTGTGCGGTTCGTCTGGCAACGTCTGTGGAGTCTCACAAGCGGGAAGTTGATCTACGTCTGTTTATCGTGCCAGTTTACGCCCCAACTGACTGTAGCTCCGACACCGTCAAAGACAGGTTTTGTGACGCCCTGAATGCCCTGTTGCGGCGAACTAAAAGCTCAGACATTTTGGTGGTTGCTGGAGATTTGAATGCACAAGTGGGCAGGCTTAGCGTATCTGAGACTCATGGATTGGACTCGGTACGTACGATGATGATGATGATGATGCACTAAAGGAGACAAGTCTGATTGAGAGGAACCATTGACTGCGCGATTGAGTCATTTCTGTAAGCGCCATTAAGGACTGATGAGTTGAGTCACGGGAAGCCGATCCAGGAAGGCGGCAGTTGTCAATCCGGTTCTTTACCATAGATACTCTCTTACTTCGTTACCACGTCATAGGCTGTCCACCTCAACAGCATACGCTAATCACAGGGTTGGACGAAAGGAGCCGTCGGCATGAGAAGTCTTAACCGGATATCCTAACCAACGTAACCTATGGAGTGTGAGTCGCTCGTCCATCAAAAAAAAAGAGTTCCAATTAATTGCGCGTAGAAGCCACATTTCTGATGCACAAAGGAGTATGGATCATACTGTCCACACAGTCCTTGGCAAACAAATAGATGTCGGCACTTGGCGAAAGCTGTCCTGGCCTTCCCGGTTTCAGAGGTGATCCCAGCTCCAGCCAATCCACCGGGACTTTCACAACGGTACAGGTAAACAAACCTATCTACCACGCTGATTAGCTCGTCTGCAAGCATCAGGTTCGTGTTTTGTCCAACCCAATCTTGTAGCGATTCGGTCGCACAGGACAGCACGACTTCCCGAGTGCCTCATTTTACGTTTACCCATTATGGGTTTCATCACTCATTGTCTGATTGCTCCACCTTTGTTTTCTTGGTATGGTTGCACCTTGTGAAAAGGACTTCCGGTCAGTGTAACTCCCTTGATCATTGTAGCACTCAAGCACGAACTCCAATGCAAGGTGAAAGCTCAGTCAAATACGGTGGAAGTAATCATCCCATCGGGCATTGATGTCTCCTCGATGGGTCTGGAAACGTTTGCAGGCTAATTACCAAGCTGGGAGAACAGATCATCAAAAATTAACTGAAAAGGTTGAAGAAGCATTTGGGGTCCGCAAGGTCGCTGGCGGACGGCAACTGTTTCGGTCACCGGGGAACTTGATCTCTACTCCGTTTTGTCTTTCAACGTCATTAACTTGACCAATGTTCTCAAATGATTTCTGATGGAATTTGCATTTCCAGTTGAACGGTTTGCAATCTGGCATGGCTAATGTTCAGCTAAGTGGGCACACAGGTACCACACAGTTCTTCCGATAGACCTGCATCCACAGATACAATCGGGTTGAAGCGGTATACTGGGGTTGCCGAAAAGTGATATTGGCTGCTCCGAAGACATGGTTCAAAAGCACAACTTCCCATCGACTAATGTGATTGTGCCGGTGTGGAGAGTGCGGCGAAGTGCGACTTTTCGGTGATGCCTGATAACTGCTCAAAAGTTATCCTTCTTAAAAGAGAAAGAAAGGTATATAACCTTAGGGTTTATAACGCAAATAGTGGGCTGTAATTTGGGCACTCAGAGCTTGTCTATGAAATGCCCGGTGTGACCGCTGCTCATGGAGACATTATATGCAGAGATTCTAGACCCCTTCGGTGTAGTTTTGGATCACTGCTGCTAGCAATCGATCGGACAGCGAGCAGACAATATCCAACAGATACTTACTGAGATCCAAGGTCTTAAAGTGGAGGAACTACACACACCGTATAGTCTTGGGGCGAGATAGCTCAGCGGTTAGAGCGCGAATTTACTGATCGGAAGGTCCGTGGTTCGAACCCGACATCTGCCTCTCGACTTCCCCTGTCTAGGCTTGGGCAACCCGGCAGTATCTCAGCCCTCGTGCTTCCTTCGGGTGGCAATGGCAGCTAGGCACCGGAAGGGTGCTACAGCTGAACGATTTTTTTTTGGTTAAGTGTACCAATCCGAAGTACCGTCAAGAGGTTGTGCATCCACCATTTCCATTGTATTCAAGTCCACATCCAATCTGTTAATTTGCAGGTAACTCATTCGGTCGTGGTAAAGAGTACCCAGGTGCTGTTTTGTTCCACCAAATATGCCACGAATGTGACTCGATTAGGTGAACAAATAGTTAATGGAGTCACTTAGGTGTCGCTGCAGATGACCCACCAACGTGTCCGTTGGTCCACCGAACTTAGCGGGCTCCCCACAGCTATTCCGTCAGTCTAATGAAATAGAACATCGTTAAACTAGACCTGGTAACGGATATGGCGACTTACTGAAACAAAATAGCTAGTAGCTGCTGTATTGCGAACGGCGAAAACGGTAAGAATAACGAGAATAAGAACAGTAAGAAAATGATGAACACGTGAAGAGTGCTGCAAATTCAGTCCATGCAGTAAATCGATAAAAGTGAATGTACGGTCTGGAAGTGGCCAAAACAGTTACCATCCACCGGCTATCATGGCGATCCCGAAGGTTTCGTTGCTCCCCACTAACCACGTTATACTTTCATTCACTACACACCCATGTCCCCGATTGGTACGCCCCTCAGCATGACATGAAAACTGACTACTCAGACCGCCGCGTTTACGTTCAAAATATATCCTACCGCCTTAGCCACATCAACTAGATTCAAGGGACTAAATGATTTGCTGCGCTGCTGAATGAGCTAGGACGGCTTCCGTCCATACGAGGCTAATGGAAGGTTTATGAGATTTTCTATGGCGCAAACGGCTGAACCCATATATCGCATCTAATAACTTTGTGGAATTAAACGAGGAAGTGTGAATTATATTACAACTTCGATCAAACCTCACAGGCTGTCCTTTGCCCTGTCAATTTGTCGAAATATAGGTAGTTCGGGTGTGTTTACTGGTGGTTGATCAGATGGCAGTTGATCTGTTCGCCGAGCTTGGCAATTGGCTTGCAAACGTTTCGTCCCCAGTCGTGGAGACATCGTCAGTCCGCAGCTGAGTAGGTCAGCTCAACTGCGCACTGATCATGTCTCCACGACTGGGGACGAAACGTTTGCAAGCCAATTGCCAAGCTCGGCGAACAGATCAACTGCCATCTGATCAACCACCAGTCCTTTGCCCTTTCTAAATTAAATGGCTCGCTTCCAAAGAAGACATTTAGTCCACCGACTGCAACGAAAAATAGAAAAACGAGCGTAACTCAATAGCTACGACGAGGCGATACATGAAAATGCGGAATTCAAGAAACTATAAAGTGAAAACCGTAAATTAACCATGGATGTTACGAACGCTTGTTACGTGTAGTGCGAAAACCATAGAGTCTGCCAGTTGAAACGTTTCACCTGCTACAGACTACCGATGAAGATAATCCACCAATAGAAGGAAAAACTTGATCCAAACAGCCCTCTGGCAAATTTTGGGATTCCGCTCCTGGAAAGACAATGAAGTTAACCACTTGAAAAACAAACAAGACGAAACCACATGTTCCACAAACCACGTGGCAAATCCGAAGGACGTTGGTTATGTGGGACGATCCAACGCACACATGGCTTGTGAAATTCAAAACTAACTGAATGGCGATCGGCTGACTAAGCAGAGAAAGATGTTGACTTATTTGTCGATAAACGTTGGGCTTTACCTCACAAGACAATGAACAAACATTTCACGGTGCTTATCAACGAATGTCCAGTGGATGACGCACAGTAGTATGTTGAAGGCAGGATACTTGCCAATGAACTTCAAAGTTTGAATAAACTGAAGTTTGTCACTGTAAGGACACAGTTAGTGTAGCGATGAGTAAAGGTTTCTTTGCTAATGTAGTCTAAGTCTATAGAGCAACTATTTTTGTTTCGCAGAGTAATGACAATCATACCAACTTTGTGGGTTCACCTCACTAATCGAAGTCCATTTTAGGGCATGAAATTTCTGGGACATAGGAAAATTATAGAATGGTGAGAAGATTCCTGTTGGCTCGTTTTGGAAGGCGAGATATCACAAGGCAAAACCCAAAAATTCCGTGAAGAGAAGTTGACCTGAGCATTGAGTAACCATGAGGCTTGCTTTGAAGCGGCAAGCACAAATCCCCGTGAAAATTAGAGACATCCAGTAAGGGTTACATTACAAGTATACTGCGAGGCAAACTCAATCAAAGAACATGAGGCATTCTGTCAAAAATGATTCGGCCCTCTTACCGTTTTATCAGAACGGTACGTAGATGTTGGGCCAAAGACAAGACCCATCTAAGGCAACCCGTACCCCACGGGCAAACGAGATGATCCTACTTCGGTATCTCCTTTCTAGGGAAGGATAACTGGAACCTAGTAAGATTTTCCATGCAACTGGGGTTTGTGGGAATCGACAAAACAAACGGCTGTGAGGCAACCGAGGGAGGAACGACTGATAACAACAGACTAGTCTACGCACAACACCAACAAATTGTGACACAGCTAAGTAGCCTTCGAGGTTTGCTAATTAAAACTGACACTCAATGGGTGGAAATGGGACACATAATTCCGACTGGTCGATAACGAAATCAGCGAAATTCACAGTCCACAAGGAAAAAAGCAGGGTAGAGTGAGCTGTGGGAGCCGGTGAAAATGACTGGCAGGATAGCCAGACGGCTGGCAAATAAGCAAGCCTGTGTAAAGGGCAAATGTGAAAAAGAGTGAAAGAATTTGAGTTGTTCGTCAATGTGAAGTTAACTTTAATCACATTCGATCACGCAACGCACTCAGTGAACCCGAGAAAAAAATTGGTGATGCCGCTTTTTCTACAACCATGGGTGATTACTTACGTTGGGTAAGTAGCCTGGTTTTACTTGCACGAGCAGCAATCGTTCAGCTGTAGCACCCTTTCGGTGCATAACTGGCCCATGGCATCAGAAGGAAGCATGAGGTATGGGATACTGCCAGGTTGTCCAAGCCTAGGCAGGGAAAGTCGAGAGGTCCATTTCGAACTACGGACCTCCCGATCAGTAAATTCGCGTTCAAACCACTGAGCCATCTCGACCCCACCTGGTATTCATGGACAGTAAAAATTTATCCTCAGTTTTACTAGGGCGACTGTAGTTTTAAAGATTCTTCCATTCAAAGGAGCACCAAGCTGCTGACATTTAAAAAACCCTATTTTCACCATCAGACTAGATAAATATAATCACCTTGCACAAAATCCTGGAGTGACGTGCTATCTGCTGCGCTGATAGTTTCGGGGTACATGGTATCGGGAAAAGTCTAAAAATTCCCGTATGCGCACCAAATTCAGAATGAGAAAGAGGATACACAGACCTAATCCATAAATGGCGAACACAAAATTATTTGAATTAAATGTGGAACACCTACACAGGATTATCTTCAGGTGGAACAGCGTTCATCAAATGGTGCTCAACCAAAAGTCGATTCAAACAAATACTGTTTAATATTGATCGTATTACTCACACAATTTATTCAGCATCACCTGAGTAGAACACAACTCCTTTGCAGAAGTGACCAAACAGACATGACCCCAGTCCTAGAGTACGCTACCTGTTTCTTTAGGCAATGAACACAGTGGAGAGGACGTTTGCGTTCAACCTTGTTCTCCCATGTCACGCTAACTGCTTGACGGCGGCTAGTGAGTTCGATTAGGAAATAAACTGTACCGTTGACAAGGACCCGTTTAAAAAAAAGCTGAGAGGATGAAAAAAATTCGTTTTCCCATCGTGCAGACTCCAGAACGGAGTGAACAGATTGAAATTGTTTTGATCTGGTGAAATTTGCCTTCTCAAACACGACGCGTCAGTCGTAAAAAAAATTGATACTGAATCCTAAGCAGTGGCAAAAAAGTTGGAAATCAGAGAGTATTGTCCTTCTAACGCCAGGTGCACATTGTGACGATTACACAACTTGCAGAGTACACTATTCTCTCCACGTGACAATTCACCTTGTTACGACCATCTTCCCCCAAGAATTATGTGGCTAGGGATGTGCTCGCAAGTCTTATCTCTCCATAACGCTACCGCCGAAGTCATCTGGCTACTGAGACCTCGCAACAGACGGATTACTGTACTGCCGTACTTTGTACGTTCCCTTAAGTCCACTAGTCTGGAAAAATGAGTAGTAAGGATGAATCGGACCAAGTAGGTCATTGCATGGGAAATCAGCGACAGTCAGTTGATGCGGATCCATTAGGTAGAACTAAAGCTACGGGAAACGACTGAATGGTTGATAAAGCTCTGAAATGATGCAATAATGGGGAGAAAATCGTACGCATACCCGAGTTCCTACATAAGAGAATGCTTTGATATAGTCACGTTGGGTGTTCTCTCCAAGAGGGAAGCCCTGAACCCGTAAAACTGGGAACGCACATTATGCCACTTGGATGTGGTCTATCTCAGAACGCTCCCTATATCTCGCATTAACGCGAGTCAACTCTATCCTACAACATGTACAGGCTGGAACCAGAAAGACCTTCATAACAGGCGCGAGGAACTGAACAAATGTTCCAGCAACAGTCGATAGTGAGCGACATTTTTGTGACCGATAGATTGTCGTTGACGCTCCAGTCATACCTGATGATCGGTTACATAATTCGGATAGACGACTCACTTGTTTGAATACTGTACAGTTCCTGGTACTGACGAAGCATCACTGGAAACCAATTGCATATGGCAAAGCGTAAGAATGTGCTGCTCATGTGTAGGGCGGCCGAAGCACATAGCAACAGCTGGTATGTCGGAGACAACGTGTTGCAAAGGGTTTGAAATCGGAGTAAGATATTGTCGGACTGGTGTTGCTTGTCACGGTGATAGACATCTGTGACGACGTCTTTTCCAAGGGATTCAGAAGTATCTGTGTTATAAAAGGTTGGGAAAAAGGGAGATTTTGGATATTAAGAGCTTAACTGAAGCGTGTTTTTCGACTAGGTGGCTAACGGTTCCCTGCTACCCACACGAGTACATTAAGGAATCCGGAGTGAATCCAAAAACAGATTTATGGAAATGTCTACCGGACTGATGGCGTGGCATACCTGGAAAGTGACTCAAATTCCACAACAAGGTACACATCACAGAGTGTAATGCTACACTCCAACATGTGATGAGCAGTTGACACAAGATTAACAAATCATCATGCACTGAGCATTTTAGTGCACATGATGGAAACGCCACGTGAGTTATTTCAACCGCTAAAATGGTCAAGGGAAGGCTAGCACCAAATTGATAAACGGAACAATAAACTACGCATCAGGTTGCTCACTACAGCCTACCACTCGCGCGTAGTGATCACAGGAGGTGAAAAACTGAATTGTACAAAATCTGGGACCACCGTACGATGATGAAATAGTGGTGTAGATTAACTGCCGCTAACAAGTTCGTCCGCTCTATGAGTAAGTACATCCAGGTGACACCGGTCCTTGGACTTCCTTGTTTACGACCACAGCTAAATAGTTGTAAGTTCGCGATATCCGCACCCAACATGATGGTGTGAATATTGAAACGTGAACAAAGTGGCGTTAAATAACGAACGTAAGCTATACAATAAATGTACGGCGAGCATGGGCATAACGTACCGCTTTACAGAAAACACAATAGCTGTAAGCGGCCCCACTTCCTATGCAAAAAAAAACAGGGTGGTCAGTCCGCCGAAGTGGATTCGGAAGTGTCCAGAACAGAAAAAGGAAAAACATCTAGTTGAACGGAAAAGTTATTGGAGGACTGAGTTCGGACCGATGGTTTTTCGTTCACAGTTTATTCGATACACAACCGAACTTACTATCAACCGGGAGTTCATTCACTTGCGAAGTCTGCGCAACAGTGCGATGGTGTACCCTTGTATCCTCTTCGGTTGCCTCACCGTGCCTTGGCCCATCGGATGGAAGCCTGATATTATCTGCAACATTCTTATGCAGTGATTGGTTTCGTAGGCGTGGCAGTTGGAAACCAAAGAGATGAAATGCAAAGATGTTCCCACAGAATAAACAGCACATGCCTTGAGAACGGAAGCAGTAAATAAATGAGCACTAATGTGACACAGGAAACTGTCAGGGTTGAAGAAAATACTCAAGCGCGGTTAACTGATACGTTCGTTTTATTTCAATACGAAAGAGCAGGTTTCACACACGAGTAAAGCTACAACGATCGCATTAGCATGTGGTATTGAGTTAAATCAGTTTGCGTAAACGTAGAGTGGCTCACCACAAACTAAGCAACGACTCAATATACAGTAACCCGACACTTCAGGAAATGATTTTACTACCACGTATAGCATTATATCAGTAATAAATTCTAGTGATTAACTGCTAAGCTCAGTACAGAAACGGGGAGGTTAGAAACGCTGTCATCCTCTGCGAACCTCATTCGACACGAAAGCATCGTAAGACGACAATACCTTTTGCTCGGTATATCGACTAGCCGATAAAACTATGCACACTACTGAGACCGTAGAGTTTGTAACCACGTGCAAAGAGTACCATACGGATCTCAGCTAGGAAGGCACGGAGATCCCACAGTACTTAGTTTGACGGTAATCGCCTACATTTTGCGTACTCAAGTCATGCCCTATATCCAGCAGGTTGGGGAAAGGACTTGGTGCTACTTTACTACAATCATTTCGAGGTGCCTACACATCCAGACACTCATTCAGGCAATCTGGATAGAAACTGACAACAAGAACGCCATTCACATCGGTTAGCAGCCATATCTTGCCGCGTCTCCAACCAGGCGCAGTGAGGATCACGCGGTCCCCATCCTGGAAGGCGAGTAGCACCAACAAGCACCCACAAGTTTCGTAATCTTCTTTATACTCTTCTGCCAGATCAAGGGTTGACCACCTCTCTGCTTCCGCCACTCTGAGCTGGGCAAGGAGAACAGCTCTCTCTTCGGCAAACGATGGTTAGACATACGCAACACATGTCCCACCCAACGCTGCTTCTGACGCTGGACACATTCTTCAATGGAAGTACGCCTTGCACAACCCAAAACTCGCTTTCTAACTGCCTCAATACGGATTCGCCGACACCAACCCACACGAGCTATGGTTCTGAGACAACGATTGTCGAATACCTGAAGACGTCTCAGTTCCGCTGCTCGAACAGAACAAGTCTCACAACCATACAACAAAACAGCCCGCATTGTAGCTTGATACACACGTCCCTTGAGATTCAGGGATATACCATTGACGCCATAGGTGTCTCAAATTAGCAAACGCGAACTGGGCCTTGCATTGACCTCATCTGTCACACTATAATCAGGACTGATACAACTGATACAACAACAACTGATACAAGATATGTAAAACGCTCCACAACTTCTAGTACCTCTCCCTGGATTGTAAGTGGCGCGTTCAGTGACGGCACGTCCATGAGCATGGCCTTACACTTTAAGGGTGCATAGTGCGTTTCAAAGGACGGGATGCCTTTGGTCAGTTCATCCAAAAACACCTGCACTTTCTCCTCCTCTTCGAAGATGAGAACGCTGTCGTCTGCATATTCCAGATCGACAAGGTTTTCACCACAGGCTATTTGAACGCCGGGGTTTTGGAGACCTTCCAGAGTTCGTAACATGATTTCATCGATCACGAAGTCAAATAGGAATGGAGAGAGTGGGCATCCCTGACGAACACCGTTTTGTGTACGAAAGCTTTTGGTGAGCTCGCCGTATACTCTCACACCTCCGGAAGTCTGGAATACAAAGAGCTTATTAAATTCACGAACTTCCGGGGCATTCGTTGGTGGACAAACGTATCAAGAAGAACAGACCAGCCAACCGAGTCAAATGCGCCTTGGAAATCCAGGAATACTAGAATTGTGGGTCGATTATGCGTGTGGCGTTGTTCCAGAACCTGAGGGAGTGTGAAGATTTGGTTAACCATGAAGTATGACCGCCCCCCACCGTTGCATTGTACAAATAGCCCCTTAAATCTAGTGAAATTCGCCTCCGACAGAACAACGGCGCGAGTTCGTAAATGTCTCTCGAACCTTGATAATGGATTCATTGACTTCTTCCGTCACGACAGTCAGCTTATGCAGCTGCCCAGATAAGTAAGCTGGTCAACAAACTCAAGTTTTCTCTCTGAAGTTTCATAGCAATACAGAGGGAAACTCAAAATTCCAGAGCAATAATTGAACTTTGAAGGTGTAAAACACGTGCCGAAACTTGGGTTAACATTCGAAATTCTATTTAGAGTGGTGGTGGCCAATGAATAAGATAATGTTGTCCGCACTGTCCTTCTCCAGGGCAGATTTCCATAGCACGATCCTTTATCCCTTGAAATGTGCATTCCGTGTACATACCGATGAAAAAACTGAACAGTAAAACTGGGAGGGCAACCTTGCCAAAGCCGCTAACTTGTGGACAGTTCGTCGTAACTCTTGTACGACCAAAAATGAGGGACCAGGGAGAACGGAATAGATTTGCAAGCTTCAGGGACATTCCTCTTTGGACAACATACGTAAGAGCGGCATATCTACGGCGTCGAAGGCCCTTTTGAATCCAAGGATAACGGCAATTACTGGCCGGCGGTGTGTATAGCGTTTGTCATAACGTGAAGTTGTGACCAATGCCACTTACACATAGGAATACATACCCGATGTTCTCATACTGGTATCTCAAGGGTCGGAGCTAGGCATCACAATGTTAGCGAATCCACCAGCCGCATTATGACAGGCATCCCTGTGGTTGGAACAACCGCTTCGTGTACTTTTTTAATACATTATAATGAATGGTTGAATCCAAATGTCTAAGGCATATTCTCGTAAACAATTAAATTCAAATGACCCAATTAAGGCAGAAAACAAAGATGTGCTGTCGCCTTCAAGTACAGCCCATAGAGGCTCATCTGGCCGTTTCCTAATGCCACTTCAAGACAGACAGACATGTCAGTATCTTATCGATTGAGGGTGGATCTAAACCCACAAATCACGGCTTCAATTGAGTGGGTCAACTGACAGACATGGAAGCCTATGGCCAAATAAACTGTCACTGAAAATATTCCCCCGACGATCTAGATGCTGAAGATTATCGTTGATTAGCTCGCCAACAGGCACATTGGTCAGAATAACTTCCTCCATTTTCTGAGTTTGCCTTTTGCCACGAAGCCGCTTATTAGTAAATACTAACTGAGCAGTTACAAACTATTGGACCTTCTTTTCAAAAAATTAACATTCTCACGCGTCTTCCTGAATTTTCGTGGATATTCATTGACTATCACGCAATTGCAAACGAACACTGCAAAGCAGCTCCACAAGTTCCGTAGTAAACTTCACCTTCCATTAGATAAGACGATAGACTACTCGCATATCTCATCAGTAGTATCCGCCGTTACACCAGTAACGATTAGTGTTTTCTGAAGGTTGTGACGCGACTGTTTGCTTCGTGGCTCAGAAAGCTTTTTGACTGCCAAATGAGAAGACTGTTTCTTATGTTTGATTTGAAAATTTACTAAAGTTAAATAGAACGGAGTCACGATTTGAACCAACACATTTATCCCAGAACGACTGGTAATCGACTAATTAGTCTCACTATCGGTGAATAAGGCTAACATCATCAATTTGGCTCCATAGGTGTTCGACAGTAGGGAAACGCCAGCTGACATAACGGCGTCCGCTGCGCCAGTACTTCTGAAGGACAACTGGTGGTCAGCAGAGTTGTAAAAGACTCTTGGGTTTTAACTAACGTGCCCCGTTCAGCTGAACACCCTTTCGGTGCCTAACTGCCATGCCACACGAAGGAAGCACGAGGGCTGGGATACTGCCAGGCTGCCCAAGCCTAGACAGGGGAAGTCGAGAGGCAGAGGTGGGGTTCGAACCACGGACCTTCCGATCAGTAAATTCGCGCTCTAACCACTTGAGCCATCTCGCCCCCTAACTAACGTGCCACCAAACCGTGCATCCCAAAAACAGGGAAGCCCTAGTTATGCATTGGAAACTCCAGCAGTTCGAATCATGTCGGACCACTTCGTCGTAGATAACAGTGTGGTTATTGCTCAATAAGAAGTGCCCACCATGGAATCTGTGCACGCTAGTTGGTGCATAAACAGAGACTACAAACGAATAGCGGTTGTTATTCCGACCAGAGCGAATCCTCGTGGAAGTGAACAGGCTAGCGGAACAGATACGATTGTTTACAAGTACGTTGACAAGCAAAGAAGCCTCACCAATATATGCAGTCGACTGCGTCCAGAGAGCGATGGTGCTGTGGACCCAATCAATGTACTTGGTTTACTCTACTCATCTTTCGGAAATGCAGCAAATGTCCACCGATAAAGTATCAAGTTTGCTCGTAAGAGTAGATGGTCCAATGGCCTACTTAAGCACTGCAATTACTACAGGGGAACAGGGTCTGATTAGTGAAAGCAGATACGCAAGTGTGAGTGATGGCGGGCAGTAAGTTACTCACCTGGGTAGCTGACTGACAGGACTACAGCTGGGCTCTGCAGAAGAGTGATTATCAAACGGGACAGGAAATGAATTAAGGAATAACAATGAAGAAAGATGGAAACATCAAAACTCGCACATTTTGGCTTATCTCCCGTGCTGTATGGAGCAAGTAAGACGACCCGGCTACCATCACCAAGCGAGGGATGATGTGGCATAAGGGTGCTTTGGACTGTGGATTTCACGAGTTCATGTGGGTTGAGCCACTATCGGGGCGCCCCAACATATATAGGGCGAGGATTAGGGCCCTCGACCAAAGCCTAACCGCAAGGCAGTGATCAGCAGTCTAACCTTTTGAGAACATGTTGCCAAGCCTGCCCCATCCCCAAACCTGGAGGGCCAGGTGACCGTGTTTGTCACAGCTCTATCCACTGACCACTGACCACTGACCAACCTTGTAGGAGACTCTGTGAGCACTGCATGGGCAGTCCCAAGTATAAGGGGAAAAATCTACGATCCCAAAATATTTCTGTAGTAGCCTACTCCATCCAACAAGGAAACAAACTCCCAAAACGCGATAAGAAATGCCCTGTAAGAAACAATCGCGCTTGATCGCACCAAGTTGGTGTGTACCAGGTTTTATCCGGAAGTACCACAGTAAAACTTCAAGGGAATAGCACAGCAAAGTGAGAACGTGTTACTACTGGAAGATGATTTCCTGAGTCGTACATAGTTACCCTAGGAATGGGAGTGACCAGAGAATCCCACTGCTGTTCCACTGATGAATGGAGATTCAGCTAGTAACACACGGAGAAACAAGGTCTGTTAATTTTGACGAGGATTTGATTTGATTGTCAGTGTGGTGATGGAGTGTATGGGTGAGTGGATTGTGTCCCTTCCATTTGGCCCCTAAGACGTGTACACCAAACAGCAGGTTCACCTGTCAACCGGTTAGGTATAACGGGATGAGCTAAACATTACTTTATTTGGTGGAAAGTACACTTTACATCTGGTGCCTGCGTTCATACGTTTGTAAAAACGGGCGGTCCAGTCGGATGACGATGTCAGCCGAGTGAGACCTCTTGTCTTTGCTCACCGCATTTCTCACTCAGCATCTGTAATATGCGCGAGCTCAGAATGCGGAGCGAGGGGGTTGGTTCTCAGAGAGGCAGTCAGCTGGATGTGTGAAATGAGTATACCGGTGGAATGTTGTTTCAGTAGATGATGCGGTGCGCTTGTAATGGGTGTGTTTCCACGAGAGCTGGGAGCACAAAGATATAATAGCACTGATCAACAGGCTATGTGGAGCACACTATCTTATTTGGGAAGAATGGATTCTCCGCACGACCCCAGTAATGATCTCATAGTCACTAGCAGTAAAACCACTGGGCTACAGAACAATTCGAATGAAACTCGTCTGTGATGTTATTCGACCAAATGTGCACTGTAAAGACAGTCACTGGGATCAGATATCGAACCACGTTTCCTCCATAAGCGGTGCTACACATTAGATCTATACTGGCTAACATTGTGGAAAGTGCAGTAAACTCTACTATCTTGAACAGACTCTGTGGTAAGTTGTTTACAGGTGACTTTCGATCAGTTCTGGGATACTGACAAAAACCATACTTAAGTGTTCTACTGGTTGGTGAAAAAATCAGTTCGAAAGATCTATCTGAGTAAAGGGGGACGAGATAGCTCGGTGGTTAGAGCGCGATTTTACTGACCGGAAGGTCCGTGGTTCGAACCCGACCTCTGCCTCTCGACTTCCCTTGTCTAAGGTCGAGAATCTTGGCAGTATCCCAGTTGTCATGCTTCCTTTGGGTTGCATGGCAGCCAGGCACCGAAGAGGGTGTTACAGCTGGAGGACTATCTTATTTATTATTTTTTATCTGAGTGAGTTGCCGCAGAGATTCCACCTCAATTCCTAGCAAGCAAGGAAGCAAACCATACTGAAGAGAAACTACTGCATACGAGTTTCGAATTGGAAAAATACGATGTGACGAACCGACATTATGTCGCCTTACTATTACAGGGACGAAGTGTATTCAGCTCTTGTTAACAGATGGCATTCTTTCCAGAAAACTAACAAGTCGCCTGTGCAAGCCGATTATGATATTCTACCCGAAAGTACTCTCATTTCACTGGACATGCCTATTCCAAAGATGTGTGTGTGTGTCTGAGTAAATTAATCTAGTGATTGACCCCACAGAATATCTAGCAGGCCTAACTTCGAAATACAAGCAAGCAGATTTATTGTGTCAATATTTTGCTTCAATACTGAGCTTTCGTCCAGGTACAAGAGGTACTGAACAGCAGAAGTTAGCAATCTGCGGCATTTACTTCCAAGGAATGCTGACTTGAGCAATCCATCAAAACGCGAAACCTACAAACGGATGCTAACTTACTTTTGCCTAAGATGACTGACTCCTGTGGTAGAGTAATCCAACTTCACACAGGTATTCTGTACTGATGCTCTCCACACACAGCGGTCAGAGATCAGGTCAGCAAGGACAGACCAAATTCTGAATCCAACACTGAGGTCCACATGCTAACCCGAGACCAAATCTTTCCAGGTTACACTTGACACCATCGATCAAGGCGTCCAGTGACCCGCCAAAACCAGCGCGCTGTCCTAAACACAGTAAAGAAGTAAACACGAGTTTGGAGAGCACTGCGCCAAGTTTTCTAAGTCACATGGACAAAGTGTTGAAGGAGTTGTAGTTGAATTGTGTGACATGACTCGATACATCAAGGCTGTGTCATTCAACGACCTTAAAGAAGAGTTGATCGAGCCCTCAAATCTTCAATATAGGCGCACACATCAGTAGTAAAGAGTAATTATCTTCTATGCTGAACAGTTAGACCTGAAATTACTGCCTGAGGGTTGTCGCTTTGAAGTTGCGAACCTCTCGTTTCGTAGTACCCTCATAAGCCCGTCATTTGACGCGACATGGCTTCTTGAATCGACGCGAAACAATCTTGATTTTCCTCTTGTTTAATCGCTCAACTCAAGTCTAGAAAGATCATTTTTACGCGGTCTACTTTTGCAACAGTAAAATAATCCTATATGCGCTAAAAAGCCTATTTATACAAGTAAGTCAAATTCGGTCCAGTCACGCAAATCAGTGTGGTAAACCAAAGAGTAAGACAAAGGACCACCAAAGTGCGGTAACCGGAAGTTTTAGCGGCTCAAAACCTGTAACTGGAACGGCAGTATAAAATAATTTTGCTTTACTGAGTGACTGATGCGGGTTGGAACGGCAGTATAAAGTAAATTTTGCTTTACTGAGTGACTGATGCGGGTTGAGGAAAAAAGCGCAGGAAAGGATTCATTCAGTGAAGTTGGAACGCGCTTGCTATAAAGTCAACTCAAGCATTCTTTGAGATTCCGCTGCACTCAGGAACGTTTTAGTGACGGTGAGGCAGCAGTCTTTCTCGAGAAGTCCCGGGAAAAGCACAAGGGGATAATACACTTGAAGGGAGCATATAACCAACCCACGAATAATAACACAGATCATTCTCAGCCTCCAAGTCTGGCACAAAATTCCGGACTTTGAATTCTACTGAAGACTGCTTGGATGTGGCACGACCAAACAAGGTCACCACATTCAGGTACTCCGCAGTCAACTTCCGCGGAAAGGGGCACCGAAAACAATGAGGGGTCGACGGATGTTGGGTGAGTCATCGTAATGTTACCGAACAAATCATTTCGAGGCATTGAGGGTGGAATAACGCTCTTCTGATGAACTAAAGAATTTGTTCAGTAGTTTGCAGTTACAGATCTGCCTCAGTCACATGGATGAGAAAATCGGTGGTGGGTATAACCCATACGTGAAGAAAAAATAGGGCACTCCGAGGGACGCTGTCAGTGAGCAACAGGGCAGCGAAGCGGTTACTCACGATTGTCGATTTGTGTGGTCTGTGAAACCGCTTTCAAATATCTTGACCAGCCTCTGTTATATCATGCATCTATTAAAAAGCTTCATTAATTGTCCCATGCACCACAAAAAGCGTCGACGCAGTCAACGAACGGAACGGAAGGCACTGCGATTGCAACAGCGTCCACCGTGGAGCGAAATTGACGATTGTAGCAATGTTGCGTAACTTCAAAACTGTTTAGTCGAACCAAAATCATGCTCGGGAAACTGCAAGCTAAACATGAGATAACGAGCCGAAATCAACACCGCACACTCCTACGAACTGTTGAAAGTACATAAAGAAGCTCTACTCCGACCTATTGTTTCACTACCCTCGACTCATGCACACGATTTGGCAAAACACTTACGGCGAAGACATTTGATTGCCAAATCACAAGACAAAATAAACAATGCTGGACAATTTCCAACCAAACTCCCCAACGTCAAGATAGCGCACGACGAAATTATGTTGTCGTTTGACGGCACCGCCCTTCATCATTAAGGAATCACAACCTTGTCGGAAGACCATGACTGAACTACTTCAGAAGAACCCGAACAGGAACGATGAAGCCGGAATGCATTTGCAGGCTTTTGGGACTATGTATGGATGCATACTACAAATTCGACAGACAAATATACAGCAGCTGAAATGAACTCCAGTAGAATCACCAATTTCTGGATTCATCAGCAAAGTAGTAATGAAAGAAATGGAACAGATTGGGCCGAAGGTCATCAAAGTGAAGCTCTGGATCCGCTATGTGGATGACGCTTCCGTTATTGTAAAACGGAACATGTAAATGGATTGTCAACAAGACCTTTGGAGAAACCAATCGAAATTGGTAACAATAACCCAGTATCATTGGAGACAGGGTGGTGAAAAGAAACACCTAAGGAACGCTTCACATCGAAAGAAGACACACACCGACCAAATACCAAGTCACCACAGCAACCATCCCGCGAACACAAAAAAGAGCTGCATTCAAGCTCTGTTCAAAACAGCAGAACTTAGACGGAAAGAATATTACAACTATGGTGCATTTCAAAATAACGAGTGCCTCTTAAATTTTGTCAGAAGCCAGAAGAAGATTCTCCGACAGCAATAGGACTAGCAAGATCAACCAACTCAATGAACAGTTCCTCCGTACATCAAGAACATATCTTAATTCATGGATGAAAACAATCTTAGCAGCCCGCAAACCAGCCTATACGCTCAGGAAACTGACCTCAAGACCGAAGGACAAGAGACATAAGAAACGTCGTGTACCAAAGCAAATGCGCGGACTGCAGCAAATATCATGCTGGACAGATAGGGAGATAAAATTCTACACGGATAAGGAACACAACGCAGCGACCAAGGGAAACGACGCACCATCGCTTACTATCACATATGAAGATCGGGAAAGATACAAGTTTAATCCAGAAAACGTGAAGATCATGGCACGTGGAAGTATAAGATATAAGAGGAAAGTCACAGGAACATGATAATCCCCAAAAGATTCAACCACCGATATATCGAAATCAACCCTGTCTAAACATCGCTACGAGCGACGGCCCGTCAATGCAATGGCAACACTAAGTCAGCAGGTCAACGGACCAGAAAACAAAATTCATTGTGGAGGCCAACCAACAGAGGAAGTGAAGAGGTCAAAGCTCAAGGCTACCCTGACATCTACCAATCGGTAGATAGACCATGGAACAAGCCAACAGAAATGCTCACCCAAATAAATAGTGATCAGCTAAGTTCGGCCTAGGTGATTAAACGTCATATCAACCTATGTAAGCGCAACAACCACATACTTCCATGCACAACGTATTGATGATATCAGTTCAACTGGTGATGAGACGCCTGCAACCTAATTCATCATCATTATCAGCTGTAAGAAACGCGTGCTTGTCGTACAGTGGTTATAGCTGCCGCAGTTTCGTCCAACGATGATTTGGGGAGGTGGGATAGGTAGCTGTGCCTTGGAGGCGGGAGCCGATCTAATTGATGCATAAATACAGGGTTGTCAATAGACTTCTGCGTAGGGAGCTATTCTTTGAGGGCAATGGCTTGGACGCACGAGCGCCATTGAGGGCACGACTGGGCCATGTCTGACAGTCTCTTTAACCACTGATGTGTCCCGTGTCGGGCTCCTTATCCAGGGAGACGCCAGCGCAGCTGAGTTTGCTGGTAATGACTTTCATACTTCGCGGCCAAGTCATTGTTTGACTTCCCCTGGCCCGTTTCCAATCTTCGCGTGGTTGTGCGAAAAGAACCCTTCAATGGAGTCGGTCGACTGGCATACGGAGCACGTGGCCTAGATAGCACAACCTATTCAGTGTGATCAGTTCACTTATCATGGGTGAGTTATTTCTTCCGAAAACCACTCGACGTACTTCAGCATTGCTGATCCGGTGTTCCTACCAGACTCAGGCAATGCTTCGAGGACATCGTTGGTCAAACAATGAAAGTCTTTTGATGTCCTCGGCGTGCAGCGGCCAGGTTTTTGATCCATTAGTAATACGGAGCGCAACGCAGCACTGTACACTCGACCCTGATGTCACGTCTACGCAACAGGTGATGAGGTTCACAAAAGCTACTCTGGCCTTCCTAATCCGGATGGAAGTATCATCTTTCGCGAGAACACGGGAACTGGTACAGCTGCTCCGGTAAACAAATTTGTCTACTACCTCAATCGACTCATCCGCAAGCATGGGGTTAGGGTTCAAGCAGTAGTACTTTAGACTTTGCACGTATGAAGCGCATGCCGAACCATGAGGCAGCATTATTCAGATTATTCAATGCTGTTAGAACTAACACGGCGTCAGATCCAGGAGCAGCTGCCTACTCGCCTAAGTACTCCATATCTGATAGCGAATGCCCCGGGGATCACTTCGACCCCACAGGCATTAGAGGCCGTAATTGAATCTTTGACGAAGTTGAAGAGGAAAAGTGAAAGAGGACAGCCCTGCAGGACATCACTTGATATGGTGAACTCAGTCGAGAGCTCCCCGTAGACCTTAAAACGTCCGTGGGATTTGGCGTACAGCGCCTTAAAGTGGGTCAGCTCACCGAACGAGCCTAATTGTTCCGCATTTCGCTGAACGCCCACTTGCAGTATACCAGTCGGCATGATATAACAAGAGCTAGATGAAACCACAAGCCTATAGCTACTAATCACTTAGTCGCGGTTGTCAGTTGATCCGCACAACAGAGCGAATGCTCAATAGCACAGTGCTGATAAGTAACGTAAAAACGGTAGTTACATTCATTTTGAATTAGTGAGACAGTGACACAAAGCTCGCAAATCTGAGATAAACAAACAGTTTGAGTCCTTTTTCACTGAACAGACTACGTAAGGGGAGTAAACAAAGAACAAGGACAGACAGTGATCGGTGTTCCAAAAACAATTAGTTCCAGGAAGCAGAAAAGTAAGGTCAAACAAAATTTGAAAGTGTGGCTGTGATGCATTCTACGTCGGTCAGCCGTCAGTTTGGGTGTGAGAGCAACAACCTGGCTAGCTGAATGTAAGAGGTTTGGTACAAGTGATATCGTGTCCTTTCTTGTTGACTGACTACAACCGACCTATAACTGTGTGTGACCTCATTCAACTAATACATCAGGTGAAATTTATCGCCCTATATCTACAATTAGGTGACACACGAAAACCTGGTAGGCGTGCTTATGACTATGCAACGAAACGTTTCGTAAGGCAATGGAAAAAACCCACGTTGGAAAATCATTGGTACTGTGCAGTTCACGAGCCCTACAAGATAGTCAGGGAATTCTTATCTTTGTGAGTAAGCGCAGGCTAGCGTAATTGAGAACCAGCGATACAATATGGAGCTCACTCTCAATAAAGCGAGGGATTGGTAATGAGTCAATATCGTTAGAGCAGTTGGTAAAGCTTCCCAACTTAAGATGGCTCGGATACATGCTGCGTCCGCCCAGTCGCCTCTAGCAAAAAAGAACTTCCTCGTCCTCAATGACCGATCGGATGCTTGGTAACTGAAGAATTGATTTTCGGCTCCTTCCAAGTCAGTGCAGGATCAGCCGACGACGATCAGCCGACGGAGCGAGATGGCTCAAGTGGTTAGAGCGCGAATTTACTGACCGGAAGGTCCGTGTTTCGAACCCGACATCTGCCTCTCGACTTCCCCTGTCTAGGCTTTGGCAATCTGGCAGTATCCCAGCCCTCGTACTTCCTTCGTGTGGCATGGCAGTTAGGCACCGAAAGGATGTTACAGCTGGACAGGATCAGCCGACAGGATTCAAATTTGTTTGGGCATATGCCCTTTTGCTCGCGTCTCTCGCCTTCGGTCAGTTCTATCAACGTGTGTACGTAGAGAAGCTGGTAAATACAACGACCAGTCGATAAAACTGATCTTGGGGCCTCAATGGGCGAAAATGGCATAACCACTTCTACCCTAGTAGTCAGCTGTACTGCGGTATAGGCTCGGCGCAAGGTTACGACTGAGGTCTGCTTAGTCTGAATAAAAGCATGATCACCGGTGTAGGAAATATATAAGTGAATAGACTTGTCCGGTACCGTGATTTGCACCCCTTTGTCACTCATTCAGTAAAATGGTCAGGATATTTGTTTGATCACAGCACAAGTCCAGGCAATTCAACCTCTTCAGTGAGCTTATATGGAGTGTTTTACGGAATAAAAGTCTGAACCGAAGGATGTTTGTGTCGCATCGGACAAAAACTTGCGAAACCGAGTACTGTTCAGTGCAGATAGGCTTTCAGTAGACGGAGGTGATCAAAACATTCAAAAGAAATTTATTTTCTTCTTCAAGGTCACAAGTAAAAGTAACGTTGCTGTGGAGTGCGTTAAAAAATGAGAGGAAACGTCTCGCTTGTTCTCTATCTTCTGTCACGAACGAAATATCGTCTAAACATCATTTGCACAAAAGTGGTTGGTGAATGCAATTTTTCGCCGGTCACTTAGGTTCCAACATAAAAATATCTGCCGCTGAAGGCCCCAAAGTACTGTCCATTATGATATCATCATCAACTTGTCCGTAACTAGTGCTTGAAAATAAACTTTGACAGTGAACAGCAAAATTAGGTCTTTGGGAATTGGCGTGGGTAGATTAATCTGACCGTGGTGAATTTCCAGGTAATCACCTAGAAAGTTCGCAGCTTCCGTGAGTGGACATCACGTCAAAATAACACATAGCTGCTCGAAAGATATCAATTTCTCAGGGCAGGGTAGAAGTTCACAATTTTCAATGTTTGGTAAAAGCTGTTCGAATAGGTCGTCACTATCATTGGCGATAGACGTCACGCCATGTTTTTGGCTTTTTTGGTGACCAGCTCACCAACCCTGTCTCCCCTGAAGGGCAAATTAATGCAGACAAGCTTTCTCTCAGCTGAGTACTGTTCCAAACTTTTTCCAATTGATTGAAAACAACTATGGACCATGTGTTCGCAAACTGTCAAGTGACTACGTCCGATTGGCAAGGCTAGAGGCAAACTGGGAGAACCGCCGCATATTCAATAAAAGATGCTTGAAGCACAACATCATCCCCACATCTTTATTGGTTAAGCCACCGGACGCGTCACTCGCTTCTGCTCGAATAGCATTCTCAGCGGCCAAGTCATTCCTCAAACAGAGGATATACTTGACTACTCGGCGTTTATCTGATATCCGGCACCACGCAAGTCGGCTCAACCAAGATCTTCAAACCGTGCTCTCGCCCGCAGACTTCCAATTAATCAAAACCAAAGCAACGGAAGTTAAAGCCATCCAAGGACAACACTGCAAGGAGAGACAAATCCGTAAGTTCGAAAAGTTGCTTTCTAAAACTCAGAATGCTAGTGGGCCCGTGACTAACCATGATGCCCGTACTAGTCACCGTAGCGTGGTGAATTTATCAAACAGACCACTAAGTGAGGAAGAGCGCTGTCTATTAGAGAAAGGCTTGAATTTTGCAGTAAGCAAAAGGGTGATAAGGGCGGAAGAAATAATCCCTAGCGTTGAATCTGTGTTTCAAAAACTTCCGCCAATGGAGGCGGAGAAGCTACGGGTACAACTGGTCACAGTCCTTAAGTCCCAGCAGCCAGGAGCTCCAAATATTACACCAGCAGAGCGAAGAGCTTTAAACGGCCTAAAAAAGGTGGACAACATAGTGATTACAAAGGCGGACAAGGGTAAGGCCACTGTTGTCATGGACAAGAGTGATTATCTACAGAAAGTCAAGCGACACCTAGCTGAGGGTCCTTACCGGCAGATCGATAACGCGAATATTACTTCTATAATGAATAGGAGAAAAGCGGAAGTTGGCAAATATTTGCGGTCCGTGATAAACCACTTAGGACAAGGTAACTGGTATCGATTGTACCCCAAAAGTGCAATTCAACCACGGCTTTATGGCCTTCCAAAAATCCATAAACCAGACGTTCCGGTGAGACCGATAGTAGACGGAATAGGTTCCCCACCGCACGAGTTGGCCAGATTCTTGGCCGGTATTTTAAAACCCCTCACCGGGAAATCTAGTACTTACATTAAAAATTCGTATGACTTTGCCAACAAAGTAGCGGGGGTCACCGTTGAACCAGATGACATCCTTGTAAGTTTCGATGTCAATTCGTTATATACAAATGTGCCAAAAGGGGACTCTTTAGAAATAGCTAGGCGACTGCTACTAGCAGACACCTCCCTTTCAGAACGGACACAACTTACGGTGGATGAAATAATGGAAGGCATAAAAGCATGCCTGAATCTCACACACTTCGTTTTCGACTCCGTGGTTTACACTCAAGAACAAGGTCTAGCAATGGGATCCCCAATATCCCCGGTTTTGGCAAATATATTTATGGAAGAATTTGAACAAAAGGCTCTAGGCGGATTCCCATACCCACCCAAGATATTCTGGCGTTTTGTAGATGATACTTTTGTCGTAATGAAACGAGACAAGGTTAATGAGTTTTACAACTATCTAAATGAACTGAGTCCACAGATCAAATTCAGTATGGAGATAGAGTCAACCTCGGGTACACTGGCATTTTTAGACTGCATGACACACAAGGTCGGTGGGAAACTAAAGACCACAGTATACGAGAAGCCAACTGACACTGGGGCAGTTTTGAACTACTCGTCTGCCCATCCAAAGTCGGTATTCGCTAGTATTGCCTCATCAATGTTTAGGCGTGTAAGGGCCCTGTGCACAGAGGAAGTTGATCGGACAGCGGCCCAAATTGAAGTAATCAACAAACTTCGGGGTAGTGGATATCCAGCCAGCTTGATTAGGCGTCAATTGCGAAGGGTGCTGGTACCGGTGGAGAAACCCAAACGAGAATGGCTCGGGACAGCTGTTATCCCATATAAACCAGGGACATCGGAGACCATTCGAAGGATTCTAAACACGGCCAACATAAGAGTAGGTTTCCAGAGGGGAAACACTCTGCGCTCTGCACTGGTGCAATTGAAGGATCGCCTCCCGGCAAACAGAACTAGGGACTGTGTCTACAAAATCAAGTGTAGCGACTGCATTAAGGTCTATATAGGACAGACGGCCAGGGAGCTTCACACCAGAATCGTAGAGCATAAGAGGAAAATAAACAAGCCGCCGAGAAACGCAGATGAATATCGAGCGTTATTAAAAGACTCGGCAATTGCAGAACATGCACTGGATACGGGGCACAAAATAGATTTAGAAAATGTTGAGGTTTTGAGGCGAGGACTACGGTCCACATCACAGAGACTGATGGCTGAGGCGGTAGAAATCGCCAAGCATCCTAGTGTTAACAGAATAGAAGGCGTGGAACTGGCACGAGTGTGGAGAACGGTCTTGGATCAGTCGAGCTGACACGTGTTGGTGTGCGGTCATCAGGAGGAAGAGTAATCATCATCTAAATTCCACTTGACCTCACACCCCCCCCAACTAAATTGTCACAGCAATCACAAGCCCACGAAGACCAAGAAAAATCTACCAGTTGCGCCCGAGGTGAATAATCAACTGAAGCACCCTGAAGTGGAAGATTAAGGAACAAGAACTGATCGGAATTAATTTTAAACTCCTCCAACCCATCAATTCAAGATTTTGGCAACCACAATAGCCGACAAGAGCCATTAATTGACACTCATCACTGACCGATTGTGATAATCTGAAGAGGACTTCCTGATTGGTGCCCCGTCTGCCTTATAACCTGGCCAACTTGGTGACCTGTTCACTTGGCCTGATGAAGCTTTTGTGTCAAAAGCGAAACGTTGCCCAAATAAAAAACTACCGATTGTTTGTCTTTTCTTCAGCATGGCCTTGGAATAAAGCTTTTACTCAAGCCTCTTTTGCGATCCAAACAGCGTCGAATCAGCTGTGGCTTATGCTTTCCGTGTGTAAGCCATTGCTTTCAGATAATCCAGGGAAAAACAGAACGGCGAGTATTCAGGCGACCGCAGTGGTAATGCCCTCAGATTATCGATTCAGCCACGAGCTTGTCCTCCAGAACAGCATAAATATGGTAGACAGGTAGACAGAGTGAAGTGGAGGAGACATGCCAAACGTCTAACACGAGTAGAATATCACTCTGACTGGACATTTCTATCCTTGGATGGAGTAAAATTTCCTTTCCATTGGGATTACGGTATCCTTGTGTACGTGGATTCCGGAAGCCCCCTGAGCTATCGGTTGCCACAACGCCTCGGTTTTGAATTTCCAAGCTTGTGGCTCCACGAGAATTCTGGATTAAATTCCCGCTGATGGAAGATGTTATGTTGTCTAATAGGAATGCGCCGGGGTCAATTTGGTAATGTTTCCTCCGGGTCTGTGAGAAAAATTCATTTTCGTTAATCGATTAACTCCGACAGGTCCCAGTACCACGTGTCTACTCACCAGTCCAAAACGTTTGAGCACACAAAACGCAAATGAAGTGAATCAGAGAATGTCGAGCTGAACAGTAAGACTGTCTAGCCTGACAGGACTATGAACCGGAAAAAGACATCAAATCCAAAGTAAGGTGTCGATTGACCGATTTCCGACTACCGCTTTTACTCGGGTATTGTTCTGCTGCTCTGGGCGTAGCACAAGACGTACACAAAGGCCTATTAACAACGTGCGGATAGCCAGCACACTAATGCAAGGTAAATGTATTTCCCCTCATCTACCCTTGACTTACACAATTCGAAAGTCCCCACAAAAGTTACGGATGAGAATTCTCCCGAAAGATTTTCGGGATGCGCACTGTTTTACATGGTTTTCAGCTCATGTTTATGCGGCTTCGAACAACGAACTCGTATAATAAAGTGTCGAAAGATTCTCCTTAGGCACATCGTTTTTAGATACGTATGAGGTTCCGTATGCAGTGAACGTAGCATTCCCGACCAAAGTTGTTGCAGCTGGTAACTTCACAGGTCACACCGTATATAAGGTATGAACCCAGGGTTCGCTGATATGAACGTTACAAAACTGACGATAAGCGTGAATCGGTACAGCACCCAGGGGCTGTCCTGAAATCGGGACAAGGTGCTTCAGGTGAGGGTGGGCTGGAATAGGCTTACGTTTTGATTAGAAACGGGCCATTAGTTCTCGTCAAGTCAAGTGGACAAACAGCACCCGCTAACATCATCGTTCGACGTCTCCCTGAATACATATCTCGTGTGAGTGAATGCTTCCAGAAACTATATCGTGAAAGTGTTTGGCCGCATAGTTTTTTCGTCGCAGCTAGAGTTTACTCATATTCAATGGTTTTTCACAAACTATTCGGGATTTTCTCCTGGGCAGAGTTCAGGTAAAAAATATGGATCGGGTGTTGTATGTCACAAGCTTAGTTGTAACTTACCAATTATGATAAAAGTGCTTCTCCATGCATCGGATCCAAGCCAAACGACGGCAGTCGACATGATGGACATGGTCAACCAGGGCCCCAGACCTCCAGCAACATTGACAGCAGCGGACAACACGCCCCACCAAGTGGCCAGCTCATTGGGAGCAACCGACTACAAGAGAAATTGGAGCGAGTTCAAGAGTAAGACGGATGAAGCGCGACTTACTAATAACATCATCCATCGTTGAAACGATTAATACTCCCAGGAGGAAAACGAAAGCACAAGGAAGATTGAGATAAGGTTCGAATAGCCACCCCTGCCCCAGTGAACAATAAATATAGGCAACAGTGACGTTGAAACGCATAAACCATGTTATTCCGGATAAGGATACCAACGTACGGGCATCATCAAAATTAACTATGTTCGACCCTAACCTAGTCAAGTTGTTACACAGTGCTCCGAAGGTGTAGAAACGTGAACTGACTGGAACCAACGAAATCGCAATGAGGTCATCAGGAAATGGGTTTTTGGTAAAGGAGAGTGTACTCCCCTCAATGGATGCATCACACACTGCAAGCTAAGGTGGCTGGGCCATTTGCTACGCATGTCGGGTTACCGCCTACCGAGGCGAGCTCCATTTTCCGTGTCTAATTCGGAGTGACAGAAACCTAGAGGTGAATGGAATTTGACATGGCAGAACGATTCTACAAAAGGTTTGGGCCTTGTTGGCACTATACGCCTTCCAGGATGGGCTCCACATGACCCTCCTTTTGCTTAGCTGGGAACACTCAACGATCTGGCGGCTAGCCGATGTCAGTGGTGTTCATGCTGTCAGTTCGTAACCAGATTGTCTGCCTGAATGCCATAGGTGTACTCCCTCTCGCTACACCATTTCCTTTTGTTCCATTATAAAGCTTTATTTAAATAAATTGACATGGCTGTATGGCAGTGAAGCACTAGTGTTCTCATCTGGTGTTGCTATCATCGATGATAATGACGTGGAACGCTAACAAAACCCTCTTTGGCAGGCAATGAGGACAGGTAGAAATGAGTAGACGAACGCATTATTCACACGGTTTCTGAAAATTCTTCGACAGTTCACGACCGGTTTCGCCCTTCTTGGGGCGCAAGAGGTAGACGCAGTCCCCCAGTTACCTTCAACCTTATGTTCTATCTGTAATTGAATCGACCAGAAGTCGAAAAATGCTCTCATTTGTACACAAAGTTGGAGGCTCAAATAAATCTAGCCGAATCTCCAGTTTAGGATGGTCTGCTTCATTTGAATGTGCTGCACTAGGCTACCTCTATACCATGTACTGCTATATCTCGAATATCGTACCATATGAAACATAAGGCCGCCTGGTGCAGCACATTCAGTTGAGGAACATTGTAGATGAGAGATTGAACTGGGATTCTGCTGAGTCACCCGTGAAAACAGATTCGGTATGCAAATGAGTGTATTGGTTGAGATAGGAGTGCATTTTATCAAGCTCAAAAAACACGCTTACCATGGGGCATTCGGAAATGTACTATACATTAAAAATTACTGAGCAGCATTAGGAAATATGCAATCGTCAAAAGAACGTTCCCTTCCGATAATATCTCAAGCATTTTCAACTAAATTATGGTTCTAAATCGTTCAGCTGTAGCACCCTTTCGGTGTCTAACTACCATGCCACCAGAAGGAAGCACGATGGCTGGGATACTGCCAGGTTGCCCAAGCCTAGACAGGGGAAGTCAAGAGGCAGAGGTCGGATTCGAACCACAAACCTTCCGGTCAGCAAATTCGCGCTCTAACCACTGAGCCATCTCGCTAGCGGTAATCTGACCCATTAGAAACTCAGGCTATGTGGAACAACTTTCTCGATCCGTGGACTACCACGGAGATATAGAGACATTATCACGCAAGAGTAGGATTAAACCAGTTTGGAAAGTCGAATAGCTGAGGTAAGGTACTGAAGTATGCTGCCTCGTGGGTTTACTGTTCGATACAAGTGGATGACTTTGTCATCGGAAAAACACTGCTCAAAGCGGCACGGATCCAGTGCCACGGTTACGACCAATGCGAGTCTGTCTCAGTTCTTAAACGCTTTCCTATTAATAAGCGCATATTCAAGCTGAGCTCATGTCGCTGTGTGAGTGAGATGGCTCAAGTGGTTAAAGCGCGAATTTACTGACCGGAAGGTCCGTGGTTCGAACCAGACCTCTGCTTCTCGACTTCCCCTGTCTAGGCTTGGGCAACCTGGCAGTATCCCAGCCCTCGTGCTTCCCTTGGGTGGCGTGGCAGCTAGGCACCGAAAGCGCGCTACAGCTGAACGATCTTTTTTAGTGTCGCTATATCCTTCATTCACCCATTCATAGCACCAAACCAGTATTAGACTGGGTGTATGTGAAGATAAACATTCATTTGCGAACTAATCTGGTATCAACGGAATATTTGGATCGTTCGTTTAGAATACTAGAAGACTAAGCCTATCTGATGGAGCCGAAAACGGTACGGCGCTGTCTAATAGTTTCACCGACTCTATAAGTGGTCCTTAATCAGGACAAATACCTCACTGTTGTCCTAAAACTCGGCTGTTCAACGTTATATCCAAAGTCAACATCTCCTTTATATGCAACCTGTAAAGTACGCAATTCAAGGGGTTTAACGCCATCAGGTCCATCAGGCACTGCAGAAGGAGGACTAGCTCTAAGTTAAGGAAATGACGCAGTACCCCTCGAATAGAAACTGAGTAGGCTGTGAACAATCGATCGTGAGCTGCCGAAGAGACCTCAGAAAACTGATGAGTAGTCTATTCACTGTCATCCCTTCTCACTGCCTGCTGAGGAGGGCTTTAATAGCGCCCTAAACTATCATCTTCACTGACAGCAACACCAAATGGGAACATTGTTGCTTCACTGCCGTGCAACCATATTAATTTATTTGAATAGAGCTAGATAATAGAATGAAGAAAGAAATGGTACAAGAGCGTGACCTGGAGCTGGCCTACAATAAAAAATCGAGGTGCGTACACCTCTGGTATTCAGCCGGACAATCCAGATGGGATCTGACAGCATGAACACCACTGACATCGGCTAGCCCCCAGCTACGCAAAAGTAGGGTCATGTAGAGCCCATCCTGGAAGGCCAACAGCGCCAGTAGCACCCAAACACTTCGTAACATTCTTCATTCCTTTCTGCCATTTCGAATTCTGTCCACCTGTAGGTTTCCACCACTTAGAATTAGAGACGGAAAACAGCCCCCGTCCTGGAAAGCGGTAGCTCGACATTCGTAGCACATGGCCCAGCCAACTCAGCTTGCAGTATGGGATGCATTCATTAAGGGAAACGCCCTCTGCTTCATCAAAAACCCGTCTCCTGATCAGTCCATCGCAAGCCCGCTGGTTTCAGCTTATTCCAGCCATAATTCTGAGGTATCGGTGGTCAAAGACTTGAAGATATCCTAGATCTTCCACCCGAAGTGGTCAACTCCCACACCCGTGCAACAATGCTGCCGGAAATGTAGTCTGATGGACTCGTCTTTTAAGACTCAGTGAGATGTTTTTTGGCGCCATAAGTGGCGCAAACTGGTAAAATCAAGTCTGGCCTTCGGGATTCGTGTCACATTAATGTCAGAACTGACGGAGCTTCAGAGATGGGTGCAGTATTCCATCACCTTCAGTGTCACTCTTGAGTTCCTAGAGATATGTTCAAAGACCGCACGTCCTGCAGCATGACACTACACTTTGTGAGCACGAAGCACCTGCCGAAGAACTGGATGGCCTTGGTCAACTTTTCGAGTAATGCTTCCGCTTCCTGATATTTTTCAAAAATGAGAATAATGTCATCCACATATTCCAGGTCGACAAGGTTCTCGCTACGAGAGATCTGAACACCGGAGTTTTGGAGACCTTCCAGTGTTCCCCCCAATTATTTCATCAATGACCAAAACAATCAATTCAATTTCAATTTGTGGAAAACTTTACATACCTCGGTAGTTGTGTTAGCTCTGATGGAAGTGTGTCTGATGAAGTCAGTGCAAGAATCTCAAAGGCTCGAATCACGTTTGCTAATTTGCGTCACTTGTGGCGTCAAAAAGGCATATCACTACATCTTAAGGGTCGTGTGTACCAGGCTACAATAAGGGCTGTATTGTTGTATGGGTGCGAGACATGGCCTCTACGGACAGATGATTGTGAGGCGTCTCCAGGTTTTCGACCGCCGATGCCTCAGAAGCGTGGCTGGTTTTGGATGGCGTCAGCGTGTTCGTAACGAGGTGATTAGAAAACGGGTATTTGGTTGTGCTGCAGGTACATCGACTGGGGAAAACATCCAGCACCACTGGCGATGGCTCGGTCATGTGCTACACGCCGAAACACCGTCTACCGAGACGAATGTTGTTCTCCGTGCCTCCTTCAGAATGGCGCAAACCGCGAGGTGGACAGCGCACGACTTGGCAGAAAGGCATGAAAGAGATCACGAAGAGTTGGATGTTGTTGGTGTATACGCCTTCCAGGATAGGGTCCCCGTGACCCCACCTGTGCTTGGCTGGAGACGTTGCAAGAAATGGTGACCAATCAATGTCAGTAGCGTTCATGCTGTCAGTTTCTTTCCAGATTGTCTGATTGTGCGGTTGGAGGTGTAGGCACCTCAGAATCCTTGACATAGGCCAGCACTAGGTCCCCTCCCGCATCCACTCTTTTTCTTTTCACTATAAGGCTTTTAATATAATTATATATATTCATATATGAAATTAGACGAACTTTATGGTTATACCGCAGTGAAGTATCAGTGTCAACACTGATAGCAACAACGCAATATAAACTCTGTTCTTGCCAGACAAACTGACGTCATAGGTAGAACCATAGGTGTTGAAAGTCGACAAAAGCTGCCCTGGCCTTTCCAATTCGAGAAATAATCTCATCTCCAGCCAGTCCACCGGAAATGAGACAACTGCCCAGGTAAACAAATTTATCTACCACGTCGATGGGCTCGTCTGCAAGCATGACATTTGGGTTTGATCCCACCCAGTCTTGTAGCAACACTTTACACTTTGCTAGTGTGGACGTGCATGCCAAACCGTGGAAAGGAATTATTTAGGTTATTTAAAATGGTTTGCAATTATGAATTATCTGAACCAAGAAGAGCAATACAGTCCGCAAACTCAATGTCTGTGAGCGAACGTCCCGGGAGGATTTCCACCCCCGAGGTTTCAGAGACAGACACAGAAGTTTCAAGCAGCACATAAATAGTAAAGTTGAAGGCGAATTGTTAGAAAGGGAAGCATTGTTTTACACCACTGGACGTGGTGAACTCGAGCGACGGCTTGCTGTGTACTCATACACGTCTACAGGAGTTTGCATACAGTACCCTCATTAGAGATATAAATTTGGAAGGGACATCTTTGATCGACAGACACTGTTAAATTATCTGACGGTGGACAGAACCAGAAGCAGCTTTCAGATCAATAATGACTGTTGATGTAGGAAGTTTGAGGATGGTGCTTTTCAGTAAATTATTTGAAGGTCGATACATCCTTGGCCAGGGCAAAGCCCAGTCTGATTCTCGCAAGTTTTTCTCTCCCGATAATCCACCAACTTCGGCAAAATAATGCCCGAGAGCACCTTGAATGCCACGGTTACCAAGCTGATGAAACGATGGTTTCTCTCATTAAAGACAGGGATCCTTGTCGGAGTGCTCAATTCTAATAGTATTCCGTTTCCAATTTAGATCTTTCGTAGTATTGTGATCAGACTGCGCACAAGGGCTTTACCACCTTCTTTGAAAAGTGTGGAGTGCAGAGCATTTGGGTTCAGGTGTCTTGTCGTGTTGGCGAATTGATATTCTCCGCTGCATTACGGTGGGTTGGCGTCGAGTTCTTAAACAGATTGTGTTGAAGGAAGCTAGCTGAATTGCTCTTTAAAGTGTTCAGCTTATCGCCCAAGACGATGATATTGCGTGTGAATTGCCGTCCCGTCTTTTTAGCATGTTGTTTCGCTGACATTTGTCTTATTTTAATCCGAGCGATTAAATCGGCTAAAACAGGGCTCGGATGTTGTCTGAGGCAAAAGTCATCTCCACCTTCTGGGCCTTCTCACTCCATCAGACTTTCCTGGCATTCTTTAAGCTCTTGATTATCCGGCGTTTAAGGGATATGCGTGCATCATCATAATCTCTAGCCGGTAGCACAACTTTTCTGGCAACAGTAAGATCTGCCGATCGTAACGATATCCGAAGCTCACTTGGCAGACTCGAACGGCTTTGACGAATAGCTGTAAAAGCTGAGAGCAAAACGTATTTGACTTGCCTCCACTCACCTTCCAACCAATCCTCATCATCAGTACGACTGTGCCATTCCAGTAGCTTTGTAGCCAAATGAGCCGATACGTTTTGGTGTAGGTTTCGTCCCGTAAGTGCAGCAAATCCAAGCTGAAAAGCCTAGAAACACCGTACAGTTGTTACATCCTTATTGGGAATTATCACCAGTGCGCATCAGCACAGCCCGATACTGTTGAGTTACTGAAACTCGCCAAAGTTGACGAACGGAGTTGTTTTATTTCGGTAAGCATAATGTGGACAAGGATAGAAGTGAAAACCAAGCCTGCACAACGGCATGATGTGAGTCGACTTGCGTAAGCCAGAAAGAATGCCTGTCTTTAACGGAGGCTCGACATCGGTAACTGATAGTCATATGATTTGAGTCCACGACTGACCTGCAGTAGGTGGTCTACTGGTAACTCATTGTGAGCGCTTGTGCTGAAATGTGCACTGGAACAGGTGATGTTCTGCGCACACGTTCATAATCCATACTGTGAGTCTCCACTCCAATCTACCGTTCAACTTTGACGCTCGTATCGTCCAACATGATTAGTACATCAGTTTTTCACGATCGTCAAGCAGTCACGATAGATTCTGGTAAACCCCTTTTCTTAGATTAACAGCTGCAGTGCGAGGCGTATACTGACATAGATAAATACCGTTTACCGCATAGACCCGTACTGAGCTTAATTAAACCAGAAAACCGCACAGCGCAAAGACCCAATCCAGTAAGACGTTTTCAGCCTTTGGGCTGAGTGTAACTCCCGCACCCTGGATACAACAAGCCATTGCGTCAGGATCACCAGATACTCGAAGAGCGAAAAGTGGAACACCTGAGCCGTCCTGAGCGAATCGAGGTGTACGACCACAGTGATGTCTTGTGTGCGTGTGTGGAAGAAGCAACGGACATCGACAGAGAGAGAAAGTGAGGCTTCAGTAAGAGATGCTCGATGTCCAATTTTACACGGAGTAAGGACATTGAGGGTTGCAACGCATAACAGATCTCTGAAAATTAGCACGGGGTTATTTTGGTTTTCTTTTCTGGACGGTAGTTTACACACGTAACAATGATTAGGGGACCGGAACATGGGTTGAACTCAGTGCATCATTCCATGCATCGGGAGGCTTGGGTGAAGGCCAGTGGTAACCCGGACTGGAGAGAGCCGGGCAAAGGGACCAAACCTTCAGCCTTTGACTCAAAAGCCTGACCCACAACGGTCAGTTGGAGGACGTACGGTCTTGTCAGTGGACCGTTGTTCTAGTCTCTGACTCAAATGTGAGAGCGCCAAGGCGGCGGTTTTTAGGATTTTATCTCGAGACCTGCCTCGGAGCCAGTGACTGAGCAATCTGGTCACTTGGCTGCAGGGGGCTGATCTGGCCCGAAGGCGTAGGAATTAAGGCGGCTGTGGAAAACACACATTTTCTGACCAGCACCAAACTCTGATTTCAAAATTATTTCGAAAGTGCTGAATAATGCGCTGACGGACACAGCCAAGCAATGGGCGATCGAGGTGTGCGGGTTTTGGTGCAAACTTTCTCCAATCCGTCCTTCCTCGGATGAAGTTAGTCTCGCTGTTTTCTTGACTACAGATGATATCTGGTCGGTTAAAGGAACCCCCCACCGTCTTCACATTCCTGTCGCAGAGAACGATACAGACTTACCTCCAGGCGCCTCGTAATGCGACTCCTTGAAGTATGAGGACTCACTATTCTTCGTCGCACTGCTCACCGTTGGTTCTGTTGGGGTTGTGCCTTAGGGCACTGGGTTCCAGCCGGTGTAGCCTACAAGACCGTTGCAGCACTGAAAGCCGACTATTCAAAATCCTGAAGATGCCCCATATAACCTACCTGCAAAGGTCATGTGTCGCAATCAACCTACTGTAGGCTGACGCACGCGACACTTGAGATCCAGTGAAATGCCGTTTTGAAGCTACAGATGTCACAAACTGGTTAACGTGATTTGGCCATTCGAAATTCGTGCACTCATCTCAGCAGACATACATAAGAGCTAATACAACTACCGAGGTATTTAAAATTCTGCAAGACCTCCAGTGCCCTCCCTTGAATTGCAAAGGGCAAGTTCAGACTTCATGTTCCAAAGTATGACTTTGTATTTCGTAGGCCCAAGGCCGAAAGGCTTTGTGATGATGGTCAGCTAACCCAAATGTTTGTGAGTTAATTTTTTCTTCAGAGGTCAGGACGATTTGGTTTGCATACTTAGGACCGACTAGGTTTTCACCACCAACGACTGGAACACCAGAGTTCCAGCGTTCATCTCAGTATTTCATCGACGGCGAGGTTTAAGAGAACTGGCCGCCACGAACAGAGTGGACCTGACCGTGGTGTGGCGGTTTGTGTACCTGGGCGACCCACTGAACTATACTGGGGGTGTCCGCGTGACACTCACAGTCTCTCATACCAGATTGGTCCATGGGTAGGGGTCTGACGAACACAGTCTCCTGACCCTCCTGGTTGGGGGTTGGAACATGTGTGGTGACGTGTTCCGTAAAAATGGTAATGCACTTGCATTTCCAGCCCAACACCACTGCCTCGCGGTCAGGCTTTTGAGCCAAAGGCTTCGGTTGAGGACCCTAATCGTCCTCCTGTATAGGTGTGGGCGCCCTGGCAGTATCCCAGTCCTCGTACAACCAGTACAGCAGTGAAGCATCAGTGTCAACAATGATGTTGTTGTCCTAGATGGTGATGATGATGATGATTAACAGAACTGGAGAGAGCAAACATTCTAGTCTAACTTTTATAGGGAAGCTTTTAGAAGGCTTCACAAACTCCCACACACCCGGAGATATGCATATATAAGGACCGATTTCTGCTCACGAAATTCTAGACATCCTCTGCCGAGTGGACGTTTCTTCGATAGTAAATTCAATTACGGAGCTAAAGAGGAAGGTTGACAAGAGGCTGCCCGATGGACACTACTTTTCATGGACTCGGGAGAATACTCTCTGTAGAATTTAGGGCGTCCACGGGTGTTGGAGGATTGTGACAAAAAATGTTCAACTCATTCTTTAAGGATATCGAATGATGCTTTTAGGTCTAAAGAAAAGTAAAAACTGTTGGCCTTCTGTATGTGTCGGTTTTCGAAGAGATGTCATAAATTAAGGATGAGGTCAGTGCATCCCCGACCCGGACGGAACCCAGCATGGTTTTCACGACTCTCTCGCTCACGAATGCTAGTAAGGTGTACGTACGGTGATATCAGTTGGGGATTTAGAAGCGATGGTGATACTTTCACTATTCTGACACTCGGATCGAACAACTTTTTGAAGACGAGAACTGTAACGGACATCTGTCGTTCCTAGGATGTTATGTATGAGCTTCGCCACACCATTAACCAGTGCCTCACCTTCACCTGTAAACACTGCAGAGAAAAACAGCCAGTTTGTTGGATTTCATTTTTTACTTCAACTTCCGTTGGGACCTAGTAATCCACGCCCCGTCGTGAAGCTCTTGGCCCTTTGATCGTTATGCTGGACACTTCACGCCAGCTGGATTGTTCTTCAAAGTATTCCGCCCATCGGAGCAGACATCAGGACTTCGAAGGACGTCTGAGCCTCCTTTCTCTGTAATGAATTCACTGACCGGCAGCTTCTTGATCAGGTGTTGAAGAGAAGTTGAAAAATAGTTCGAATGTATCCAAACGCAACAACCTGCCCCATTTAAAGGATTTTTCTTGACAATAACTACTCCCACTGGAAGTTTTGGCACCAAGTACAGCTTTCGATATAACTCTCCAGTAATCGTAGACATCAGACGTCGGGCCAGCAGGTAAACGTTGGAGGAATCGCCCACACAATTTTTTTACTTCCGTATCCACGGGCTTCACAATGGCCAGGCAATACGTGTGTTCTGCTCTAACCTGAAACACATAGATGGATAAGCCCATGGTCGGGGTCTACACGTGTGCTTCAGAATGATCGACCTTCAAAACCGGTAAATAATGGCAATATGATCGGAGCGGGTTCGGTGGTGGGTACCACATTTCCGCCCTTCCAGACAATTGTATTTCAACGGATAAGCCTATGGTCAGGGCGGTTACAGTAAGCGTCCTCGCTTGTCCGTGCACCTCGTGAGTAATCCACTCAATTGAGCCTCAGCGGCACTACGCCCACCTACCTGCGACCGTGTCACCAGGGGCAGTAACGACATCTGAGCTTCAGCCTGTTGTGAAAGCACTCTGAGCGTCATGGAGACCGTCTCTCGTAAACTCGGAGCTAAATTCTGCTAAAACAAGCAGAAATAATAAACAGCGAGAGATGGACCAATCTTCCTTGAGGTCCTTTAATGGATGCGGCCAAACGAACTGCGCAGAGGCGTCAAAAATCGATACGAGAAGAGATACTTTTACTCCCCCCGACGTACCCAGCTGTAATGATTTCCACATCACAAGAGGTGCGCAAGCGGAAGCGGGAAGAGGACAACGGGATAGTCAATTCGACGACACTTGGTGCGTCTTGGATTCTTATACCTGACACACAACATAAATCAATGCAGAGGAAACCCATTGTATGAGCAAAGCAGCTTGTTGTCCTGCTTGTTTTAGAGTGCAAACATTAAGGATTTCGGTTTTTGAACATTGATTTCTTGTTTATGGACGTCACCGAAGACGTCACGAAGAGACTGGACCTTACCGTGGTGTGGCGGTTTGTGTACCTGGGCGACCCACTGAACTATACTGGGGGGTGCCCGCGTGACACTCACAGAGTCTCTCATACCAGGTTGGTCCATGGGTAGAGGTCTGACGAACACAGTCTCCTGGCCCTCCAGGTTGGGGGTTGGAACATGTGTGGCGACGTGTTCCGTAAAAATGGTAATGCACTTGCATTTCCAGCCCAACACCGCTGCCTTGCGGTTAGGCTTTTGAGCCAAAGGCTTTGGTTGAGGACCCTAATCGTCCTCCTGTCTAGGTGTGGGCGCCCTGGCAGTATCCCACCCCTCGTACAACCATGACATTCACAAATAACATGCCACATCGGCCGTCACGTGGTGCCATCAGCCGGGTCGCCTTACTTGCTGCATACAACAGGACGGGTAAGCGAAAACATGCTACTGCTGAAGCCTCCCTTCTTACACTTTCACGTTTTCCGTCTTCCACCCTCCCCCGCCCCAATTCTAATACTTTCTCCGCAGGTATCAGCTCTAGGACTGATCGGTTTGCCCACCCTGCATCACACTTAGCTGCAGATTGTGTACGTCCGAGTTCCGTTACATCCCTAAACACTTCGAAGTCTGTTTTCAAACCCCGAAAGCCTGTCTACTTAGCCACCTTTAATGTTCGTTCACTGAAGCAAGCAGGTCAACAGGTGGCTCTTGCTCGTACGCTGGATTCCCTCAGCATTGATGTATGTTGTCTGTCAGAAACAAGGACGCAGGACGCAAGTACCGTAATCGAACTGACTGCCCCCTCGCTCTCTTCCAGGTTCCGGCTGCGCACCTCTGGTGATGCAAAGGCCGCTGCAGCTGGATATGCTGGAGTGGGTATTGTACTGAGTGAACGAGCGGAAGCGTCTCTGCTTGATTGGATACCCGTTGATAGTCGCCTCTGTGCGGTTCGTTTGGAAACATCTGTAAGAGAATCTAGAGGAAGTGAGGTCCATCGCACCTTGTTTATTGTGTCTGCTTACGCCCCAACTGACTGTAGCTCTGAATCTGCCAAGGACAGTTTCTATGACGCTCTAGGTGCCCTTCTACAGCAGGTTAAAACCTCAGATATCGTTGTGGTTGCTGGTGATATGAACGCCCAGGTAGGTAGACTGAGCGCTGCTGAGGCCCGATTGGGTGGTCGTCTTGGTTTGGACACGAGACGCACGGACAACGGAGACCGCTTACTTCAGATGTGTGCCGATCACAGAATGTTCCTTTGATATGCAGTATATATATGCATATGAAACTAGACGAACTTCATGGTTGTACGGCAGTGAAGCATCAGTGTCAACACTGATGTTGCTGTCTTTGATGATGATGATGAACAGGGATGATAGAAAGTGAACAAAGCTGCCCACCCTACTGTTTGGACCTGCAAAAGGATTTGTCACAACTGGGTGGGGTAGAGGAGGGAAAATATGTGGAGGCTTAAGTAGGGTGGCATCGACAGCAGGAGATTGCGTCTAACTGCCCTACTGTACCCAGCATGTGAAGCGGCTCGGTTGATGGTGACACGCGATGACCAATGTGACATGAGAGCATTTTTGGATGCAAAGTTCATTGTTATTGGCGGCCGGACATACTGTCAGAGCGTCCACATCTAGACAGAGGACGATTAGGTCCCTTATCGAGAGCATTTAGCTCAAAGTCAGTGGGAGGGTGCGAACATATTAACCCAGTAGTATAAGATTTGCAGGGACAGTTTTCCGTGCATGGTTCACGCCCAACCGGGAGGAGTAGGAAACTGTGTTCGTCAGACATCTAACCACTGGCCATGTTTGAGTATCAAAGCGAAACCCACCAGTATAGTCCAATAAATCACACATGTACAAGGCGCCGTATCATGCTGGACCGGTTTCTGAAAGCATTCCGACACCCCTACTGTTCCCATCTAAGCTAAGATAACCTGGAGGAATCCAGCTTTCGTGCTTTCTTTGGATGGAACAGATTCTAGGCACCGAAAGGGTAACGATCATTTTTTCGCTGATTTTCGCACCATACCTCCAACAGTTCACTGAAGCTGCATTATAAAGAACTGATAAAATCCTAGTGGCCAAAGTAAAATAGTTATGGATCTCGAATGCAATATACTTAGTATACCCGAGAAATCAGAAAATGCACGTACATGAAGCGCATAAGAAACGCGGTAAGAGGTTGGCTAAGTCCGTGATGTGTCGAAGAGAAAGACAAACCAGGCGACCTATGGGCATGGGAAATGGCTTGTTTCAAAGAGCACAAGTAAACGAGAAAAATGACGAGCTATGCATACGTACCGTGCGGAGGATCTTCGCAACAGCAGGCCAACCCACGCCCAAAGCCAGACCATTTATGGTGTACATTACGAACCAACAATATCGGTTTGAAGAAACTAGTGTGAGAAAAAAGGAAATTGAGAAGTCAGAGCTTGATGGGGCTGGGAAATGTCTAGAAGTTAAGCAGAGTAAGCAAACAGGTCGAAGATGTGCTCCCTGCATAACTCGAAGTCAGAGGGCTGGTTTAAGTGAGCTGTCAGATTAACTTTATTCAGTCTTGTGACTAACGAAAAACCCAAGGTATCTAACGAACAAACACCAAAATGACTGTTAATGCCTCCTATGATATCAGCGAAGTCACCTGCACTTTGAAGCAAGTGATTTGCCAGTGCACCGAACGATCCGTTCGAAAAGACACGAAAATATGGCACAAGCTGCAACATCGTTACTTTATCTGCCGTGTTCAATGTGACGCAATATATAGTTCTGTAATTTTTTATCCTGCTACGGATACTAGTAGAACAGATGCATGCGCGTAGTAACAAACGTCCACGTTGATGACAATCAGAAGTATTTGTGGAGGTAAAAAAAATTGGATTCACTCTCATATGGTATGCATCTAACCATTAAATCTAACGGAACATGAGACGGGCAGTAACACGCCGGGCAGTGTTAGCTCAATACGCAGAAGCTGTAGCTGAAAATGACACAATGGCGCCAATAACTGTCCCTATTTGTCAATAACCCGAAGTCCTCGTCCAGGGAGTCAAGAGGCTCTTATGCTCCGTCGCCAAGCTCTGAGTGGCTGTCTCTGGGCTGCTTTAATGGAGCACCTAATTAAGTACAAATGGCTGACAAGCAGACGACCGTCCCAAGCGTAAATCACATCATCCGATCAGCATGATCGTGTCAGGTCACACAGTCACCTGAAAATTATCCCATTTCCGCTACTTTAGTCATCGGGTTGAGAACAGGACCCAAGTAACGGGAGCGCAAGATACAAGTCTCTCCAGAGGACGACTATCATCGTCATGCGTATCCGTCCATAGTCGGCGCCGGGCGAATTAAGCAGAGCGCACTGGCAAATTTACTAGACAGCCTACCAAAGACCTTAGAAGAAAAAACAGCAGATGGTAAAACGATGCAGATATAAAGCCACCACGAATCCAACAATCGAAAACTTGTGACTCACTTGCCATGAAGAAGAGAGACCCCGCAGTGGACCACAGAGTGAAAACAAAAACAGCCGAAGGATTGAGCTGGTCCATGAAAATGCCACTAAAGAGCTTCGTGATTGTGTAGCCTAAGGTCTGTGAACTCAGTATAACACCTACATAGAATGAAAGAATGACATGACTGACGAAGCAGTTGCAGCAGGCTGTGGTACAAAGAAGCAAAGTGAGGAGTAAGGACAAGCGAAAACAACAAGCGGCAAAACCTGCTTCACCCGATTCATGTCCTAAAAAATTACATGTTATCGCCCATGGTAGGAACGCTGAGGAAAACGCATTTGCCACAAAACCCATACCTAGTTAGCGCACAGAACACGGAAATGAGTGACGAATGCGAGGACTCACCCAACTGAGTAGCATCCAGCCTATTCCCAGGGATGGTGAGCTCAGCGGTAAAGACATCCTGTAGGGCCCGACGGGCAAAAGACAAGGAGGTATAGCCGATGAACAGCAGAAGTAAGAGTGATAACGGCCTTTCAGTCACATCTGACGTTGACATGAGCGTAGTTAGGCACTTCAAGAGATGTAAATGACACTGAAAGGCACAAAGAGCATCAGAGGTTAATTCAGAATGGGAAGACCCGGACTGAGTCCTGCGCTCAGTTTTGTGTGCCAATATCGGTCACCTCACATCACTGACCGGGAAAATAGTTCAGCTGTGAAGTTACTTTCCAAACCGGAAGCAGCATGAGAGCTTTACAGCACCATACCATTAGGTTAACTGGTTTAGATAGCAGATCTCGAAAAGGCAGACCGGACTAAAAATAAATCGCTTCATTCAAAAGGTCAGACCAAGTCTGTGTCCTACACTCAGGATGAGATTAAATAATGGATCAGCTGTAGCACACTTTCGATGCCCTGCTGCCATGCCACCCGAAGGAAGCACGAGGGCCGAGATACTGCCAGGTTTCTAAAGCTTGGGCAAGCAACCGGATTACATCTGGGGCTCATTCAGCAAACTATTTGATCTACAATCATCAAGTATCTTTTCCAATGAATACAAACGATAGAAAACGAACGGCGGGAAATCAGAATGTACCCAGTAAACACGCCACTGGTGGCATCCACCTATAGGTGGATGGAACTAAACTGTTGTTGAAGCGACGGTTTGGTGCTACCTACGCAAAGATACCTGGCGGAAAACGATTGGAAAACCAGAAGTGATGGGAAATAGTCAGCTCCATGTTGTGACATTTTACAACGTAATGCAGCTCAGCAAACTTGGGATGACTAACGGGCCACTGAAGTAATCAAATTGCTTTCATTGCGTTGAAGCGGTCAAGTTTTTGTGATAAATATGCACGCCCGTACAGTGTGTCGACAGCCGCTGAAGCAATGTATTGTTAGGACGAAAAAGCTATTAAGAAGGAAAGCTTGCGGAAACTGCGCGACAGACAGGAAACAAAACCAAGTTCAGACGTACCGAGTGCAAGGAATAGAGGTATGGTATGTGGGCTGCATATCATAAAGTTTCGTGGGGACAACGCCAGCAAAAATACAACAATGATGCGCACCTCCGTAGAGAGCCGACGGATCCGGCAACAGTAGAGGATTCGACCACCCGCCTGAAGGTCGGCAGGGCGAAATTGGCGTTCCTATTGGCTAATCGGCTAAACACTCACATTCCTGACCCTGCGCCCAGCACTCATTAAGACGAGATTTCAAGGTCACAGAACTTGGCCGCAAAGTCAGTGACGGTTTACGGATTCACGGATTGATACACAGGATCGAGGCTTTCGCCCAAGTTTTACTGGTCGTTTTTGTTCTTGTCGTTCAGCGGCTGTCGTTCACCTGAAAGGCACAAGTGGAAAAAGGGTGTAGCTTTGCTCTTTATTTCTCAGCGCGGGACAGTATGCTTGCCAGCACGAGGGCTCGCATAAATAGGTGTCTAATAGTCTTTTGAACTGGGTTCTAGAGGGAGCGTGGAAAACCGTCTGAGGAAAGTTAGCCCTCGCAGCAACTGGCAGAAATGCGAAAAAATTTTGCCTAGTGAAGGTGTGTGCTCTGAGCTTAAAAATCTTCTTAACATGTCCCCGCCGTGTGTTCGCTGGGTCAACGGTGAAAAACCTGTTGGCCAAGCCTTGTTCAACCATGGCCTCAGTAAGAATTAAGTCCCCTCGGGGGTGACGATACTCGAGGAGAAAGAGGTCAAGCACCGCGAGACGCATTTCGTAGTCCATGGACTTGAGACCGGCAACCATTTTCGTAGCAGCTCGCTGGACACGCTCAATGAGACTTACGTCTTTCGTGCGTCCTGAGTAGACAACCGGGTTGGCATATTCAGAAAGCGGTCTGACATAGGCCCCACCTCCATATGCTAACGGTCTGCTCTTGCTTCATTTCGATATTTCCCCCAAAAGGAAAAAGCAGTAGCAACTGTGCGTGGCGCCCGTGCCGGTTTGAGGGCGACCGCCCCTGCATCGGATATTTCTCGACGTCTACCACAGCGTCGGTTTTTCTTCGAGTGTTCGGACGTATTTAGACCCCACTGGAGTTTCTTGAGACGCGCCCTGCCAGTTTTGGGACAGGATACAGAGCGCGAAACATCGGAAATGTGGTCGGCACACTTACAGGCGAGTGGTACCCCGGTGACTATGGCACGTCACTTATGCTTTTTGATTCAGGAGAAGGTGAACGCAGACGGGATGTTGATGTCAATTGGTCGCTGATGGAGTGAAGGGAAAATGAAGTGGACACAGATGTCTGATTTTTGTTGTAGGTATGACAGGTTGCTTTCCTTCTGAAGAGGTGGGTAACAATGGGTCCGTTTGAACTTGATCAACAATTTACTGCTGTCTAGTTTTTCCTACAATGAAGTGGTCGACGTAGAGCAACTGATTTTACGGAGAATCCTCATTGACGGATGAAATTTTCACCTAAAGCAAGGCGGTTTCCAGTCCAAAAGGGCGAGTTTTTACGTACTGTCTCTCAGGGGAGGCGAGATTCAAATCGGTGTTCATAACCCGTTATGGAGTCGACCAAAATCTTGACGTTATCTGCTGATATCAATTTTTAATTGCACCAGCATTTTTATTTGATTTAGGGTGTAAACTTTTTTTCGAATTACTTTAGCCATATTGTTGCGTTAAAATTTTCTTTGCTATTAGGTTTACGGGGCTCCAACTTGGCGAAAATGAAGGCTCAGCGGTTCCTGGAAGATAGAAGGCTACGTCTCGCCCATGTGAAGACACCTTTTGTATGCTATACTCATATTTGGCGAAAAATACTTCAACTGCACTTTATAATCCGATAATACGTTCTATTTCTGCGGCTGATGTTTGCTTGTACTAAGTTCGTCAGTTAAGTTACAACCGAGCCAGTGAAACTCCTTTTTGGGTGGCAACGACTTACCATCAAATTCGGGTATCATTTCGCCTTTCATAGAATGGGGGCCATTATGGCGATGATTTCACATGTCAGCTTTACCACCACATGTCGAGCAGGTTATTTTACAACTATGTTCTTGTAAATAGGCAAGTAATCGTCGATAGGCTAAACGTCTGTTTCGTGTTGCTGCATTGCTGAGCACCGACGGCAAATAAAGAAATGTCTCTACCAACTTCATAAATGCATATTCAAAACGGGTTTGGGAAACCACATGACAAGCTGTTTTCCAAAGAATAGTTAATTTAAAGCCCGCAATAATATAAGATGAAATGGATTCCTTCCGTGCTCAAGTGCCAGTCTCCCCCGATCTTTCAGACAGGCGATTGTGATGAATCAAACGTTGCTCGTTCTGCCAAGCATCAACCTATTGTAATATTGCGGCGCTTGCCGGAAGTTTTTACCTCTGCTCTCGCACTGTCATTATCACACGGCACCGGGTCACCACATATCAGCTCGTAGCTATTTGCAGGGCCAAGTACTATCCTCAACAGGTGCTGTCGACAGAAATATCAAAATGAATAAAATTTCGAACAACTGAACAACATGGATGGCTAGTGATGAGACTAACGTTGATGCTATCTGTGTAACAGCTCACGTTATTAATGGGACATGCGAGTAGTCCGTGTTCCCGTCGAAAGTCCACTTCGCGTCTGATGGAAGGTAATGCTTAGTACGAAAATTGTGAAACTGATCCGCAATGTTCTTTCACAGTTGTGTAACAGTCAACAAATATCCGTGAATATTGAATAAGACGCGCGAGAATATTCAGTTTTGAAAAATGTGTGCACCTTAAACTGTCATGTCCAATAGCTTTTGATTGCTTAGTTGGTGTTTCCCAGTAAACAACTTCGCCGCGAAGGGTTTCCCTCCTTTCATTTGGTGCCGTGACCCGGATACGGATGGAAAAAACTTGGCTACAACATTCTGACCCACCGGCCGGCCGCCGGGAAGTTATGAAGCGGTTCAAGGCGGCCAGGATGGGGCCAGGATGCGACCTGACAGTGTTTTTGCCAGCCTGCAGCAGTGGTTGCATAGTGTCTTGCCAAGATTGGAGGCGATCGCTCGCCAGGAGCAGCTATTTAAACAATTTGTCGCATATGTGCTTGAGGATGTGGGCAATAAAAATGCACGTCAAGACACACCACTGATAGTGTAATACGAACGCAAGGTTGATTGGAGCTGCTTGTTTCCGGGTGCATCAATGACGTTTTCAAGCTCGGCAAAATTTACCTGCTAAAGAATTGCGCTGCACCACGCCAATGCACTGCTGTCAGTTTGCCAGCAAGCCAACGGGCGTGATTTTGAAGACAATCAAGTGAGTTCCATTGAGGAGTTTTCGCCAATAACCACGCCGTCTCTCTCACTATTAAATTGTATTTCAGCCGACTCTAAGGTTCCTACGGCCATATTGGCGAATGGCATGCATCTTATGCTCATATGTCAGCCACTCACTTTGCAACGGCCCCTCTTGTGTGGCGTGCTTTAGGCTTTTGAATTAGTGGTTATGTTCTAAAGGCCCATTATTTAATATTTCAAAAGACGGTTCCTTTTTTCAGAATAACCAACCCTAGGTTGCACACAAATAGCACTTTTGCAGGCACTATGCAGTCCATGAGATGTGTGGGGTCCTTGCGCGTGTCCACTCTGATTGTACTCACGCAACTATTTTCCCCCACCTTCGACCCTGGACTCTGGCTCACTCAAGTCCGTAGTTGCACCTACGAACCTTTTCTTCAGTCCGCCCGACCGCCTCTGGGCCGAGTTGGTTCTCACCCGCTTAACCTTTTATCGGATTTAACCCACCTACGTATTAGCACTATCTTCCCATCAATGATACACAATACACCTGACTTCCCTGCAACAGCTGTGTCCAATTAGATTCACTTTAAGCCATATTTGTGAGACGAAAATTGCCAGGTGTCTCCACTTTAAACTCTTTCACCACCATATCCATTTGGCTTTTTGTGGCCCCGGCCATTCACTCAACCGCCAACGGTCGCCCATGTCCAGCAACGAATTTTTAGTCTTAGTTCAAGCTTGAACCTGTCGTGCCTTACGCCCCATAGTTCTGGTTTTTTAGTTCCACAACTACGGCGACGGCATCGCAGGGACGTAGTGCAGCGCAATTCCTTAGCAGTTAAATTTTGGCGAGCTTGAAAACGTCATTGATGCACCCGGAAACAAGCAGCTGCAATCAACCTTGTGTTCATATTACAATATCAGTGGTGTGTTTTGACGTGCACTTTTATTGCCCACGTTCTCAAACAGTTACATAACTGAGCAAAAATTTCCTTTTTGCACTTTAGGTGACCGACAGAGTTTTCTTTCACGATGTCTACGCACATGAATGGTTATCTCGGAAGCAGTTTTCAAAAGTTCTTGCAGTTAGAATCTCTAAAACAGTCACACATCTGGCCGTCACTCTTAATGAAGACTTGCGGTGATGGGTTGAATACAATAAAGTATGGTCACAGACCTTCATGGGAGCGTCATCCAAACTTTTTCCTATAGTTCCGACGCGATGATCAGATATACGAACTGCTCTGATTCTGCAAGCAGCTGTAACCTCCCTCTCCTCTTTCCTCCTGCCCTCCCTATAATATCCGCAATTCTGAGGTTTGGCTTCCCTTCTTCTAACTGTCAAACTGTCTTCAAATATAAATTTCTTCTAAGCCTTTGTTTCAAACTACTGAACAAGGTCCCCTGCGAGCTCCGTGTTATATCATCTCGTTTAGATTTTCGAAAGACCCTCGATTCTATTGAGGGAGCCGGGCGGCTTTTCGCGCCATAGGTTACACTAGACACTTTCTCAGAGATGGACACCAAGTCCTTCTAGCTTCCGCTCTCCTCTCAACTGTCCTATTACTTGGTCTCAGCACAAATCCTCTAGAGCCAACCCACACCTGAGGCAGCTACCCTCCCAAGCAATCTTGTCCATAAATCACCATTTTATCTATCTCTTATACAGACGTTCGCTTCCTGCGACTACATCTGCACCTGCCCTATGAAGCGTAGGTGTGTTGCAGAGTGTCTGGCGCCTGCCATCACGATTGTTTTCATGCACGTTTCCACTGATTCATTATATTTCCTTGCCCCCGGCCTTAACCTTATTTGCGCAGTCAACGCACTCCTTGGTTTTTCAAGCCGGGTCCCAACCCTGAATAATTCTGTCAGCACTATTTAATGTCTGGTGCTTTGCTTTGCCTGGAGTTAATCAACATTGACCAAACAGAAGCTTCACCTCCCCATTGTTCTAAACCATTCCGCACCCTTTGACCACCCGCAGTGCACGCGCATCAAATGGTGGGTAAGAAGAGGCGCAATGAAGGAAACACCTGTTTGGTTATACATCTTACTCATTCACACACAAAAAACTGCGGTGCGCCTCTATTTGGCACAATGTTTCACACCAATGCTTCGTCGTCGTTTAGCTATAGTACACAGGCTCTGAACATCTCCATTCTACCCCCATGGCCCAAAACTTAGCTCCGTTCCCTTTCCCTTCTCGGCTTGCCTCGTTCAGTGGCTCTTTAAAGTCTGCTTGTTCAAATTGACTGAGCTGTTTTAGTTCTCACCGGCCCATTTTCGCATGGTTGTAGCACTAAAATATACAACGGCTGTTTGATAAGCTCACATAAAACGGGAAAAAAATTGTCAGAAAAACTCGCACATAGCAGTCCAATCCACAGATAACAAGCGGACCTGTAAGACTGGACGTCTGGTTCGCTGCGTATACCCCTAAAAGATTCGTTGCACTATTCTCTTCGTCACTGGAATTGGCAACGTGCCGCACAACTTGCAGACCAATAGCCCAGCAGAGCAACTAATACCAGAGCACCAACCCATTATCAAGAACGTTTAGGTGACATTCAAACAACTAGAGTAATTTGTGGGTAGTATGGTGAGATCTGGTTAACGCGATCGATATTTCGTCCCGTAAGGGAAGTTGGTCTACGCCGAAAGCCACAGAGCTCTGAAAAGCTATTTCGTCCACATTTAGAACAATCACGGATCTCAAAAAGGATTCGAAACCGCAACTTTCTGGCTACAGCTTGAGAATTTGTCACTCGGGGCGCAAGTCAACAAGTGACTACATGAAGTGGATTCCGTGACTCAAGGATGAGTTATACCATATCCTGTCTAGCTGCGAGCGAATTGCACTGTTGATGAGTCGCTCGTGGCCAAACGGTTTAGTTTTCAACTACTAGCCGGCATGTCGCGGAGATTTGTGAGATACACCATGCTGATTACCATCAATAAGGGTAGTGCTTCTCAGTCATTCGGCAAGAATTGACTTCAATTACAGAACTAGATTTCGATTCTAACTGAAATTATCTCACCACTGTGCAATGTGGCAAGCGGTAGCAACATGCACTTCAGTTTGCGCGTCAGTGCTTGAATACGACAGACAAATGAGACAATCTTAGAATCCGAGTTTCGAGATTTCTTAACGTCGGTGCCGATCATCGAATCATACAGAAAGTCCATCATGAGTCAGCTCCTCGGCTACTGGATTGGATTCATCTGGATACACTAGAATAAGAGTGGTTTATAAGTGCTTTAGAGTGTGCATTTTCACAAACTCAGTATGAAATATGGAACAATGAAGTATGAAACAATAGACAATTAACACAGAGAATTGCGAAATTTGAGTACACACGCTGTGAAACTATTGTGTTAACAAGTTAATGGTTAGCTTTAGTTGAGCCTTACAGAGTAGCTGAATAAAAAACATGTGTAGTCTTCGCACACGCCAAGCGACGAAATTACAGGACCATCAATCTTTCCCACCGTAATTCTATTCCTGTTCGATGCAGTTAGATGACACTGAGTCAGCAGGTGACACATCAAATTCAGAGTTTAAACAATAATAATTTGACCAACTCATATAAAAACACCAACAGGTGAGAAATGGGTGAGGTAAAATCACTGCACCGCCACGGTGTGCCACCTCGTCAAGAGAAATTGTGAAGATATTTTCGAGTCATTTGGTCTAACCAAAAAAAGACTCCCGTCTTAGTTTTGCTTAGGGGCTTTGAGGATACCTACCACTAACTCGGTTTTCGGGTTCTCCACGTGAACATCTTTGTGCATTCGTCGGGTTAGTATACTAAAGTGGGTCTCGCTCGGATGGGAATCGGAACTACAATTTGGTCAGTCCGACAGATTCAGGAGCTTTTGACGATATGAAAGGCGCGAGCCACTACACCGTCATGTTCAGATCCCCACCCCAGAAACCTAGTCGTGGCAACAAGGGCCAATATGAAAAAAAAACCAACGGTCGGACGTACGTTGGATCACTCATTCAGCCTATGCCCCGTCTGAACGGCGCGCGTGATTTGTCATTTTTAACATAAGGTATGAATCACCGAGGCTACGAACTCAAGTAAAGCTAGTGAGAAAAAAGCTCCAATGCACAAAATGTGCTTGCTGACATTTTCGACTGAAAGCTGTCATGTTTCACTCAGAACGGATGTGGGCCTAAGCTCTAGCTATTAGCACACACCAGTGACCTGTCAACTGCAAGGACGGGGTATGGTTGCCGTCCATCTGGATCGTTTTGACCTCAAATTTGCACAGCCAGAGAGGTAGGAGGCGGGAACTGAGTCATAGCCAATCAACTGACCACAATGGTGACAAACGTGATATTCATTCACATCCTCCCACCCACGCACCCCCACACAGCCAAATCAAGCCAGTAGAGATTCTACCATACAGACGCGCGTGCACACACACACACACACACACACACACACACACACACACACACACACACACACACACACACACACACACACACACACACACACACACACACACACACACACACACACACACACACACACACACACACACACACACACACACACACACACACACACACACACACACACACACACACACACACACACACACACACACACACGACCGTGATCTGCAAGTTATCAACAGCCAGTGGTATCAGAGCTAACGTCGCAATTCAACAATGCGTTCCTCTAGTGTGTAAATCAGTTTGATTACGTTACACCTAGAAAAAGGCTAGCTAAAGTACCCTGAGAGTCGGGCACAATACCCAGTTACGCAAGCGTACCATCACCAACCACATGGTATTCAGTCGCTTAAAAAAACAACACCACTAGGTATTTGCGTAAGCAGATTGGTAAACTCACTCTTCCAGTATGGCGACTGCCTTCGGTTTGAAGATGTAATCTGACTCATACTTGCCTAGGACTGACTGCTGAACCCGACTGGCCAGGCGTGTGTAGAGGACCACTTCAACTGTCATTTGACGGTTAGGCAACGAGGTGATAACTTCATTCATTCCTCTGGTTGTTGAATGACTTGCCACACTCCCGGGAGCATTGCTCATCATACTCGCTTCTAAAACCAGAAGTACAAAAGAATTGCGCTGCACCACGCCAATGCACTGCTGTCAGTTTGCCAGCAAGCCAACGGGCGTGATTTTGAAGACAATCAAGTGAGTTCCATTGAGGAGTTTTCGCCAATAACCACGCCGTCTCTCTCACTATTAAATTGTATTTCAGCCGACTCTAAGGTTCCTACGGCCATATTGGCGAATGGCATGCATCTTATGCTCATATGTCAGCCACTCACTTTGCAACGGCCCCTCTTGTGTGGCGTGCTTTAGGCTTTTGAATTAGTGGTTATGTTCTAAAGGCCCATTATTTAATATTTCAAAAGACGGTTCCTTTTTTCAGAATAACCAACCCTAGGTTGCACACAAATAGCACTTTTGCAGGCACTATGCAGTCCATGAGATGTGTGGGGTCCTTGCGCGTGTCCACTCTGATTGTACTCACGCAACTATTTTCCCCCACCTTCGACCCTGGACTCTGGCTCACTCAAGTCCGTAGTTGCACCTACGAACCTTTTCTTCAGTCCGCCCGACCGCCTCTGGGCCGAGTTGGTTCTCACCCGCTTAACCTTTTATCGGATTTAACCCACCTACGTATTAGCACTATCTTCCCATCAATGATACACAATACACCTGACTTCCCTGCAACAGCTGTGTCCAATTAGATTCACTTTAAGCCATATTTGTGAGACGAAAATTGCCAGGTGTCTCCACTTTAAACTCTTTCACCACCATATCCATTTGGCTTTTTGTGGCCCCGGCCATTCACTCAACCGCCAACGGTCGCCCATGTCCAGCAACGAATTTTTAGTCTTAGTTCAAGCTTGAACCTGTCGTGCCTTACGCCCCATAGTTCTGGTTTTTTAGTTCCACAACTACGGCGACGGCATCGCAGGGACGTAGTGCAGCGCAATTCCTTAGCAGTTAAATTTTGGCGAGCTTGAAAACGTCATTGATGCACCCGGAAACAAGCAGCTGCAATCAACCTTGTGTTCATATTACAATATCAGTGGTGTGTTTTGACGTGCACTTTTATTGCCCACGTTCTCAAACAGTTACATAACTGAGCAAAAATTTCCTTTTTGCACTTTAGGTGACCGACAGAGTTTTCTTTCACGATGTCTACGCACATGAATGGTTATCTCGGAAGCAGTTTTCAAAAGTTCTTGCAGTTAGAATCTCTAAAACAGTCACACATCTGGCCGTCACTCTTAATGAAGACTTGCGGTGATGGGTTGAATACAATAAAGTATGGTCACAGACCTTCATGGGAGCGTCATCCAAACTTTTTCCTATAGTTCCGACGCGATGATCAGATATACGAACTGCTCTGATTCTGCAAGCAGCTGTAACCTCCCTCTCCTCTTTCCTCCTGCCCTCCCTATAATATCCGCAATTCTGAGGTTTGGCTTCCCTTCTTCTAACTGTCAAACTGTCTTCAAATATAAATTTCTTCTAAGCCTTTGTTTCAAACTACTGAACAAGGTCCCCTGCGAGCTCCGTGTTATATCATCTCGTTTAGATTTTCGAAAGACCCTCGATTCTATTGAGGGAGCCGGGCGGCTTTTCGCGCCATAGGTTACACTAGACACTTTCTCAGAGATGGACACCAAGTCCTTCTAGCTTCCGCTCTCCTCTCAACTGTCCTATTACTTGGTCTCAGCACAAATCCTCTAGAGCCAACCCACACCTGAGGCAGCTACCCTCCCAAGCAATCTTGTCCATAAATCACCATTTTACCTATCTCTTATACAGACGTTCGCTTCCTGCGACTGCATCTGCACCTGCCCTATGAAGCGTAGGTGTGTTGCAGAGTGTCTGGCGCCTGCCATCACGATTGTTTTCATGCACGTTTCCACTGATTCATTATATTTCCTTGCCCCCGGCCTTAACCTTATTTGCGCAGTCAACGCACTCCTTGGTTTTTCAAGCCGGGTCCCAACCCTGAATAATTCTGTCAGCACTATTTAATGTCTGGTGCTTTGCTTTGCCTGGAGTTAATCAACATTGACCAAACAGAAGCTTCACCTCCCCATTGTTCTAAACCATTCCGCACCCTTTGACCACCCGCAGTGCACGCGCATCAAATGGTGGGTAAGAAGAGGCGCAATGAAGGAAACACCTGTTTGGTTATACATCTTACTCATTCACACACAAAAAACTGCGGTGCGCCTCTATTTGGCACAATGTTTCACACCAATGCTTCGTCGTCGTTTAGCTATAGTACACAGGCTCTGAACATCTCCATTCTACCCCCATGGCCCAAAACTTAGCTCCGTTCCCTTTCCCTTCTCGGCTTGCCTCGTTCAGTGGCTCTTTAAAGTCTGCTTGTTCAAATTGACTGAGCTGTTTTAATTGCCTGGCTTTTACCCCGACCGGATTCGGCATCTAGAAGTTATTTATTAATGCGCAAACCGTTTGGTGGCTTATCACCCTACAGATCTGGTAGCATGCACGAGGGATGAGGAACTCGAGTGGTGTACGGACACGCATTGCAGAGAGGGTCGACCTGTAACGTTGCACCATGGTGTGTTCGTGTACTCGCCATATCTCCAGTAACACAGGAGCATCGCCGATCGCCGATGATTCTGAGGCTGGTATTTAACTCAGGAAATATATAAAAGGGCACCACCGTTGTTGTTCTTCTGTACCTGGTATGGATCTGTCTCGGTTGTCATTTGTCTAGCAATACAAAAAAATACGAGCGAAGTACAGCTTTGTTTCGTTTCGTTTAGAAAATACGTATGGCGCAGACTGAAGGTACGCTGCGAGGCTCACGTGTAGCAACACCGTGAAAGGCGTTCCCACCTTAGTTTTAGGTGGGTGAACACCAGCCCAAGTCCACTACAACAGCCAGACAACACAAACGTTCAGCTACTTGCTCTCTGATGCGATTATTTACACACAAAATGTAATGTTCGTACCATTTCCTAAATACCGGCAGTCACGGCTAGTGCCTGTTGGCCGTTTTTGCCACGCGCCATTCTTTGATTGCAGCTGATAGTACTGATCCGGCGACTGACGAACTATACACTTGCCTTTATGGTAAGTTCACGTAGTAGCTCCCAGTTTAACTACAGTCATTCTGCATCTTTTTGGAAGCTGTTGCTTAACCGTTTATTATTCGTCTGCTGTCCCTATTCTCATTAACTCCAAGTTACATAACACAGACCCCATGATTGGATTCTTTAGCTGACTCTTTAGCTAACTGATACCGCCTCCCCTGTCTAAAGCACCATGTGATCGCCCGTTTCAGCTAGTCGACCGCTAGCCTTCCTGCTCGCTGTCTCGGCGGCCACGTTCTTACCTCCCCAAAATTGTGCAACCACTCTTGCCTTGGCCTTACGCATTCTGAAGGACCAATGCTCAGGGGAAACATGAGACACACCTCCTACCACCAATGATAATCTCTTGCATCGTTATCTGAATGTGCTGCATACATGCCGAGCAGAAGCTCACTAATAACGCTTTGTTGTGCCCTCATAATACGCCGTCAACCTCAAATAGCCCTTGGTTCCTAGGTCATCAGATTGCTGGATTGCTGTCATCCCCTCTTAGATTTTTCTATTGGACATCGTTTTGTCTGATGCCTCCCGGAACTCACCAAACGCTTCTGATCTCATCCAAATCCTCTCCCTTCTTCCCAAGCTTCAAACTTCGGCTGTAGTTAATCCGAACGCCCCGCATAGCCGTTACCCGTTCGATCTATCTGGCCCCCGGTCTACATCCACATGGTCCTGCAGCAGAGTCAAAACTACTCGCTACTCTACATCGGTCTGACTCTACCTTTGTCACTCCCCTAGTCTAACCCGAATCCGGCCGCCACAAGAAGGCGCATCCCCTGTCCAATAACCGCAACCTTGACGTCCGTTACAGGGGTGTCCAGAAACCGAAGCAGGTCCGTGTAATGATGGCATGGCACCGCCACACCCAGTCTAATTGCGCTAGTGCACCGGAGGAAAGCTTAGTTTGTCTGGCTCAGGCTTGATAAAACGACCTTGCAGAACGTCCAGAACAAAACTGACAATATTGCTTTGCAACTTCATCACCTGCCATTCCCAGAACGACAATGTCATGCTAACCTTTCCCCAACTAATACAGGCTCGTTTGCCAATTTGTCATTCGTGGCCGCAATGTTTCCAAAGACTTCCCCCTCATCGAATTTTCATTCGTGCCAATGCAACTGTAGTGGTCTGGTAACACAAATAGCTGCTTCACCAGGAGTGTGTGACGAAGAAATAAAAATATTAACGCTAAATTGAATACACAATAATAAAGAGTTCAGATGGAACAGACTCACTAAGAATTGTTCTCTTAAAAATAGTTCGTCGTTGGCCCAAGTCCGCGAATCAATAATAATCCAATCATGGTTTTCCAAGGGTCTACTTCCGAAAAGTTTTCACATATACTAAATTTCGGAGATGGCCTGAAATATTCTGCCATCATAGTTAGCACATGAAACTCGCGAATGCCTGCTGCTAGCGCGAGCGAAATCAGAAGAGAAAACCGAAGCACGTGCCCACATTTATATTGTACAAATGCGTGCATTAAAAAAACGTCTATGCAATTGACAAAAGATGTAATGTTGTAATGGAGGCAAAAAAAGATACAGAACACCATACCACCGATATTCGTGACCATAAATTCAACATCCTCTACGGGGTGTACAAAAAGCAGTGTTTATCGCATCTTGTTTTCGTTGAATGCGCCTTCCCTCTGGAATAGAGATCCCGAGTCCTTGAAATGTGGCGCCCTTATGCTACACCATATTAGGTACTACTAATCCCGAAATTCATCGCCAGAAAGGTGATAAATGACTCGCACTTCACTTTCAACCACCCCCCAGATCTGCGGACTACTTGCCACCGTTTTCTACCAGCCTCCGACTTTAAACTCATGTATAAACGCATTGAAACAATAGAACCATAATCCAAATGCAGGTTGCGGTCGGACGGGAATGGTAATCAAGAGCTAGATAGAGTTGGCTGAGCCGCTCGAAATAACAGAATACCACATCGATTGGATAAATGTGTGGCAAACTGGTTTAGGATTTAAGAGGCCATGTCCGAGGGAGCAGACAAATATGCCTCAGAGGTCCCTTCGGAGCCCTCGACTCAAACCCGACGTGCAGCTATTAAGCCTGCTAACCTCCCTGGTTACACAACTCTCGGCTCCTCACCTTCGGAGGCAGCAGAGACAGTGTTGAAATGCTTGTCCACAAACTGTCTTAGCCTCTTCAACAAACTTTGTGACATTAAACAGTCAGTTTGTCTTGAACAGCCGTCCAATATCGCACTCACAGAAACCTGGCTCACACCAGATGTCTCTGACGCGGAGATCTCAATAGACGGCTACCCTATTTTTCGAGCTGACTCAAAACGAGGGAGAGCTGGTGGAGTTGCTTTCTACTTACATGCGGCCCTGCCAATCCCGATTGTCCTCCCTGATACCACTCCTGCACATTTCGCGATGCACTGTGAATTCAGGTCTCACTGCGCGGGTCCGATTCTCTCCTTCTCGGTGTGGTCTACCGTAGCCCCTCGAGTCCTCCGGAAGATGACCACTTCCTCACACGAACCCTTGGGCAACTCTCCTCCAGCTACCACTTCACTCATCTCCTGCTGGTAGGTGACTTCAACGCTCCAAAGGCCCCCTGGACGGAGCTCCAGTGCGTCGGATCAAGTGGACCCTTTACAGCGGCGTTGACCGAAGTCGTTCAACAAAGCGCTTGGACTCAACATGTCGTTGCACCCACCAGATACCGCGCGGGCCAACAACCGTCCCTCCTGGATTTGGTCATCACCAACGAAAGACATTTCGTTGATCAGGTGACAATTAACGCTCCACTGGGACATAGCGACCACTGTGTGCTCACCTTTGATTTCATCTGCTATTCGGCCAGAAATCCCGAACACCAAACGTGGATTCGAAACTTCTGCCGTGCAGACTTTTCGGGAATGCGCATCTTTCTTAACCAAGTTAAACTGGGGCCAGCCTCAGTGGAAGACTTATATAGGACTATTGTCCAGAAAGTTCACGAGGCGGACGCGATGTTCGTCCCAAAAAAACCAGCACGCAGTCGGATGAGCCGTAAACTACCCAAAAGGATCCGGCGTCTTCTGGAAAAGAGGTCACAACTATTTCTCAAAAAGTTGACTACAGGAGACACAGAAGATGAGCTGGCATTTCGTAAAATGCGGAACCGCTGTAAATCGGAAATCCGCCAATGGAACATACGAAAACAAGCCACCATTCTAGACCTCGCCCGGAAGAACAGAAATGTGCTGTTCAAATACATGCGACATCGCCGAAGAAACAAGCCATCCGCGTTCTCCCTGAGGGACAGGAACGGGGAACCCACGAGTGACCCAATAGTGGTATCTGAGTTCTACAGAGATCACTATGCAGGTCTGTATTCAGTCCCAGCGTCCTCGTCACATCCAACGTTGTCAAGGCGTACCTACGAACGGCCTCTAACCGACTTGGTATTCACGGTGGAGGACATTCGTCAACTCCTGCACAAGATCAACCCATTCTGCGCGTTGGGGCCCGACGAAGTCCACCCAAGGATCCTGAAGGAAACGTCGTACACACTGGCAACTCATTTCCATCTGCTGTTTCGTCAGTCGCTTGACGAAGGCCACCTTCCCTCTGTTTGGAAGGAAGCGATTGTCACGCCAATCTACAAAACTGGTGACCGACTATCGCCTGGCAGCTACAGGCCTATAAGCCTCACTAGCGTGCCATGCAAGGTGATGGAACGCATTCTGAAGCGAGCCATTCTAGATCACCTTACTTCCAACAACTTGATTTCTCAAACTCAACACGGATTTCTCCCAAACCGTTCCTGCGTGACGAACATGCTCGTATTTATGGACAGCTTAACCCAAGCCAAGGACGAGGGACTCATATCGGATGCCATATTTTTCGACTTTTCAAAAGCATTTGATCGAGTCCCACACGTCCCTCTGCTCCACAAACTCGAGTCTTACGGGATTCAAGGGAAAATCCTACACTGGATCAAGGCATTCCTATCAGACAGATCATTCCGAGTGAAAGTAGGCTCGACCTACTCTTCTGCGGCGCCGGTCTCCATTGGAGTTCCTCAGGGCTCCGTTTTGGGACCTTTGCCGTTTCTGATATACGTCAATGACCTTCCAGATGTTATTTCAAGTCCATGTCTACTTTTTGCGGACGACTTGAAATCGTGGAGTTCCAATGCCAGTGCCCTCCAAATTGATGTAGACGCCGCAAAGCAGTGGTCGCTGGACTGGCACCTTCCTCTGAATGACGAAAAGTGCGTCCATATGTCATTTGGAGGAGACTCAGCGAACTCCTTTGTCATGCATGGTGAGAAAGGACCAGAAGACATCACGAGGATAGATGCCAAAAAAGATTTGGGTATCTGGCTCTCTCCAAACCTGTCCTTCTCACTGCACCTTGAGAAATCGGCTCAGAAGGCATTCGCAGCCTAGTGATTTGAGCTCGGCGCCCGGCGACTTATCGTGAACAGTCCAACTCGGCTTTGCGGGAAATTCCGTGATCACTATATTAATACATTTTTAGCTACCTTCCTTCGTCTCCATTGAGGGCTGGCAGAGTCTGTCGTGCCTTTTGGCATGTAACACTGGTATGAAGAGCAAACCAAGTACCAGCATAAGGGGTGAAATTTCTCTCGTTTTTAGCCCCTTCAAATTTATTTGCAAATTCTCTGGCATACTCAACACCCCACTGAATTAATGTGTATCATCCAGTTCGCGATCTTTTGCACAAGTGTACGGGGTGCCTGGTGCTTCTTTATCAGTTCGCTCGTTTTTTTGCCACGGTGTACACGTGCTCGAAAGCATGAGCCAGGTTCTCCATTAAAACTATGGGCCAAACGTGACGTATGTGGATGGAACGGTTGTCCGCCGAATGTAAAGCGTGGAGTGAAATTTCACTTGCTGGACTTGATGGTTCACGGTTTTCAAGAATGACCAGATAAACCGATTGTCCAATTCCACCGACCCTTTGTCTGTACCAGATGACTGCACCTTGGAGGTACTATGCATTCTACAGACAACAGAACCCAATCCAACGAGGAAACCAGTACCTCACCTGCACTGTGCACGCTATGTAAGCATCGCAGGGCAGTGGTTTTCCGAAAGTAGCGGTTCACGACAATCTGTGGACGCAAAACAGAAGGAAACCTAATAAGTCGAAACCCAGTAAGCAAGGTTGTACATCACCAATACTTACATATGAATCACTCAAAATGGTAGGCGCCGTATACTACACACCCCCAAGGCGAAAACCAGTGCGGATTTTTCTTCTACTTGGAATACCCGAGAACAAATTAGCATTCTTTTCTAAAGGTTTTGGGATGCTGCTTCGGAAGCGGTCTGGACAAAAACCGATACTAAGAGCTTCGCTAAACGAGTGCACAGGGCATTCCGTTTCAGGTTCGCGGGATGCGAAAAAGTACTCAACCTCTGTGATGCTGCAGTCAATAACTCCAAGATGTGGACAGGCGCATAAGATAGTCCAAAGTGATCAGCTGGAGCTAGAGTTTCCAAAATAGCCGCGTCAACAAAACTGACTAAATCGCTCCTTAGTGCTGTTGTTATGAAAACCTGTTACGAATCTCTTCCCACAGAATGACTACAAGGAAAGGGATGCAAGCGAATTTTCGGTCTTCTTGTCGCTCCTCTCCAACTACCCTGTGGGAAAGGATGAGGCGGTCCGTTACTATTCACAAGTTCTTTCCGAATATAGCGCGTATATCCAGCGGCCACCCTTTAGAGGCGGGAAAGTGGCGTCACGCCGGTTTCGAGAGGGGTTGCGTGAAATATGCCCAGCTCTATGGTGATACCGTCGATCCTTGACTTTTCGCCAGTCCTTGCTTCGCTAGAGGCGTATTGGTCGAACCAATTTTTACTCCAAATTTCAGCTTCCACTCACCTGTGCCAGACCCACTGGCTGTCAATGACAGTTACACTTCCGTTAAGGGAAACCTGGTAAGCACGGGACAACCCGTATATGTGGAATCGCCTTCCGAGAACACGAGTTTCCAGATGGCCCCGACCGATTATGTTGGAACACGCGAACAAACCAACCGGCGGATTGGCCATAAATGTCCTACAACCACTGGTCAGCTTTCCACTAGGAAACTAACCTCCGTACTCATTAAGGAGGTCACCGTGAAAAGAAATCACAGATGATCTTTTTCCGGAAAGCGCGGAACTATCGGCCCCCAACTCCACTCCGTCGAAAGCTGTCAGCCCAGTTGAGGGTGAGTTCGTCATTCTCAGCTCCGAAGACCGAGGCCATAAAACCAACAGATTGTACATGAAGATCCGATGTACATCGAGTCGCGGATGAACTGGCAGTCAGTTTGTACACAGCCAGTCAGTCATTCAGGGGGGCGAGATGGCTCAGTGATGAGAGCGCGAATTTACTGCCCGGAAGGTCTGTGGTTCGAACCCGACCTCTGCCTCTTGACTTCCCTTCTCTAGGCTTGGGCAGCCTGGCAGTATCTCAACCCTCGTGCTTCCTTCTGGTGGCACGGCAGTCAGGCATAGGAAGGATGCCACAGGTGGACGATTTTTTAAACATTCAGCTGACAAACCTTGCACCGAATCGCGGTGGTTCCAGCTGCTAGAACTCTGTTCTCCGAGGAGAAGGGAATCAGAGGCGATGGCCCAATTTGTGCACTGACGATCAGTGGATCTGTTTGCCTACTATAGCAGGTCGTGAAAGCTATGCAGTGAATGCGATAGGTTTGGTGCAGAACCACTATTGACTGCGTAACAGTCATATCTGTCAACGTCACTAACCATTAGTTTGTCTCGTCCCGCTAACTCTACCCGGAGTGACCGTAGTTACCAACGCCACTCAGTTAACTGCTATGGACTGCCATGCTTCGTTTCTAAGTCGTAGATTAACCGCCTCTAGGTCATCACCCAAGGCTGTGCGAAGATGTGTTTACGGGGCAAACGGTCCTCTTGCATACGAAACACATGGTGTAATATGCTTAACTTGTGAAGAGTTACCAGCTAATCTTTCTAGAACGAGTGGATTTTCGTGCAAGCCATGTGATGTACCTGAACTTTACCGATCTAATGTTCTCATAGGAGACACTGATGGTGGAAACACAAGGATCCTTCCAGGGCCTTCCACGCGCAGCTGCCACGTCCCCGACCCATAGAGCTGGAGAAATCGGACCGCGGCATTGTACATTCTATCCTTGGCAGACAGCACTTCGGTGCCATAAGTGCCGTAGGTTAGCACACCGCTGTCCTGGTCTTCCCAGTTCAGGAAGTGGCTTCGTTTCTCACCACTCCGCCTCTGCCCAAGTAAACGAGTCTATCTACCACATCGATCGGTCCATCTGTAAGAATGAGGCCTGAGTTTCATCCCATCAAATTTTGCGGTATCACCATACACTTTTCATGTGCAAAGCGCGCACAGAATGATGCATTAAGATTATTTAGTTTTTTTAAAAATTAGTTCGCTTTTCCAAAGGGTTTGACCCAAGAAGAGCAGAATCATTGTTGTACTCATGGTTCATGGGTAAATGCTCCCGGAGCATTTCGATACTCGAGATGTCAGAGGCAGGTAAAAGGACTCAAACGCCATATCGATTACGAAGTTCAACAGAAGGGACGACAGGAGACATTCTAGACTGACACCAGTGGATGTGGGAACTCAGGGAAGGAGTTCCTGTAGAGACGTCCACGTCCACGGTAGGAGGCATATATAATTCTAATAAGAGATAGGAATTTAAAGGGGATACCCTTCATCGCTGACCACTGCCACATTTTCCGGTCACGAGGTGAGTCAAACAAGATCGAGCAAGACGATAGTTGTTGGTCGTCGGAAGGAGCGGCGCAGTTCCAGGTCACCTGAACCAAGTCAGTTTCCAAATCAGCGTTGTCCGTTTTCAAACCACAGTTTCAGCTTTACTTCCATCATCATCGTCATCAAGAGCACAACATCAGTGTTCAACACCGGTGCTTCGCTGCCGTGCAACCATGATTTATTCGAAATTCTTATTGCGAAGAAAAGAAGAATGAAGTTGGATCGGGAAGGGACTCATTACCAGCTTACTACAATCATCCCGAGGTGCCTACACCTCCAAACATTCACTCAGACAATCTGGATAGAAACTGACAAGATCGCCACTGACATCGGTTGGCAGCCATATCTTGAAGCTTCTCGAGCCAGGTGCCAGGATCACGCGGTCCTCATCCTGGAAGGCAAGCAGCACCGACAGCACCCGGAAGTTTCGTAATCTCTTTCAAAACCCTATGCTAGGTCAAGGGTTGGCCACCGCTCTGTCTCCACCACTATGAATTGGGCACTCTCTTCAGCAAACGAGGGTTCGGCATGTGCAATACATGGCCTGACCAACACAGTTTCTGGCGCTGGACACATTCTTCAATGGAAGTCCCCATTGCACAACTGAAAACTCACATTCTAATTAACTCTTTACGGATTCGCCGACACCAACCCACACGAACTTTGGTTCTGAGACAATGGTTGTCGAACACCTGAAGACGTCTCACTTCCGCTGCTCGAACAGGCCAAGTCTCAGTCGTAAAACAAAACAGCTCGCACTGTAGCTTGACGCACGTCCCCTGAGATTCAGGTATACACCGGTTTGATACCATGGGTGTCTCAAATTAGCAAACGCCACCCGAGCCATGCAGATTCGTGCATTGATCTCACCTGTCACACTACAATCAGAACTAATACAACTTCCAGGCTACGTAAAACGCTCCACAACTTTGAGTGTCTCTCCCTGGATTGTAAGTGACATATTCAATGACTGCATGTCTAGTAACATGGTCTTACACTTTGTGGGTGCAAATCGCGTGCTAGTGAACAGGATGACTTTGGTTAGTTCATCCGAAAACACCTGTGCCTTCTTCTCTTCGAAGATGAGAGCGATGTCGTCTGCATATTCCAGGTCGATAAAGTTTTAGTCAGTAGCAATTTGAACACCAAGGTTTTGAAGAATTCCAACATACCTCTCATTATCTCGTTGATTGCGAAATTTGCCGACATTTTTGCTTCGGTTTAACGAAATCGAGGGACCCCTTGGGTTGACCAATAAGATTTTGGACGTTACGAAGAAGTGTTCGCCCGCTGCTCGGTCGAGGTAAAAACTGGCCGCGTATGAATCCCGCTTGATTGAGAGGCCTCATGCCCCGTCCACAAAGTGTGTTGGGGCAGATTGTGATGTGTCGTTTATCAATAAATAGAGACACTAGAGTTCCACAACTTAACTGAGGACCCGGTCGTTGTCCTGTGTACGTTACTGGAGGATGACGTGCCATATGCTCTGTTGCCACGTCCTGCCCCATCAGCCATCCATACGTGTCACAGTTAGTTACACTGTGATAATGGCCAGTTTCTTTCTTGTCCGTGGTCAGATTTACTGATATCACTGAGCAGATGGTCAGCCGCACCTCACTCCGTACCTGTCTGGGTCAATTTTACCAAACGGATAGCTGCTATGGGCCCTGGGCAACAGTTAGTTGGCTTTGCACTGTTCAGTATATTTACCTAGTTCCTGATGAAGACCACCCATTGTGTCTGAAATGTAGAATAATGAAAATCTGATTCTTATTTTGTGTTGTTCTTTCAAACACTTCTCCTACTATTCCTTATTCTGCATCGTTCCCACGCCAAAGAGCTACATAATGACTAGAGGTGCTGCGCTAAGCTTTGTTTCCCAGTGGATTACCTTAACCTTTGAGTTCCTCTGTGGAGGTAAATATGCTTGTCAATTCACTTTGGTACGTCACTTTGCAGCCACTCGCCATCGAGAAGCGTTGTGATGAATTCGCATCTCACGGCGAAAGTACAGCGCCGTTGAAACTTTCGGATAGCAAAAAGACCACTGGAGTTGGTTCGCTTTGGAACGATGTGGTTGAACGTTTGGAACAATCCGTCCAGTCTGGTCTTATTTCTGGTGATGCGTCTGAAGTTCTTCAATCCATCAAGTTAGTTTTTATGTTTGTTACCTACATTTGTTTATTCGCTCCGCTAGCCTCCTTAACTCATAGGCGTTTTGGTACATTCACTCCTACTACGTACATTTAGGTCATCTACCGCCTGCATTACGATGCCGTCAGACCCTAGAAGAGCAGTGTCTTATGCACGCTCGATATGTGCAAGCGAATGCCTTTGAAGCATTTCCACCCTACAGGCGTCGCAGCCTTGGAGAGTCTTTTGTTACCATTCCAGTGGTGATGTTGAAGACGAATGGGAATGGAATGAACTCAAGCGAGAGCTTCTCATAGACACCACGCGCCCAAAGTATTTGGCGTACAGAACTTCAGGGAGAGTCGAGAGTTTATGCGGGACATCTTTGCTCCACAGACACCGCCATAGTGCCTGAGGGTCAGTATAGTCGAAGGCAGCTTTCAAGTCAAGGAAGACCATTGTTGGTTTCTGGAAGCAGTGTCGCTGTCCCAGAATCTGTCAGAGGGTGAATATATGATTGATACAGGACAGAACCCAGCTTGATTTTCAAGTATTTGCCTCTCTGTGTGTTCACTCAACCTTCGAAAGATAAAACCATAGAGTGCCTTCGATGCCACAGCTACCACGCTAATGCCACGATGGTTTTCACAATGTTCGATTACCCTTTTTGAAGACGAATAATTGTCGCCATGTCCGATTCCGCTGGCACTTCCTCTTCACTCTATATCGCACCAGTCATCATCATTACATATATATCAACATTAGCGTTTGGCACTTTCGCTTCGCTGCCGTAAATTGCACCAATGAGCTTTGCTACGTAGGTCACCAAGGATTCTCCGCCTTCTTTGTAGAGGGCTGGATACATGCCGTACAGTCGTGGAGCCTTCTCACGTTTCAGTGGGGAAATTTCTTATTTATTCTGATGGGCGATAGGGGTTTACATCCCATTCGCCCGTGTGCATTGACTCAAGGGGCTGTGTTGCAGGGGGTCGGCTGAATTTCTATTCGAAGTGTTTGGCCCATCTTTTCAGTCGGCGTTTTTGCAATTGAATTAATGAGGCACCTTTTTTACTTATCATTTCATTGACCGTTGCTTTCCTCTGGCCAGCCAACCGTGTGTCCAACTAGTGTCGTGCACGAACACAGGCTTTCTGCCTTTCAGAAGACATGGTTTTCGGATAGAAGGTAAACTCATTTTCAAAGACGCCCTATACCAAAAAATTGGAAAGTGATACGAAATTAGTGGCTCCTAGGAGAACGGATCTTTCACACTCGTTGTGTTCCTCCCCGTAGATATTACGTGAGTCGGTAACGAGTTCAGGTACATGATGCACATAGGTAGGCGTATAGCTCTTACCTGGAGGCTCATAAGCACACGTGACCAATCCAGTTATCCCTCTGGGTTGTCATGATTTTATGGCTCTTACCACACGATATCGGACTTACAACTCGAAGCGACTCTCACTACTAAAGATATCGGTGGATTAGGTTTCTCTCAGTAGCTTCTAGTCCGTCTGAATTGGAGCTCTGTGCTTTCGATAGCAATTCTCTCGTTGCTGAGCGGATCATTTTTTTCGCAGTTTAATCGGCTTTTACAAATGAGGCTTTCTCTCCTGGGAATGCAAAAAAATAGAATAAATAGTATTGAAGGAATCTACTCTTGAGGACAACCTAACGAGTCAGTGCATTGGAATGTACATCAGGATGAGTTATTCTGCCAGGTGAACAGGCTCATCTTGCTAAAAAAAAACAACTTCCAGTCATCAGTTGTAGGATTTCGATATATGTGTTTTCGTTCGTTCAGGTAGTCACAAATTAGCTCGCGGTTTTTGAGAGACCAATTTCTTTGGACACACCACCCTTAGGAAATACTATTCGGATGCAACAGATTTTGGCAAGACCCTCGAAGCGTACTTTAATAGTAATGTCCTTCCTAGAGGAGACCACCGCTTGTCTGTCCCTTCAGATGACCCCTCTAGAAAGGAACGGCTATACTGTATGTAATCCGGTAAGCAGTTGTGGTCGACATTTAAATACAAAGAAAAAACCCGGCATGTGACTGCATATCTTGATTTGATACCATTTGTGATTTGTGTTCCACCGTCCGGTGCACCGTATTTATCCGTTTTTAACCGTTATTCAGGTTGCTCCGCCAATTCGCTGTTGGCAGTGCAATGAACAAGTGTGTGATTGGGAATAGTGATGTTATTCGACCGCGGTAAGTTGATCTGTTTGTTTTGCGGTCCATATATGATTATGTCGTTTTGGCTGCTTTTCGATTTGATTTTGGCCTTTTCCACTGACCTTCCGCGCCAACTTCCATGCGTACAGAAACGTGTGGTTCGCTGGATTGTTGGCTACTTATTTTGTGACACTTCGGAACGTGCTTCAAACTGTTTGCACTCGGGTCAGTAGGCGAATTTCCGTTCTTTGCAGATAGTGCACCCACGTTGACTTCACTTGGTTTCTTTCTCCAAACTCGCAAAAATGGTGTATTATCTGACAGTCGTGGAGCCAAGTCACTCAGAAGCATAAGACAACCTTCCGTATTAGTATGGGTAATATATGCTCGAGACATTGCTGGCAAAGACCGACATTTATTGTCCTGCCAGCCTCCTGTCTTGATTGAGGTAGCTACCCTCTCTGGATTGGGTGTTTTCGAGGTCACTTTTGATTATTCCCATTCTGTCGGTGTTGTTCCTCCGACGATCACTAGCCCGCGTTGTGATTGTCAAACTTTGTTCATCTTCTGACCGACCTGTTTTGATTCTTTGGTTTCGAAATTCCGACACACTGCTTTGGATTCAGTGGATTATGGCCCAACATAAACTGTCAATGAAAAGGATTACACGCTCTTTGTTGAGCCGAGAAATGATTTACCTCTGAAGATTTTCTTACCATGTAGATTACTCTGAGTGCCTAGTTGCCATGCCACCCAAAAGAAGCACGAGGACTGGGATACCGCCAGTTTGCCCAAGCCTAGACAGAGGAAGTCGACAGGCAGAAGTCGGGTTCGAACCACGGGCCTTCGCGCTCTAAGCAATTGAGCTATCTGTGAGTGTCATGTACCAGTTCGCAAAACTGCAAGTGTGGCCGTCTACGTTATTCCGTACGAGATGGTCAGTTGGTCCCATACCTCATAGCCTTTCTCAGTCATTTCTTCACTTGTAGGTCTGCTCTTTCTTGACAATTTCAGCTTTATTTCATGATCCGTTGCGTGAATTTGCTACCAATGCCGCCAGTCCGCAATTTGTACGTGGTCAGCATTGCGAGTCAAGCAGGCACCGTGGCTACACACATGTTTCCTCGACAGGGCCTCAGGCTTCTGGTGAACGGAGGAAAGCCTTTCGCGGAAAAGTCGCTTATCAGCAAACACCAACTAAGCAGCTACAAACTATTGGAGAGTAACGTAAACACCTCATATGCACCTAGTTTTTTAAAACTGAACATTCTCACGCGTCTTCTGGGACTTTCATGAATATTCAGTGATTATCACGCAATTGTAAATGGACACTGCAAAGCAATTCCATAAGTTCCGGAGCTTCGATAAAACCGTAGACTACTCGCATGCCTCATTAGTAGTATCTGCCGTTACACTGGTATCGTCCGCCGTGTTGATGCTGACATTCGACTTCGTATTCCTGTAGTGACTCCCGCCAACTTGCTAATTGCCCATGTGGATTCTGGGAATCCTGGCGCATTCGTACTATGAAATGTTGTCTTAACAGGTAGTATTGATACTGCTTCGTAGAAAAACCCACAGCTAGTATTTCGAGGAATACACTCATCGGTACACCAATTTGGTTTTTACGGGAGACTCAGCTGAATCTCTGGTTTATGGTATTATTCAACTAAATGTGCTGACTAAAGGTCACCTCATTTCTCAGTTGGTACGATGTTTGATATATCTAAGTATATTTTCCTGGATGAAACTACTCACAATATTGCTGTTGGTGAGTTTTCAGAGCTAGTAATTCTTTCATGATATGTAACGGTTCCATTCGGCCTTAATCCATATTTGACTCCCGTCGGCTGTCAAGCGTTCGGCACTAATTGTGTCGTGTCGCGTCGCGCCAATACTGCACAAGTTACCATATTTCTGACACTTGTTTCTAGGACAAATGGACCAGTCGTTCCAGGAATGGATGGATGGTTCATAGTGGCTACCAAACAGAGCCAGACATATTACTTCAAACGTATGTCGCTCCCTGATACCCCATGAGAATCTCTTATTTTGCACTAGTAGATCATTTACGGGGGGCAAGTGTGTTCGAAAATCCTGGCACAAGCTTCCCATAATATGACACCGGCCGAAGACCGAGCGAGTCGTCTGCCAATTTTTCACTCCCTCCACCAGCGATCTATACTGTGTGAATCGATCAGTTTCTCTCCACATTCAAAAGGTGCCATTTTTTAGGATTAACTTTCAAGCCGACCTCTTGTAACTACACTTCAGCGACCTCTTACTACAGTTCTCATATTCTTCAGATGTCATCTGTTCCTGTCTGACAATGACGTGCTTCAGGTAGACGAAACAAAGCTCTGGAATGGGGCCGCGTTATAGATTTTCTGCATCAAGCGTTGGAAGGTTGCTAGAGAAAGGAAGACTGTTCAAATAAGAGGGATGTGTATGTAAATTCCACAAATGTAAAATCTACAACTTCTCTAAATCCTACAACTAATAAAAAAAATTGCCCATCAGGTTTCAAGAGTCCGTAACGTTGCCTGAATGGGAAATCCTGGTAGGCAAGTCTACTGATCGGCAAAACCAGTATAGTTGCCAAAAGTAATACGGGAGATTCAGCAAGATTCAGTGGAATCTTCTGTCAAAACCAATTTTGTGTGTAAATGAGAGTATTTGTCGAAGTCAGTATGGTCACTGGACGCGTCGACTAAAACAGTCACGTCACCCAAACGTTCAACACGTTCGTCTGCGCACATTGTACGCTGATAGTGTAGTAATACGCTTGACTATCGTACCAGCTGTCTGCAGTTCAAATTCCAGAACGACCGAGGATACGCTGTGCTTAGGAACTCTAATGAAAGTGAAACTCGCGTTCTGGCTTCCCTTCTTTAGTATGGACTCACCCGAATAATTTCGCCAATACAGGAGGATAGTGATTTTTTCCCCACAGAATCACTTGTGGTGTCATTTGCGTGCACTAATCTGCTTTCACACCACACTACCTGCAGATATGTACAGCTATTTAGTCTGAGTGCTACGTCCGAGGCAGCTTGTTGAGACCACTGTGTGCTCAGGATGGCCACGCCAGTGTCATGTCGCCTCCGCGCAAATAACACCTCAGCACGTTATTGACAGGACGATTTTTCACGGTATCTCCGAGCTGCCTTCTAGTAGACTCATCTGACGATCTGTTATGCTACTTCCTGTCGTATTCCTTCGGTTCTTCCAACCAAACTTCTGGGGAAGAATTTCTTGTTTACCTAAAAAAGCACTCTCCTTCGCCGCCGTAATCACTGACGTGCATTTTTCAACCTCGGCCTACTACGTTCGTCACTCGATCACATGCTGTGGCGTTAAATCCGCTTTTTTACAGCACGTCGAAGCTACTTAAGACTTCATACATCTGGGCATCGCGAACCGTCACGTGCTTCACTAGCACCCACGTCACGTGCAAATAGCTTCAAATAGCTTAAACCACGTGTTGCGCGTGTACAGCTTGTACCTCAATCACTGGGGTTCCCCTGCCGATGTTTAAGAATACTGTTGGTGATAGACAATAACCAGTCCAGTTTTCGTTTGATACAACGACAACCAGTTGTTTTCTGTTTTTGTCTACACCGTGCAACACCACATGCTGTACGCCTGGCGTAGCGGTAGCAATAACGTGGGCGTTATTTCATGAATAATGTTTTTTGTAAGGAGTCTTCTGCTACAGTGAGCTAGGTTCGGAACTCCTGTGGGTGTCATTCGAATGATCTGAAGACGGATCCTCATTACTACGAGAATGGTTCTCCTGGTCTATTCGTTCGGAATCGGGAAAAGCTGCTTTCCAGAAAACGTGTGACGTAGAGTTATCTAAGAGCCATGATCTTAGGAACCTTGGCAGCAGATGAGTTATTACACCATAATCTTGCCACTTAAATGAGCCCGGATAGCCCAGTACACAGTGTCTCAATAGGACTATCCCAGGCACTATTGCCGTATCACCGCGGCATGTTTCTGGGGGCTGTTGAGGCTCAGTACAGGGTCTTCTGGAAAACCGCGTTATAAAATCCATCGGAGTATCTACTCCGTAGGATCTTCATCTTTTCCTGTCAACTGTCTTCCGTTCATATCGGTATGGTTCTGAATCCTCGCCTGGCAGTACTTTTCGATGCGGAATGTGAGCATCCTTGGTACAGAGGGTAGCAACACCGATACTAACTTTTCTACCTCCATAGTTCATCTTGGCAAACGTTTCTGTCATGTTCACTACTTCATACGTGGCTAGTTAATCCTGATAACAGCTGCTATGGGATCCATTGATAATGATGGTCCATCGGGGGAGAGTTTGGACACGCTGCTACAACAACTTAGAATGTGGCGGATTTCGGATGTTGGCCTATCAATAGGACAGTATCATCCTTACACTGGCAATCACTTCGACGGCCGTATCGTTCAGAGTGCTTGTGGTATGTCCGTTATCTGTATAGTTGAATAGCTGGTTACATACTCTCACCAGTGATTCAGAAATCCAGCTATTAGCACCCCCGCCCTATATCAAGTCCCGTTTGGTTGAACAGGTCTTACTGAGTTGATAAATTTTTGTACACAGCAGGCAGAACAAAACCGTGGGGGTATTTAGCACTAGACCATTACATTCTAGGTCGTTGCTAACATGACGTACTGGGCCTTTTTTTTACGTAAAAACCTGTTCCCATCGATCAGCCGTCCCCTTTGATAAGATTACTCTACCATGCTGCTTCACATAAAAGCAACGGCTATTCGATCACATGTGTACACGTGACATGTTTTTATTCGCCTTTCTTTGCCACGGCATGTGCGTGAAACACTCCGCTCGTGATTCTGTTAGGCGATATGTCACCTGTTCAGACGTTTGGACAGTCACTGTTCGGCCTTCATTCATCCACTTCTATTTGACCTTAATAATTTTCCATCTAAACTTAGCACACTACTCACCTGATTGCTGAGCAATCTTCGCCACCCTACGAATGGTTTCGCCATCTTAGGGGCTTATCAGAAACATGGAATGACCTTGTGCAGCCCAGTCAGTTGAAGAACGTCATCAACAAGAGATTCAGTAGCATTCAGTTAAGTTTCCCTTCGAAAGCAAACTGTTGTACAAACAAGAGTATTTGGCTGATTTTTCATCTACTTTTTTTGCCGTTGCAACACCGCTGCCTTGTTTGCATCATATCGTCCTACCGCAACTGATTTCTCATTCGACAGGCAATACAGTCGCCGTGATGAACACGGGTGTGAACAGCTGTTTAACCGTCATAGAGGCTCATGAGCACTACGTATGAGTCATGGGCAGTTATTAGGAATCTAAATACTCAATCCATTGAGCCACCATGACTTGCTAACTGTCCCTTGAAACGGGTTAAACAAACTGAGCGCAACAATGTCAATTAGTTTTGTCCCCTCAACACCATTCTCCTAATCTTGTCACATCCACCCCGGCCGATCCATTTTCGCCGCTTAGGGATATGCTTCATGGCTTTATGATGTAGCCTTCGAGTCCTACCGCAGTTTATCCTTGAAAGGTATGTGAATCAGGAGGAATGTTATGAATGAGGGGTTGTCTCTTCTAGAAGGATGCGCGTCAAGGGGACGATTTTGTAAAAACCTTCTCTCTTTTGTTTTTCCAGATTGTTACAACTGCTTGATCGAAATCGATGGTGGGCTGAGAAGGACTCAAACGTGTGTGTGGATCTGTGTGGCCTGATCAATAGCATTGTCCGTGACTGTTCGGCCCTATCGAAGAACATCCTGACCCGTTCAGATATTTTGGTGCAGCTTATTGATGGTAATTTTGTGTAATGTAAATCTGCTGTTGCCAGACTTAGTTTGTTGCCGAACTTTAATCATTGTGCGTGCGTGGTTGTTTTCTAAAGTGAATGATTCGTTTTAATTCTTTTACCGTAAGAAAGACAGCCTCTTATGCAATAATTTGAAATGAAGACTGATTAACTAGCACATCGGGAAGAGGTGGCTCGAGCGCGAATTTACTGACCGCAAGGTCCGTGGTTCGAAACCCACCTCTGCCTCTCGACTTCCCCTGTCTAGGCCTGGGCAACCTGGCAGTATCTCAGCCCTCGTGCTTCCTTCGGGCGGCATGGCAGCTAGGCACCGGAAGGGTGTTACAGCAGAGCGCTTACCTAACTAGCACATCATGATAGATCTTCGAGGATGGATGCCGACGCCGTGGTTGCTCCTCTGGCTTTAGGTCCGTTTGAAGTATGATGAGAACGCAACCACCTTTGTCTTTCTACCCGTTGTTGTAGCAGGCGTATCTTTCCAGCATGTACATCTTACCAGTCGTAAGCATCGCCCACAGTCTGCCGTATGAATGTTTCTGTTTGGTTGTGTATACATACGCGTTTAATATTCATTTGGCATAGAAGAGTCATCGAGCCAAGCAATAAATTTGTACACATGGTGTACAAATGAGAAACAAAGTTGATTTGTTGGGAGCAAAAATGAACAGTAGAGTCGCCATTGATTTCAGTCTTGAGCCTTATCAGACAAAGTTTTTAGTCGTATGCTATCTCCCAACTGCCCGTTCCAGCTGATGATAGTCGAGTATTCCTGGCCTCGGAAAAGTAAACACTACTCATTAGGAGGAGCCATTTGATTCTCATCCGCAGGACGTGTCCAAGCCAGCGATCACTTCCGTCAGGTCTGACTTCTTGTCATCTTGTAAGACATGTTGTCGCGCTTGTACACTGTTAACATATTGCTCCCATCAAACGCACAAAAAGCTCCGCAAGCAATCGAAATCAGGTAGTCGTTAGATATCTTTTACCCGAGGAGACCAGCTTTTATATCCTGGAAGCAGCACTCCTCTAACTGATACGCTGCACGCCTCAGACATTCTTCCGTAGCATGTCGTCTGAATGTGTTTAAAAGCGTTCAGATGTCCCACTACCCAGACGTTTTATTATTACTGTGACCTAACTGTCTCCCTCTCACGATGAGTTATTGTACAATCTTGTTGTGACACGTTACTCTTTTGCTTCGTGAGATCCTGGGCACTACGTTCCATGGTAGACCTTGGCTCAGTTTCCCCCTAAACAACGACCAACTCTCAGCAGTGACTCCATGTCGTTGTGAGCTTCTTTCATCACTTCGTCATACGTGTTGATTGGCTCCTCGAGCATTCTTTTCACTGTCATTTTCTTCAGAAAATTCCGGGAAGCCTCTGGAAATATCCCATCCCAATAATCTGCTTAATCATCCTTGTTCATACTCTCTTCTTCAGTCATACTGCACTCGGATACGGACGCTGTTTTGCAAGAATCCTGCCTCCTTTTGTTGCGCAGTCTTTTTGGAGCCGAGGAGTTGAGTTCCGTTCTGTCTCAGGCCACTCAGATTAGATCCAGACACGCTGCTGCTCTGGTAAGTTTGAAAATCCGCCCGTGAATTTCGTCGGTCGCATCACACTTTGGAGTATTTGAGGGCGTGATAGGTTGATTGAGGTGGCTACTCTGAAACTTTGCAGCTGCCCATCATTTTACTTCTTATAGCTATATCTGGAATCGTCAACCTTTTTTTTAAAAAAAACACTTCCCAGTGCGTCATTAACAAGTTTGCCTGTTAGATGTCTTTTGTCCAAAATTAGTGTTTTTCATGCAAGCCTTGCTTTTGAGCCTGTAGCTCCTTCCCAGTAGTCACTATGGATTCCGCTCTTTTTAGCAGAATCACGTGATGAAGTACTTAACTGGCTCGTTCGCTGTCCATTGTCCATGAAAGGTCATGTTGCTTATTGTCGCTGGACCCTATAGTCGTAGCAGTTCCTCTTTATTACGACTTCGGAAATCCCAGGCAAATATTTTCATATTAAAGTTGGACGTAGTTTGGAGAGACGAATAGCCTGACGCTTGGGAATGCCTTCCAAAGCCACGTGGACACATTGCAGCTCATGTCATGAACTGGAGGGGGTCGGAAACTTCATTATGGGTTCTGTTGGCTGCGCAGTGTCCACTCAGTGGGCCGTTTTCGCGCTGTTATTATTTCTGTTTCCTCGGAATGCAGCATTCCGGGGAGACTAAACTGCACCCTTTTTGGTCCCAGCTAACTTTTAAGGATGTACACCAGTGCGTAGATAGCACTTTTTAATTTCGTGGCAGGCACATTAGTTGTTTTTCAGCCACCCGCATTCACGTGACAAAATAGAACGTTTGTCCAACCACCAGGTTGCGTGGATTAAAGAGGCTGTCACACAGACACGTTTCTTCTGGGGAATGGATACTGCTCTCTTCTTTCTAACTTCCAGGATACTTATCTGTCGTGGAGCGTTCGATTATGAGGGGTTTGCGGATGAAACTTTCCGAATTGCTTGCTGTTTAACCTGAAAAAAAGTAAACTGTTGGGTATTCTTACCAATTTTCTAACATTCCTGCGGATGCAAACTTTCTTTTTTGTGATACCGCACCTGTTCTGTTTCCAGCGTTTGTTCACAGATAACGTCATACGCAGATTGATTACCCTCTGCTGGCCGGGACTGCAGTCACCAACGTCATCGTCTTCCGCTAAGCGACTCACAGGGAAATCCCGGTGCTACTTGATGCAGCTACTGTCTCTCTTGGCAACGGATCGTCAACTGGTTGGGTGTTTACGTCGTTGTGATGCTGTTCGGCTTTGTCATCACGTGATTTTGACAGCTGTGTGTGATCACCCTAAAACGTGCACCTTGGGATTGACTCCTACCGGTTGCAAAACGCCTGTGAACCGTGTTGCTTGCGTTCGCGCAATCGATCCGGCGAACCAACTGGTTTGTTCCCTAAACTGCTGTCTTCTCCCTTTTCCCATAGTTTCCACTACTTACCTTCATGCAATGAAGGCAGTGTGTTAACCCATTTGTGAGGGCACTTCCATCTGTTTCGGTCTGCGCCTAGCCCATTCTGCATCCCGTGAGGCTTCAAAGGTACCTTCGAACGCCTGAAGTCCTCCCGCTCTAGTGAGAGCCTATGCTCGGACTAACGTAGGCAAACGACGTGCCCAACCTTTCACTCCCTAGACAAACTCTCCAGAAGTATAACTACCGACCAAGCAAACATAATGTCAAACTAAAATTAATTTTCACGTAATAGGTCATCATTTTGCAGGTCCAGATCTCATTTGGTAATCACAACGTACCAGGGCTGTGCCATATTTTTGATGCGGTCAAGATCGTGGGTGGACTAAATAGCAAATCCATGTCGAACTGTTCGCAGTTGGAGTCCGCTGGTGTCCAGACCCAATGAGTGCGAGAATATTTTGGCCTTCTTGTTTCATACGAAATGTATGCTAACTGTACCCTGTATCGATTCTTGCTTCATCGGACACGATACCTGCTTAACTCTAAATATGGGGGCGAGATAGCTCAGCGGTTAGAGCGCGAGCGTACTGACCGGAAGGTCCGTGGTTCGAACCCTGCCTCTGCCTCTCGACTTCCCCTGTCTAGGCTTGGGCAACCTGGCAGTATCCCAGCCCTCGTGCTTCCTTCGGGTGGCATGGCAGTTAGGCACCGAAAGGGTGCTACAGCTGAACGATTTTTTTAACTCTAAATATTTGGATGTTAATGGCATCGATATACAGTGACCAGATTCATGCTGGTTTCGAAAAAATTATTCTGGGTTGTTGTACTCAATGAAATTAAGAAGCTATCGTAGTCCAGCGTTTGTGTGGTTGACGGACAGAAGCACATCGGTATGTTTGAAAGATGTGTTGGATTTTTTTCACACCCGTTACGGTGGTGAATTGACTTAACTCCAAGGTGAACCACTCCGATACGACATCCGGTTGCGTCGAGGTTTTGGTTGGTTACCATTTACCTGAAAGTTATATATAGATATACATATGTATATCTGTATATATATGTACGTACATACTTATAAAGTGACCGGTAAAAAGGCGAAATAACTGGACTGGCTAGACAGGAAGACTACCTTCATGGTTCGGCTAATATCCAATAATCATGGGGCAAGTTAGAATTACTCCTGTTTGGATGCCACCTATATGCATCGAGGTGAGGCCATTCAGCCGCATGATTGTTGGTAGCGCCTTCTTTGGATGCTGCCGTACTACTTTAGCACAAAAAATGTCCTCTTATGACCGTACTGAAAATGTTCCGTTTCATTTAGACAGTATGGCCGAAGACTGAAGCCACTGACTTCCATTCACATCCACATCGTGCGACATCTCTGGTAAAACTTGGGGGTTGCAAGGCACAGATATGCGCCACGCTTCAATTGGGCACATTGCTTCAATTCTTTGACACGGTGTTTCATCGTTTTCATGGCTCTTTCTAGATTAGTTTTTTTGTAATTCTGTGTCACTCTGATCTGTGATAGATTGCTAAGTTCATGCTAGCAGATTTAGACCAACCTGCGTGCCATCTACTAGCCCGCTAGTTCTAAGCCGTCTAGTTAGTGTCTGCCATATGCGTAAGCAGCGTGAACCAAGCTACACTTTTAGCATCTCTGAAGGATCGACCTAGGTCTGCGGTTGAAGCGCGGAACTATCAACCGGATGGTCCGTAGTTCGAATCCTGCCCTTTCTCTCGATTGCTCCTGCATAGGTTTGGGCAACCTGGCGGCATCTCAGTCCTCGTACCTCTTCCGAGTTACACAAAAGCTAAGCGCCGAAATGATACCAAAGCTAAACGTCTGCGTAATTGATTTTGTAGTATGTGTATTTGGACAGAATCAGAATTTCAGAGTTTGACCACAATGCGTCAAAGTTTTGAAGTTCAAACTTTTCACCGCCCTTATGACTTGAAATTGAAACGTTCCCACAGTTGGACGGAGCCTACATGTTTTAACCGTTATTATGATCATTTCTCACCAATACTATTCACGTTTTTAATCCAGCCACCGCGGCTTTCGACCAGGTCAATGAAGCCCTCTAACATCGTACTAAAGTTTCGTCGTAGGTTTTTTTCTTGGATTTATTTTTGCCCCGATTTACCCAGTTTTCTATATTCAACTTTATTTCAACTGATTTGCCTCTGTTTCTCTCTTCGAATACAAAGACAGCACATATCCCGCTAATTATGTAACATTCCCACTCTGACTTTACACAGGCCGCAAGATTCGCTCTGAAACTCCTGGTACACTTGTTCTTCCATGTACCAGACGCACTGGAAGCGTTTAGCGAAGGTGAGATATCCAAACAAACCACATTTTACCGCGCGCGTTTGCTGATCCATTCATTCTTAGTTAGTTATTCGGCGTGATTTGGCCGTGACCTCTTCCGAATGAAGAGAACTCATGAAAGCCCACGTTCGGATAAGTTCAGACTGCTTATCTAACCCTTCGCTACTGAAAAGTTATTCAGCTACTTAATATTTACACAAATGTTCTACTTCACGGGAAGGCTTTCCTGGTGGCTCGCCTTGGAAGTGACTAACTTCTACTAATTATCGGAACACAACTTGAGCCTCACGTGTTACTCTAACCGCAAGTTGGACAGACTTCTTCATATCCAATACCATATTGTTATTCTTCCGCATGCTACGAGGCACACAAGCTGCTTTGAGATGTGATTCATCAAGTTTTTCTTTGTTTCCTTATGAGCAGTATGAAACGGTGGCACATAATCCCCAGGCACTCTATTGCAAGGCTCATTAGATAGGAGTACTCAACGGGATATGGGAGAATCGGGCTTGACTTAAATCCAAATCTGGTTGGAAGTCCACCTTTGCGCGCATACCGATCTTAATGGGCCTGTGGATTTGATGGAGCTCCTCATATTCCGATATTCTTCCGCACTATTGTCGATAGTGGTGTTCGACATATACGTGGGTTCAAAACTGCACTTTCAACCAAATAACTATCAGGAACTGACTATTTCAGATTCCGGGGGCTACCCCTACCTGATAAGTACCTGATATCATCCTTCTCCTCCTCATCCTCATCATCATCATCATCATCATCATCGACAGCATGACAACAACACCGATGCTTCTCTGCCGTACAGCCATCATTTATCTGAAAGCCTTATTGTGAAGAAAAGAACATTGTAGGTGGACGGGTAAGGGACTCAATGCTAGCTTACTACAATCATTCCGAGGTGCCCACACCTCCAAACACTCACTCAGGCAATCTGGATAGAAACTGACAACAAGATCGCCACAGACATCGGTTAGCAGTTATATCTTGCAGCGTGTCCAACCAGGCACAGTGAGGACCACGCGGTCCCCATCCTGAAAGGCGAGTAGGACCGACAGTACCCAAACGTTTTGTACTATCCTTCATACCCCTCTGCCAGGTCAAGGGTTGGCCATCTCTCTGCTTCCGCCACTCTGATTTGAGCAGTCTCCAGCACCAGCCATTTTTGTGCAGCTTGTGGCTTGGTCCAATAATTCAATAGCTGGTCTGCTGTCGTAAACTTTATATCGTTGCGTTATCTATAGCACTCTATTCACGTTTACTGTCCTCAGCTGAGCTACAGTCTTGCTAGTTCTTCTTTTTCTGATTCAAACGAGGCATTGTGCAGTTTCAAATACACATGTCCTGCACCAATCTAGACTGATCGCCTCCAGGATTGCAACCCGAAGAACGGGCCAGGACAATGATTGATTGAAATTCCCTACCGCCAGTTTTCCGGCAAATTTTTTTACTCGTCAAATAGCAGTCTTAATGAGGTTTTGTTGCTGCATCCAGCTCCAAATTGCCTGCATAAAAGGTTTATGGGCTGCTCACTCGACGATGTACGTATTACGTTGAGTTTGTTGTCGTATAATTTACCCAATTTTATAATGTTGCAATTTCGCCACCCCTCACTACGGACCCAATTACGGACTTTGGGGCTTGCGAAACATGCTTCACGTCAGCCTATGAACTGTTAGCCTCGTCGTGCCATCAGACCGCGTATTTTGAAGATGCATGCTATGTAGGGTGTAGTTTAGCTGCATGCGCTATCCAGGATTATAAGTTCTCCCAAGCAGTGCTGTCAGCTAGACTCACGTGTCTCCAGTGTCTAGTTACCTCCACTTCAGAACTAGGACTGTGAATGCTGTGCTCACTTATTTGGCGTCTTAAAAATTACCCTTCCAAGGCCTTCAGTTCCTTGTATTTCATCATCACTCACTTATTCCAACCTGCTTAACCTGAGTTATCGTTAGGTTTGATGTTCTCAAGCATACGTCACTTAGCTACATCGCTTTTTTATGTCCAACGTAGCGATACATTACACCCGTCGAAGAAACATCGGTGGGTACCAGTGTTTCCTTCCTTCCTTTGCGTCCCTCTTCGATAGGGTGTATATCGCATTCATGAATTTTCAACTGCATCCGAATATTCTTTAGTAGCTTTTCGAGAAGTGGATAGAGATTCCTGTTTCTGTTGAGCTGAATTCGCCATACATTCACCTTTGCATGGCTTTGATTCGTGCATATGCGCGTAATGTTGTGAGCCCCCAATATCTAGGACATTGGTCTCGGTGATTTTTAAATCTTTTTTAAGAACAACGTAATACGATGAGTTATCACAGGGACATATTCCTATGTAACGAGGACAATGACGGCCATTGTTAATTTCAAAAAAAATGTTGAATTATCGTGCTTCCCCTCAATTTATCCTTTAGTATGCATGCAGCCGTGAAATGTTCCAACGAATAGTGCCATCCTTTGAACCAAGACTGAGTTGTGGGAAAAACCAAGCCGATTCCAGTCAACATGAGTTCACTAGTTTGGCGATTTATTGAAACACACAGCGAATTGCAAGTCAACTAGTAGACATGGGTCAAGGATGCGATGTAGTGTCTCCCTGTGGAGAGCAAATCAGAATCAGAGAATGTCTCCGCCCTGATTCTGAGGGACGTTTTCTCACTTAGGTATTGCACTGGAAGACATTCCGTGCCTCCACAGTAGCACCATAATGAAGGTCTTCCATGGCGAGGAAATAGGGTACCACGTGTTTAGTACTAACCTGCGAGAACAAATACCATCTCCGCTTACGAATGCATTTAACCCCACTTTACGGTCGAAGGGAATGATGACGCTAGGCACAAGCATGTACCAACCAAAAGTTTCCTTCGATGGCTGACACATGCATTTTGGTGGGCGATTTAGTAAGTATGACGGTGATTCGCTACTCCTGACGTGGAGAATTTAACTGGATCGGTTTGTATGCTTAGCTGTGGAAAGTTTGCAGATAAGTCTGATTGTGAAATACCTTCATCACCTTGTATCCTCCTAAGGGAATACTCATATGGTAGTCCACCGAAACCAGCAACTGAAAAAACTGGTTTATGCTTATACCGGAGATATCACACTGTTTATCAGTAGGAATCTATACTTCGTATGAGTCTGTGTATGACCTATCAAGGCAAGTACAAATTAAATTGTATCCGTGCAAATGGTTGGCCCATCTGTTTGAGGGTAAAACTATGTCCGATTGGGTGTACCTTTTAGGTGGATAGTTCCTTGGTATGGAACATGGCTTTTGTTGCCTGAGTTTGTTCGACAACTGTCTTTGTCTTCCCATGTTGCAGCTGACTACTCAAAGGTAACTATTAACGTGGTTTGGTGTATACCCCTGCACCAGTCCCACAAGCAATTGTTCGGATACGTGTTTCACACACTGACAATTTGTTGAGTGAGCTTTTAGCTCTGCGCATCAAAACTCAGTTCTTATCCATTTTCGGGGAGCCTTGGCGTGTCGCTTGCAGCTGCATCTCAGTCCTCGAAAATTTTGTCAATGCTCGGAAGTTTGTAGTCTACGGAGTCTACAAATCCAACCGTTCTCGCTACAGGGGGAGCGAGATGGCTCAAGTGATTAGAGCGCAAATTTACTGCCCGATAGGCTCGTGGTTCGAACCCGACCTCTGCCTCTCGACTTCCCCTGTCTGGGCTTGGGCAACCTGGCAGTATCCCAGCCCTCGTGCTTCCTTTGGGTGGCATGGCAGTTAGGCACCGAAAGGGTGTTACAGCTGAACAGTTCTTCTGGTGCTCGCTGTAGGAGTTTGGGGTGGGTAAAGGACAGATACCACAAGAATGGCTCGTTTCATAACCGCGTTTTTGGAGGAGGTTGACAGTACGCAAAAGATTATCTGAATGTAACATTCACTCTCAAACCAAACTAATTGTTTGAGATCTATCGCTTATTACTTTTTTTATTCTCACAGTTTTTCCCGAAGATCAGCACCCGTCCAAACTGCTGTACTGTTATGGCCAACTTGCCGGTTCCGTACCACCAAACGTCCCTGGTGTGTCTCATCAAGTACCTTCGGGACACCGTATAAAGCGAATGCGAAAATTCGTGACAACCACCTCCCAAGATGACCAAAAAGCATCACCTGCCAGTTTTACATCAAAGTCGTCTGCGGGAGATAGTCCTGAACATGTGAGAATACCGGTTTCGTCATGTGGTCCTTCGGCTCACGGAACCCAAGTTTGTTTGGGCCTTCTGCGTGGTTTAATCTATTGGCGGTTGCTGAATCAATCCTCGTCGCAAAGTGTGGACGCGATCGATCAGTTCGGTAATCCAGTTACTTCAGCTCCTGGTCTTGGACTGTCAGACGATGATGTGGCTCTCTTGGTACGTTTCGGACGTCATAAATTCTTATCTCTTTGGTTGTTTTTTGGGCTGTGACCTTCTTCCTGTGGAATCAGCTACGATGATTCGCTATCGTATGAAGCAATGTTACTCAAGAGCACTGGACGCAGGTGTTCGCCCAACCGTGTTGGATGCAGCTCGGTTCACTTGCGGTCACCACGTCCCCGTCTGCTTGATTGTCTACGTGTACAGCGGCCAAGTCAGGAAGACCCTTCTGACAGGGGGGCATTTTCATGAAGAGTACATAACAACCTTCCGTGCGGCCCACGGCTTCTTCATAGAAGACAATCGCTAAAGTATTCGAATGATGTTTGATGGCGCGAGCCTACAGAACATCGGGGGTGGGCATTTTCACGGAAGTGCCACCGGCCAGATAGGGTTATGTAAGTGTAAACAAGCTTGACGCGTTGGAGAACAGCTCAGTGCGGAACACTTTTCAACCTCACTTGACATGCCACTGTCTTGCAGACAGTCTCCAGCACTAGCATCCTCTAAATACGGTCGCATGGCATTATACAATAAAATTGTATAATGGGCGAGATAGCTCAGCGGTTAGAGCGCGAGCCTACTGACCGGAAGGTCCGTGGTTCGAACCCTGCCTCTGCCTCTCGACTTCCCCTGTCTAGGCTTTGGCAACCTGGCAGTATCCCAGCCCTCGTGCTTCCTTCGGGTGGCATGGCAGCTAGGCACCGAAAGGGTGCTACAGCTGAACGATACAATAAAATATAAGTAGTTTCGACAAAAAGACTTACATTCTCGGTTTATTTACTTGTTATTTGCTTTTCTAATAAGGTGACTAGTCAGAGCACACAGAACTAGTTGAGTTCAATAATATAGGATTCCACCCAGTAACGCCAGCAGCTAGGCGCATAGTTTTGAGACCTCCCGTGGTACAGGTTACCGACCAGTGGCCGACCGCCGTGACAGCTAGGTTTGATTATGAGACACCTCAAGGTGCATTCATAATTGCACCGAATCGTCGTAAGACAGAGCCATCTGACGCTGTCGCAACATCGTGGTTCGCGGAACCAATGCGCGGTGCGCACGAAAATGTCATCTTGACCTTGTGGTCACTCTTGGAGGGGGTGGGCAGATTCAGTGCTGTGCAGTATTCTAGCGATGTAACCTTCTGGGCCCCCTGTCCTTAGTCATCATCATCATCATCATCATCATTGTCAGCTGTAAGAACTGCGTACTTGTACAGTGGTTGTAGCTGCCACAGTTTCGTCCACCGATGATTTGGAGGTGGGGTGCGTAAATGCAGCACTGTCAGTGGGCTGTTAGGTGGGGGAATTGGGAAGGGAGCTATGCACTGAAGGCAATAGCTTGGATGCATGAGCACCATTGAGGGCGCGGTGATACTTATTACCATACTACTAGGATGCCGAGATCTTCGCAGGAACACAACTCGCATAAGTACATTCCGATAGCAACCCCTTTGTTGTGTTTTCTTCGCCTCATAGGTTATTCAACCACTAACGGACGCTTGCCTTCACACGGACGACATACGAATTCTGTCTTGGATCTGCCACGTATTGGTTTTGGTTCTGGGTCGACGACCTGAACTGCATCAGTGGACAGTGTACGCGAACTCATTCATTCGCGAAGTCGATGTTCGTGTAACCTCGCTCATCAAGGCGGTTCAAGCTGCTTCCAACTGCGTGAGTATTCTATCAATTTTTGTTTAGGACGAGTTAAGCGCAAATCGTTGCTTGAGGTCTCGAGTGTGTCCGATAGACAGACCTCAATTTGATCACGAATCAAGGTGATAATATGGCATGTCTTTCGTTATTGTGTCTAGTGTGTGTTAACACTTTCAGTTTAGATAGAAGACCCAACATGTTGTTGTCGAGAGAAGTCTTTGTTTTCCGCGGAGTGCACAATTTTAAGGAAGATAGAGTTTCGCAAGGAAATCACGGAAAATGAAACTTTACGCCGATTGTTGAATGTTTTAAGAAAAAAGCGCCATATATTCTGTCTTTTCATGCCATCTTTGACTACCCTGTATTCCTCTTCTATGTAAGACAAAACGAAACTCATTAATGATTTGCTTCTTCTTCAAGTTAAACCGAACTCATCGGTTAGTATTCACCAGCTACCCCTCAAGAATGCATGTTTGGTACTTTGGAACCAGCCTGATCACCTACTGACAAAGTCCCACTGCCAACTTGTCAGCCTACACTCCAGTCTGCTGTTTGTACTAGCGAAATGGCGAGATGGCTCAAGTGGTTAGAGCGCGAATTTACTGACCGAAAGGTCCGTGGTTCGAACCCGACCTCTGCCTCTCGACTTCCCCTGTCTAGGTTTGGGCAACCTGGCAGTATCCCAGCCCTCGTGCTTCCTTTGGGTGGCATGGCAGTTAGGCATTGAAAGGGCGTTACAGCTGAACAGTTTGTACTAGCTCGAGTGCCCATGCGTTTTGGACTGTGACAGTGGTCCTGCCTGGTTCAGTGTATAACCGAGGAAGCAGCCTGCTGTTTCCTTCGTTCGCCTGATTTTCCACTTTCTCGCCCTGTCCGGATCGTAGGAGGTTACAGAGATTAATATGTCCTTGTGTTCTACATGCTATTCGGAATCGTTTATCAAGATAATTGAAAACTGGAAGTTAGCAGTGATTTGTGAATTTGGCATTTAACAAATACTTCGACAAATGTAGCTCAGAAGAAAGAACGTTCCGCCTTAGTAGCCGTCACTGGGTTGCATTTTCTTATCCTGTAATTCTTGCTACAAAATCATGAGTTAGTAGTCGGCTGCACAGAACCAACACCAACAACGTTTCCGTGAAACTTCGAAAGTAATAATGCAATGGATTTCGACGGTTAGATAACGTCTTATGTGTGTTTGATGGGAGGCGGTATTTTCCGACCTCTGGAGTGCTTCCATGCTTTGTATTATTCCACGTTTTTGCGTTTCTCAACTTTCCTCACTGTACATCTTAGGATGCTGTAACGACAAGCTCAGTCTTATCCAGTGCATACAATTCGGCATAGTTTAACATGGTAATTGAAAAGAATTACGTGGAATTGTACAGCTGATGTGCAGCAAACATGCGGATTGTTGAACAGTTGATGCAATGATGTATTGGTGCACACCGACCCATAACAAACACTCATACATTAACCGGTCATGCTATGCACCTGTAGAACATCTGTTATGATCAACTGGGTGAATGTGTCTCTTAGCAACCCAAAAGATCAGTCTGAGTTTCATACAATCATCACTAACTTCGATATTCTGCACAGCTTTCCCGGTTGCGTCACTCCGGTGCTCTCAGAACAGAACTCTTGAATGCAACCACGTGTATGATAGGGCTGAACGCTCTTGCTTCTTAAGACCCTTGATTGCGGAGTAGTATAGTCATGTGAACTAGGTGAACGTGACTGGTACTTAAAGACTGTTTCAAGGAGAGTCAAAGCAACTTTGAACCAATAAACCGTTTTATTTTATTGAGTGTTTTCATACACGTATGTTGTGAACCCGGTAAACTGGGCGTGTCAACCGAGTAACTCATGCTGTGCACAATTCAGCTGACTAAGGTGAAGTATTGGACGGTAGTTTCCCTGCACATTCAGTCTCATTGCTACCATACGTCAGGTCGAAACTAGTCTAAACGGGCGTGTTGAAATCAATCTCTATCTTCGCATGACAGAACTTTCAGGCATTCCGCAAAAGCAAATGGAATAAGATGAAGGAGACACACACAAAGATGTTGGTGAAAAAACCCTAGAGGACTGTGCGCACTGTTGGGATCACGCAAAAACCTAATGCCGTGGAAATGAAGGACCTTCATAATGAGCCGTTAGCCATAGTTGAGATGCGCTGAGTGGATCGATGGTACTCACCAGGTGTCAGCGTTCCAAGGCATCTTGAGGGAGAAAGTATCGCAAAAACAGTGATGAGCAGTTTACTAATGATGAAACAATGACGCAATTAAGTGTGTGGGAAAGCTTCTGTCACCGACATTGGGGATAAAAAATATTTAAGGCATATCCATTTGTTACAGTATCCTGCGCAACAGGAGAATTCTTTCCATACGTTTGCTATAAAATGCTGCAGTTGTGCAGTTTTCCCTATCTGGCCTATATTTGTATCCCTTTTGATGCTGCCCTTTATTACCGCTGATCACTTTGATTCACAAAATTCTTTCAGTTTATTATGTACATACTGCAGCAATCTTTTGGTCAGGGCCATGGTATTACCTTGTTTAGCTCCCCGTCTTGTTGATTTTTTCCGCAATCTGTCTATTTACTGTTCATAGAGGTAGTCTGTTGCACCGTTTTGGAGTTCATTTGATCCGTGGGGGGCGAGATAGCTCAGCGGTTAGAGCGCGAGCGTACTGACCGGAAGGTCCGTGGTTCGAACCCTGCCTCTGCCTCTCGACTTTCCCTGTCTAGGCTTTGGCAACCTGGCAGTATCCCAGCCCTCGTGCTTCCTTCGGGTGGCATGGCAGCTAGGCACCGAAAGGGTGCTACAGCTGAACGATTTTTTTCATTTGATCCGTACAGCCCATATTTAATGTGCACTTTCAGTGCTACCTGACAGCAAGTTGTAGGTAACCAAAGGTACACGTGGAAATCTTGATTAGATGAAAAGTAGGGAATAAAGTTCATGTATCAAGTATACCATCATTCAGCAGCACCTTTTCGGTGCCTAACTGCCGTGCCACCCGAAGGGACGAGGGATGGGATATTGCCAGGTTGCCCAACCTAGACAGGGGAAGTCGAGAGGCAGAGGTCGGGTTAGAACCACGGACCTTCCGGTCAGTAAATTCGCGCTCTAACCACTTGGGCCATCTCGTCCCCTAAAGTTCATGTTTTGTGGTTGGTCATCTTGGCTGAAGCATCGCGAATATTTAAGTGGTAGATGAACTCGTATATATATATATATATATATATAATAGGCCACTGTGTTACAATGTCACTGTGTGACAGCACAGAATTGACTTCCAATTCATACGCCTAGTGCCCCTGAACCGACGAGTACTGGTACGATTGAAAGTATTATACATACCTGCAAGGGGGCGAGATGGCCTAATTGGTTAGAGCGCGAATTTACTGACCGGAAGGTCCGTGGTTCTAACCCGACCTCTGCCTCTCGACTTCCCCTGTCTAGGTTTGAGCAACCTGGCAGTATCTCAGCCCTCGTGCTTCCTTCGGGTGGCATGGCAGCTAGGCAGCGGAAGGGTGTTACAGCTCAACGATTATTTATTACATTATTATAGACCTGCAAGTCTCCAACTCTATCCAATTGAAACTTGTACAACCCCTGAACTTGACTCGTCCTTGGGGCAATTCTGTTCCACACTTATCTGTGAGCCTGACTTAATCCATCTGTTTCTGTAACCCGTCGCTACTTTTACCCACCTCTTTCATACCTCCGTTCATGTAATTGTACACTTAAGTATTTTTGATATACCAACCAGGGAGATCGGTCACAGAAAAACTGGTTAAAATTACTACCTCCGTTTTTGGCAATAGCATGTTCTCATCACGCTACCGTAGAATTTGGCGTTGACTTTGTTTCGGCTTCCTACGCAGGTCTCAGTGCCTACCGGGTTACCGTACCAGTTTCCTTCTTTAAACCACGCTTAGAGGGTACTGCTGTCCAAGCGGACGATTTTGATTAACCCTGTAGGTGCTGTATCTCTAGCGGAATCACTGTAACTGCACACTCATTTTGCTATTCAATTTTATGTAAATGATAGACCTAACTGAATCTGTCGTTTGGAGTAATCTTAAACGGAATGTGTTGCACAAGTGCCACTCGATGTTTCCCCCGAAACGGTCTTCAAGATATCGAAGCATTTTTCTTGGTTCAACACTGACTTAATTTGCTTATTAGTGTTTTTCACCATTAGTGCATAGTATAGTAATAGTAGTAATAGTATAATTATCAGGAAGGTCAGATTCCTGAAAGCAACCACTGGATGTCCGAAATCTAGTGAGACCCTCAGCTCTGCTAGATGTTGACCAGACAGACAACGCCCCCTCAATATATAGCGCTTCACAGCCTTGTATCAAACCCAGGCAGCGCAAGTCAGCGTTGATCAAGGTCAGACAACGCCCCCGCAATATGCAGCGCGTCGCAGCTTTCTACCAAGGCCAGACCGCGTGCGTCAGCACTGGACAATGTCCCTCCAATAACCAGCTTGAGACCGCTGCATTCTCGCACTCGCTTGTTCGGAATATAGCTGTTGTGTTCCCTTCTGTGAGTCTTTTTTTCCGGCATTAGGCACTGGAGCGGGTCAGCAGTCAGATACAACAGGTTGACGAATCAGCAGACGTAACAATAATAATAAGGTTAGTGCAAACTCTTCGACTACGCCTTTTTGATGAGCCCCAAGAAGGTCGACACCGGTATTGGGATGTCAGTAACGTTATAACTATAGTGTTCAGTCAAAGGAATCTGATTATTTTGTGCCGGTTGATCAGACGGTAGTTGATCTGTTCGCCGATCTTGGTATTGGGCCTGTGAGCGGTTTGTCACCATACGAGGAGATATCATCAGCGCGCGACTGGTGACCAAACGTTTGTAAGTCAACTTTCAAGCTCAACAAACAGATAAGCTACCTCCTGATCAACATCCAATAAACGCATCTGAGCCATCAATGCTTAGACCTGTTTATTATTTGCTGCTTGATATGGTTAGTCAGTTTCGTCTTTTTGTTAAAGTCCTTAGGACTGTTCGTAACACAACCGAATCCCTGTGCACATTAACCCATCGTACTAATTCTTCCTCCCTTCGAAACACTGCTCCCTATTAATGGAGATTTCGTCCTGTGAGGAAGCCATTCGGGAAAGTTGTCACTCGAAGAGTCAGCTAACACGTGTGACCACGTGATATAGATTTCCTGATTGACCAATGAGAGGCGAGCTAATCACACCGACGATCAGCCGCCGGTAGCCGAACGGTTGTGTTTAAACCACTGATCTGTAGGTTGCGTGCGAGGTACACACTGCTGATGATTTCCAATCAGGATGGAACAAGTGTAGTGTTTCTCGGTGTTTCTGCATAGATTAGCTTCATATACAGAACGAAATCCCTTCACACTACCAACAGTTACTTATCTTACACTACTTCGTAAACCGAATTACTATGACTGAATGCGCAAAACTTAAATCCTGTCAGCGGCGAGTGCAGCAAGAAAGTAAAACGGGAAGTCACAGCTTTTTAGTCAAATATAATGCACGTAGAACTCACAGGTTCACAGCACGGGTCAGGATTGTCTTTAGTGATAGGTGCCTTGTGTTAAAAGCGGTACATCTGGCGAGCAGAACAACTGTATATAAATGTACGGTCCGCGCCTGCTTTCTTACAAGGTAATCCTCTCATCTGGAAGTAGCTAAGCAACGGCTTTAGATCAGCCTAACCCAATGAATCCCACTCTGTTTATCACTCACGTACGACTGAGAACGACACAGAGAACTCGAAAGTTACCTGTCCCAATATACACTTCATTGTATTTGACCCTCTTGTGTTCTTTTCGTAAAATCGTCAACGGGTTCTGTCCACCGATCGCACCGTCGTCTCGTAAAGTTACCGGTAAGGTGCCTTCTGTTGCATCTCTCGTTCCTCTTGAATATTTGTTTGTCTCAATGTTATTATTATGCTTTTACGGTGACGTTCTCATAAGAGCATCAAGTACTTTTTTGCGAAATGTACATGTCCAATATCTAGGTCCTGCTATGGGGTTGCTTGGACCCAATGATCGATGCATTGGATACTCCAACTTTGAGATTTCTCCAGATCGATCATCTCAACCAATGTCACACAAATCAAACGGATATTAACCATGTGATGTGTGTCTCATGATCTGCCCAGTCTGGTAACACCCTCGGCGGTATTTCGCATTCCAATTCGTTAGTTGAGATGGACTCCTAGAGCACAACTCTTCTTCTAAAGCCCTTTTACTGAACGTCAATTTTTCAAAACGATACCTCATTCTGAAAATGAAATCACTTTGTTTTAAACATACAGACAGCTCTATTTTGTGCGACTGTTTCGTCCTTTTTTTGAGAATCAGCGACGCGCATCTCAAAATCCCTAAAGACACTCGACGTCGAGATCACCTGTTTGATAACTAAATGTTATGCGCGTTTTCATTTACACGACGGTTTATTTACCGAAAGAATAAATAAGGCTCAGACTTGCGCCTCCCTAGAATGCGGACACACTTTCCTCGGAGTGATAGGGCCGGGTAATCCTTGGAGCGATTCCATGAGGGAATCATTCACTAATTCAGATCATTTAACTCAATATTTTACGATTAGCTGACCTGTCATGATTAGTTTAAAGCCAGTTTGAAGACCACACATGTACTCATTACACAGTGTCCTTATTGTTGACAACGGTGATATTCACTTTCCGCTAAACGTTTCTTTGTTTACAACGCCCCTTTCCTTGTCCAGCATAGTCACGTCCAGTTTGTTGAACATCTGATCCCCCTGGTCAAACTTTTCGCCTGTTTGGCATCCAGCTGTGAAAATATTAGAGTTTTGGTAAGTCGTTCCATGATCCATTTTTGTCAGATGTGTAGTCTTTTCTGGTCGTCCAACATTTTCAAAGGCTTAGCCTTGTTAGCCCGTTCTCGAAACCGTCGATCATGTGTCTCCAAACCTATTTCCATATTCCTTTTCGAGGTTGATTTGTGTCCGATGTACTTGTATGAAAGCATTCGGTCCTTTTTATGTCCGGATATGTATTTTGAGTTGGAATATGAGAAGAATAAGTGTTTCAGGCTTCGTTTCCATTTGCATCATGCAGTTCCTCTGGTCACCTGCTTTAACAGACCCAAAAACTGTGCTGTTCGTGTGAAAATGCCGTGCTATTCGTACAAGTTACTAGATTTAGAATTCTGCGACGTCGTTTATGCAGATTTAAAGCAATCGAGAGCGTTGTTAACATCCCACGTGGTCGTCCTAACCCATAAGAGCCTTGTCTGTAGGCTTGTTTGCTCAGAATAAAGCTCCGAGTTGAGGAGTCGTAGTGTGTGAGGAGCGTTCGTTCTGTGTTCTATTCACTGTTTTGTATTGTTCCTCCCGAAGTCCTCTCTTTTTACTCACTCTTCATTTTGACTGGTAATTCGTTCATGGTTAGGTATATGCTAGTGGCCTATGCTAATGACCAGCCTACACCATCGTCCCCTATCGTGAGACAGCTGTTTTCTTCCGTTTTATGTCTGTGTTGTCGGTGAATTCACCGAACCGACGTTTACACTATCCAACCAGTTCTATTAGGTCTGGATGCATCCTGTTATAGTCTCGATGTCGACTGAGCGAACTATGACGATCGTCCCAGGAAACTCTTGTTTACTTTACTCTGTTTTAGTTCGCCGAAGTTTACATGTGTGAAAAACTCTTCGAATTCACCCTTCGCTTAAAGCCAATGGGATCGGAACACGGGAATCTGATGTTGGAATTCCAGGTGAGCCCCCTTCCGCTGGTGTTGGTCATAACCTCACTCTGTCATCTTCATTTATCCACATGCGTCACCGAGATTCGTTGGTTTGTGGAATTTACCGAATTTGAAAACCTTTTGTCATCACCTCTGTTACTGTGTTAGAAAAAATCATTAAACTGTTGCACCTTTCCGGTGCCTAACTGTCATTCCACCCGAAGGTTGCACGAGGGCTGGGATACTGCCAGGTTGCTCAAGCCTAGACAGGGGAAGTCGAGAGGCAGAGGTCGGGTTCGAACCACGGACCTTCCAGTCAGTAAATTCGCGCTCTAACCACTTGAGCTATCTTGCCCCTTACTGTGTTCAGCTGCTTGAGGGACTGACTAGAACAGATCAACCCATCAAAAACCAGTATCACCTTGTGATGTGTCACTCAGTTTCATACCTATTCGCTTTTGGAAGCAGGTCATGTCACTAAGCGAGGGATACGCCAATTCTTCTGTGCGAGTTTATAGTTTCGGATCTGGTGATGGTTTCTTGTGCCTCAGTGTATTATGTTTTTCAGTAGAATACACTAAACAGGTGGAAAAAATCCTGCTTTCGATAATACTTGTATTGGGGTTTTAAGTGCACAGTGCCAAAAGGTTTGCCGTTGATGCGCGGGGGAAGTTCACTGTCCGGCCCATGATCGCAAGAACTACTGTTGCCGTTCCTAGTTCCTTGAAATTAGTTCATACCTATACATATTATTTTTACGGAATTGCAGTTAATCTCTGTGTCAGAATGGAACATCACTTGCAGGTCAGATCGCTCCGATTACATGGACTTCGATGGAGCATCTCTTTCTATTTGGTATTGGTTCTCTGTCGGTTGTTTTGCTGCGATTATTGGGATTCTCTGTACCACTGTTTCGCCATCACTATCAGAGCTCCACCCATGATGCAAGGGATTCTCTATGGTCGCAATTCTGATCACCTAACCGCTTCCATTGCAATGATCTGCTAGAACTATTTAAATTACCTCTCGGTCTTCCTATTAAACCGACGGTCGTCATTCTTTTTGTGGTCGTTTCATGTATCTGCACGCAAGTCATTCCTAAAAAGTTCCAGTTGCCATTAGCCTAATGTAATATGAGCGTCTATGAAGCTCACTAGACATTAGAAAAAACATAGAAGACGAGTAAGCACACGTCTGTCAACTAGTCGTTCACACTACTGCTAATCCGCGACCTTGAAAACGGAAAGTGTGAAAAACTGGGTAAACAGAGAGGGAGGTTTTGCGGACAATATGAAGGATTTTTACGACAGTGTGGGATTTTCATCCGATAGACGTGAAAAGGCAGATGACTTGAAAGTGGAAGTGAAGGCGTAAGTTCAGAACAATGCTTTTTGTGCTACTAACGATAGAGGATAAAGGAAGTCTGACTGTGCATCGACGGTGGGAACGTGGTTGGAGTACTGGATGAGAATTGGACAGGCAGTGTGGCGCACAGTCTCCTGCCACAATCAGCGAAGGTTTGGAACATAGGTGTAGGCGTCACCTCCCCAGACGCAATAACAAAGCTTCATGGCCTGGAGAATCTGAGATGTATAAATTAACGACAGAATAGAGAGCAGAACAGAAGCCAAACTTTTCCGGAAAAATAAATTGAAACAACCAGAAAGGGGTTGAACACCGACATTCAAGACTACGTGAGGCCGTCGCGTATCGCATGGTGACACTCCATGGAAGATGACTTACGTTGGCTGAATACTTTGAAGTTGCGGGTGCTCCTCGTTCTGTCATCATGGCTCGTAAAATACTGAACTACTTTTCACAGCTACGTTCACACATATTGTCGCATTGTTGTGCGATTGGCTTGGAGTTAGTCGAGCTCTTCTGAGCATATATATATATATATATATATCAAATATCCTCTCTATCCGGAATTCGGCGAACGAAGTTCCGTTGACCTAGGGGATACTTGCTGGAGAAACAGAGGAGAACGTAAGCTGACAGTAGTGAATGACAAGCTAGATCGCTGTTAGTTTGTCACCGTATCCGTTTACCACCCGCTAGAAGTTACTTAGTCTGTCTTATTCTTACCGTGTAAAGTGTTCTGATACATCAGTGTGCTAGTTCTGTCACTCAGGTGTACGGCAGTTTCACCTGACCGTGTGGTAAACCATCAGCTACAAAGCCAGCTCACGTTGCCAAAATAAATGGAAAGGTACTGATACAACCGGAAATCAGTTGATTTTACCGCTAGTCTGTCAGCACCTTTGCATTCGATTCCTAAAGAACTGTTGCCTTGTGTACCTCCACTGACTAACTTCCGACGAGCTCTCTCGAGTTTGTTCGTAGTGTTACCTACTTTGCATGTCACACAAACCTAAGTAACACCCTCACTTCTTCCTCACCACACAGCACTCCGTTGCCGTTCTGCTGCATGTTCTGTCAAGGTCATTCAGCGCACACCATTCATTTTTCCGGCAGGAAAGCAGTATCACTTACCTAATACAGGTAAGTAGGTCATTGTTTGTGTATGCTCTTTTTTAAAACTGTATTTTAACCAGTTTACGTGTAAGCTCCTCAGGAAGTTTCGATAAATTTGGTTTTCAAACTAGATAATAATCGTTCAGCTGTAACACCTTTTTGGTGCCTAGCTGCCACGCAACCCGAAGGAAGCACGAGGGCTGAGATATTGCCAGGTGGCCCAAGCCTAGACAGGGGAAGTCGAGAGGCAGATGTTGGGTTCGAACCACGGACCTTCCGGTCAGTAAATTCGCGCTCTAACCCCCTTTTGGGTCTTTGAAAGCTTGTCTGTCATGAAAATGACACGTAACAAAACTTTCTTATCCTGGACTGATGTTTCCACTACCCCATTTCCGAATGCGTCGTGCCAGTTCACTTCGGCATTTGGTAAAAAACCCGGCGAATAAACTAATCGACCGATGATAGTGAACCCAGCTAGTATGGGTCAGATTGGAACTGTAGAGGGTGTGTATGAGAAGTGGATGCTAAACAATACGTCTGATACGAAAAACAAAGCTCAGACAAACCAAATGGGCTTTTTCAGGAATGCGGAATCAACCGTCAGCTGATACTTACGACTTACTGCCTCGAGACGCATACTGATTTAATCCGTTGTAGGGCTTACCACTTTTGGAATCTGAATAGCGTGCTTTATGATTGACGCTTTTTTCACCACCTTATCCAGCTCCCCTATTTACTGCATAATCAGTTGGTCTAAATTCATTCAAATCTAAAGGGAACCAGGAATAAGCGTATTAGTTTACCTTGACAGCAAAGAGATTTACTAGCTTAGTCCCGGATGCTGTGTGAATGGGAAATTACGAATCAGTGATCAACCTCCTGTTGGGTCCATCCGAAACGGAGCGCTAGACAGCTTTCCAGAGACCACTACCACTGAGCGTTTTATGTGATCTGTTGCTTCAAGTTACTGTGTAGGCTAGCCAGTTTGTTCAAGCAGTCATACAATTGTGATCAGTACTCATTAACTCTGACAAGAGTCTTGCTGCCCTGTCCTTTTTATTTTTGTCAATATTACTGTGTTATAAGCAAGCCACGCTGGTCTTCTGATGTAAGTCGTTGTCATAACAGGTCAAATCAACGAGCAACACTATCAGAAAGACAACATCGACTCTTAGAGTATGCTGGTGTGGGGACCAGTTTGAGTGAACCGTAGCGATCGGAATGACTAGGGCTTCTTCTCCCAAGGCGAAAGAGCTCACGTGAAATTTGCGTGTTCTTGGTACACCCCCCTTTCCAAGCTGAAGTCTCCCATGGCCCTGAACTCGGTCGGGGATATCCTGCAGCTAGCCAATGTTAGTGGCGTTCATGACATTGATTTTTTTCTAGGTTAGCTGATTTAGCTTCTCAGAGTGATTGTCAGCATCGCATTCCTTGCGATTCAACGTGTTTTTTTTAATTTAAGGTTTTAAATCTAACTTCTTAGGTTTTATGACTGTACGTTGTCCACACTGTTATTGCTGTCTCTGGGCTGATGATGAGGACTGCCAATGTCATACGAGGAATTTGAATGAACCGACTAAAAGATGTCACTGAACTAATCGTTCTATCTCTCAGGACTCACTCAGATGATCGGAAACTGCTTGTTTTGTACCACAAAATTGAATTGGATGTTGCCCTGGTGTTGTGCTGCGTCAATGCCACTTATGTGTCAATATATGGGAGGAAGTATGATCACAGGGCCGCATGCTTCTGCACAGCCACACTGCGAGTACTAGGAATGTAGCATCTGAAGTGTGCACAAGTTACCATGCGTTATTAGTACACCTAATGTGGAAACTGCGCCCGTCGTCTTATATTCTGTTCAATTTTCTTTCTTGCCTAAAGCTGGTTGAGGACAATCTGTCGGCTGCTTGTCGAGGACAAAGCCTCTGTGCCCACGTGGTTGAGGCGGCTTCATGTGCTCTGGTCAACATCTTGTTACCCATGTCACCTGGTAGACAAGTAAGTTTACATCACCAGTTCGTCTCATTCTGTCTTCAGTGGTTAATCTTATTCACTGTTATGTGCACCTGCAAACTTCTGTCAGCGGTATAAAATACTATCTGGTTACGGAACAGAAAAGTCACTCCCTTAACTTGACTTAACTGCTTTACTGTCTCAAGCTGTCCTCTGAGAACATTCAAAATTAGGGCACAACTTAGGGGTCATGACCGACGCTGAAAGCAGAGTTTAAGCGCCGATACACTTACTAACCAAGAAAGATGCATTGAGATCAGTGGTCATCCAGCAGTGCTAGATGAGAGTTTGTTCAGGAATGAGCTTATCCGATATGCTCATTCTGCATTGGATCTTCTACTCAAAGAACGCCTAAGCTGATCGTGCAACTTCGGTAAGACTGCACATTAGCAGTTGATGTACTCGCACTGGGCCCAAGACGTGGGCACTTTTGACAAACGTTGAACATAACTGTCCATCATATATGCGTGTTTTTTTTGTATTTTGGGTCACTACTACTATAGCAGTATTAACATCTGCTTTAATGATGTTCGTCCCTCACCGTTCGTTTCATCAGGCCTACTTTGCATACTTGTGAGCGCTTACCTCATGTTGACGTCTCTGTGTTCCATAACTCACGTAAGCTGGAATCGAAATCATTGATTAATCAAAACCAACTCTCTTCACAAGTATTGGATAACTGTTGAATTTTATTTTTATTCCCCGATTGAAATGCTAATCTTGTGCTTCCGGACGCAACATTCTTGAACAATTCGGCTTCCCATCCTCTAGCCGTTATTCCTTCTGTTCACTCACAAATGTGTCTACTACCTATCTCAATTCACTGTTCTGTTTTCTATACCCTTCAGATATCTCAGTCAATAGTGGAACGTTGTATCTCCGTGTTTATCCGCCTGATTAATGCCAAGGAACAGCAAGATGTCTCAGCGTCATCTGCGAGCTCAGAGAGAGTGGACTGCAGTTTACCCGAATTGACACCTGACCTTCGCTCATGCAACACGCTACTTTCTGATCGGCTTCAACACACTTTGACCGTATTCCGACTGAATGGAGTTTGGGGCTTGGCCAATATCTTGCACAGTGCACCGTCCAGCCTGTGTTCGGAGTTGTTCGAGCGATTGGTGGCAGATGGAGCATGGCTCGAACTGGTTCGACCTATTCAATCAGCGCGAGCTTATTGGTCTAGTTCTTCGACTGCTGCCGCTGTATTTGGTTCTTGTGGATCTAGTTCCACTCGGAGGGTTTCGTGTGACTTTAGTTCTGGTGTGGATAATCCACATTCTAGCGGAACGGGGCAAAGTGTCAATGTGCCTGGGACTTTGAGGTGAGTAGTTGGATGCTGCTGCCAGTGATTCAGTGTGGGCCACAGACCTTCCTTGTTTCTGTATTTTTTCTTGTCTTGCGAGCTCATCATCATTTAAAGTAAACATGACACATTTTCATTAAGAGAGGAGGCGCAATCGAATCAGCTGTTTCCCTATTTTCGGTAGGGAATTTCCCCTTCTCTTGAGTATCCTGGCATCAAATCACTCTGCCTGCTGGCATACTCAGGAACTATGTATATTCCTTCCCTAACTTCGAGTTTTTGTGTTCTGTAAACACGAATCTCAGCCTCTACTATAGCTCTCTTCAAAACTCCGTCTATGCTTGAAAAGCTGTCAGAGTTGGTAAGCAGTCACGTGAACTGTCGCTTCTTTCCTTATAGAGGGCTATTCTGTTGAGCCCTCAGACAATCAAGCTCAGTGCTTCTCCACAGATGGTTTACCTGATTTCGTTGTCTGACGTCCATTGCCCCTTTATCAATGGTGACCATATTCTTCCCGACCCTAAACTGCACTTTCCTATTTATTTCCCAGCGTAGTCCATTGTTGGGTGGTTTGTATGGTTTCGGGTGACCATGCGGATTTCTTGTGGAATTGGAAACGCCCTAGTAGAATCCAGGCGTTTCCTATTTTAACTAGAGACATTCCGATGCTCACAGTCACCGAGTTCACGTTACCCTTACTCGAGCAGTACTTTTTGCCCTGACGTGACTATTTGGGCTATTTCAGGTTAACCGGATAGTACCACACCCCTGTTTTGTTCTCAGTATGGTTTATTACTGGTGAATCTCCTCAGCCATACAGGATTACGAACTCCGATTGTCCGGCACCCAAGAAAAACCACTTGCTATACCATCTGACGTATTTAAATACGTTAGCATGTTCGCCTCTCTGTGTTCTGGCAGTGATCTGAATACAATTTTCAATGAATCTCGTACTTATTCGGACGCAACGCTGACCCTCCAGTTCACTGATCTTGCTATTTCGTCAATCGAACTGGAAACGTCGTCACTAGCTTTTTTCGCGCTTTTTACTTTATAATATCTTGCTGATTTTGTTCACCTTGTCAGCCAGCATAGATTTAAACTACCTTGAAGACTTGGAAGTGGATGGATTTCTCTGTCCGTATTTGCGTTTACTATATATGTATAATTTATATATATATGTATATATATATGTATATATAGTATATACACATTATTTTTATTCAGTGGAATTGGCTTTGTCACAACTAAGCCTATCCTCCTAGACCCGAAATTTCCACAACGGATGGAACTTGAACTACTCCACTTCAAGTTTTCTGAAAAATTCTTGGGCAATAAAACCCCAAAGGACCTGAATGAAGCCCAAAGGGTAGATAAATTAAAAAAAACACGAAATTTTGTCTCATTTTACTTTGGAGCTGTTGGGTGTGAAAAACTGGGTGCAAACACTGAATCTAATTGCAACCTTTACATTACCCACAGTTAGCAGAAGTCGAACGAATAATTCCCTATTGGTCCTTTTTCTCCACTTCTACTCTTTCTTCCTTGTATGTCAGACGCTCATCACTTTGCAGGCCGAAACACATCAGTGATGTGGTATCGTGATCATGTAGCGCTGCGGCTAGGTGCATTTACGCGTATGTGTTGGACATCGTACGCGATGTTGCGTCTAGACAATGATGTCAAATCGTCGAAGATGGAATCAGCTATTCCATCCGGGTGTTCTTAGCCTAGAAAGTAGCAACCGGAAATTAGACTAGAAATGTTGACTTTTTGGATTAGGATCTCGTACCTTAAAGCCGGATTTTACACCGAAGGTTTTCTCCACTGTCGGTCACCAAACGGTAATCAATAGACTAAGGCTTTAATTTATTCATACATGACCCACATCTTGCCGAGTTCCTGAACTTTTCACTGGTTGAAGGAGCTGGAACTGAGAGCTACTCCTTGCTCCTTAAGGCCGTTTCGTGCAGTCCACTTCGGGGCTTCCGCGCTGACTAGTACGTTAAATGATTGCTTCGTCTAGGCACTGGTGTCTTCGTGGAGTGTCTTGCTTACAATCCTTAGCATTTGGTCGTCGGCCCATTTTTTCTTCAGTGCTCACTTCTGATGGATATCTAAAGTGTTTTGGGTCACTGAGCATGTTTCTTGGGAGTGGATTATTTTCGGAATATGTTTAATCTTTATGCAATTTCTATGCGCTCACCCCTAGTCTACTCCTACACCTCATTCTAACCGGTTGTTCATCTACTTCGTTCTTTTACCATATAGAGCATCACCATTTTCAGATCCGTCATTACTATGCCACAAGGACGATGCCGATATATCCTCCCTGATCACGGCTGATTCAGTCAAATCCAATGTGGTGATCTCCAAGTCAGTTGACAATACGCAAGAGACAACGGCTAAAGCCCGCTGTTCGCTAATTGAATCTATTCCTAAGGACGAGGAGTCGCACGTCACAATTCAGACTATGCTCCTCTTCTACACGCTCATGTTGCTACGAAATCTGCTGCGGCATAGAAAGGTATGTAACCCCTGATTGTGGGACTCTTATGAATCTTCTTTTGACCCCTCTGGATTCGGACAATCTTTGCTTCATTTCAGTAGACGCGTAATCGCGACTTAACGTTCACAAACATGTCCAGACTGTGTGATCCATCGCCAAGAAGCAGTAGATCAGGTTGATGATCCGGAACTATGAGTGGCCCCGTATCCCGCTATGGTATCTGTAAACTTTCAGCTTATAGCTTGCACATTTGCGTTGGATTGTTTGCAATGAAGATTGGAATTGGTAGAGACAGTTCAGACAGGGAGGCGTTGCTTGAGACCGTCACACATGTGGTAGTTCGGACCAGTGGGACTATGGGGTACGAACGTGCTCTGACTGCGTAGATGCGTAGCTATCATCGCTGGAGAGGCTCCTCAGAGCCCGGTGACACGTACTATAATAGAGTAAGTAGTCTTGCCAAAAAAGTGCAGGAAAAAAGGAGGCGAACACTAGACCAAATGTAATAGGTATTCGGGGGATGAGGTCAAAAGCAGTAGACAAATTCCATGAAAGTAGATGGAATGTGGATGAGGTAGGTGGATAGAACGACCCCTAGGTATTTTACAATGAATGTTCCTAGGGAACACTATTGACATTGACGGGCAGGAATTTATAGAAAGGGTTTTTTGATACCGCTTATTTTAAGGACATCACAAACGAGCGATTCAGTTGAGTTCCAGGTAAGTCTCCCCCATCTAATGTCCAGTTTTGTGCCTCGAGGTATACCAAGTGTCCTTAACGTTGCATAGTGCAATATAACCTTGCAAAACATTTAGAAACCGTCAGAGCAGAGACACGCACCATGTATCATGCATGCGTCGCCCGATACCCGATATACCTCAGCAGTTAGGGCACGACGCTACTTTTCGGAATTTCCAGGGTTCGAATCCAACCCTTGGTTTTGAGTTCCCCTGACTAGGCTTTGTTTAGCTGGTGGTATCTCAACCACAGAGTGTCACAGCTGAGCGATTCAACGTGATTGAAAAGGCAGCTTTTCGTGGATCATTGAGTAGATTCTGCAGGATTTCCTATCTAAACGGATGCATTCTCTGGAATCATTTTTGTGTGCACTTTCTTGTGCTTGTGCACGTTCCCGTGAACCAGGACTAATGGTAAGTTTAAATGCGATCAAATATCTTTCCCTGCAGTACGTACACAGACATCGCCGGTTAATTCCGCTATTACGACTCCCCAATTTCCCTGAACCTCGTTGCCGTAAATATAGCATATGTACAATTCAATGGCCCGATGTATTTTCACATTCTTGTTCGCTCATAGGTATTAATCGCCCCAAACATGTCTTTGCTTTGTCACTACACTACTTGTCCCGGATACAAATAGAAATAACTGTATCCAATCCAGGGGCAGTATCGCTTGTTGTTTGGAGAAAAGGTTGCTGAACGTCCATCGCTCTTCGCCGCAACTACTCGACTAAGCAAACGTTTTTTGGTGTTTCATGCACAGCGAATCAACCCGGAATCGCAAGCAACTAAATTCCGACCTTATTCTGCACTATTCACGTCGAGGGACTCGTGATATAAGAGTGTCACTTTTTTCTACTTCGGCCTTTGCGGTAGATACATTGCCGTAAGCGGCTTGTTTGTTATAGCAGATCGGCTGACATTAGAACACGATGACAGTCATGTAAGAATCGGTCAGTTCACCTGAACAGGTCCCTCAACAGGCTGCCCCTGAAGTTGTATTTCATTCTGTAGCATTCTGCTTTTTACCACCAAGCAATCCTCTCATTGTATTTCAATGATCAGGCGTCAGCGATCATGTCTTCCTTGCTCGAGGTGTGTGCGTTCGAGGAACATGTCGAAAACTTCTCAAGCTTTCGTCGCACTCTTTTTCCCCATCGGTTTGTCCTATCATGATACTTCGTTTTGTGATTTTACAACCAGGTAATCGACGCCATCATTAAGGAGCATTGGTGGGACGTCACACAATTGATCATCTCTGTCCTGGAGGGCAATAACCCGAAACCGATGAAAGAACAGGTTCGTTTGGTCGTCTGTGGTAACAGTGACATGTTTTGATCGGATTTCTTATTTCAGTTTAAAGTGAACAGGATGGTTTATTTTGCTGCTACTCTGGCGAAATATACTCATTTACTACTCTGATTATTTTTACAGCAAAATATCTGAGGTCACAGAAAAATCCGTCAAGCTTTTCACAAAGGGCAACATCCTCTCAAACCACAATCGGTTATCACCTAATAGGATAACGAGGCATCTAAGGCACATGAGGGAACATTTCATGTGCCTATTATTGATTGTTCTCAACAATTAAGTGGGTCATGCGGAATACCCTAGAAGTCAAATCGTTCAAATGGAGGTTTATCAGCAAATCCGGTACTAAGAATACAATAGTAAAATAATAAACTTGTACAAACCTCAAATCATGGCATTACGCCGGATTCTGTACACGGCCTTACCGAATGCTAATTCCACTGAGATCCGAAAATTCACACCGACTCAAGACAAAGTGGCCACCAGATGATGAAACCCACTGGCACCTGTTGCCGTTTGATATGTGGGGATCGTTGTCTTGTCTGTAGCAGCATTGTCGCATAGCTGGTGCCTGTACGTTTGTAAACCTGAAATTCCTTTGTAATGCGTTTTAACTACTTATGAAATAAATAAGTAGTGACATACTGCCGTGAATGCGAGTAAAGATAGTTGCAACAGCTTTGTCACAGTGCCGTCCACTTTGCCACAGCCCTGGTGATCAGAACCCCTAATCTAAGCGTTGCACTGAACGGATCAATTTATGCCAACTTCAATCCTGAATCCCTGGCAATTGGCTCGGGCGGAGGCTCCAATCGCGCATACCAGTTTCACTTTTTGGTTGTCCACGTTCGTAGTTTAGAACTAGAAAAATGTGATTTTATGTCCCCAACAAACGAGCACTTATTCTTTGGCGTAAAGCCTTGAAGTCAAAACATTAGTTTATGGACGGCTGTGTATCAGCAAGTCTGCACAAATACGGAAATCAGTGGTAGTCGTTTTCAACACTGACTGCATAATTGTTCTTCAGCGGATTTACATGCATTCACTATTTTTTGAATGAGCTGGCATGAACCCTATATATTTGGTTACCCGACTTCTCATTCTCTTAAATTTCGTTGGCAGGCTATTCTAGTTCTTGCACATATTGCCAACGGACAGACGGCTTTGGAACAGCTTCATCGTAACGAAGATCTCATTGAGAAACTGAAATTGTTCATGGTAAGTCTTGCACCCAGGAATAGTTCACTTTCCTTACAAATTCGTTCCTGGCCCTTTTCATAAGTTCGGAGTCTCCATTAATTTTATCTGTTATTATGTTGAGTAGGACTATCGACACTCCTTCGCCGGCCTTAGCCTGCACTTGTCTTTTTTTGCAATTTCAGCGCTCACCTGATAGCCACATCAAGGCCGCAGCACTGACCGCGACATTCAACCTTCTGGGCCTGGGACGTGAGGGCTGTGGTGAGTGTTCATCAAAATCTTATTGTCTTTAAATCCTTCAGTTTGGTCGTCATAGGAGGCTCTTGGATTCTAGACCATGTTCATCATGCATGGGTCTGAAGTCACCTCTTGGGATGGACTTTCATTGTAACCCCGTAAAATATTCCATTTCACACGTTAGAGTAACTGAAAGCATCGTCTGAATAGTCTGGTTGCTGTTAACCGAAACGGCACTTCTCTAGCCTTCCCTGGGCTCAAACGTTCCGCAGTAATGTTGACTGGCCGTTAATGCTCTGTTCCCACCGTGCAGTTATTTCGACCCATGTTTCTTTGCTAGAGTTCAGTCGTGATTGAAAAAGACCTGTCGCCGCAGGCCAGTGGAGTTTTGCGGCTGCAGTCGGTTCCCGAGGCAATCCCAATTTTGAATCATACCTGCAAACTGTAAGGTGCTGCTACAAAATTGGATGAAGTCACATTCAAAACACGTACTTGCCTGCTAGTCGGTCGACGCGGTAGACCGATTCCTTTACCTTGGGCAGTTGCATAAGTTCCAGTGTGCCGGCTAAAGAGTAATCACATAGGGAAGGCTGGGGCGCCTTGTCCAGCCTCCGACACATGTGGCAGCGGCGTCACGCCAGTTTGTCTGTCAAGAGGAGGGATTATACTGCCACAGTGCGATCCATACTGTTTTTTTGGGTCAAAAACATGGCTTCTAAGCACAGAGGATATACTCAAGTGGTCAGTGTTTGGCCATCAGTGTCTCTGAAGCAACGGTAACGTCTGCTGGAAACATCGAATTAGCACTGTTGAGGTACACCGGATGGTTTTAGGAAGAAGATAGATGAATTACTCATGCATTATAGGTTACACAGTTCAGGGCATGTACTCTCGCAGACCTGTCCCTACCCTGCCTGTAATGAGTGGAAGTGACCGAGAGGTGGACAAACTGTGACCTGGCAACTTCGACCCGTCGATGGAAACCCCGGGAGTCAACTCATCAATGATTGTTGACACTGGCGGACATGGCTCAATCATGCAGTCGCTAACGCTCATGCATCAAAGCAATTGACATCAGTGTGTAGTTAACTAACTGGTCATGTCATCGCCGTCAGTGCGTGGCTATACGTTACATGCTTTCCCATTTTCTGGTGATTGAACCTTTAACAGCTGGAACCAATGTGACTTTGATACTTGGTTTATAGCGGATGAACTGAACTGAACCGAACCAATTTTGAACGTTCACCGTGGAAAGTTTCGAGGTGCTCAGTAGATGAACATCAAAAGTATGCCCCGCTCTCGGGTGCATGTGAGCTTCCGGAAATGTATTCCCATCGCAACTTCCGCCTTGCCATCTTTCCGTTCGCTATCCGTCACGAAAAGTACCCTCCCCAGAAGATGCAACCCGTTTTAGCAGCTGGAACACCTGCATTTCGGTGCACAGTTTGTGAGCTGAAAAACTGACCTGACTGAACCAACTTATTATCCCAAAACGGTGAAATCAGAGAACATACAGCACTACTTGCCTGGTTGCAGTGTGTTGAAAACACTAAAGTTAATGTACAACACAGCGCAAATAGACATCTTACGAACCACGGTCGTCGGTCATGTTCTTTAGCATCACTATCAAGCCTCTTTCACTATGCATCACCAGTATAAAGAAGTCCTCCAAAAGCTTATGCAAGTTACTTCGTTGATGTGGTTGTCTCAACCTACGAACACATGGGGGTGCGATGACTCAGTTATTAAAGTGCGAAGTTGCTAATCGGAAGTTCCGTGATTCGAACCCGACCTCTGCATCTCGACTCCTTCTGTCTAGACTTGGACAACCTGGCAGTATCTCATCCCTCGTGCTTCCTTCTGGTGACGCCGAAATCGTATTACAACTGAACGATTATTCCTATTATTTACGTACACATGCGCATCTGAGGTTCACTGAAGTCGCAGGAGACAACAAGAATTATTAAGATGATGCTGCACGTGGCTTTTATTGTTTCTCAGCAAGCAGAAGAAGAGAGAAGGGAGCACGAGGGCTGGGATACTGCCCGGTTGCCCAAGTCTAGACAGGGGAAGTCGAAAGGCAGAGGTCTGGTTTGAACCACGGACCCTCCGGTCAGTAAATTCGCGCTCTAACCACTTGGGCCATCTCGCCCCAAGCAAGCTCTAACTTGACAGTTGCGACCCCCTAACAAAGTTCGTTGTCGTGGATGTGACAGCTGGTTTTTTGCTTGTTTAGGAGTTTGTTGCTAACATGGTTGGTAAACGTGATCCTCAGACGCTGATCTGTTCTACGTGTAAGCAGTCCCGATTAATGTTACATCGGTACCAGGTTGTTCAAAAGGATCAAATCCACTTCTGAACTCAAACAGAAGCAAACTTTTTTGACTGTGTTCTGGTTTATTACAAATTGTTGGAAACTGTCTTCTTTCTTACTTCATTTTGTAGTAAGGTTACTGTCTTTCCCTTGAAGTTTTTAGAGTTAGGAAATTTAAGTGTGTGTTAATTGGTTATCACTTTTGAGGTCGTGCCATACGCCTCACATAGTTTCGTCCAGTTTGCTATATTTTTTCATCCTCATCCACTGCGACAACAACCCGTAAGTTCCGTAGGGCAACAACCTTGCGTGACAACAGGAGAGGCGCTGGGGGGCATGATGGTTAACCGCGCTCCTGTCATCGATCATCGTTACGCAACGGTCTCTCTTCCAAGATGTCGTGCCTGGATTCCTTTTGTCGCATTAGTTTGAATGCAGTCGGTAATAAGATTGAAGCAACGTTTTCAGTGATTGGATTGTCTCTTCATACTCCCGATTACTAGATACGTCTATCAAACTTGTATCGGCTGTTTGCAGAGGTTCTTCCCTAAAACCATGTGATGTACCTCAACATTGCTAGTTCGATGTTCCACCAAACCCAGCTAATGCTTCGGAGATACCGATGGTCAAACACTGACAGGTTTCATATGTCCTCTGCGCATAGAGGCCGTGTTTCTGATCCAAAAATCAGGGTGGATAGCACTACCGCGGTGTATAATCTGTCATTGACAGACAGACTGACATCAAGCCACCATCATAAGTGTCCGAGCTTGAAAGAGCCGCCTTGGTCTTCCCGTTTCGAGAAATAATTTCGTCTTCAGCCAATCCACCGCTACTTATACAACTGCCTCGGTAAACAGATTTATCTACCACATCGATTATCACGTCTGCTGGCGTGAGGTTTGTGTTCTACCCCGCCCAGTCTTTATACTTTGCAGGTGGAGAGCATGTACCAAACCTTGCGGCTGAATTACTTGGAATATTTAATGTAACTTGTTTACCTGAAAGGATCTGAACCAAGGAGAACAATATCATCTAAGTACGCGATGTCCCTGAATGAACGCCCCCGGGAGCACTTCAGCCACGTAGATTTCAGACTTAGATAGGGAAGTTTCAAGTCAAAGCTGAGGGGAATGTCGAAAGAGGTTAGCTTTGTTTTAAACAACTGGGTGTGATGAACTCAACCGAAAGCTTGTCCACATACTTTCGCATACAGGCTCCTCACAGAATACATAAATTTAGAAGGGGCCCCTTAGATTGCCAAAGTTTCTGATGATCGACTTAGTAAAAAAATGTGGGTCGTTTGAAAGATTAGTGTTGTTCAGGAACTTGTCCCCTCGGTAGAGTAAACCCCGACTTAATTCTTGAGAGTTTATTACCCTCGGCAATCTGTCAACCTGCGCAAAATAATGCCAGAGAGAACCGTAGATGCAACGGATACAAGGTTGATGCAACGAGGGTTTTCGCATGTTTGCACAGATACCAGCTTCACCGACTGTATGCAGCTGCGTGCATTTACCCATATTTATGGACAGGTCCCAATTAGTTGACCACTGGTAAACTTCAACTAATAGATAGAACTAAGAGTTAGCAAAATACACTCATTTGTAAGCCAATTTGGTTTCCCAGGAGACTCCTAGCGGGATCTCTCGTTTATGAATAAAAAGTTCTTGTTTTGCTGAAACTCCTGTGCCAGAACCGTTCCGTGGGTACATTTCCCCCCAGAGGTATTTGAATTATATGATCACTGATCACCTGAACCTTGTATGGTTGGCGAAATCTGCATTCACATCACTCATTTAGTTGACTTTACGCTCGGTGCTCTAGTTATGTGCCAATTCCGCCATGACCATCCTTAGTTCGTTCTCTATTTTCAGTTAGTTCGCGCATTGTTAGATAGAGGAAGGTAGAAGGTTGTCCACTAGAAATCCTAAGCATGTTTCCAAAAAATCTGGCATTGGCTTGTCTTTATCGATAGTTGAACCACCGTTTATTTGAGAAACCCTCTTCATTTACCTTTTTCTTTAGCTTCGCCGACGTTTCTAAGCCATCTTCGGGACTCTGGAAATTCGCTACTCCCTTCTTGTCACCGTGGCTTGCTGCACCGGCATCATCGTCATAAGGATCGTCACAGACGCAGGCCAGAATCACATATGCCCCCTAGCGTGTCTACCTCCCCTCCCGAGTCGACGATTCGTAGTGTGGTCACTTGTGTGGCTCAGTCAACTCTCGAAGAAGCAGAGGAAGAGCTTGAAGAGGAGGAGCAAGACGTCGTGCTTGAGCATGCCTATATCACCGAAGAATCCTCTTCGCACGTTCCACTCGTGCAAGATTCCGAACCAGCAAGACCAGTGGAGCGTTTGGATGCACGACCTCCGACTGGGTGGGTGTTGCAGGACGCCACAGTGTCATTTACGCCTACATCGGATACCTCTCATGAAACACCAGACTCCGCCATCAGTAGAAGACACCGGCGCGTTTACCGTTGTTGGCTCTCCCCACCTTCTGTTTCGGCAACGGAAGGTGATTCTGAAAACTTAGTCACCCATTCAGAAAGTGCACTTCCTCGGTCGTTGTCTGGCAGTTCATCATCCTCCAGCACATCCTCTACTTCATGCGCAGAAGAACTTATGCATGGCGGAACACAGTTGGCTGACTTGGACCCAACGACAGCGCAGGATGTATGCGGTGCATCTTCTAGCTGTAGTGAGGGAGAGTTGAGAGCAATGGATCCTTGCGTTCACGAGGAGGGGGCTGATGAAGCAGTAACGCACCTAACAGGAAGTCGAGCACCCTTGGCTGCTCAAGAAGGTTTGGATGAAGTAGATACACAAATCACTCAACTTTCGGCTTCCGTTGTCGACGGTTTCCGGCGGACTCCTGAAACGTCCTCTACCCAAGCGAATATTACCGACACTTCTCGCGGCAACATTATGTGTGATTCATCTACCTCCATACCTGAATCATCGAAAGTCGATGAGACGTCCCCTGTCCTTGTTAAATCCTCACCCCCTTCCGGGTCCAAACGATCCTCTGTAAGACGTTCTCGTAGAGACTGGGAGGCCGGTTTCCGTCATGTCCTCCTACCGTTTTTACAAGAACTCGAATCAGACCAGATTCTTCGCGGCACCTGGGATTGGTTGATGTTGCGCGCGAGCACCATGGGTCGGCCCATTCCACTCCATCAGCTTTTGGTAGCCTGGCAACGATTACATGATACCATACCATCTTCTAGTCTCCTCAAGACTACTACAACATCGTTGGATTTCGATGCATCACTATTTACTAACTGCGTGACAGTTGATGCGTTCCTAAAAAAACTAAAGCAGTCATCCACTTCTTCAGTATCCCCATTTCTGAACTCTCCACGTCATCGTGAGGGACGTCATCATCCACGACGTCGTCACCATCAATGTCACCGACACCAGCTGCGTACCCAATCGCGGCGTCTGGCCGACCAGTTAACTGAGCATCCGTCGAGTGAGGACGCATGCATATCAACTCCTGTGCCTCCAACTACCACAACTTCCGAGGACTTTGAACGTACAGATGACGCCTCTGCATCGTAACTTGTTAGCCTAAACTCCCCTTCACGAAACCAGCCGTCGATAATCCTTCATTGGGCTTTCCATTTTTCATGACACCGCTTTTTATTCCCCCTTCTCACTCACGTGCACCACCATTTTCCCTCACCCTATCAGCGTTCGTTCGTGCACCTGCCCCGTTTCCACCGCGGTCTACGTCGCCAGTTAATGAATCGCTCTGTTTGAAACCTAACTTGCTTCTTGTTTGCCTCGTAATCAAACTTTCATTTGTATTTACACTAATCAGCGCGTACAAATGTAGTCGCAGTCATAATTTTTTTTACCTGACAGAATATTTGCCCACTCTCGAAATATTAAATGATTTAGTACTGGATCAATCTTCTCACTGACTCAGTATCTGCGTTGTTTACACTTGGTTGTCCAGGCTTTGTTCTCGTCTTTCAGATGTGTCAGTCATTCCTAACCTTTTCCACTAGGCCGTGCAAGATAACTGCTCAAGTGGGATTTCTCTAAAGACATCATTGCCATTGTGATTCGTTTAACCTCGAAGGGATGCGAAATCGACCATTCTTCTAGGTAGCCATTGCCTCGAATCCTTATCACAGCACTCGTTTTTATTGAGTGTACGTGTTTTCCAGGCTAGGCTTCTGTGTTTCTTTCCAACCTATGAACGCTCGCTTGTGCCATTCACTCAGTTGATCAAGTAATTTATGGTCTAACTGAGTGAATAGTGATCAGGTGACCGTCTCCGCACCGTGCCCTTACCCCGAGATAGCTGAGTGGTTAAGGCGTGAACTTATGGAAAGTCCTTTGTTCGATCCCGACCTCTGCATCTCGACTACTCCTGTTTAGGCTTGGGCAACTTGGCAGTATCTTCGCCCTCATGCTTCCTCTGGGTATCGTGGCAACTATGCACCGGAAGGTCAGAGTTGGACGATTTATTATTATTCTTTGTCTCACGCTCTCTTCTGCAAGATGGCATAAAATGTCTCAGAAACGTAGTAATTTGTCGGAAGGTTCGGTCTCGCATCTCCTGAGTTTCGAACCTTAGCACCGATGGGGGGCTTTTTTTACAACCGTCGAACATTCTAGAGGACCACAGATATCCATTACTAATTTGGTTACAGCACAAAACGCACTTGGTAGTGGCCGACCCTTAATATGGGAAAAACCTGCATCCGGCTGGATCAGCCATCGACATCTACTGAAGTTCCATCTGGTCAGCTGTCTTCTTCAATTGCCTGTGTACATGTTGACCGGAAATGTCCCCGAGTTTAAGCGGCGTACGATTATTTTGGAGTGTAACCTGTGTTGTAGTCTAACTTCGTTGCATCGCCGCCGGCAGTAGCTTCGCCCTCAACTTTCTGTTGCAAAATCTTCTCTTGTGGTATCCCCCAATGTCCGTTTCCAAAATCAGCTAATTTTGTCATCCTGATTGTTGAAAACACTGAGTCTATTTCGGGGACGGTTCATTTGGGACAGCAACCGAATCAAATCAACCTGATTCGTATCCAACGGCCCATGTGATTAACTAGGGATGTGGGGTTTGAGTCAGCTGTCGGATCTGCGGGCGAGCTTGTTCTGATAGTCCTGGTGATTCACACTGAACTTCCCACTCAGTATTACTCCAGAAAAAATTCACTCATCTTTGTCTGTCCTGATCTTACTACAATCTTGGCGTGACAAGTGTCAAAAGACAGCGACAATTTGTGTCTAGGCGTATCCGGATCTATCAGGTAAGGGCATCAGCAGTTTGTCCTCTTTCGCACTTTGGTTGGAAAGAAATGTAGGACTTTCTCAAATTGTGTCCACTCACGTCGTTACCTGTGCCGCCAGCTTTTCTGCCTGTTCCCGTTTTACCCACGCTCCTGGCAGCGACTCACACGGCTGACTGGCCGTGGTTCCTGTGAGGTACACACTGAATACCGCTTGCCACCCTTATCCTCCCGTCCTGCTTTATCCCCATTTGTTTTGATCCGATCATCATGGGAATAGTGGTGAATTAACGTGTGGTACCGGAGCACGACAACCTGAGTTGTATGCACAAAATGACCTAGTTTTGTTGAACCGTTTGCTGGATAAGTATATCGTCAGCTTGGTTTGACGGACTTTTGTACTGTTTGATCGAACCATCAAATATTTTGAGAAACGACCCTTGCTCATTGTAATCAAGGCATATCTTCGTATGACTGAATACACTTGGTAAATGAAAGTCTTTATAACGTTGTTTTGTAGCACAATCTTTGATACTTCCCAAACGTTTCTTGTTAATCACACGTTGTGTGAGCTAGTTGACGGAGCGATATATATATATATATATATATTATATATATATATATATAGACTACATTCCAATGGGGAGCACTACGGTTAAATCACTCGGAAGCGATCTGCTTCTATCACTCACGAACATCCGTTGCTTTCCCTCGTTACACAGATACTACTGAGGGCTTCTTACAAACTGTAGGTATTCGGAAACAGAAGGCGTGGCAGTAAACGAACGTCTTCCGTAATTCATCCCCTGGTCAACACAAATACTAGGCCGCAATACACGTAATTCCTAGTGAGCTAGAATATCAGCCCTACAAAACGATCGTTCTCATGTTCAGTAGCAATACTGGACTTAGTCTGTACGCGTCACATGGCTGTAATTAGATTTTACATCCGTGGAAGCAGAGGGACAAACTATCCGTAGTTGCGTGACACCTATGTACTAAATCTAATCTCGTTGTGTAGAATTGAGAGTCGAGCAGAATTTGAATTTTACGTATCCACCCATTGATCAGATTGAGAATAACCGGAAACGTTCGTGGGCCAATACGCCTTTTCCGACTCTCTGAGAATCCTAGATAGCGAATTTACAGGCTGTCTGTCTTCCTTAGTTTCATCGTCTGTCTAGTTTGGGTAGGCTACCGTGCAGGGATTCGTTTCATTTATGCGTTTGCGTGTGGTTGGACGATACGTGGTTCAAACGCAAGTGCTAACTCGTCATGCCACCATCCTAATAGGATACAGTCTGTAAAAGGCCATCACTCTTTATAGACAATACAGAAAGGCTCTGAAGGTTACTAAGTGAGACGATGAAGTCAATACCCACAATGTTCCTTGTAATTCTCATCTATTTGAGTTTTTCGTTACCAATTGAGAGTGGAAAATTATGCATCCAATAACTCCATCCAACCTTTTGTCAACTATGCTGTATCAATTTCAGTCAATGGGACTGAACCGTCTACTGTTTGCCTTCAAATGTACCTTGTGCGACCGGAATAAATTTTTTTTCTTTGTAATCCTGATGTGTGCGTGATTTGTTGTACATGTGTGGGGATGCGCTACCGCAAATCATGACTCGGTGCATTTGCAGTACTCTTGTAGGATGTCAACCTTCCGAGACTCGACGCGTAGAGACTCAATGGATGACAAAGACAAAAATCAAACAAAACAGTGAAAGAATAGTACCGAACTGTTGACGTGGATATTTCACGTCGGATTCATTTGATATCTCCACAAGGTTTTCCTTCGCAATCTGAAGTTCCTGGGAGCTGTTACTAGTCTGACTGGAGTGCAGTTGAAGGACGACAGTCACTGGCAGACTGTTGAGGAACACCCCAGCATGAGGTGATGTATGATTTGTTCAGCGTTTTGATGACAAGTGCCAAAGAGCGATTGTTGCGGACATCTGGATTGTTGAATGGATTTCCATACAACCGAAGAAATGGCGAACGATGTTTTCGATAGAGTGGCTCTTTTGAGTAACGAACGAGAAGTATTTGAATGTACATGTGTACCTAGTGAGGAATGCTTCCACGATGATTGCCACTGACGCAACGAGAAAAAATAGGTTTGTTCCCACTATGGTTCTCCAGTAAGTGAAATGAAACGATAGCGCTGCATTGCTATTACCTTGTAATGTGACGGCAAGTGTTTGTTCGCAGCGTGGAGACCCCGATATTACATACATGTTGCAGCATGCTTTCTGAGTTTTGGACGAGTGTTCAATAATCCAGTGGAAACCTTGTAGCGATTTGCCGGAACATTCCTGATTATTGTTGTAATAATGGCTTGTTTGGTAGATCTAAGCCACTTGATGTGGAGTGCTCTGTCTAATTTCACCGGCTGTGAGACGACGTCATGTTGTTGCCAAGTAGTATTCGAAATGATGAAATCCTATTCCTGAGGACTTCTCTCGTGTTACTATGGGATTGAGTGAGTTGTTCTCATTGAATTTTGGCGCGACGAAAATTGACACCTAGATACCTGAAAATAGGATCCTGAAGGGATGGTCTACTGAAGAGTGTATGGACCAGATATGTCCTGTGTGTAAATCTCACGTAGAGCTGTGTCCTATTTAGCTGGGATTCCCTAGACAAGTAAATTTAAAGGTCCGGTTCAACGTGTGCCGTACTCTTCCGCTGAACCACAAAATGCATTGTTCTTTCATTGACATGAGGTAGAACAAACTCCACTCCTTCCAACGGAACTTCTTGATTCATGTTGTGATATCTTGAACAGACCGGAAGTAATCAGGGATACACTCGAACACGATATCTCATTGCTATGAAACGGTCTTTCAACCGTATCTGTTTAAATTGTTCCTCTTCGATGAAGCCAGTTCCTAGCAGGACGCGATCGGGTTCAAGGGTGATTGTGGTTCATTCAGGTCGCACTGGGACTTACTCATTAGGTTTTAAGAGACAGTGGGATTTTTGGAATTTCCATTCGCATCGTTTGTTTTTCTGACCCCCCCCCTCGGCTTTTATGAGGTCTGCGGAAAGGCGAGTACGATGACCATGCGGTGGCGACAGGAGAACATACGTGCAAGCGTCTCTTTTCCTGAATGCTGTGGCACGTGCCAAAAGTACCCTTCCACCCTATCTGATCACTGCGACCTGGCGTCATTCGGCCGAAAACTGACCCCGCTGACTACGCTAGCGGAACGTAACCCGAGTCATATGCCTACGGTATCATGTAGCAGTGTGCATGCCCCAGTTTACCTGGACTGCGGTGGTGTTTGCCGGTCATACACCTCACATATGTTCACTCTAGGGATTCCGGCACAAGTGCCTGCGGATTCCTGTCAGAACGCGCTTCGCGTGTGGCACATGACTCTGTCGTCCTTGACCTGATACTGGGACGTTGAAGACTGCTTAGCAAGTTCGGCCGTTTGTATGCGTCCTAATTTTATTGGACCAGATGACACGGACCGGCTGCACGTTTCCACTGATTTGACTGACATTTTGATCGAAGTTCATTCGGTCGGTTGTTGGTCTCTCTGATCAGTCGGATAATCAAACATCTCGGTAAGCAACTACCTGTGAGCTAAACTTACGTTTGAATACACGGTAAATTGTAGTCTTCTTAGCTCTGTTGTTAAGGGAGTATCGTCCTTGATAATTCCGTCGTATTTCTTGCCAGTTACATGGTGCGCGATCGTCGATGAAAACACATTATGCCGCCTTTTAGGTCCCATGTTCAGGGCTTGGAAAATAACACTCAGAAGCCACGTGTTGCTACTCGGGGCATCATAGTCCAGTACGGAGAACTTTATTTTTACTCAGGTGGGCAATATTGTAGTCTCCTTAGCAGATGGATAACATCTGAAAAGCTTTTCAAAAATCTTTTCGTCGACATTGTGAGAACGGGTGTTTGCGTATCGCCCACCTTATGAATACAGAGCAATACATGTGTGATTTGTCCTAGTGCATTGTTTACTGCGGTTGATACCTAGATCGGTGCAGGCAGAAATACCTGTCGAAAACGATGACCGATAATTATGCACCTCGGTTTTGAAGCATGTGATCAGTCCTTATTGTGTTACTACCCCACCCTATTGAGAAAATATTGGGTGACTCACGTGATTAAACTAGCCGTGATTCATTTTAACTGCATCCTTCACAACAGTCATCTTCCGTGACTGGGGAAGAAGGAAAAACTGGACAGAATAGCTGGGGAGTATCGTGACATTCTCGGGGCAAACATCTTACACCTTTATTACTTAATGCCACAACCCATCAGGGGATTTCGCCTTAATCATTGTATAACCCTGAGAATAGTACATCACTCAAAACTGTCTTCCCGGAGCGGCACTGGTTGAAAGCCAACCATGGTCGACAGAAGGAACACACAGATCGAAAGCAGTGGCGACTATGCAGAACATGTATAGGATGGTTACAAGAGTGCAGTGCCTGTCCATTATCTCCACGTGGAGAACCCCCTTGTAACTTAGCACTGACACACAAAAAGCATTACATGGCGAATCTCCAAAACCAACTTGAAAATTTAATGAAATGGTGCTAAGATGCTAAGTTACCGACACCACAGTTGTTTAAACTGTGCTAAAGCGGGACGAACGCTGAACTGGGTAGGACATTTCGTTTGTGTAATGATCAGGTGGAGAGATCTCTGTCGGAATTTTTCAGTCGTGAATAGGTGACGTCAGTGAACAACGGAATACTGGCAAACACAGATTCCACTTGCAGAATTGTTTCACCTGGCCAGTGTTCGGTTACATGAGCCAAAGGATATGCATTTTGGATTGTTATTGATTTATGGAAATATCCTCAAAAGAAAAACACTTAAATGTTATTTTTCAAGACTGGTCTGCGTAAGAATACTTTTTTCCTATCTATCCGATCCTCCCCTCTGGAATTGTAATGTGTTTTGTCTACTCGGAACAGAGCATTTAAGAAACAGGATTTGGCCCGAAATCTGTCGCTTTACTTGGACCATGAAAAGGCATTTTTCGAACGCCATAACTGAGACACTCACTACCAGTTATTTTCGAACGGCATTCATTAATTCGGCTGTGCGGCTTGCAACTGCAATAGTTGGAGATGTACACATAATGTCATTTTTTCTAAGGAACTGTCGATTTTTGCAATGGATAATTCTATTACAGCCCACATGAGTTCAACGAAACTAATTCTAAGCACAAGACGGGCTTCCTCCGAAATAATATTGTTCCACTGGGGTCCTGTTTCAGTGTACTCACAGTATTTCGTTTAAACAGCTCGTAATCATTTGCTAGTACAAAACCAAAGTCTTGTTTCAACCGATCACGATACTAAGATACTACACAAGGGATCAAATTCATGGCAGTTGAGATTAAGTCAGCAATGCCTTGGCACTATCGTGTTCGCTTTCTCCAGTCCCATCCTCCTTGTTTGATTTCAGAATGTCAGCCCTGTTTGAATAATGGCGAGTATCATTCAGGAAGCTAACGAATCCAGAGGGAGAGCATAGACAACCACTAACTATTCAAACTGAGTTCAGGACAGCTCAGTGTGACGACACCCATCCCTGGCTTTTTTCATTATTATTGTCTAAACTCAGGCCACTTGGCAGTGTTTTTCTCTCCTTTGTTCTCGGTGGTGATGCACCGAAAGAGTGGTCTCACTTTGTCAGTCATGCTTCTGTGTTGTCAGGAAAACCGGTTCGGACATGAGCATGCGTATAACTGGCGGTAGATAAAGCACGTTTTTTTTCAAGTTTATGCTTTCGGAAATTGGACGAGATATTTCAGAGCTAGAGGATCTATTGATTTTATGGTGGGTGAACTAAAACTGACAAAATCAATAGACCTTCAAACTCTGCATCTAGTAAAGGAAGCTTTTGAAATATTTTGAAGGCAATGACCTCAGTCACGTCGCATACTGGATGAAGTGTGTATTTCATAGTCTGGTCGAAGACAAACACCACTGGACGAACACTCCACACACTGGTTCGTAATCAATTAAAATATTTTTGTGAAATTAAGTGGTGGTTGGAAACATTCACCCCCTTCGTTTTCAAAACTTTTCTCAATTATTCGTTACAGAGCATTGTGGGCTCTCCGATTCGGGTCAGGTAACTAGTATTTATAAATCTTCCTTGAAAACAGGACGACAGCTTTGTAACGAGGGTTGTCTGCAAGTCAGTTTGACAGGTCTTGTGGGGGTTGGGGGCTGAGTTAAAACGCTGGCATTGTCCTCCTGCTCTACGGCAACCCATTCGTTGGCTATTTCGGCCGAGATGCTTAGAACAAGTGAAAGAGCACACAACATAGCTCTTCTAGAAGACATTTCTCGCCAGTTGTTATCTCCTCCACGCACTGGGACCGCCGAAAAAGTATGGGAAATATTCCACGAGCAGACAGGGTCCACTGTACCTAACAGCCAATTTTGTTAAATTTAAGATGACGAACTCTGCGATTGGTCAAACGGTTACACATTTACCACCGCCCTATATACGCAGCCGGTCAACTCAGCGAAATTCCCCATGACGGAGAAATGGACTATCGAACCTCATGTAGAGTGATTTCCAGCGGGCTATCGTGTATCAATGTTCTGAACTCTCCAAGGCATTTCTCATCCTTGTAAAGATTCTCCACTTTAAGGTTTTGGATGGTTCAACCCCGATGGTAATGACATCAGATTTTCCTATGGATATACGTCGCCTGAAGCTGTTGATCATCTTCATTGAGTTACGCAGCCAAAGGTAGTTTTTATTCGTTTAAGTGTTTTCTTCACACAGCTCCAAATGTAGCTCACAAACGCTTTCCTACTTTAGCGCACACTGAGTGATGTCCGGCGCGTCAAACTGGCTCAAGCAGATCGAGCAGCAGAGATTGAATGCGGCCACTTCAGTGACAACTTTCAAATTTTCAAAAGCCAGAGTAAGGCAGCTTAAAGGCCCAGACGAGTTCCCTGCTGAAGCAAATTCTGGAGGGGTACTGTATTGGATGATCCGCGACCAGCGAGTTCAAGGTCAGATTTTTCCCATTTCCCAACCCCTCGTCCCTGAGGGGAAGCGCTATTGTCAAACGTGCTCTTTATTAAGGGTCTTTCTTGCGTTGCTGGTGCCTGCACTTTTTATGCATTGTGTTTTATATAGATAATTAATGTATGACGTTTCATCTTTGGAGATAACTTTCCTCACCTAAGAGCGTACTTCCCTTTCGGCCCGATTTGATGACTGCTTGCACAGTCGATAGGCTGGTCGCTTTGAGTTATGAGTTGATGGACTTAGTGTTCCATACCCGTGTGGAAATTTACGCATGTAATCACGACGGGAAGAGTTTTGCAAATATGGAGATTTTAGCTTGTTAGTGTTGTCTCCCCATTCCACTTGTGTTCGATATTCCACAGTCACAATCGAAAATCGCTCTCATGCGATTTTTTTTGACTGGAAAAGTTTCCAGTCTAACCGCTTTCAGTGGCGTTCGTGCTGCCAGTTTTTTCCAGATTGTCTGTTTGGAGGTGTAGGCGTTTCAGAATACTTGTGCTAGTCTATCACCAGGTCCCTTTCTGATTCCGCCTTTTTTTCAATATTTACACTTAGTTAAACGGGACCTAGAAGTCATAAGCCAAGGCATAGTAAATAAATCTGAATTTCATTATTGTTCTACCGGTTACATGAGAGGCAAAGTTGTCAAGGTATATAGATAAGTAGCCTGTGAAGAGAACTGCAGTTCTTGGTAGCAAGCCTCGATGAGCTAACTACTCGCTCTAAGGAAAAAAAGTGAATACGCCCTCTTTATAGCAAACAGTAGGCACCTAGCCCTGCACCTCAAATCAGCCTTTTGTATGTCACAAATAAAGACAACTGAATTGGGTTTTTCAACCGCTTTCGTCCCGATCGCCACAAGTGCTACTTACCGAACGAAGATGCCGTAAAATTCGTTCCCGAATCGTTTTATTTAGGGCCCTAAACAGCTTTGTGGCCTGTAGACAAAAACTTCGCACGTGGTTGGGACTCTTAGTTTGGAGCTCGACGCTTCGCGTTCGTTCAAAGGCATTTTCTTTTAGCTTGGATTAGGCAGGTCAAATAGATTCCATCTAGGTTGACATATTTTCTGTTGTGTTCTAGCCGGCACAACTGATGTTGGTGTAGCACACTGCCGATTGAACATCCGCTATACCTTAGACTGTTTAACTTAATTCACTGCAACTTCTCAACCGCGAACGTCCGTTGTTGAAGAAGCCGCCTCCTGGGTGATGTTGTCGAGCTTTACATCCAAATAACGATACCACTAATATCTGTGCTCTAAAATAAAAAATAAAATAAAAATAAATCGTTCGGCTGTAGCACCCTTTCGGTGCCTGACTGCCATGCCCCCCGAAGGTTGCTTGAGGGCTGGAATGCTGCCAGGTTGCCCAAGCCTTGACAGGGGAAGTCGAGAGGTCTGGTTCGAACCACGGACCTTCCGATCAGTAAATTCGCGCTCTAACCACTTGGGCCATCTCGCTCTATCTGTGGTCGGTAAAATATCGTCTCATCGGCTTCCGTTACAGTGATTCGCTCATCATCAGGATCTCTACTGTAAAAAAGCTCAGCTGAAATTTCGTAGTTTTGGGTTCCTGTGAGCATACGTTCATTTTCGGTCGCGTCCGTTAACTTCCCCTGAGTAAACAAAACAGCTCGGCAAACCGCTCCTCAATCAACTTCATGTAGCCCATGCAGAAGATCGCGCGCTTAGTCTCACTATCGCCCTTCATATGAAAACGTTTGCATCCCTCTTTACCAAACTACACCCCCAATAACAAGAAATTATGCGTTACGTGATCTGTTGTTGATCGAGTTGCTGCTGTCACTGGACTTTGGAGTTGTCTTGCAAACGTGTCATCCACGGTCGAAATGATATCGTCAGTACGTCGTTGTATAACAAAGCCGTGCGGTGTGTTAGTGAGTCTATGCGTTAAGTGAGTCCGATAGAATTGGAATATTGGGAACTTGGATCATGGATCCTAGGCTTTTCCACTAAATGTATCATCTGCATGGAGGGTGTTAAAATTCGCAGGCGCATATTCGTTTGCAGTGTCCGTACAGGAGAGAATGGAGAAGGTGACATCTTTAGCGAAATACACTCATTTGCAAACAAATTTGGTTTTGCGGGAGACTCAACTGGAATTCAGCTGACTCTCGTTTATGACGTCTGCTTTTTTAATTAATTATTAAAATTAACTTTAAATTAAATTAAAACCCAGATATTTAGGTTTCCAACTGGATTCCAACAGCCTAAGCAGTCGACCACGTTCTTAATCTAACTGCTCGTGTTGTAACCGCTGGTAACAGGTAGGTGAAGCGGAAAACACTTTCTCTTCGTATAAGATGATTGGTCTTGGCCAGGTCCGAGACCATGTTATGTGTACCTGGGCGCACAAAATTCAGCTAAACAATCGGACTAAGAAACACCCAAGTTATGATCTTTGCAATGTGTTACGTCCCATTTTTGTCAAGGTTTTCAATCACTAAAAAATCCACCACACCAAGACTTCCATAATGGTGACTTTCAACTGTTTATTCCTATTCTTCACATTGACCGCAGATAACTGGGCTTTCCTCTACGCTCAGCGACTGGCCCTGAAGTTTCAAGTTCCGCTGCACGTTTGTTTTTGCTTGGTGCCTTGTTATCAGGCCGATACGCTACGACACTTTTCCTTCATGGTCGGGGGTTTGACTCAAGTTGAGCAAGTAAGATTCGGTTGTACTATTTGTTTGTTTCAAGTGTACTAATTGCCAAGACATACAGACACCTTATGGGTAAGGCTTCGCCAAGAAAATAAACTGCAATATCTCGGATATCGTAAACGTGAGGCGGCCTTTGTGCATTTCGAGACGAGATTTTCAGCTTTGATTCTCTCATTAAGACAAACTTAGTTTGCAGCTACGTGTAGTTTGTGATTCAGCCTTGATTTACTGATGGAATCAGTGGTAACCATCTTCTCATCTGTCTTGTTGTAATTCGCCAGTTTATGCAGATTGTTCCTGCCTCTTGGAGTTCTCTGTGCAGTTGGATTGACAACTCTGATGGGACTCGAAGCTTTGGGACTTCACTTGTGTTTGATTGGCAACTCGAGTTAGGACTGAAGAAACTCAGGAATGTCGTGTTAGAACACCTTTTGAGCGGAACGACAGGAAGCACACAAAAATTAATACTACTGTGCCAGTAGTCTGAAGACTTGTGGTGCCTGTCATTCCAAAATGCGAGGAATTAAGTTCCAGTTGAGGGCAGTACAGAAACGTGTTGGAGAACGAAGACCGGCTTAGTCAATGGTCCAGGCCACGGTAAAGCTTAAAAAGTGTTCTGTTTTCATCAGACCCCACTTTTTCATGTTTCCCGATCTGTTCCCTGTCGGTCAGAGGTGAACATTTCCTTCAGGTCAAACTGAGTAACATCACCATCGACAGCATGACATCAGTGTTCAACACCGATGCTTCGCTGTCATAACATTTGCTAAGGTGACAAACATGTCCAACACTCACATCAATTTTTTATTGAGCAGATGTCCTTTCCTATTTTGGAAGATGGTAGTGTCGTTTCCAACCTATCGATGACCAACAACTTGGTGCTTTCTTGGGTATTTTCGAACCTATTTCTCCCAGAATACAAATCCGGCGTTACAGGAAGGCCTTCACCAGCACCGTACCACGACGTGCTCTTGTGTCTGGATGTCTGAAGAACGCAGCTGCACTTGAACGATGTGCCCGCTGGCTGGTATTCTGCGAAGACTAGTTGTTAGTTGAGTGCCGAGTAGCTGTTATTGTTGGCCGTTGCACCGACTGTGACTTTCCCAATGATGTAATGTGCATCGAGCGTAGGCGGTTCGCTTGTATTACCTGCCAGCGCAAAAGTTCTCTTCTCTGCTTAGCTGTATATGTCATCAGAAAATAAATCTTGGGCACCTTCCTTGTAGCAACTTGTAGGTGAATGTGTTCATAAAAGATAAAACCTGGAACTTTGGCCAATCTAAGGCAACCGTATCTGGGGTAACTTTCAAGGTTTTTACTGCCCCTGACGACTCTTAATTCGGTAAGTGCTCTGCAGTAATGTTTACCTTCCGCAAAGTGCTAAATAGCTTCAAGTTGTTAGTTGTCCTGTATCGAATCAATAAACTCTAAACTAAAGATCACAAGTGTAACCCTATATGGCCACTTTCTGAGGACTCTAGTCCTTCGATATGCCAGCTCTGAGAAGCGATCTGTTTATCTTATCATTATTGGGCTTCCATACGGGAAAGATCTTTCATATTTCGTAATTTTTTCGCCTCAAGGAATGTCGCGCGCTGAATGTTCATTTTCATCTGCTCAACGTTGCTGATGCTCTGTCACCGAGTACACGGTCTCAAGGGTCTAAACATCGCTGGGCTGAGGAGGACTCACAAGCGCTACAACCACCCGATCTCTATGGTTCCCAAGTGTCTGAACAGTTGAAATCTCTTGTGCAAACTCTGAACATCGGCTGCATCGTGACCGACTTTTCCCCGCTGCGCGCACCAACCATGTGGATAGAGCACGTTCGTACTCAGTTACCTCCACAACTTCCATTCTGTCAGGTAGGTTAGTTCTTAATGACCACAGACCGTTCGACGTCGAGTGCGGACATTGGACCATGTTCAGTGCCCTCCCCCTTAATGCGAGACTGATACTTATATGCCTGTTTTACTGGGTATCAAGGAGGCGAACAGGAAGTGACGCGTAGTTAATTATACTGAGAAGCTAGACTTCTTAAGATTTGGTAAAAGGGAAGCCCTTCTCGGGATCACCGCTTTCTCCTCTAGTGGTTTGGTGTACTTCCATTGATTCGCCGGTTACCCAATCAGGCTTAAAGGCTTGGAGACGTAATGCATCGCAGTGCTGGAATCCAAGCGAAGCATCTCCATTTCAACCCCGACGATGTGGTCTTACGCAATTTGTGGACACAAGCGCCTTAGCAGAATCGGTCATGTCTTTCACCAGCATACTTACAGGTCCACCTGATAAGCATAATCACCCAGAACCCACGAAATGTTGCCCCATTTTCCAATGGCTACTCTTCCGAAACTTTCATCCTAGGTTTGAGAAGATCATTAACGGCAGGGTTATTGGAATACCGTCAAGTTACCTATCGTCTTCTTGATGTTGTGTTAATGGGCGAGTCCCGGTAACATTTGCTTGGTGCTGTACCGGGAGGTATGTGACATTACACTAACGAATGATGTCGGTACCTCGATGTTAAATAGGTAACTGCTACCACTGCATGGTGATATGCCATAATGTTTAGGCCGGATTTGCTACTCTGTCCAAGGCATTGACCACCATTGATTGGCAAATCCTGTTTGAATGCCAGACATTTATTGTTGTAGTATCCACTTTCTCACCGTAAGCACGGCTTGTTGTTTTCCGACACTTAAGTGGTCGATAAATTCCTTTCTTGTCTACCTCGACCTTCTTAAACTTCGTGATGTACAGTGGCGTCCAGAATGAAGGCCACCAGCGTAGCCTCTCCAAAGTGGTTCTTTCTGAAGACCGTAGGCTCACGTTTGAAGGGATCTATGAATATCCCCAGTTTCATTTTGGTAGCCTAATCACCCTTGAATCCAATCAACTTTTGAAAAGAACATCTTTCGTGTGTGTTCCTCTTCTCATTGTTCCCTCTTTAAATTGGCCCGTATAGACCATAATTCTCGCGCAATGAACAGCTATTAGGAACCGCAGCGTCGGGTTGTTTCGCGAGATCTTACAGACCTAAGCAGACAAAATGGGGTGCCCTTTCATGCCACATTGGTGTCTTAGTGGTAGTATGATGAGATTTTTCATGCCGCATTGGTGTCTTAGTGGTAGTATGATGAGATCTGGGGATTTCGTCCTGTAGGTGAAGTTACTCTATCCGGAAAAGCCGAGAAGTGCTGTACAATCATTTCATCCATATAGGGGATCACTCAAGAAACTCGAGGTAGTTTCGAACCCGCGACCTGCCGGTTACTAGTTTGATTACCCTACTGTTTGAGCACAGGCGGCTGACCAGCATTGTGAGTAACTCGCAGGACAGGGTATAGATCTACTCATCCTCCAATCAGGGGCGAGATGGCTCAGTAGCGCGAATCTACTGATCGGAAAATCCGTGGTTCCAACCAGACCTCTGCCTCTCGACTTCCCCTGTCTAGGCTTGGGCAACTTGGCAGTATCCCTAGTACCCCAGCCGTCGTGCTTCCTTCGGTTGGCATGGCAGTTAGGCACCGAAAGGGTGCTACAGCTGAACGCTTTGCTATCCTCCAATCACATATTCCGTATCACCTGGTCACGTGTTGATTGACTCCTCGGACGGGAGTCTCACTCCTCTTGTGAAGTTATTCTTCCTCCGAGCTACTGCTAGATTTGTGGTCGTGTGGGGAGATCCGGGAATCTTCAATTGTGATTTCTCGCTGGTAGTTTTCTCCTTATTTATGGTACTAGCATAATCGACATACATTTTTCATAAATCGGTTGGTAACCAGTCTGTGGAATGAAGGCGTTAGCTCGTGCTACGGGATGGTCGAGACGGATTTGTGTGCAAGACCTCACAAAACAGTTTATACTGCTTGCGTCCTATCGTGCAGCTTTACGTAGCACAATCGTCCATTAAATGCTCCCCAGTACGATTAGGAATATGACTGTGGCCATCCAAAATGTGAGTATCATTTTACGGTTGGATGATACAGCGTTTTCGAACCACTCCAACCGTGATTTCAATGGCTCCTGTCACCAGTTTCTCCGTAATCGCCTCAAAATTTATGGTGGAGGTAGCCTTCCTTTGCATTGAAAAACTCAGCTGAGGTTCTTCCCCAATGTGCTCCTTGGTTGCATGCTGAATTTTATAGGTTAGCTTTGATTTCATTGTAGATGGTGTTCCTTAAAACATCCCTTAAAGTGGTCACAACAATATACTTGCCCTGGTTTTTGTTGGGTTCGGGAGTTTTTTTGTAACTGAGGAGGAAGTTGTTACTGGAATCAAGGTCATTTTCCCAAACACATGCTGGTCTGCGGCGCAAGCTGCGATCTGAAACGCGCACGATCTACGCACACACTTTAGGAAAATAAAAGCCTTGTTGATTTCCTGTTCTTCGACGATAGTACAGTCTTCTCATTAGTTATGTGCAACAGTTCCACATGATTTGAGAATTTTTTTCGTAGGGTCTGTTCACATCAGATGAACGACCCGCGTTTTATACATGAGCGGCAGGAACACCTCGTTTCTCCTAATTTGATCATCTGAGGGCCAGAACCATTCCACGGAATAACCAGCCACATCTGAGGTATCGTCCAGAGAACTACGTTGCTTATAGAGGAAACTACTCACAAGGTTTCGCCCTTCTCGGGGCTCATCAGGTAGGCGCAGTCCCCGAGGTTCCGTCAACCTTATGTCCTACTTGTACCCAAATTGGACTGATTTCGATAAATACTCATTTGCGTATCAGTTTGGTTTTCAAGGGACACTCAACTGAAGCAATCCAATTTGGGTTTAAAATCTCGGAGACTACGCCGGCTTGATGAGTCCCAAGAACGGTCGTGCGCTAAGAGTTTTCTGTAACCTTTTGAGTAGTTTCTCATTTAGACAAGTTAGGAACCAGTATCCAATCGGCTGCTCAGAAGCTACACAGGCAGACACCTCAAATAGCTCACCACTCTTGTCGTCATATAACCGCACATCCTCGGCACCAGTAACACATTAGTTGCTCTCGGACGTGCTTACGCCTTGAAAGATTTTGGGTGCTGACTGAGAGATCTAGATTTCTGTGGGTTTGTATAATTTGCATTCACATCACCTTCGTTTGAACAGACCTCTTTCTTTCAAGGAGCGGTTATTATGGTTAGTCATGAGAAAGTAGCGGACAAACCTTGTTTTCCTGGATTGTTCCTTCTGGCTGATACTCGCCTATTTATATAATACCAATAATCACATTAAAAAGTTTTGTGGAAATCAGGGGTAGATACACTTTAGTGAAGGAGAAAAATAAGTAGAAGGCAGTTGAATGAGAAGTACACGGGTCAATGATCCACGGAATCAAGTGAATGATTTCAATGTCAGTCAAGTTTGTGGGACCGAACTTTTCGCAGACCAGCTCATATTCAAAGGTCGCTTAAGTTTCTTTTGGACACAAAGTTGTGGGTCAAGTGGTCGGCTTCCAATCTCCAATAGTCTGGTCGGTTCAGAGCTTCCCGCTGTATGAAATCGAAGGTACGCTATTCATCGATGACATGGCTGGTTTCAGCCAGATGTCATGAAATGGCCCTTGAGCCCGGTTTCTTCTAACCACCACTCAGAGACACCGGATTGTGTTTTCGCATTCTGCCCGACAAACGCCTTCTCGTACGACCAACGCATGATGGTCGGAGCGAGCATACAGATGAGTGCACACATACGTTGCCGCTAAGCTGTGCTTTAGCTTCAGTACCAGCCACACTATCAGGTTACCTTGCCACGTTCTTCCAAGTAGTTTGGAGCCTACCCATCTAGATTCGAGTGCACTGATGACAGTTCTTTCTCTTCTTTTCGCGTATTCATACAGGTGGACGCTCACAACATCGTCCCTGTTTGGTGCGGTTCCGACAAGTGCGAGTTTAGTGCACGCACTATTCGGCCCAAACTGTACGAACAGACAGGTCAATTTCTCACTGAGTTTCCTCCACTAATCAAGCACCCCTTCTCTTGCTCTGCCCCAACGTGTCGTAAGGTGAGCCACGTTTTCTCCAACTCGTTCCCAAACCTAGCACCACATACTTGTCTTTTAGGGGTCATTATGCGGTTGAATGTCTCGCAGGCTTATTTTTGTCACTGATGTCACTGTTGCTCTCCTTAACAGACTGTGAATTGGAACAAGATAAGGGAAAACTACTGGGGAGATTGTACAGTCCAGCCGGTCGATTGGGCCAAGCCCGGTACCGCGGCCGCCTTCCATGTACTCCGCTCCTTCATCGATGAACGTCTACGCGATTTCGATGCCCATCGCAACGATCCTGCCAACCCCGCTCTTAGTGGTCTTTCGCCTTGGTTTCATTTCGGTAAGACTCTTGAAGCAGTCACACCATATTAAAACTCCCTGTTTCTTCATTCTTAGGTCAAATGGCTCCCCAGCGAGCAGTCTTGGAAGTTGCGGCTCTCCAACACAAGTACGGAAGGTCTGTGGATGTTTTTATCGAGGAAGCTTTTAATCGACGGGAATTAGCCGACAACTTTTGTTTCCATACACCCTTATACGACCGTTTGCAGGGTGAGTGCATTCATTTACTTGTAAGCTATTATATCTAATCGCTCTGGATATGTCTCCTCTAGATGAACCTTGGAGAGTCTAAGCGCTCCCTTGTTTTCTAGGCAACGCATAGGTTTGCGTTGTAAACAGATGGCAAACTCGTCTACGGTGACATTCAGTCTCTTTTGCGTTCAAATATTGTTTGGACCTTGCAGCTGGCCACTATTCATCAGTGACAGCAGAACAGACGTCTGTTAGAGGGGGACATCAATGTGAGGTCATCTTGCCAGTCTCCGATCCACTAGGATGCACAATTTTCCTAGCTCGTCACCGTATGTCCTCAGAAAATCCCCCCATCATCCTTCACAAAATGTCTCGAGACTGCGCTTTGCGTAAGCTACATGTTGACGAAGTTGAACCATGGGGGTTAATAATTCCTCAGCAAGGCGTCACGTGATGTTCACTTGGAGATTGGGACCATCTCGATTGTTTGACTGTGTGACAAATAGACATGCTTGGTTGTTGCGCGTAATAAACGCAGCTGCTCAGTCTTGATGCCGCACTCAGTCACCATGCACCATTCAGGTCTGTCATGGCTAGGCTTGGAATTGTTGAGAGCACAAAATTCAAGACAGTAACCATCGGAGCAACTGGCTGCGTAAACAAACGGGGAATATAGAATCGTTTGTTGTAGTTGGAAGCCTTCCTGTCCTCAAATTTGATATTCTCCCACGTGGTGCTGGTGCTCCGAAAATATTCACGACGAACAAAATCGAATTGGATCATCTGGTATGATGTCGAAGACTTGAGTACTCATTTCTGTTACTTGATTGATCCTCGAAGTTGAGACGTGGTACGGTAGTTGTTCAGTGAGTTGGGTAAATTCACCGCGGACGTTTCGTCACTAGCCGAAGTTATTGGGTGTATTTTTTAACCAGAACTCAGTTCACTGCGCGCAGTTAGTCACTATACTTCAATCTTATGGTCCATCGGAATCAGAACCCGGCGGTCAGTCGCTTATGTGAATAGGATCTGCCTGTATCGAACAATCAACTGAAGCGAACTCACTAACCGTTTTCCAACGCATCGTTCGGACTGCTTCGACGAATGATAATCGCATCTGTTGTATACTGCCTTCTGCTTGATATTTTGCATAAAAATCTCCGCGTGTCTACCTTCGTCCCGCTAAATGATGATTTCGGTCACTACCGGTCTAAAGAATTGACGACGATTTGAATGGCAGACGAACCAGAAAGTATTTATGAGTAACCAGGTATTTATTACAGCCTTGCGGAATGCATTTCCGCGCTTTTAGTGATGATACTTTTATTTGTGTCATTAGCTGTGGCAGCGAAGCATCGGTGCTGAACACTGATGTCGTGCTGTCGATGATGATGATGATGTGTCATTATCCTATGAAAATTACAAAGTACTCTACTCAGGAGCATCGCGAGCGCTATCACGAATTCCAGCCCGAGACTGACATAAATGAGTACTCAATATGGTTGTTTTTCCATGGTACACTCAGCCGCTATATTCGGAAGTGATTTTGATGGTGGTTTCAATATAAATACCGCTGTTCCCCTTCTTAGGCTTCGAGTTCACATTCGCGTAACATAAATACCAATCATTCTATCGATCACAATCTCCAATTTTTTTAATTGCCTGTTAGGTGCACGTCAATGGGCTCAGGACACATTGCATAAACATGCAGAAGACAAGCGTGATGTGGCCTTTACCAGGGCACAGTTGGAAAGTTCTGGAACCACTGATGATTTGTGGAATGCTGCCCAGAGACAACTTGTGCAAACAGGGAAGATGCATGGATTCCTCCGTCAATACTGGGCTAAAAAGATACTGGAATGGTGCGCAGACGGCCCTGAAGTTGCAATTCAGTGGGCAATCTACTTGAACGACCGGTACAGTCTTGATGGAACGGACCCTAATGGTTACGTCGGTACGTTCGCTGGATACTGTGAACCCTGCTAAGTCGGCACGGTGCCTTTATTTTTTACTACTTTTGTCTGGTTTTCTAACCTTGGCTTCGAGTCAAATGCCGTCTCGAAGCACAAAACATGGTCAAGTTCCTCTCTTGTCGTTCAGTACATTTCTCCACTTATAGCTAACGGACTGTATGAGGAGACTTCCTCCTGTATGTGTAGTTAATCGATGTCGAAAAACCGAGAAGCACTGTAAGGCGCTTCGTCCCTATGTGGAACCATCAGCAGTTCGCCAGGGCGATTCGAACTCACGACCTGGCTGATAGCTGATGCTTAAAGCGCTTGGCCACAAGTGTCTGATCAGCAGTGTGATTAACTCGCACTTGGACAGGTCTATGGCCCCACTAGTGTGTAAATATTTCTCGGTTTTCCGGTATAGTTTGGTTTCACCTAGGGGTTGAAATCTTGATTGAAATCTACTTAATTCTCCAAGTAGTATCAAAACCACTTACAGTACTCTTGTTTCACATGAAAATACGTCATTTGAAGCGGTTGGTTCCGTTGTAGGTTTGCTCCAAAATGCCATTTTTCCCCTCGCGTTTCTGAAATGGTGACCATTTCTTCTAAGGTGAAACACTACAAGACAGTGCCCTTCAGTGGTAGAGTGCTTAACTGTCACCGGAAACTGTCTTTTTCATAAGCACTGTTGTTCCCGTACCTTGCGAAACTAGTAAGTTCCTATAGACCAGTGTTTCCCAGCCATGGACCAAAACTCTTAGATGGTTCAAAGGCGTTCCGCAGAGGTCTTCGTGTTTTTTTCTATTTCAGTTTATTTTAATAGAATAGCAACAGCTGTATTACAAACCCCATCCTCACAAACGCGGCATTTGGTAATTTCAACTGAACATTTGACTTTGCGGTGTTTATTGAGGGAGTACTCTTAGTGCATCACTAAGAAAACACCAAGGGACTGTTCAACAAGCTAGAGATTCTTTACATTAGTCTCGCTGGCAACGTAACTGAATGTGCCACATAACGCACCGTAACAGCTAGTTCCTAGCAAGACATGGCTATTTAATTTCAGAGCACTTTGTGCTACGTGCATTTCATCAAATCCTCGATGAATAAATTCTATTCAACCCCTGTTATCCGCCATGCCACGTCTAATTTATTCGCTCCTTTTTTACTTTTCGGCTGATCGAAACTATTCCGAAAATTTTCCAGAGTTTTTCGACTGGTGATCTCTTTCTTGACTCGCTATTCGTTGCATGTTCTCCGATTTGTGACTTTCTAATATCGTGTTATGTTGATGTTTATCGACCACTCTTGCACAGGAATAATGTGGGCTATTTGTGGTGTACACGATCAGGGTTGGCCTGAACGACGGATTTTTGGCAAAGTGCGCTACATGTGTTACAACGGTTGCCGACGTTGGTTTTCTGTGCCAACTTTTGTGTCCCGCTTTTCCGATGCCTAACCGCTGTCGCTTCATTCATCTTTTTTTATTTCCTGCGCTACATCCATCTGAACAATATTCCTCCGCACAAAACCTTTCAAGATTTTATGTGTGTCTATTTTCTTCATTTACCCAGCAAGAATCGCATTTTTATATTAAACCTGTTGTGGTTGAACAACGTTTGTATGCACACACCTCTCAGGTGTATTTTTATTCTATTTATATGATAAAACATCTCAGGACCTTTTAATCTCCTCTTCATGAGACCAAACAATTTCGGGATTTCCGCTCCAGTACAGACAGCGTTGTTGGCTAAAATGTCCGATCACTAAAACCTGTGCGTCTAGTTTGGCTCAATAAGAATCGATCGGGTGCACCACAGCCTCAGTGGGTCATTGCTTGCACGTCATTTTGTCCCTGATGAATTCCGCCGCCTATTAAGATCCCATTGGTGATATGCAGAATCTCACGGTCCTATAGGGAAAATTTAAAGTCAAAAATCCGATGCTTCAGTTGCCGTGGGCAATCTTTTTCATAGATTTCTACATTCAGTTGAATACGAGTCAAGTGCAGCTTTATCTGGGTCCGTTATCGTGTTTTCTGATTGGTGTTCCTGGGGTCGATATGCAGTCCGATGTGACTAGCATGTGTCTGAGCGTGTGGGCTTGCTGTGGACTCTCGCTGGGAGTCTATGGTTGATGTTAGCAGATAGCTTGCAGTCCAGTCTGTTCGCTCACAATTTTCACTACTCCACTGTTTGTTAAAACCATTTAAGGAGGCCTGTCGCTGTGTGACCCGTATGATCATAAATATGTCGTCAAGGTATATCAGCCAGGTGCGTAGTGGATAAGTGAAGTCAACTTGAAAACCCCACACACTCAGGCAGGTACTCGCATTATGATGAGTCTTCGCATCCGCACTACGTCAAACACGCATTTGTTGGACCATTGGTGAGTCGTGTCAAGTAACTATGCTCGAATGAGTCGGTACGAGCAGATGATCTGAAACCACTCAGTAGGGTATTACAGCAAAATAAATACCCCGTAAGGTTGACTGCCCGGAACGGTGAGAGGGAGATGAAAACCCGGTGGTCACCGTGGGAATTGCCTGTAGAAATGGAGCTTGAGGCGCCATTTGAAAGACTTTTAGGATAATGATAATAAAACACTTCCGAATTGATAACACCTTACAGCAGCACCGCACAAACCGCATCTACCAAATTCCTTAGGCAGAATATTCAGCCGAATACATAGGCCAGACAGCCAGGCAACTCCGTATGCCAATCACGGAACGTAGAAGACATGCGCGTTTTCTCCACGAAATCCTATCAAGTTAAAAAAAACCTAACGGGACACTGCCATTGCACCCCACGCATTTGAGTCAAGCCGTCAATTCCAATCGGTTTCCAAGTCTCAAGTGGAACGGGCGGGCGCTGAAGCGCTAGAGATCAAAGTACAACCGTAGTGATGGAGCCAGCATCCCGTCCGTCTCGCTTGTCAAATTTCAAGCAGGAATCTCGACAATGACGCATCGTAGTCAGCACAACAAAAAACAGAGGCACGTCCCGGTCAAAGAACGCACACCCACACGCTGGTCGCATCGGACTGCTAATAGACTCAGGAACACACCAATCAGAAAACACGGTGCCGAAACCAAATGACGCTGCATCTCACTCACATTCAATTTGTTGCAGAAATCCTTGAGATAGGTTGCCCACGACAACCGAAATGCCGGATTATAACATCTTATTCCACTACACTGTTTTGGTTCTAGACTTTCTATATGATGCACCACATGACGCTCAATTTGTTCGCCAAGATCAGAATCGAGTTTGGTCCGGAACTCGATCCACTTGTTAATACATTTCGTTACTTTTTAGGTAAACGGAAATCAGGCAAAAAGTTCACAATTACTAGAGCTGCGGTCAGTGTCCGGAAAATCAGCCATGCCAGAAGTTTCTTGTCCGTTAAGTTGGCTTAAAATTGCCACATCATCCTTTGACCGCTATAGCACGGGTTTTAGGAAAGCCCGGTTCCACTTAAGCATATGGAGTTGGTGAGCATGTATACAAAGGTTTCTATGTTCCAGACCGTGCTAGCCATGAGATGGCACATTCTGGACTGACTACCAGTCTGAAATTCTGCAGTGGAGACGTGATTGGTCAGAGGCATTCAGTTTCACGGGAATTTCTGTAAAACAGACATGCGGCCGAAGACAAATGAGCAAGAGAAAATGTATCAGTGATCCGTGCACTTAATATAGCTCGCATACTTGTCCTGTTATGACTTTCCAGAGCGAACACCAAGAATTCCACTCCTCAGCCTTACAATCTTCCCCATTGAGATTCATTTGAAATTAACTACCCAAACCAGTTGTTCTATCGCACCATTTTTATTACTAACTTGAAAAAAGCGGATTCGGTTGCGCCAGAGAAATGGTCGTACCAACTGGGGATAGTTAGCCTCACGCGAATTCTGTGAAGAGCCGCACGGCCATAATAGAAAAACAATTATTAAATAAGACTACTGTATATTAATTAGTAGTTTCCTCCTCGTCCGTGCCTGTAGAACATGCACTTGTGAGCATTCCATTGGGCTCTGGTTTTTATCGAAACATTGGAAACTTAAAGACAAAATTAGCTTGGCACCGAGCACATTCTGCCCATAGTTTACGGCTATGGCACGAACACTCGTTGTCTATGATGGTGGAGACAGAAGACAATAAATTACTTATGTGAATGAATATTAGAGGACAGCACAGGGCTTCTCGGCCGATGGTTCGAGTCAGAGAGCAGACGCTGACAAGCAGTGTGCAAATGGAGCAGTTATGCAGGAAAGCCACCGCCGGTTTGAGTGGTCTGGGGCACAAACCATGGACATGGAGTTTTGCGAGGTGATCTACATACCCGTCAAGATTGGATGGCTTTGAAATATTGAAAGAATATAGCTTTATCACTACATGGGCCCATAGAGAATGGCAGTATGTGTGACATGGGCCAGCATGTTGTTTGCAGGACGGTGACAATGCGAATGGTTGGTCGGGAAGGAGTTGTCTCCAAGTCCCTAAAAATGTTGTTCAGAAAAATAGGCTCCACAACCCTGGATAGCAAAGGCTTATCAAGAATTAAATGACGTTAGCTGAGGGTGAATTGGAAACCAAGTATTGCAACGAAATTCAGAGTGCCGCTGCTACTATTTTGACTATGATTGAGGAATGTTCTGTGACACAGTTTTGGGTGGCAACTGGCAGGCCGCTTCAGAAGCCATCCGGTTTGAAGCTTTCTGGATCCGACAAGTGGCAGCAAAACGCTCCTCGTGTTTACTGCAGGCAGCTGGAAGTGGTTTTTCAAAATCAGACATTCAGAAAAACTATTGTACGTAGAAAATAAGGAGAAATTTTTCACTGGGGGTTTCGCTTGTCAACGGAACCGAATGTGGGAGGGAAATGGGATGAAAAACCTAAGGATGGTTGCTCTGAGTATACTAAAGCGAATGGTTTGCAGGTGGTTCCTTCGAGAGTTGATCTGCTTCTGAGTTTACATTGCTCTCTTAGTTACAGCTGGACAGGAGTTACGAGCGATGACAAAGGCTGTAGAGGTTGACAAAGAACGGTGCATCCGGCTTCGTTCATCCATTTCAAACCTTACGGAAATGCGCACGGCTACTCGTTTGTTCGCCTTAGAAGTGAAAGATTAAATTGACCTTACCAATATAGAGAAATTTGGTGATCCTTCCAGTAAAGTTCGGTGGAACGTTAAGCAGGAGATGCGTAAGAAGACGTAGGAGGTTAATACTCGCCTTAAGCAACTTCAATAAAGATGCATGCGGGGTAAATCTGTAGTGGTCTGGCTAACCAAAAAGCTACTTTATCAGGACTGTGTGCCAAAGAAATAAAAATAATAGTGCTAGATTGAGTATACAATAATAAAAAGGTCAGATGGAACAGACTCGATATGAAATGTTCCCTTCAAAATGGTTCGTCGTTGGATCAGGTCAGCGAATAAACGATAACACAGTCATGATTGTCCAGAGGTCTTCTCTAAACAGTTATCACATATAATAAGTTCCGAAGATAGTCTGAAATGTCTGGACACCAGAGTTAGCACTTGAAACTCACGAATGACCGCTATAAGCGCCGGCGAAATCAGAAGAGAAAGTCGAAGCACGTGACCACGTTTTTATTATCTGAATTTGTACAAAAGTGCGTTTTTGTAGTCTTTCGTATTCAAACAAAAAACGTTTATGCAGTTGACGAAGTACCTAGTGTCATAATGGAAGGTACAAACCGCCGCAAATCATAGATGTTTGAGGTCGTCATTTTTCAGCACAGTATTTGTCAGAAATATACCGTTTACCCAGGCCACCCAATCACCGGGTTTAATTGTTGCACTAGCACATTTTGAGCAACCAACCGTAGCATCATCACTGCCTTTAATGTAGGTGTCTTCAGGTGACACTGGTCCCCTGGAATTCGAGAACTTCATTAAGAATTTAGAATCAAGAGTGCTCGGTCCACTAACTGGCAGTGACCAGTGCCTATTTTTCATACCATATAACTGCAAACTTTTGGCTATGTCCAAAGTGCGACGTTGTGTGGGGCTGGTGGGTGATAAGGGTTACGACCAATCCAAGAGGGTTATCCACGCTCGGTCGGATAGACCACATAAAAATAAGTTTTGATGGCCCGGGGCTCACAGTTCGGGAGGTAATCGCCACACTGGGCCTCTCTGTGCAAGTGACCCAATGATGTATGGACTTACGGCAACTTAGCGAACCGTAGGGTGTGGGCCGTATGCAATGGGCAGCCGGAATCTATAAAGCATTTTTTCTCATCTCGAGTAGTTGCTGCGTGGAATAACCTTCCTCCGACTGTTGTCCACGCTCCATCTAGATCCCAGTTCAGTGCAATATTAGACACCTTTTATGCAAGTCCTCGCACTGGCAAGCTTACTGTACTGCGCTGAGAACCTAAAGAAAAGTGGAACAGTCCGTTTAGGCTTGTGCCTTTCAGGTGAACTGCAGCCGCTGAACAACAAAAACAAAACCGACACGGGAATCTAGGGCGAAAGCCTGGATCCTGTGTATCAATCCGTGATTCCGTGAGATGGCCGAAAGTTTGTCACAGCCTCTGCAGCGGATGCGGGTGGGTGATTTTTCTGAGGAATTAGCGAAAAGTTTGCAGCAGCAGGAAGTCGGTGAAGGGAGTGAAATCAAAACGAAAGCACTAGCTGAACCGTATCTGGAAAACTGGGGCGGAAGCACCACGAAACAAGGCTTGCACGCTAGGGCATGTATCCGTCAGAAGAATCTGTTCCAGCCACTTTGGATGTAACGAAGATAGAATCTGATAAGTTCTAGGAGCTTCGATTGGCTTTAGAAGCCTGTGCAAAGCTTTCGACATTACACTGCAGGCTTTAATATTTCAACAAACCTGAAGCCGTTCGTTATGCCGCTAATCAGGTACTTTCAATGAGGATGATCGAAGGTAGACAGAAAACGGTACAAATACTGAAGATCCGTTCACGCAGTAGAAGTGCAAAGTTTTCCGTTTGCTGGGTGCATTACAGAACGATGTCATGCATAGTAACGGTGCCACCGAGCACAGCAACTCGGATGCGGAACACAAAATTTACTTAATAGCCGCATTAAAGCGTGTTTGGGATGTCTGCCTGTGGATCATTTAAGCCAAGACATCATGGTCACTGCTTGACACTGCCCGATCATAAGGTGAACCATAAAGATGACACTCTACTGCCGGAAGAACTGGAAAATGTCCAGACCTGCCCGGCACCCAATTCAAAGTGGTCCTTTTGGCTCTTTTTTGGGCTAGCCGCATTTTACTGCGTGGTTGTCTAGCATTCCAACCCATTTGCCGATCCAATTTACGAATTTCCTCGCCCAACTAGGGGGCTTGGATAGGAAAGCAAACTCCTGAGGTTTTCAAGCGTGTCAAAAGCAGATACTAGACCGGCAACACACCATAGAACAGCTCAAGTTGGAGCAACGGATGCTAGTGACCGCGGCATGGGTGCAGTTCTTAAGCAAGAAGTTCGGGTCATCGGATACGCTAGTCGAAAATTGTCTAACACTGAACGAAAGGATTCAGCCATTCGGAGGGATATTTGGCGATTTTCTGGGTACGAGAAAAGTGAAGTCCACATTTGCTGGGACAAAGATTTCACATTACACTTGGTCGCATACCCTTTGAGTGGATCATGACCACCACGCGCTGGGATCTCATTCTACAGGAGCTTGACTGCATGATGCCACACACACCGGAATATGAGAACCACCTGGCCGACTAGCTTCAGGAGATGACGTCCCAAAAATTAAGACTGATGTCAATAGCTTGGTTGGTGAACAGGAACCCGGGGTGTTAGTGCGAATACAGCGACAGGATCCCGTAGTTCTGTAGGTTGTGCCCACCATCTTGCACACGAAAGATTTTGAGGATGCAGAGGGAGATGGGAGGGAGCGACACCAGTGAGTCACTACAGTTTAACTGTATACCATGTCTCTGAGATCCCTGCTACCATTTACCCGCTTTGCTAGTCCCTCCATTTCATCATCCCCACTTACGCTTTTGTGACCCTGGCCACGAGCCCAATAGTCCAAGGCCGCGAGGCCTCAGCGGTTGTTTTTGGCTTCAGTTCAATTTGATCGGCTGGATGATGCCAACTTTGCTGCTTCACCAGATCTGATGTTCTGGTTTCTGATTTTCCACAGCTTACATTTCTCTTGTCATATTTCAGGCAAGAAGCCTCTTGTTTTGCCCTCCCTCGCTTTGTTTTTGCCCGCCACCTTCAAATCCTAACGATCTGACCTTGCTTGATGTTCTCTTCGACAAAAGAGCTTCCCTGCTCGTGCCGGTTTAGTGACGACCACGTTTACATTGGATACAGCTCACCGCCTATGGCGCTGTCCTCTTTTCCCACCCAAAACCCCCTGTACTCACAGTCCCACCAGTCATACCTTTATTCTGACTGTAACCTTATGATCATGCCTGACGGCATGTCCCCACAAGTTGGGAATAAACATTATTATTATAATATTATAAAAAGTACATAGGACATTCTGGAAGCGCTCAGACAAACTGGGTATGAATAAAGCGGTAGGTCATCCTGGAAGGCCAATGATTTGAATGTCGCAGTGCCCACAACACCCTGTGTCCATAGCCGAAAGCGGAACGCGAAGCGCCGCGAGATGGCATACACAGGGTGCTCCAACATATGCGACTCGCTTTGGCAGGGGACCCACTGGCTCGGAGCGGAGAGCGATATATTAGTTCATTGAAGTAGGCAGTGCAGACTGACGGAAGGGAACACCATAGGGACAAGTGACTCGATGGGATATATCTCCGTATCAACAACTAGGGTGTTGTGTTCTGGTGACTACATGGAGCCATTTCCGATGACAGATAGTTGCAGTAAGCACTTTGTGGTGATGCCAGAATAGCCATTGTGGCGGGTGGAGATATCAGCCGTGAGGAGTCCACAGGAGACAACGATCAGTGATGCGCTAATGCAGCCCATCTTAGCAGACCACGGGGGCACTAAAAAGCATCCGAACGAATCAGAAGTCATGCAGTGAAAGTGGCTAACCCAGCAGTTGCCTACAGACGCCGTGTGTCAAGTGGCTGTTGATGCCAACGTACCACACGGACAAATGACCTTATAGAACGCAGCGGCCGTACGATCATGGAAGGGCTGATGGTCAAGGAGGTCATTAGTAAATGAACAATAATAATAATAATGTTTATTCCCAACTTGTGGGGGCATGCCGTCAGGCATGATCATAAGGTTACAGTCAGAATAAAGGTATGACTGGTGGGACTGTGAGTACAGGGGGTTTTGGGTGGGAAAAGAGGACAGCGCCATAGGCGGTGAGCTGTATCCAATGTACACGTGGTCGTCACTAAACCGGCACGAGCAGGGAAGCTCTTTTGTCGAAGAGAACATCAAGCAAGGTCAGATCGTTAAGATTTGAAGGTGGCGGGCAAAAACAAAGCGAGGGAGGGCAAAACAAGAGACTTCTTGCCTGAAATATGACAAGAGAAATGTAAGCTGTGGAAAATCAGAAACCAGAACATCAGATCTGGTGAAGCAGCAAAGTTGGCATCATCCAGCCGATCAAATTGAACTGAAGCCAAAAACAACCGCTGAGGCCTCGCGGCCTTGAACTATTGGGCTCGTGGCCAGGGTCACAAAAAGCGTATGTGGGGATGATGAAATGGAGGGACAAACAAAGCGGGTAAATAGTGAAAGGGATCTCAAAAACATGGAATAAAGTGACTCACTGGTGTCGCTGTTGTGGAGGCGGGCATAATAGTTCCTTTGGAAGAGAGAGATGGTGGCAACACACGAGCCGGAACGCGAACTGTATAGAAAGTTATTGGATTTGGTGGGAAGCACAGTAACACAGAGATGGTTAAATTTCAACCAACAGTTCAGCAGGTTGGAATGAATGTGTCATGGAGTCAGCTGGGGTCGATTGGGGAGTTCGTCGTATTTGCAGTTAATGGAACGAGTGGGCGAGAGGGCACGGTCGAGAGAAGGAATGGAATAGTTGCGGGTGTGCTATCGAACTGGGTATGGCAGTGCCGTGCCATCATTGGCCTGACATGCTTCAGTTTTTGGACAGCCCCGTAACGGACGTCACATTTTAAGGTGAGTGGGCTGGGGTGTGCAGTTCTTTGTGCAGCGGGATTCATTCCAGGCTGGCCGAGGAAACAAGGTGGAGCGAAGCCCATATGGAATCGCAGGGTTTATTGGTCCGTTTGGGGATCCTGTGGTTGAAGATCACCGGCCAGATGGAGTGAGTAACAGTCAACCAGGTCCTCCAAACCAGGCATTGCCGAAGTTCGAAGCATGCACTAATATACACGGCAGAGAACCGTCAAAGATATTGATAGTATGTCGTGCGCCATTCAACCACATGCATGACTCCTTCCGTCGGCATCCACGACTCTCAGTTTTTCAGGAAAATGAGATGTGGCCGACAACGTCTGTTTCCTGAAGAGTTAGCAGTGAAAAGGAGAAAAACTCGAAATTAATTGACAAGGGTTTACGAACAGACCAAACAGAAGATGGTAGGTTGAAACGCGGCCATTTCCCATACCCGCGAATTTCAAATGAGTGGGTTATCAGAATCCTAAAAGGAATGGACCGGGATCGCGGAAATCGTGCGGCCAGTTGTTACTGACCGTTATATGGACGTTTATATAGTTCATGATGATCAAGCTCAACACCCGTAAATGACTGCCTGCTTTAAAAGTGGCACGATGCGCCAAAGGATACGTCGAATAGACTCGCTTTCTAGTTTGACCCAACTGCGGAGGACCGACCATCGATGGTGTCACCCTGCAGTTGATCATCCATCATCTCAATGTATCAGAAGTTGCTAACTTAGCGAACGGATCACCTAGTTACTTAAATAGAATGGGGCATGGTGCAGTTGTGTCATTATGAATCGGCGAGGTCCGTTTTCTAGAACTGCAAGGCATTTAAAGTGCCCATTCTTTGTGGAAATTAGTCAAAACCTGTTAAATGCAGTGAACGCACGATGTATCGCAGCAGAGCGTTATGCAAACAGACGGCCCGCTACTGCCCACTCGTGGGCATCATCGAAATATGATACTTTCTAGTTCTTCCTTCTACGGTTAACGTATACATCCGATTGGTCGTCGCCTGTGTTCATCCATCACGCTTTTTCACGCGTTCTGTACAAACATATATTTTTTCTATGCACGTTTATACTCACTTGCCATTGGAAGCACCGTCAAATTTTTGGTGATCCCTTGTCTTCAGCAAGTGGTGCGTCCGCGAAGGGAAAGCCTGTTTTGCCTTTTTGCCACACACGTCTTGGTTAGTCCCGTCAGAACCCTCTGAAATGATCTGAAATCGCCTCAAGTCCCGGTATGCGTGCTTCACTTTATGTGTATTAAATTTTCTGAGTTGCAAGAACGAGTCAGCGCGGGTGTACTTCACAATGTAGCGAAGCTTGAGAACAATGGTGACATGATCGGCCCTTCTCGGTTCAAGAAGAACTGTCGTGATTTACCAGTCCCTTTGTGGATAATGAAACCCCCACTATGAGTATCCGACAAAATTAATCGTTCATCCTTTCTGCTACTACCTGGCATAGATATCACCTGAAATTCTGCATGCTGCATCAGACCAGGCGCAATTTTCAGTCCCACAACACGCAAGTATCTCCATCATGCCTGTAGAATTTGTTCGTGGTTAATCTGAATGCCTCATTTCCTAAGCTGCAACATTGCCACAGTTAGTCCAGCTTGGTCAGGCCGACGCTTACTGTGACCTTAAATTTGCAGTTGCAGGGGATGAAGATTACATGTTCAATCGGGTTACCGTATTTTGCAACCACATGCAGTCGCCGTTAAGCTACGGAAGCTTGTAGTTCCTGTATATTAACAAAGCTCCTTCAAATGATCGTTACCGCGGTACCTGTTCTTGAACTTCAGTTGCTATCGCCGTTCAGTGATGGGCAGGAGAAACGGTGAAATCTGAACTGGCGGAGCTTGTACTCCAACAGCACTTCTAAAGTGACTACGGGCTTTTCAAGTCGTCACATCACCTGTACGCTTGCGCAACTGCGATCCCTGTTTGCTTTACATCCGCTGTGTTTAGATCACTTTCATGTATGCTCCTTTTTGACCTTCATCCCCTGTTAACTGAAAACCATAGAGAATGCTGTTAATCAGACTGAAATTTGACTAACCTGGTTTCATTTTGTGCGCCATGTAGTTGGAAGTGAATAGGCCGTCCATCAATCATGATGGTCATGAGGTCTATCGCTTCAGCTACATGCTCTGGTCGAACCACCGGCTCTGACCAATCTGCCTTGGTTGGCTAAGGAAATGAAGCGCGGACAGCAAGGATAGGCTCGTTTGACGACTAACGAGGTCTGGGGGGTGACAGATTGTAAAGTGGTTGTAATATTCCCCACGACTATCCTACGCGGGTTCGTCCTTTTGTGTCTCTCCCACAGTACTATATTCCTAAAATGTCACGTCACCAGACGATGAGCCGTGCTTCAGGGTACCGTTACCTGGTGCATTCCGTTGAATGCTCTTGAGGCTACGACCTCTTTTACCGCGCAGTTGTCTTTCTCGGCAAATTTTCATGCTTCTCGATAAAGCTCTAGAGTTCTGGGCCTGTTAGTCGTTGGGACTGGCTTGTACTTGATAAACCAACTGAGATTCACTGGTTCGTCTTTTATGCTGGACGCTGTCTTAAAACTTTCGTATTTTGACTCCTATTTATAGCACCCCCGGATAAATTATTTGAAACTTATCACATATTTTGTTTCGGACCGCCCATAGTTTATGATAACTGCACAAACGCAAAGTTCCCGAGAAATGCACAAGCAACGCCCCTAAATAATAATAATGTTCATTCCCAACTTGTGGGTGACATACCGTCCGGCATGAGCATACGTTTACAGTCAGAATGAAGCATGACTGGGGGATTTGCGGGTAGTGCGGATTGTGTGAAAAGAGGACAATGTCATGAACAGTGAGAAATATGCGATGAAGTAATAATACTAATAGGTTTCTTTCCCAATTTGTAAGGGGCACTGGGCATGAGGTCCGACCAGTTCAAAGACAGCCGGCTGGCATGAACTAAAGCTGAAAACCATTGCTGGCCATGAATGAGCTTGGGCGATTGGGTAAATGGCCGGAGTCACAACGAGCAAAAGTGGAGATGGAGATGGAATAATGCGAATTGGGAGCACATGGCGAGTTTTGTCTCAAACATGTGGTATAATCTGAAACTAAGCAGACTCACTGGTTGCACTGCTGTAGGGAGGTCAGGTGCAGGGGATAGGTTGGATGGGGACATGGTGCTAATACATAGGGCGAATCGAACACCGTATACGGATTTGAACTTGTGGAAGAGGCAAGCCGAACTTGTGGCAGAAAACCAGGCTAGCCAAATTCGAGCGAAAATTCTTCGGGTACGAAAGAACCCGTCCCAGAGACGGAGCCGGATGAAAAATTTGTTCGTAGTTGCGACTACAGGCTCGATTGGGCGAGGGGTTGCGGTCGAGATTCTGAAGAGAATAGTTGCGGGATTGCCGTCACACTGGGTGTGACAGTGCCATGTCATCATTGCACTGACATGTTTCATTTCATGAACAGCCCCATAACGGTCGCCAACAACATTTAGCCTACGCTAAGCGAATTGAGCGAACTGAGGTCCAACTGCTGCTTTCACGTGTTGACGGACATCCAAGCTCCCAGGGTCGTGTTCGTGTTTGTGTCTTTCAGCGGCTTTCGTTCACCTTGAGTGCACAACCTGAAAAGAGCGCGGCACTGCCCTTTAATTTCTCAGCCCGGAGCAGTAAGTCTGTCAATGGGAGGACTCACACAAAAGGCATCTGATAGCTCTTTGAACTGAGTGTTAGATGCAACGTTAACAACCGTCGGGGAAAGGTTACTCCACTCATCAACCACACTAGGTGAGAAAATTTCAGAGAAAGTTCTGCACTGAGCTTGGAGACCTTCTCACCATGTCTCCGCCCTATGTTTGCTGGATCAACGGTGAAAAAACTGTCGGCCAGACCCTGTTCAAACGGGGAATAAGTAAGAATTAGTTCTCCTCGGAGGCGACGATACTCCAGGAGCAAGAGGTCAAGCACCACGTTTCATAGTCCACGGATCTAAGGCTAGCCACCATTTTCGTAGCATCTCGTAGGCACGCTAAGTGAGGGTTACGTCCGTTTTGAGTCCTCTGAAGAGGGCTTGGTTGGTATATTCGAGAAGTAGTCTGACGTAGGCCCCATAGAATATCCGGAAGTTCATGCGAGCAAAACGGGGAATGATTCACCAAATCATCCGTGGAACGGCGAATGTCTCTTGAACCGGCTTTCCATGGTGACATGAGAACATGTTTGACAAGGGTTAGATACTTAATCATTTTCGGTATCTTTCGGTCCATTATTACCGTGCACGGTAAGGGCTTTGGCTGAGTCTACTCCAAACGACCAATGGATGCACCTCTCGTCATTCAGAGGAAGGTTGTGGTGCAGCAACCACTGCTTCGAAACGAATACATACACCCATTTGGGGGATGCTTGTTTTTGAATTCCGCAAAAAGTTAACAGGGCCTTGAAATAACGTCTGATCTACGTCGTTAACGTAGATCAAAAGGAGAAGCGGTCTCAAAACAGAGTCATTAGGAACTCCAATGAAGATTGGCGACCAAGGAGTGTAAGTGGAGCCTACGTTCACTGGGAATCTTTTGCCTGATAAGGCCATCTTAGTCCAGATTGAAACCCAATAATACTCGTGCTTTTTGAGCAGAGTAAAGTATCGGGCTCGATCAAGTGATTTTGCGAACTCAAAAATATGGCATTCCATACTAGTTCCTCATTGGGTTAAGCCGTTCACAAATCCAGGTATGTTTTTCACGTAAAAAATTTTCGATATGAATCCGCGTTGCGCTACAGAAATCAATTTCTTTACATTAGGACGTCGTTTTCGGCTCATCTCGAAAAATGTTGTGGCCGTCTATCGACACCTCCGAGTCAGAGACGTTTGGTGTAAGCGGGGATTCAGAAGGTCCGATTATGGACGGTTTTTCAGGACACGCCGACTTTTGAAAGTTGCGGAATTTGTTGAAGAGGCTAGGGTAGTTTGTCACCACTGCTACCGCTGTGTTGAAATTAGGGAGCAGAGAGGTATGCCACCAGAGAGGTTAGATTTATCAGTTCTAGGTTTGTTTTGTGCCCAAGACTTTGAAAAGGTTACTTCAGCGTACTCGTCTGCTTTAAACCCCGGTGCTTTTGGGGCCTGTTGTTCATCTGCAGGGGAGTTGCCCCATGATAATCCGGTTTTCCTGGACACTTTGTCCTTGTGGGTCACAGTTTAATTTTTGTGGCCGAAAATTTCAATATCTTCTGCATGAAACTCATGCAGTGTCAAATTTTTCGAATTGTTGTTTCTCAAGGATTTGTGGAGAACATGTGTCTGTTTATTATCTTGTGCTATCGGGCGCGGTTCCACAGGGGAAGTATCTCTCTGAAAGCTCTATATGGCCGCTGGTGGGTTAGCCTGCATCTTCAAGGAGTATTCCTTCTGGCGGCACTCACAAAATGCTCGCCTTCGCATGGTACTGCAGTTTGAATCCAACAGGCAGCTTTTTGATTGGGTGACGTTTATGTGGCCTATCTGATCACAGCCGCATTCCTTTTGTTTGTACGGACTCCCAGGATTTCCACGATAAGATTGGCCAAGTCGGCGTTTTAGGATTATTCGGTACGCTGTTGTTGGGATTGCGGCTTTGGCCCACGGGATCATGAGGGACGAATCCGATATGACCAGTACTCGGAATGGCTCTTCCCTTAATATTTTCCGTAACATAACTAAGACTAAATTCAAAAACATACGATTTACTATTGTACAGCCAGCACTGTCCGAAGCTGAGGTTCCAAAGAGCCATCAACACTGCCTCCTGATCTGTGCTGCTCATGCGAAAGCCGAAGTCAAACATACTCCGAAATCTTATGAGTGCTTCCAGTCCGAATCCACCTCTGCAACCCTGCCTTGACCTTGAGGGGTAGCTGTTTGAATAGGCCATGTTGTAGGTCAGACAAGGGGACCAACTTTCAACTTTTTGTCGGAAAGATGTTGGTTTCTGGAAGTTTGTTAAATTCTTTACTCCTTAGGAGCCTTGGAGTGCGTTGGTCATGGATGCGAACACTTCAGAAGCCAGACGATGTCAAACCTGAACACGTAATGCTGGTTTACCGTCTGGAAAAGCCGAACTGCAAGTTAGGAGAGTGTGAGTAAGTCAGTACATTACTCATTGTCTGGCGTCTTTTCATTTTTGAGATGTTCCTTATTAATGCAGTTTGTCAAATTTGTGTACACCTACAGTGTGTGAGGTAGGATGGGTGATCCTTGTACTAATTTTTGGGGTCACCATTCTGCGGCTTGCGAACTGGTTAGTCTTTAGAGACACTCATTACCAGTTACCGGCTGTGTCGTAACGCTGGCGTTGTTTGAGTCAATACGGTCATCCACGAGGTAAGACTGGCTCGTGGTTGTCTGACTCATATGTAGCAGTGTCTCCCCAACCGCGGTCAGCCCACTCATCTCTGTTCACTTTCACGGCCACTGACCCAAAAATCACTATCGTATCGAATACCGGCAAGTTTTCATCGTAGTGCGTGAATACTGAAGCGCTCAACTGGTGGGTTCCACTGAGCCAACCCCACTCTTCAAAAAAAGACATGGTAGCCCACCCCATATCTATGTATGTGGTACGCCTGTTTATTCAGTATCCTATGGTCGTGAAACCCGTGTTTCTTATGGATTTCTCCGTTGCACCTGAGAAGCAAAAGTGAGGGCCAGACCGAAGGCGCTACGACCCGGCTGGTAGATAGGTGGGGTGAGACGGCTCAGTGGTTAGAGCTCGAGATTTCTAACTGGAAGGTCCGTGGTTTGAACCCGACCGCTGCCTCTCGACTTCCCCTGTCTAGGCTTGGGCGACCTCGCAATATCCTGGTGGCCTCCTGTTGGCATGACAGTTAGGCACCGGAAAGGTGCTACAGCTGAACGATTTTTTAGATGGATCGGTTTCGTAGAAAAACATACTTCTGGTAGACGGATTGGTACGACCATTGGCAGAATAGTTTTGATACCTCGGTCTAGGAACCTTGCCGAGAATGTAGAAGCGTCAAACAGCGCTCTGGGATACTAAGGCGGGAACAGTTTGACCCCATGCAACAGACCAGTAGGTCATCCTATTTTGTCACGAGTACTCATGGGGTCCAGAATCTCCAACAAACCTGAGACCACACAAACGGATCCGGATTCTGTTTCCTTTAAAAGTGTGTTTCTCGACAGTGACGATGTATAAGTATTACTGTCCAGAATGGCCAGATGTTCTAATTGAGAAGTTGACTTCGAGCCACTGAATTCGGTGGTAGATTTTGTCCGCATTTTTCGTATGCTTTCGACCGCTCACAGTTTTCCTTAACGAATCCAGTGCCCTATCATAAGAAGGGCTGTCACGACAACCCCGTATACCGTTTTGGTTTTCCGTTCATATTAGGACCCGGACACGTCTCATACTTGAAACCGTTGTAATATACAAAATTAAGATCAATTTCTGTCAGTTTCTCTATTCACTAACTGAGGTTTTCACTGACGGTCGCGTTAGCCCATGAATGCATTGCTTCAGATACGAAGTGACGTCGCGCTATTATAATATGTATATTGAGTTTTTAGCAGTCATCTCTAGTTGGTAATGAAGCCCGATTAGTGGAAAACCATGTTACTCTGGTAAAACTGTATTGGGAGCCTTATCTCGCGATCAATTGCAGAGCCTCAGCCTGGCATATTCTTACGTTCTATTGCTTCCACTCCTCCTCCCAAGACACTTCATCTGGTCTTTTCTGTGTGCTGTCTCCGACCCTACTCTGAACTTAAGAAAATCGTTCAGCTGCAGCACCCTTTCGGTGCTTAGCTGCCATCCCCCAGCAGGAAGCACGAGGGCGGAGATACTGCCAGGTTGCCCAAGTCGAGAGGCAGAGGTCGGATTGGAGCCACGGACCTTCCGGTCAGTAACCTCGAGCTCTAACCACTGAGCCATCCCGCCCCACTCTAAACTTGAACCATTTGGGGAAAGATTGTCGAAAGTACCTTGAGCAGTTGAAAGTAATCAATCACCCATGGTGACTGTCGTTCTCACCATCTTCGGTAGATGAGTGCAACCCGGAACGTATCTACAATAGTCAGTGTAGTTTGGCTTCAGCCAAACGTGATTCTCCCTCCAGCTTGTAGGTCATTACGGAGCGCTATTACTGGCGTTTCCATAGAGTCCGGTGTACACACCAGATCTCATTCGTTTTACACAATACTCCGTCCCACTCTGCTGAATGGAAGTATCCTACTTAGATCAGAGATGGTCTATCTTCCAGGTAGACGTGTTATGCTTCTGTGAGCTCTCCAGGAGAGCTGTCTCCATTTAAGACGGTGGTATGTTGTATTGTTCCAGTTTTCCTCATCCAGGTTTGTTATTTTTACTGATATTGGTTGGAGATAGTGCCTATTCCTCAATCCTTGCCATGTTCTTCTTCAGGTCCACCTGCAAAATTTCCCCTCGTTGTCTCAATGGTCTGAGCCGCTTGAGTCAAACAGAAGTTTGCTCTGATTCGGGTTTGTCACATCCAAGTTCGAACTCTCATGTGAGCCGAATATTTTTTTACAATCCACTTAATCCACATTTGCTCTGGCCAGTTCGTCGTTTTAGACTCTTGTGTTGTTGTCTTTTCAGTGCTTTCGAAATGGGCTCAAAAATTATGGGAGTACGTGCTACTTGAATGCCTTTCTTCAGCTCTACTTTCGGTTTGACAAGCTACGCCAGTCTGTCTTCTCGCTTTCGAATGAAGGTAAGCTAGGATCTGTCTTTTATTCCTGTCACACTGCACGATTTTGAAAGGTCCTAGAGAATGGTTAGGGGCGCTCTAAATTATGATCGCTAATCATTGTCAATGGCGCTCTTGTTGCCGATTTCTATTTTCCGAATGGGTTTCTCGGGTTGATAATGATGATGGTTTTGATTGCGATAGTAATCGTTGTAATCATCATCATTGGCAGCAACACCGGCAGAGAACACTAGTTCCTCACTGTTGTATAACATGTTAATTTATTTCAATAAGACCTTGTATTGGAAAGAATAATAAGTGGGATAGGAAAGGGGACCTAAGGCTAGCCAACATCCGAGGTCAAACAAGCTGGATAGGGACTGGCAGCTCGCACGTCATTGACGTCCATCAGCCACCTCGTCGTTCAGTGCTTTCAGCTTAGCGCATGGACCCCATCCTGGAAGGTGAACAACACCCAAACTTTTCCTAACATCCTCTATTCCTATCTGCCACGTCAGATTCTTTGAACCGCTAAGTTTTCATCACGTGGACACTATGCGTAACACATGTCGTAGCCATCTTAGCTTTCAATGGTTTCGGAAAGCACCTATGAACGAAACCAACAAAGATCAGAATGGAGCGATCATCGTGAATAAAGGACGCCTCGACTGTTTGGTCGAATACTTCTAACAAGAGTTATCGTAACCACCATTTGCCACTCATCTGTGTCCACCGTTCATCTGGAGCTGGCGCAGAACCCCGGACGGTGAACGTGAAACCCCATACAACCTCGGAGGTTTATGAGTGCGTATATCCTCTCAAGCGCCATCGAGCTTCTGGTCCGGATGAAATTCCCCCTCGTTGTTCACAGATGGGGATGAAGTCCTCAGTCAGTGTGCGTCTGGTTTATTTTCCTGCATTTTGGAAAACAAGAATGTCCCAGACAACTGGGGAAAATCGATGATAGTGCCCGTTTTCGAAAATAGGGCTCGTGATGATTGTGGTAACCACAGGGGGATTAGCTTGACTCTGATGGTAACGAAACTGCTGGCATCACTTATGCTTCGTCGCCTTATGGTGGCTCGTGAACCACTGACTCAAGAGCAGCGATTGGGGTTCTGGCCTCGTAAGGGGTTGCGTTGACGAAATTTTCTTACCGTCACGTGCTAGAACAACGTCATACCTACAAACAACCCCCAAATTTTAATATTTCTGAATTTCCAGTGTGCATTCGACTCGGTTGACCGGTCTGCTCATCTTGATACGATTGCCCCTCAAGGAATACCCGGGACTTTTTTTGAACGTAATAAGTTCAGATTTCCAGACGTGTGAGAGTATACGCAGAGCTCTTCAAAAGCTTCCGTACACAAAACGGTGTCCATTCCACTTTGATTTCATGATCGATGGGACAACGAGACAAACGTTGGAAGGTCTTAAAAACTCTGGTGTTCAAATAGCCCCCGACCCAAAGCTGCCACCTTGCCATAGTTGTTGGGCTTCTGTGCTGCAGTGATCCTGCGGACTATACGGGCTGGAACTCAGTTCCTTAAGGTTCAACCATGCCAAGAAGGCCAACGGGGAGCAGCCCGACGAAGAACAGAGAGTCCTCCTACTGCTAGTAATCGTATTACGAGGCGGTCTAGAGGTAAAGTCGTACTGTCCTCTGCGATAGGAGTGTGAAGGCAGTAAGATGTTTCCTCCAAGCGACCAGCGCGTCCATATTTATGGAAGCAGGGATGTTGCCTTCCCCCGAGGAAGGACGGGTTAGAAAAGTTCGGCCCCAAAAACCGCACACTCCGATCACCCATCGGTTGATCGTGACCGCCGGCGCATTATTCAAAACGGTCGAAATACTTTTAAAACCAAAGAGCCCAGTGCTGCTCAAAAGGCACCTACTGTGCGCAACCGTGTCAGGAGTGAGACAGTAATGCCCTACTCCCTGCACCCTCGAGCCAGGCCGGCCCCCTACAGCCAAATAGGTCAGACTGTTGAGTCGTTGGCTCCGGGAAGGATCCCTCAAGAAAACCCTAACAACCGCTGTCTCGCGGTCCAGACTTTAGGGTCAGAGGCTAGGGACAGGACCCACTACCTTGTGGGTCAGACTTTCGAGTCAAAGGCTCAAGGTGAGGTATCTCAGCTCAACCCCCTTCTTCGACCTGGGCTACCGGGAAATATCATTTGCCCTTGCAGCTCTTCGCTCACCTGCCTTCCCCCACATTCCTCCCAACCCATCGTATGATGCAGTGCAACCAACCCATCTGCCATTCCCCTAGCCACTGTTGCGGGTCTCAACCATCGCCCAGAAAAATAAACCAAAATAATCACTTACTAACCTCAAAAGATCTGTTGCAGCTTTTAATGTCCGATGTCAAATGTCTATGTCAAATTGGGCAACAGGCATCCCTTGCTGAAACCTTACTTTCCCTCTCTATCGATGTATGTTGTGTCTGCGAAACACGCATACAAGACTCCACTTCGGTCGTGCTCCTCAAGCCGCTTAGGACGAACCCAGATGTCCCACATTTCACTCTTCGGGCATCCGGTGATCCTGACGCAATGGCTCGTGGTATCTACGGTGTGAGAGTTGCACTCAGCCCCAAGGCTGAAAGCGCCTTACTGGACTGGATCCCAGTAAACAGTCGCCTTTGCGCTGTGCGGTTGTCTGGCTCAATTAAGATTAACGCAGGTCGATGCGGTAAACGGTGTTTGTTTGTCGTATCAGCATACGCCCCACCAGGTAGCAGTTCTGAGGATGAGAAGAACGAGTTTTATCAAGATATGTCATGACTGCTTCGGTCGGCAAGAAGGACGGATACAGTAATCCTGGCGGGTGATATGAATGCCCAAGTTGGACAACTAAGTAAGGAAGAAGCACAGTTGGGTGGTAGATTTGGAGTCGACGCTGAGCGTACGGATAATGGAGAGCGGCTTCTTCAGTGGTCTGCGGATCATCGTCTGTTCTTGGCCAGTACGAACTTCCAACACAAACGCTCACACCGAGTTACTTGGAGGCCACCTATCACAAGACAGCCGTGGACTCAATTGGACCGAATGGCTATCAGTTACCGATGGAGAGCCTCAGTTAAGGACTGTCGTTCCTTCTGGGCTACGCAAATTGACTCTGATCACGCCATCGTGCGGGTCCGCTTACCACTTCGCTTTCCTCCAGCACTACGCGTGCCGAAAGAGAGCAGCTCCGTTCGTCAAATTCGACAGGTTTCAGTAGCTGAAGAATATCGAGCTGAAAGCTGCTGGAAACGCACAGTCATGTGGACGAAGAAGATTGCTTGGAGGATGAATGGTGGCTGGCTAAAGAAGTAATGCTCAAGGCTTTCAGAACTGCTTGTCCAGCCCATCTGACTCAACTAAATGAACACTGGATATCTTCGAGATCAGCAGGTCTTATTGCTGCCAGAAAGTCCATACCAGCAACTAGCGACTATGATGACGCACGTAGATCCCTCAAACACCGGATAATCAGGAGCTTGAAGAATGACAGAGAACGCTAGGGGATTTCTAAGGTCCACGAGGCTTTCGCTACAGGCAACAGCCACGACCTGTTTCAACTGATTCGATCAGCCGGTCAAAAGAAGGTAGGTGTCAGTGAGACAATATGCGAAAAAGACGGAACAGAAATCCACTCCCTCAGTCGCCGTGTACGGGAAGCTCGCGCCTGAGTTCACCACGTCCAGTGGTGTAAGACAAGGCTGTCCTCTTTCTTCTTTCCTCTTCAACTTTGTTATTGATATGCTGCTTGAAATTTCTCTGCCTGCCTCCGAAACCTCGAGAGTCGAAATGCACCCGGAACGTTACCTCATAGACATTAAGTATGCAGACGATATTGCTCTCCTGGGTTCAAATTCTTTCCATAAACAGTCGATTTTAAATAACCTAGATAACTCTGTCGCATGGTTTGACATGCGCTTCACACCTGCAAGGTGTAAATTGCTGCTGCAAGACTGGGTGGGATCAAACATGCACCTCATGCTTGCAGGTGAGCCAATCGACGTGGTAGATAGATTTGTTTACCTTGGCAGCTGTACACGTTCCGGTGGACAGGATGGAGGTGAGATTATTTCTCGAATCGGAAAGGCCAGGTCAGCTTTTGCCAACCTCCAACACCTATGGCGCCGACGTGACGTGAGGTTGTCTGTCAAGGGAAGAGTTTACACTGCGATGGTGATCCATGCTGCTTTGTAGATCCGAGACCTGGCTCCTACGCGCAGAGGACATACGGAAGATGTCAGTGTTTGACCATCGGTGTCTCCGCAGCATTGGTCAGGTCTGGTGGGAACATCGGATTAGTAATGCTGAATTACGCCAGATGGTCTCCCGCGATAGATGAATTACTCACGCTTCATAGGCTGCGCTGGTTGGGACATGTACTCCGCATGCCAGAAGACCGTCTGCCCCGCAGAGCTCTTTTCGCTCAGCCCTGTGCTTAGTGGAAGCGACTGAGAGGTGGACAGTGTATGACCTGGCAACGAAGTACGAAAGCGCTAACCAGTAAACTTAGTCGGGTGGGCAACTGCCGCCTCCCCTGATAGAAACTCCGGGACTCAAATCACCAGTGGTTAATGACACTGGCAGAAATGGCCCAAGCGCGCAGTCAGTGGCGCTCGTGCATCAAAGCTCTCGCTTTCAATGCGTAGCTACCCAATTTCTGAACAAACTGAACATGCTCTCGCCCCCAAGTCTTGGTTGTATGTTCCACTTCCCCGTTTTCCAGTTATAGAAATTGTAGCAGCTGGAACCAATGTGCCTATGGCACACGGTTTATAGCTGATAAATTGAATTGAATTGTTCAAATACTTGTCGATCTCGAATATGCAGACGATATCGTTTTCCTCTTGGAAGAGGTGAAGGCATATGTGTTTTCGGATGAACTGACCAAAGTTATCCAGTCCATTGCTTTGCACTTTGTACCCACAAAGTGTAAGATCATGTGGCTGAACTTCCTGTCACTGAACACGCCACTTACAATCCAGGGAGGGGCACTCGAAGTTGTGGAGCCTATTTCGTATCTTGGAAAAAAATATTTAAGCTGTGGCACTCTTTCGGTGCCTAGCTGGCGTGCCACCGGAGGAAGTCACGGAGGCTGGGATACTACCAGGTTGCCCAAGGCTAGACAGGATTAGTCGAGATGCTGAGGTCGGTTGCGAATCGCAGGTCTTGCGATCCGTAAACTGGCGCCTCTGAGCTATCCCGACGCCATGCATATCTTGAAATTTGTATTAGTTCTAACTCTAGTGTGACAGATGATGCACGAATATGCAAGGTTCCGGTCGCGTTTGCTAGTTTGAGATAACAATGTGGTCAGAGCGGTGTATCTCTGAATCTCAAGAGATGTGTGTATCAGGCTACACCCCGGGCTGTTTTTTGTATGGCCGTGAGCCTGGCCTGTTCGATCAGCGAAAACTTTAGATGTTTGACAACCATTGATTGTGAACCATAGCTCATGTGGGTTGGCGCCGGCGAATCCATAACGAGGCAATTAGAAAGCGAGTTTTAGGTTGTGCAACGGGTATACTTTCATTGAGGAGTTTGTCCAGTACCAGAAACCGCGTTGGTTGGCACATGTGTTGCGTATGTCTAACCATGGTGTGCTGAAGAGAGTGCTGTTTTCCATGCCCAACTCAGAGTGGCGGAAGCAGAGAGGTGGACAACCTTTGACCTGACAGGGGGATATGAAAGAGATTACGAAACGTTGGGATACTGTGGGCGCTACTTGCCTTCGAGGATGGTAACGCATGATCCTCACTGCACCTGGTCGGAAGCGCTGCAAGATATGGCTACTAATCGATGTCAATGGCATTCTTGTTGTCAGTTTCTATCCAGATTACCTGAGTGAGTGTGCGTTGTGAGCACGTCGGAGTGATTGTAGTGAGGTTTCACTAAGTCTCTTCCCCGTCCACTTTCATTCTTTCCTTCACAGTAAGGCCTTCAAATCAATCATGGTTGTACGGCAGCGAAACATCATTGCTGAACACGAATGTTATGCTTTCGATTATTATGAGCTTGCAGTGCTGGATATATTCTTTGATTGAATTACCTTCTGACTGAAGGAAGTACGGCAGTGAAGCATCAATGCCAACACTGTTGTTGCTATCTTTGATTATGGGAATGATGATTGTAGGAAATATTTGCAGCTCATGTTGTATGGATGCCTGTTGTGCTGTTCTCTGTGCTGGGCACTTTTGTCGGAATAACATTATCCGTGCGTAATAAATTAGCGGTTTGTAGACAGAACTTTTGCAACCAAATTACTCGGCTCGGTGAGCAGAACAGCAGCCAGCTAGAACCCTAATGTTTTTTAAATAGCTGGCTGGTTATTCCTAAGGGTCCGACCAAAATCAGAGCGGATTTCCCACCTCGGGACGCCGGCTGAATACCGAAAAAGTTCTCGAGGCGGTATTTACAGAGCTGCTGTAGTCAGTCTGGAACAACACTTCCCTTGATTTGTCACTTCTGAGAGGGGCGTGAGGGAATCGATCCCGAATGTTTCGATTCAAATACCGCACACATTGCGAAAACGTTTACAGTGATTGGATGTTAAACCCATGCGATCGGCTGAGCAGATAAATTGTGTATAGGATTTACCAGAATAGACGCTTCCCTAATGACAGCGGCGACGGTTGCACCGGCTGCTGCAAGTCATATTTTGGGAACAGGTTGATGCCGAAATTGTCCATCATATTAGCCCTTGGGCTGATATCTTTGTGTTGCCAGAAATGAAAAACCAGAAGTCCGTTTTTTAAAAAAAAATCTCAGTTTTTTAGACTAGCTGTGGAAGGTGTTTTTATACCGGCTTATGCTTTTCGTCTCTTGACCTAATCTCATCTGGCTGACAAAATTCCCCACACACAGCTCCAGAGCACTACATCCAGCCAAGCTAAGAATATGTGCGCACAAGTGTCCAACCGGAATCTCTTAAGCAATGGTTTGTTTAGTCTGTACCCATCCCTTCTTGTATCCGGAACTACTTTACGGTTTGTACATAGTTTCTGGCTTTTGATTTTCGCAGTGGTGGTAATAATGATGAATGATAATGGTGACTGCGGGGGCGAACTCGTGGTTCGAACCCGACCTCTGCATCTCGACTTCTGTCTAGGATTGGGCAGCGTGGCAGTATCCGAGCCCTCATGCTTCCTTCGGATGGCATGGCAGCTAGGCACCGAAAGTGTGTTGCAAGTGAACGAGTCCTTCACTGGGACCCCGACGCGTTCCGTGAAGTCAGTGTTGACTCAGCCGTGTGGATCCAACATATCTGCCGAAAGATGTGCAGACTTCTTTTTCCGGACAGAGTGGCACGAGTCTTAAGATGTCTTTCAACCTTGGCTTCTCTGCATGAACTCCATCTTCTTCCTTGGAGGTCTGACATAAGCTTGCTTTACAAGCGCGACGTTGGACATACAGGGCTTACAAGCCAGTGAAGCCATCATAAGTGAACTCCAGACCTGCTTTAAAAAACTCCAAACAGGAAACCTTAGGCGGGATTGTGTATCCGAACCACCCAGCCGGGCATAGATGAACGTTGCAACTGTCAATAAGTTAAATTCGCACATGATTGACTGGAATAACGAGTTGATCAGGTCGGTTCCACAACAGGGTTGGCTCTGCCTAGCTGCTACTGTGAATCCAACACCCCGTCACATCTCGGTGTCTGCTTCACGCAAGTTGCAAATGACACATCCAGATTCTTGTAAACGGGTTCGATAGTTCCTGACTTCACAGGACTGAAGGTACTTTATAGATATTTCGCCGTTGCTTGTACGGTAATCAAACGTGCATCCCAAGAAGGTTTGTGTACGAACGTGGAACTCGATGTAGGGGAATTACACACATCGAGCGTTAAGATGCCATTTTCTGCATGTAAACCGAAGGCGCCTAGAAGTTGGAAGCAGAAGGTTGCTAGAGAAAACCAGTAAAACAAAGTATCTGCACAAAGTTCTTGATGACAGTGATTCCAGTTTGTGCGTTTTTCTCGTATTTAATCTGTTGATCATAATAATTTCTGTACATCGCAGATAACTAGTACCACCTACAAAGTTTACAATATGTTGCAGCCGGACGATTTTCCCAATGCATAGTCGCCATGAAATTTGGGGGGAGCGCTGGGACTGGGTTACTGGCAGATCGCCCAAACGTAGACAGCTAGATAGGAACTTCGGATAGAGAGCTTGTACCTCAAGAATTGAGCCATCTTGAGCATTTCCCCCCAGATGTGTAGATATTTACTTGGCTGAATGGCGTTCACCGCCAGTGCATCACCACTTTTTCACTTTCTGCTTACGGGTTTTCGCATATATATGTGGGCAACCTGAGTTTATCCTTTGATAAGTGAACTGTAGCTTGATTAGCACTGGTCCTCTTGCATTTCTATATTTCTGGTATTTTTATGTTGAATGCATTTGAAAACCGAGGGTCAGATTTTTTGGAAGCTATAGGAATGCTATCCAATGAAAAAATCGTTCAGCTGTAGCACCCTTCTGGTGCCTAGCTGCCATGCCACCCGAAGGAAGCACGAGGGCTGGGATACTGTCAGTTTGCCCAAGCCTAGATAGAGGAAGTTGAGATGCAGCGATCGAGTTCGAACCACGGACCTTCCTTTCAGTAGATTCGCGTTCTAACCACGTGAGCCATCTCGCTCCCAGTAAAAGCACAAATGTACCCAATTTCCTCAGAACCCTCAGTAATTTTGAAGCATCCCATTATGAGAGGAAGTTATCATTGACCGTGTCCTCCGTAAGCCTTGGACCACTAACTGCCATCAGCTTATCCTAAGAATAATTACATTTGATAGTTTTTGTGCGCTCACGAAGCAACTATTGGTACCACTTTTGCTGCTTTTCGCACAGCATTATTCCTTTTTCCATTTCTTTTATCTCGTCTTTAGTTGACGATACGGGTATCGTGTATCAGTTGCAGCTGGTTTTCAGCCAGTTGCAACTTAGCAACTGTGGGTGAGTTTGGCTTCGCCTTTTTGCATCAGTTATTTCCACCGAATACCGGTTTGCGTTTGGTCACTCTCATCATCGTCATCATTGACAGCAACTCGGGCGTCACATTGAACTTCACTTCCTTCCAGTTGTGATTTAATCTGGTATGACTTGCTGACCTGGTCACCGTGGCTTGTGTGTACTTTGGTCAGCCAGGAAGGTTTCCTCTAAATACACTTATTCGTTTGGTTTTAACGTAAGGTCCATTTTTCAACCTCAGCTGAATCCTCTGTTTGCGTGCATTTCGGGTTCAAGCATAACTGCGCCAACTAGATAAACACCAAAAAGGGCGGAATCCTTCGTGGGCTGTCAGGGAGTTCTCAGCAACCTTATAAGTAGCCTGTTCCGTCTCTATTGTCCTCGTATTCTCTTGTTTCATACTTGAAACAATTTCCGAACACTCCCGTTCCTCAAGTGCCATTTCGGGAGTCTGTTTCATCCGTCTGTTAACGGTCGTCAGAAACGTCCCTTCATAATGTCATACGGGCTACTGACTTCCTCACTGGAATAAATGAGCCGAATATTGTTCAAGCGTTAGGATCATGGAAATTTTGCTACAGTGCATCCTCTTATTACCTTGGGACGTCTGCAGCCACACCTGTCTTGTCTATCCACAAATACGAACGAGGGTTCACGCACCATCCTACATTTGACTCAGTTGAATTATGACTATCATAATGATGATATTTAGAATTATTTTTGTTGAGGTCGCTTACCGATGCTTACCACGACAACCAAATTTGCAGCATCACTGGGGTCAAACGCGTCACTCCTATCGAGTGCGGCTCAGTAGAATGTTCCGCGCCCTGTCCCGGCGCAACACTGTCTGTTGGAATTAATGTGCGTAACCACTCGAAGTTGCTAATAAACTATGGTCCGAATGTCGTAATCTGAACGGCAGCTGATATAACTCAAGAGGGGCAGGTAGTCTTGATAGTGGTTCGCACACCATGCATGCCAATCCTGAGTAGAAGGTCCACTGGCTATAGCCTAGTTTTTTTTTTCTGTTTGCATTGCTGGCACAACCTCCTTCTCCCGCTTTTCTCTTGACAGCGTGGTAGATCCAGGCGGACTGATTGAAGCGCTTCGGCTTTGTGAAGAGGAGCAACAAGTATGTTTGGACACGTGTATTTGGTTCAAGGAATGCGTGTGTGTTCTCAGTTTCAGTTTCCTTACATCTGTTTAGTGACTATTGATTTTGGCTTGTCCTTATGCTCCGAAAAAAAAACTAGCGGTGTTTCTACGACGTCCATTGTCAGAGATCCAAAAGGGACCTCAAATCCTCCACACGCAAAGGCAGTGTCTTGCGACCTTACATTAACGCCCAGCTTGTCCTCTGGCACGTGCTATCTGTTAGAAGAAGTGATACCATTTGTTGTACAAATTACCAGACTCCATTCCAAAGACGTGATACTTTCTTTCAAGTAATTCGCATGGGAACTGTATTCAATATGGATAGGGAAAATGTATTAGGAATTCGCAAACAGTATGGAAAATTTCAAGTTTAAATTGCGATTTTATCCGGTCAGTGAAGAACCATATGGCTGTTTCATCTTTGTTGAGAATCACCAGCACTAGATAACCCACGATTTGCTGGGAGGATTGGAATCCGCGATCCGGTGAGTCGTTGATTGGCTCAGCCTCTATTCGGAACTGGCGCGCTGGTGCCTTGTGAAAAATCCTGGGGCACCAAACTGGTTAGCGCAGAATTCAACTGACTCTGTGCCTGTATAAGTTGCCCGATTCCCGTGCGGTTTCACGCTTTTAGTAAATTGATGTGAAAATTACAGGGAAGAGCGGGTCCGAATACACAAGCAGGAAGACTAGTTCAAGTCTATATACGAATGACAACTTTTCAGCAATCCGCTTTTCAGTTGAAAATGCGTTCTTCTAACTTTTCACAGACTAAAAGCCCAATCCGGGATCTTGGAGAGACTCCAGTAGACTGGGTGCGGTAATATCATAGACTGCTAACTATACATCGGATTGCCAAATAAAACGACTGATCGTTTTCCAGGATCTGACCTAGTTGCTTACTGAGCTTCCGGCATCTATCGCGTAAATCTATTCGCCGCAACTTTACTCGTCCGCAAATGGGGTGCTCTGATTCTTCCAAATCACCGTTGTAGTATATCCTATTAGTCCCCTTCTGATTGAGATGCAGCCAAGATTCATGTCAACCATGGTGTGTATGCATGCCATAAAACTGTTTCTTGATTGGAGCTTATCGAAAAGCATCGGCTAACAGCTGCAACTGTTGTGCCATGTGACTGGATAGGCATTTCTTTCCTGTTTGACGGCTGCTGCTGTACTAGTTCGACCTCGGTCGGGCGCTCACAGTGAGTATCGTTTTTCATCTGTTTATTCTTCCTCTCTCTCTCTTTTCAGGACGCACCTGAATTTCATTGTCTGTTCATGCATTTGCTTGAGTCCCGGTTCCAGGAGGCGGGACTCACAGTGGTGGACGATCTTCTACGAGGTGAATATGTGCACGAAACCAGGTAAGTCAACCCACGGGTTGTACCGCATCTCTTACTGCACACTGATTCAGCATCACTCTGGATGCCGTATTTTGACTGACTGCCTCATTCTCTGGTCAACTGTACCACTTGTCATTCCTTTGTCTTTTGAATCCTGGGGCGAGATGGCTCAAGTGGTTAGAACGCGAATTTACTGACCGGAAGTTCCGTGGTTCGAACCCCACATCTGCCTCTCGACTTCTCCTGTCTAGGCTTGGGCAACCTGACAGTATCTCAGCCCTCGTGCTTCCTTCGGGCGGCATGGCAGCTAGGCACCGGAATGGTGTTACAGCTGAACGATTTTTTTTGAATCCTAAGTAGACTTTCATACCTCGGGCTAATCTTCAGCAGCTTTCTATCACTTTCTTTCCACGACGACGAACCTAGGAAGGGCAGATGACGCTAAAAACTGCTAGGATCTGTCTATACTTCGTCAGCTGTTTTTGTATGGTGGGTTGTATTCCACCTTGTGCATTTCTAGTCATTTCGAAACTTGAACAGTTTAGATGGAATTGCGTGGATCATACTGTCAGAATGATTCGCGAATCAAGGAGGTGTTTTTGCTCGGGGACCTGCCTTTCAGCGTCTAAGAAAGTCCGCACTTTGAATAGTGGGACGAAACCTGAGACTGGCGTAGTCAGTTTGGGGAAGAGGTTATTAAGTCCCTTCTAGTTTGTGTAGTCTTCAACCTGCAGTAAGTCAAAAGCGTTTTCGTCTCCCATGTCCATGTCATGGTTGCAATGGTGAAGGTGCAAGCTGTTGACCGGAAGGTCTATGGTTCGAACTCGATCCTAGTACCTTCTCAGATCCTTACAGGGTGGTGCTGTGTCGAAAATTAATGAATAAATCCGTTCATCTAAAGTGCTCTTTCCGTTCAAAGTTGCGGTGCCATTCTTAAGGTAGAGACGATGTAACAGGTCTTGGACATGAGCAATCAAGGAATCGGTAGCTTGATTCGAATCACTGGCCTTCCGACTAGGGGTTGGTAACTTGAATTCCGCGTTATCGCAATCTCCAAAAAGTATCAATTAGGTTGAGCTTCTCTGGAGTTTTTACCCTTCATGACAGACGAAGCGGCGAACAGCTGTGTGATGAGGAGTGCCGGAAACATCAATTTAAATGTAGCCCCATAATCTAGTTTCGTTTGATAGGGTCTGTAATGGACGAGCATGCGAACATTTCCAATATCCCACTCAACCTAAACCTTATCGCGTGCATTTGTTAAATAAGAGGAGCGATTAGGTTTGTCTTTCCATCACCTTTTCTGAGTCATCCGGCTAAAAGAATAGATCGGGATGTGTGAGCGATGTGGAATATGAGTTTGCACGCAACAACAGTTCGTCTCGTACTGTCCATTTGTATGATCATCGAGGTTCTTTAGTGCCCTTCATCAGATTGGTTAGTTAGAATCATTGACATAAATTCTGACGCAGTGCGGGGCTTGTGAAACTTACTGGACTTCCCTCTCTTTGGAAAATTTGTCACATTAAGTTCGTGGCCCTTTTTATGTAGTGGAACCGACAAGCACACTTTACTATCTGTTCAGTGTATGGCAATCTAGTTTTACCTTGTTTGTTGTGGTTGTTGTCTCAATGTGCTTTGTGCACCGAATCGATCGTGATTTTCTAAACTGAATAGTCAAACTTACGCCGTCTACATAGGTTAATCTCGATGCCGCGGAGCGTAATGGACGGATTATATGGGTCGCTCATTCAGTACCATTGTATGGTACTGACGATCGCTTCTCTTAAATTAACTGCACAAAACTGCGTCTTTCATCGAAAATTTTATTTCAGGTGTCTATGCTGTGGTTTCGTTTCGAAACAGCCGTCGAAATTTCTTGAACTATCTCTTAAAGTTTCCTCCAATACACTACAAGGATGCATCCGCGATCATCTGAGGGTAGGTCCTTGTGTTTTCTGTTTTTAAACTTGTGATTTCTAGAGTTTCGCTTATAGTCCTACCACTTCTCCGGTCCAACAGTTGTTTTGTTTTTACCGCTGTGATTCGTTATTTGTAATCTGCAGCACAAGCGCCTATATAAGGTGCTACCAATCACAGTCAACCGTAAACTCACTCGGTCCATGTGGCGGTCAACCCCCGTTGGAAATCTTCAAATCAAGGTTGTCGTTTATTTCGGGGTACACAACTTGTCTGCGGCCATGGCATAACACGGGCGCGTGTATCGATTCGCTTCTCCCCAGGGATACACTGGTTGACGCAAGGCTGTTTAGTTTACCGCTTTCAAAGCGTCTATAAATCCCAACAATATCGAACTGAGTTGCTCAATAGGCTTTCAGAGATAAACCGGGACGTTGGTGGTAATCACGGCTTGGAGGGCGAATGTAAATGAAAGAAGAGATTGCAGCTTTTGAAACCATCTGTCTAAGGTCGCCTGCACACCCCAATTACACTGGATATTTCCATGATCGGTAGCTCTCATTGATGTCAGCAACAAGCTATTATGATAACGTACTCACTAATGAAGAGCGTAAAGAGAACGCCAGTGCCCAGCGGAGGCCAAGAAGATAGGGAAAATGAGTTCAGGATAGTTAAAGGATTAAGGCGTGAAGTTACTTACCAGAAGGTCTTTGGTTCGAACCCAGCCTTTTCATCTTCACTGCTCCTGTCTAGACTTGGGCAACCTGGCAGTATGTCAGCCCTCGTACTTTCTTCGAGTGGCATGGCAGCTGGTCACCGAAAGGAAGTCACAGCTGAACGACGAGATAGAGATTTCAGAACTACTACTCGCTGCACCGTTTCAACCAATCCGACCCACTGGTTTGGGGGAGGATGGCTGTTGACGAAAAGTATGGAACCTCAGTTGTCTCACAGAAACGGCATCTTAAGCGGTGCAGCAAACATTTGAAAAACAGTCCAGCTGGTGTTGAATCATTGCATTTGTCTGAAAAGACGGGAATCTGGACAGTTAAGCGTTGAAAGTGACACCTTTGATGAATACGTGCCACTGACTGCTTGACCGAACCATTTCCCTCGGTTCCACTAATGTTGGGTCGGCCTGGCCAGGGGATCACCATCCAGTAGTAAGATGTCAGATATTGTGTTGAAGGAGGCCAGCTGAATTATCGATTAAAGCGTTTAATCCGTTTCTCAAGACGACGGGTCTGCGAACGAACTGCTGCGTCAGCTTTTCCGCAAATCATTTGGCTGACACCCATATTCCTTTGACCACCCGATAAAACCAGCTGAATTATGGCGCGGCCGTTTCTTACAGCGAAATTTTTCACCAACTTTTGGGCCCTTGCAGTCCGCCCACCTTCTCTGTCATTTTTTCGGCTCTCGATCATCCGACCTTTTGAGAAATGCGTGCGCGATCCTCGTCACTAGTGGCTACTGGTTTGCCTTTTTGGCGTCAGTGAAATCTACTGATCTCGATGAACTCCAGTATTTATTTCGTCGAGTTGGGCATGCCTAAACACTGAGAGTCTGGTTTCCCTCACTCCCATTCGTCCTCCAACCACTGTCCGTCCTTAGTGTTAATATGTGCTCCCGATAGTCTTCCATCGAGGTCAGCTCGATGTATTTGGGCCACTAAAGCTCGTTGAAGCCGACGAACGGTATGCCTCTACTCCGGTCACTCCGAGCTCACACAATGGCATGATTGAAGTCAAGTTGGGGAATGGCAATCTTTAATTAGAGCTCTCTATCGGTAACTGCCAGCCCCCTGATCATTTCAGTCCATGGCTGGCTTGCGGTTGTTGACCTTTGGATAACTCGATGAGATCGACTGTGTTTCCTACTAGCCAGAAACAGCCGATGTTCAGCGCACACCTGAAGAAGCTGCTCCACATTATTTATAGGTGTACCGACTCGGAACCCACAACTCAACTGCTCATCCGGGCCTTGGTACCCAACTTTGGCGTTCATACCACCCGTCAGAATGAGAATATCCCTCATTCTTCCTGGCCGGAACAATCGTGACAGATCTCGATAAATTCCATCTCAGCTCTAGGACTGCAATCTGTTGGGACGCATGCTCACGTACAAATAAAGATAAGTCCCCGCTTCATCTGCGGGCTACCGTACAGTGCATAGATGTCTCACTCGTGGTGCTACTGCACACTGCAGATGCGTTTGGAGCTCTCGTTAATTTTTACTTGTATTTCGATCGCACAAGATAATTCGCTGGCGATCGGAGTGTGTAGATTTTCGGGCCGAGGTTTTCTAACCTGTCCTTCCTTGAGGAAGCTGGCATCACTGTTTTCACAGATGGGGGCCTGCCGGTCCAAGAGGAAACACTGCATTACGTTTATACCTTTATGTCTAGATTGGCTCGTAGTACGGTTAGTCATAGAGGCTGGTTAACCATTTAGATATAGGTACTTATTCCAATGACTTAATTAATTCTGCCACACGTTTTGCTGTGCGCTTCACATCCGCAAGGTCCAAACTGCTACTGAGAGACTGTGTGGGATGAAAATCAAACTTCCTAATCGCAGATGGGTCGATCGATTTGGTAGGTAGATTCATCTATCTAGACAGCTGCGTAGGCTTCGACGAACTAGCGAAATTAACTCTCGAATTAATGTATCAAAGGAAGTTTCCATCAACTTTCGATGTTTGCGGTGCCGATGCGACATCCTTTTGGCTGTCAACATTAGAGTGTACACTACTGTAATGCGATCTACTCGAATTTATCGATTAGGTTAACGGTGGCTGCTTATGCCTTTTCGAAGGCTCTGAGTTCGACCGTCATGGTCTCCGACGCGTCACGCGTGTCCGGTGTGAACATCAGGTCAGTACTACTGAGGGACAGTGGATGGTTTTCAGGAAAATTCCTTCGTCCTCAGTTAACCAACTGGTCACACACACACACCATAAGTTACTCTGGCGGGATAGCGTTCTTCGCCTAGCCATGTCAGGTGCAGATGACTAAGGGGTGGTCATTCCATGACTCAGTAGCAAAGCGTGAAAGCTCTTTCCGCACAACTCAATCGCGTTAAAAACTACCATCTCCGCGAAGGGACCGTGAGACGAGACAAACCAGTGGCTCTCACAGATACGGCTCTGTCACGCATTCATTGGCAGTCCTGCATCAAAGCCACCGCCTCCAATGCGCAGCTTTTTTTTACCTATTTTATCAGACAGTCGGAATGATTTAACTTAATTGAGCTGATTGGACCATCGCCTACAATGCGGAACCGTCGCTTCTCCGTTCTCCTTGTTCCCGGTTAAAGAAACTGCTAATTAGCACTGAAACTTCAGTGTCATCAGATCGGTTGGTGAAAATCTGACTCATGCGCATGATACTATACTGTAGGGTAGAGATGGCTTGGTGGTCAGAGCCTGAATTTACTGACCGGAAGGTCCGTGGTTCGAACTCGATCTCTGCATCTCGACTTCCCCCTTGGGCAACCTGGCAGTATCTCAGTCCTCGTGCTTCCTTCGGGAGGCATGGCCGCTAGGCACCGTTAGGGTATTACAACTGAACGATACTATACTGTGATCTTAAATTATAAATATTCATTTCGATCATAAATTTTGAAGTACTATGCTTGCTTCAAACTCGCTGAATTCTTTTAGAACGTCAAGCCCACTTGGACTGACTGTCTTCAACCTCCGCTTCTCATCATGAAACCGTGAATACCGTCTGTGGTTCGCAGTCTCTAACTTGAATTGACTCATATGGTGAGCACTTTACGCCACAAATTTGATGCAAATAGCCAGCGTCGGCGTTCTTTCATGCGATGCATACATTTGCTTTCTGAAGACTGTGAAGTGCTGATCTTTAAACTGCGCCATGCGCTCAGCTGTAACACCCATCCGGTGCCTAGCTGCCATGCCAACCGAAGGAGGCACGAGGGCTGAGATACTGCCAGGTTGTCCAAGCCTAGACAGGGGAAGTCGAGATGCAGAGGTCGGGTTCGGACCACGGACCTTCCGGTCAGTAAATTCGCGCTCTAACCACCTGAGCCATCTCGCGCCATATTTACTTTATGTTCAGTGATATGCCTGTGACGCACAGCCATATTTCTTCGAAAAACTCAACAATCTCAGTAATTGCCGTAGGTGCTGTTTACGGAACTTACCCCGCCCTCCAGCATCATAGTGGTACTAAACAGCGTTCTGAAGGGTGAATTTCTTTCCTCCCTACATCACCAGTCTGAAATTATTGCGGTCGTTCTCAAAAAATTGCAACATCGGAGAATACCTTTGCCTCATAGCACTTGGCAGTTGACATTATATAGCGATGTTGATCCCAAAAACCAGCCATTAATTGTTGTGATATTGAGGCATCCCATTCAGGTTTGAACTCCATCGAGTGCCACTGCAGAAGTATGCAGGATCTGCATTGTTGCTGACATAAGTGCTGGGGAGTTTAGGTTTCCGTATTTTCATGTAGTGCAATCATTCTTATGTTCCGTCGCTCTTGACAGCTCCCGAAAGAGCATGGTTGCTTTTTTTCACAGCCAGCGCATCATGGATCTGAGTTATGAGGACTGCGCTGGACCGATCAAAGTTCTGTCTTCTTTCGATTGTTTTTATCCGCAAAGAAGACAACCCTCTTTCCAGTTTTACTTTCTCGCAATCTTCCGCCTTTGTAATTAGTGGTGCTCAATCAATACAGTCGTTGTCTGCTGGATCGGTGATTCCATAAACTCAAGACTTTGTATTTCGGATAGTTGTGGATATCTCCACTCAGAAAATCAAGTTGAGGGAAGCGTCACGTTAGTTGTAACCTCAAACACACGAAAACGCGGGTACCGTTTTTCGATTTAGCTAATGACCGATCAACGACGGCAGCACGCTCTGACACGGCTATGTGGCAACGCCAGTGCCACAAAAGTGGATTGCTCTGAATCTTGATCAACGTTCATTTAATGGCCCGTTTTGACAATTTTTAAACCAAAATTCAATATTGCTCCACCTCTTTAGCGAACTGGACTCCACCTGCTATACCTTGAGTCGAAATCAACGACGGACAGATATCATTTGCCAGTCAGCGAAGCAGGTCCTTTCGATGTGAGATTGTTTAGTATGTCTTATCCAGTGTATTTGGTCCTGAATACGGGTCGCTCCTTATCGAGAGTTTTTGCTGTATATTGACAATGGTGTTTTGTACACCCATTTCAGTATTACCTCTTTTTACCGATTTGTATTCTCACTCGAATTACGTTGTCTGAAACAAGTGGTTTCCTACTAATTTGGCAGTTTTCGCTAATATCTGCAGGAAGAGCCACTCACTGGTGAAAATCAGTATGCCTGTCCGCGATGTTCTCAAAAACGGGACGGTGTGCGGTCCACTTATATCACCAAGGCCCCTTCATTATTGTGTATCCAGTTCCTCCGGTTTACTTACGATCCCAGAACCAGTCAACGGAAGAAGCAGAAGGCTGCCGTGCGTCTCCCGGATGTGATCGAGCTCATAGAATTCGATGACGAATCAGATGACCCGACGGTTGAGCACCCCTGCTTAGTTAAGTGTTTGGCTCACCAGTATGGTACGTTTACGCGTGTCTTCGTTTGTTTTGAGGCTCATTTAATTGTATGAGGGTTGATGCCAAATGTCTGCAGAAAAGCGAGCCTGGACGAGAATATTAGTCGTTTGTAAGCACACAAAGAATAATCTCACTTCTCGTAAAAAAGGGTCCATGGAGTAGACATTGCTACTTATTTTTTCGAAGATTGCTCGTAGTGGCCGTAGTTTAAACGGCAAGTGTGAAAACCCAGTATAAATGAGGGCTTCTGTAAAAAAAATCGTTCAGATGTTGCACCCTTTCGTGCAACCCGAAGGAAACACGACGGCTGCGATACTGCCAGATCGCCCAAACCTAGACAGGGCTTCTGTGCCGCACTACATTCGGCTCAGCGCAAGCCGTCTGCGGGTCTCCTACTGTATGTCTACTCTTGGCCGACAAGTTCTATTTGAATGTCAGCCATTCACATCTAAGGTCCTAAGGGCATAAAACTTGAGCGCGAATTTTTACTATAGTGTTTCGTGCAGCGCCGTCATTTGGATTATCTACAGTGAACGCAAGTAGCTTTCTTGGTATTGTAAGAGTATAGACTCGGAACACTCTAGTGACAACTCAACCAAAGTCGAAAGTCGGGCTAGAATAGCTATCTGCTTTGTTGTTCATCATACCCTATGATGTCGAACAACGGTACAACGAAAAAATAGTTCGATACTGAAGGAGCCGAATTGGTTGACGTAGCTGTCAGAACTGAGTGGGTCATTTGGAGGCACCAATGGTGGGATAATCTAAAAACGGCCGGACGTCAGTGAGTGGCTGATACAAGATTGGCTAAGGTAAAAGAACAGGGACACGCTTCATCTGGGTTGCATTTTGGTATATAAAAGCTCGTATGAATTTCTGTTGAAACTCGGTTGCTCACAGTTGTCCATTCATAATGAACGGAGCCTTGGTTGGAGTTCAGTGGGACTGTGCGTACTAGAGTTTGAAGCATGGGATATCTTGTTCTCGACTAGTACAATTTTTTAGTGCTGACCCATCAAACGGCCACCGAATGCTTCGGGTCCTGTGAATTTATGTTCGCTCCCTCGTCGTTGGGCCAATGGTTGTGTATGGTTGTATTAGATTGAATCTGTACACTGTATTGCGGTATCTCGAGATGGCTCAAGTGGTTAGAGCGCGAATTTACTGACCGGAAGGTTCGTGGTTCGAACCCGACCTCTGTCTCTCGACTTCCCTGTCTAGGCTTGGGCAACCTGGCAGTATCTCAGCCCTCGTGCTTCCCTTGGGTGGCATGGCAGCTAGGCACAGAAAGGGTGTTAGATCTGAACAGTTTATCTCGAATATCGTACCAACTGCAACATCAGGGGACCTGGTGCAACACATTCAGTTGAAGAACATCATGAACGAGAGATTCAACTTTGTTCCAGGTGAGTCCCCCATTAAAACCAAATTGGTATGCAGATCAGTGTATCCTGTTACTTGTTCATTGTGGTCACAGTTAGATTTTCATCCGTTCGACTGCATATTTCAGACACTAATAGGCCACGGAAGTACCGCCTTCGAGGTGTACTACTGCATATTGGAAAGCAGCCAACCTCTGGTCACTACGTTGCTGTCGTTCGTGAATTTGGTAGCCCAAATGAATTACAGGAATCGTCGGAAACGAGACAAGGGTTGGAGTTTTGGACAGTTTGTAATGATATGGAGGTGAGTTTGTTCTTTGATGGAGGAATCTTAGGGTTACGTTTTATATAGTCTCATCACCTTCATTCCCGTTTGGGATAACCGCTTCGACAGAGAAGCCTGCATAAAGTGTCCATGCACAAGACACTTCTAGGCCTGAAAATGGGTATTTGACCTCTTCTAGGGTCGCATACTGTGTTCTGGCTGATGGGAGTGTTGTTATCAACTCTGCTGGGAAATGGCCATTCTTCGGAGGGATGTCTTTTTGGGGGATCACGTTACGTAGGTGCAGCAGCACGTGCACGCCGTAGGATTATGGGTTGTAAATTACTGCTTATTCCTATGGTTAGTTTCTCTACGTCACCTTTACCAAACTGGAACACACCCTCTTAAGATAGTCATTGGAAGGCTAACGGCTCATTCAATTAGTGTGAGAGTTCTGTTTGTTCTCATCGTCAACCACCTAACTGTAGTCAGCCTAGGCAATCTCTGCAGTGCCTTGTCTCAAGCAAAATTGCGAATTTTAAGCATACTAGGTCGAGTAGAATAATTCTCAAACGATACCGGCCAATCCCACTTGATGTGAACAGCTTTACCGCATAATTCCAGGCCAAACCTCTTCTCAACTTCGGTTCCTCCTCTTCGTACCGTTTAATTCTCAGTCCACCATAGGGCATATAGTTTCAATTTAAATGGAGTTCCCTGAAGCAACCAGTATGCTATTTCAGTGAGGCTTGTCAGACTGTTTGTTTATCCACGTTCTGTGCATACCTACTCCACCAGGTTTGTACCATCCCCGCGGAAAAGTTCAACCTGTCCAAAGTCAACGGGTCCACGAAAGCGTTACAAGCTCTGCTGAACAGTAATACATCAAAACTGCCACCTGAAACGGATGATGCTTCAACCTCCCTGAACGGTCCCAACGCCAGACGAGCGGTAAAATCCCGTGGTCCACAGATCAAGAAACGTCGGCAAGATGTACTCAATGCTACTGCAGCGGAGGACTCTGAATTGTCTGTATGCCAGTCCGAACCAGAGGTCGGGGACCAGGAGTTTTTTGAAGGCGCAGCTGTCAATGGTACACAGGAGAGCCAACGTTGGTATTCCTCGTCTAACGCCTACATGGTTTTTTACGAGGTCATTGACGAGCAATCCGCCGAGCCGAGTAGGTTTTACTGATGAAAATTTTAGCAACTCTGACACAATTTTGTCTAGACATCAACTCATAACTTCGTTTTCGTGATGGTTTTACTGCGCACGTTCTCATTTTGCTACACTTCAGTTGTTTGCATTCCCGATCACCTGCGCCAGCTGATTGAAGACGTCAACTCCTCCAAACGCCAAGAGTTATATGCCCAACAATCTGCCAGGGTATGTTTTGCCTGTTTGCTTATAGCCCTTCTAATCTTTCTCCGTACGCCAATTCCATGATATTCACTCCGAATCATTACCTGGGTCTGGAAGTAATGAATCAACGGTGATGAGCTACATCAATGATTTTCGAAGGCGAAAACTCGTTCGCCGTAGAATAACTAGCCTACTCCATAATGTATCCTGCTTAGACGACGTACTTCTCTTGTCAGCGAGCTATTGCTGTTGATCTGGAGCACAAGCTGGCTCTCTTATCTTTGCTTACTGCAGCCGTCCGATTTGTAAAAATGACTACCTAGTCTTGTATCTAACGTCGAACGCCGCAGGTGGACTTGAGACAATGATGATCGACGTCCTGTTCGATGGTAAGCAGCCAACTTGCCTCATCTTCGTGACGACGCTAACCTCGACATTGACCGTCATATACTCATCTGACCCGCCTAGTACGTATTCGTACACTACAATCATTTTCGGTGGATATGTCGACTGGGGTTTCACAGAGCCGTGTGATGGTGGTAGTGATCATTCTGACTCGGAAACAAGGCACAAAATTTCCACCCTGTCAAGCCAGTCGCATGGTGACCTTGGGAAAAGTTACTACGATCGTTAGTGGAACATAAATGGCTCGACTGCGTAGCTCTTAGTGCTTGCGCGTTGAAAGCATCGTCTTCACCATGCGGGTGTCCTGATTCTCACTTCTTACTAATATCAAAACGATTCAACATTAGGCAAACCGTTAAGCCATTGCACCCAATAGATGACTATTTTCCCGTCACCTCCGTTGGACTAAACTACAGCGGCTGGAACCAGTCTACCCTCGTCCACAGTTGACAATTTTGATCTACGGTGATTACCCTTTTGCGCAACCTTGTCACTCAAACCGACCTTTCTTGGCTGAACTACCAGCAGAGTATGACGGTTTCCGTGTCACATCACCACTCTGATTCATGACTGTCAATTGATTTCAGGTGATTGAGGGTCGATGAGGGTATGAATGTGTGCTCTCGTGATTCCGAGTGGCCCAAGTGGTTGACTGACGATTGTCTTCAGCTTTAGCCCATCCAGTGGTATAAGTGCGACATGCACCCGTTAGGATTCTGCTCATGGCATAGGAGAAGGTCTTTCCATCTTCAAAGATTGAGCTTTCCGTGTATTCTTTTTCTCTGTCGTTGTCTCGGAAGATTAGGATGACATCATCGGTTCTGTGGTTCAATGTCAGAGCTTTTACGAATAATGATTTTGTGATCTTCCGCACCTGTTTTGCTTGTGGAATACACACACACGCATTATTCAGCCCTGTATATCTTACTGTCTATTTAGTTCTACAGGAAGCTGCTGTCGTTTTCTTGGTCCGACTGTGGTATTGTTCAGTTGACAGTGAACCAGCACAAATGACCTTGACACAAGCACTCAGCTTGGCTTGAGGGCAAAAGCTATACCTAGGATCTGTATCATGCTTGCCAAATTCCTATCATCAGTTGATTTTGTCTTCAACAGCTCGACGCTCTTCCCTTTCTGTTTCTAACGTCTTTATCATATCCCTTGTCCGGTGTCTTATTTTCAGTCCAACCAGTTGTCGGCACTTCGCGAACTACTGCAGGATATCTGGCCACCAGACTTTAATCCAGAATCACTAACCCCAGATACACTCAAGTCTTTCTCACTTGTGCCTACTCACTGGTTGAAGGAGTGGCTCAGTAAACCTGAGCAGGTGGCTCCTGACCTACCTAAGCAGCCAGAGGCGTCCGGCGCAAATGTGGGAACTTCAAATCGACCAATCACCTGTATATTTCCCGTTTGTGAACATGGACGGGTTCCAATTGACTTGGACAGTTCGACATATCGAGCAGTGTCCACCGCCGGTCTTCGAAGGAGATTAGCTGATAACATCTCAGCTCCATCACCTACCGAATCCAATGAGAAGCTGGACCAAAAGTTAGTCGTCTTTCATTGCTTCAGTGTGCCTGTAATTTTGGTCTGTTCGATGGACACTGGCCCGTCATCAATTACCGCATTAAAGAACAGCCCAAAGCGATATTCCTCACCAAGCACGTCTCACGGGACACTATATAAGGTGTCGTTTGTTGTATGTCGTATAAGGGTTCCACTAGAACCAAGAATAAGTGCTCGAATCTTAGAAATATTGCTCCTCAGGGACATGGTTATAGGGTTTTCCTACGGTCCATGCAAAAATAGGATTTCGGAGCCCCATCCGCTTTTCGAAGGGGTTAGCTTGACAGAGGCGATAAACTCAACGAATGCGTACACCAAATAAATGCGTTTCTAACACATTTCCATTCTTGTTAGTCCAATCGATTGTCCTTCTAGAGTGAAATTTTTGGATGCCAACAAATCACTACTCCTGGAGTTTTTCGTCCTTCTTATGGCGTGTGCGTGCGAATGCTTCACAGTTTTACCCCGTAGGGAGCGGCCGGAAATGGTTTATTGTTGGAAATAGACTCCCGAGATTGTCTTGATGGTTAATAGAAGCTCCAGAAGACCTAAAATAGACCTCATACGAGGTTGGTTTCATTAGATAGACATCTGTGTTGCAAGTTAACTCCGGATCGATATATCATCGACCGCAAATACTGTTGAAACAATCCCAATACGCTTGATCGTTTTTCCTTTCTAATCGTCCAGTTATAACACCCTTTCCATGTCTAGCTGCCAAGCCACTTGAAGGAAGCACGACGGCTGAGATAACGCCAGGTTGCCCAAGCCTAGACAGGGGAAGTCAAGAGGTAGCTGTCAGGTTCGAACCACGGACCTTCCAGTCAGTGAATTCACGCTCTAACTACAGCCATCTCGTTTTTCCCTTAGCTCCAAACATGTCCGGGCTGCCTGCAATTTTTGAGTGGTCTCTAGTGTTTGGCAAGTGACATAAAGTAGAATCTTTGTGACGTAGATCGATAAGAGTCCATAATGTTTAACCATTTCGAAAAATCGTCTGACTTTGTTAAAGGCATTCCCCCAATAACGGATACTCTAGGGATAACCATTGTCCCCAAACGTGAATCATACTTTCTACATGGGTTTGCAGACTAACATCTAAGTCCACAAATATAATCAATAGGCTTATCTCGAGTTGAATTACCAGAAAAGAAGCTTTAGCAACATAATAATCATTGGTCTCTATAAAAGTGCGCGGTTCAAACCGCGCTCTGATGATGTCACAAAATGTTTGCAGGCTAATTACCGAATCGGGCGAACAGATCAGCGGTCACGTGACCAACCGCCAAGTGTTTTCTGTAGGTCCGATAAATCTATATCTCTGTTCATCTGAGTCTTGCTTCAGTTGGTTGTGAATTCTACTCTGGATGCGTGACTCAACCGAGTATTCCGATTCCCATTATCTGTCATTTTACGAACATCTGATTGAGTCAAGTGTATACCTGCTCAATATGGATAAAATGAAGGTTGAAGACAAAAATAACTTGAACGAGCCTTCGTTCCATGTTGAAAAAAAAAACCAGCGGATTTCGGTTGAACTGTGTTGTGTCGCGGAAGCAAGTCATACTGTTTCTGTTCCGAAAACCTACTCAAAACATGGAGGATAGCTTAAATGCTTTGTCATTTTTTGCCTCGCGGTCTGTCTCCTTAAGTGTTTACCACAATATCCGGTTGAATAACGTTCTCAGGGATGCGAATTCATCCGCTCTGGAGTTCACCAGATGAAGCAACTTGTGCGTAACGTGGGCTAGGAACGTTCGTCAGAATGTGACGTATTTCCTGTTCTAGAGGACCTCTCGGCGGGCTCTGGCAAGCGTGTTTACTGTTGCTTTTTCGGGTCGTCGAGCATCCTCAATCCTACTGAGGATCTCAGAGATCCCAGAGTGAATTCATAAAATATCTCCACGTGCTAGATGTCATTTTCTTTGTTCAGTAGATTTATTGCATTTGTTTGGACGTGGCATAGCAGCCAGGCACCGAAAGGGTGCTACAACTGAATGATTTTATTTTTTACGGACGAAATTGTGATTAACTGATCAGATGCATTAGAGTAATCCTGCTAGACAGTCCACTGCCATAAACTGCCTAAACAACATTCAGGTAAAGTTTGACACCTTCAAGAACGAGAAAATCAGTCTTTGTGGAGATTTTCCCTTTAGGCCTTCATTGGATGCTGCATCCAACAGATCCTTCCATACTGAAGCCTTAGTGGATGTTAAAGCATGCGCAGCGTCTTTAGAAGCAATCGTCTCACAAGGGCGAGTTTTTTTCATCTAGAGAATCTGTATTAACAAGAAGCCGATCTGGGAACCATATAAAGCGCCCTCCTCAGGTTGAACGGCGCTCAGCATGCTCTTCCAAAATGTCAGCTGGAAACTGGAGGCCATTGGTCCTCAAAATCACTCATATTCTTGATTCTATATGATGGGGTTTTTACCTGTTTCGTGTTATTATACTCCCGTGAAAATTTTAGTGTTTTAAGAAGTTTTCAAAGCAGTATACATGGAATGAAGTGTCCCCCGTAAATTCTTGACCTTTTTTAAGACGCTGCACGTCAACTGCAGCGGAAGGGTGGAGATCTACGTGAGGCTCTCGCTACATCAAGTGGTGTCAGGCAAGGCTACCCTCCTTCACCTTTCCTCTTCAACTTCTTCACTGATATGATTATGAGACACTCTCTTCCAGCCTTTAATATCTGTGAGGTCGAAATGCTCGCAGGGCATTCACTCACAAGTATCGATTACGCAAACATCATCATCCGTAAATGTCATGGTCGTACGAGGGCTGGGATACTGCCAGGGCGCCCACACCTAGACAGGAGGACGATTAGGGTCCTCAACCAAAGCCTTTGGCTCAAAAGCCTAACCACAAGGCAGCGGTGGTGCTGGAAATGCAAGTACATTACCAGTTTTACGAAACACATCGCCACACATATTCCAACCTCCAACCTGGAGGGCCAGGAGACTGTGTTCCTCAGACCTCCACCCATGGACCAACCTGGTATGAAAGAATTTGTGAGTGTCAGGCGGACACACCCCGGTATAGCTCAATGGGTCGCCGAGGTACACGAACGCCACACCACGGTAAGGTCCAGTCTCCTCGTGACGCAGACGACATAGCTCTTCTTGGACCTAACGCCATTGCAATACGGACAGCATTAAATAGTCCAAGTAATTCTGCCCACGGTTTGGTATGCGCTTCACACCTGCAAGTGTGAAGTGCTGCTGCAAGACTTTGTGGGCTTTAGCCTTACATCATGCTTGCGGATGAGCCGATTTATTTATGAGACAAATGTCTTTAGAGCATTGCCCGAGTCTAGTGGAAATACCGGATCAGTACTGCTGAATGGTCGAATGGTTCATCGGAAGAAATAACCCGCCCAACATAGATGAACTGATCAATCTCCATGGGTTGCGCTGGCCTGGTCACATGCTCCGTATGCCAGTTGACTGATTTCCTCAAAGAGCCCTTTTCACACGACCACCACGCGAAGGGTGAAACGGGCTAGGAGTGGCCAAACCATAAATTGGCATCGAAGTATGGAAGCCGTTACCAGTAAACTCGGCTGCGCTGGTCATTGCCGTCTCCCTGGATGAGACGCCAATGATTAGGCATTTTGTCAGACACGGCCCAGTCGTGTTCATGCATCCTTCAGTACGCTGCTCTCCTTCCAATTTCCCCAGTGGAAATTCCACTGACCCCTGTTTTTAAACACTGATTATATCAGCTACCGCCCACAATGAGCAGCTATCTACCCCACCTCCCCAAATAATCGGTAAGCGATACTTTGATAGCTATAACCTCTGTACTGCAAGTATAGTTAAAGATGATAATGGCGATGTTCAAAGCAATCTTTTTTTCGATTCAAACATGGCCCGAGGAGGATACCCATTCTGTGACGCGAAGTGCGAATGGTTACACAGACCCCGTTAGGGACTTGTTCACTTTACTTCTCTACAATCCTATCTTGGTGTCTCAGTATTCATATCAAGATATCTGAGCGGAACACTTCACAATGAGATTTGACTACTCAGTCCGGTGAAAAATCTACCCCTGACGCACGCCTTTAGCGATAGAATTAGTGATATTCCGAAGAAGCACGTTTCCCTAAAGTCTTCGCGTCAAGCATCCGGAGGCACGGTACCCGGTCCTATGAACAGACCCTAGATGATGGTTTTTTGTGAACCGCTGGCTAATTGTGACTTGTCTTCATCACAAATCACTTCAAACCGATGACAGCTGCAGAAATAGCTTCCTGATACTGTCGCTCACTCTTTCAGCGGGAGATTGTATCTGTTAAATTGGTTTAGCGGGCTTGTTTTGTTTATTGTTTGTAGGGGTTCGCATATAAGGAAGGTCACCAAGACGTATATGAACTGTCGTTACTGTTTTCTTGAACGTGGTTTTCTCGGTACTTGCCTTTAGTGTTCGGTCACCGTCCCATTCAGTATTGTGATTGTTCTGTACGCATCTCCAGTGATTTCTCCGCTATCGTTTTCTCCATCAGGCTAAAGTGTCTTCAACCTTGCCGTGATTGTATCTGTCACAAGATGGCTCTGTTCCAGCTAGAACAGGCCATCCGCACGCTTTCCAAAGAATTGGATGCATTTCTTCGTGGCAAGTCAGTTCCTCTGGTACCCGTCGCTACCACCGAAACATGCAGTCCTCCCATAGAGGTAAGTGGAGTGTTGTTGCTCCTCTGTTTTCATCTAAGGCATGCTCGACTCTAACATAAATTTGTGTATTCTTGTTTGTTTTTGCATCGTGACTCCCGTTGTGGTGCTGGGCCGGATTAAAAGATGAAGGGTTGGAAATTTTCGCCAAAAATCTGAGACAGAAAAGTGAAAAAACGTGGAAAGGGAAAGCTTTCACGGAGCTGCTGAAAGTAATTGTGTCTGGTAGCTTTCATTCGAATATGGGCTATCCTCCCTCTCTGAATACCTGAGTGGAATGTCGATTCAGTCTGCAGACCCCGTATTGTTAAAGAGTGAAACATAACTGAACGTCCACGCTCCCCCTATTTACATTCACACATCCACAAATCGCATCGATAGCATGGTGCATGTGTCATTCTTCGAGTATTTCACTAATCGTCACATTCTGTGTTTGAGCCTGATACTACTGTCAATGTCTTAACCTCTCTCTAAATGGTGTCTTGTCAGCTCCCGGTTGTGGACATTTGATCAAAGAGATAACGTGCTTGTTCGCTCAGCGGGCGCGTTATTCACAGTCCCTGTCCCCTCCGGTCGTGTCCCTCATTCTGGTTTATAAATACAAGAACTTCAGTACCGGTCTTCTGTGGCTATCGAAGTACTTTCCAAGAAGACAAGTTGATAATTCAGGAAGTGGTCCAATTTTCTAACGAATTCCGTTCTGTTCAGACCTGACAGTCACATTCATGTGGACAGATTGCGTGGCAGGGGACGAACAGAATGCCATTGCATGCGGTATGGGTTCGGCCGTAACCAAATAGATTCGACTTTTTTTGAACCTTGAGCGGCTGATTTAATACGCACATCTTAAGTTTAGTTTCTTTACGTGTGAGGTGTCTGTGGACATTGGAACTAAATGTGTAATGAGGTGTGAAGCCGCGTCCCAGCCACTCTCATCCGGATGTTAACTTTTGGCTCCATTCCATTGTTGCTACACGGTAGTCTTTACAAGAAAACCGCGGGAAATAGAATATTCGATGCAAGCAAAACATTTTCCACTAGCGAACTTCCCAAGTGGGAAAAGGCCTTTGCAACAGCAAAAACCTTGAATATTATCGTTCATGAGGAGGGAAAATTGTGTTCTACAGGATGTGAATAGTCCGTATGAATCCTACCAAAGGGGCATCAAGGCTTTCCCTGTTAACACGGCCCTCAGAACTGGTCTTCTCATGTTGTCCGTGCTGTGAGCCGTTATCACCAAGTCCCATTGAACCTGTGCAAATCTGATGACATTGGTATTACTACCTGTTGCTGACGTAATCCAGTACCTACTGATGGTAAGATCATTGCGGCGAGGAGTGTCAACAGTCGTCCGATCGAGTTGCTTATTTCGCCGTGTGGTCAACAAAAGTGAAATAATTGACTTGGTGCTGTATTCGCTACTGCTTATTGAAGATTGTTTTTTTTTAATTACTGGGATGGTCCGTGGGACGCGCTTGCGATTTCTGGCAAGTCGAAAGACAGGGAATCCAAAACATGGTTTACTAATAGCCACAGGTGTATGGAAGAATATGGAAACGTTTACAGTGGTCGTCTAGCCAAGTCTGACCAGTCGACAGCCAAGAATATGACTTCTAGTCGGTTCGCACTCCCATTCAGCACTTCTTCAATGAGACAATAGGATACTGATAGTTCATAATTGTTTTCGTTGGGCTCCGCGACCGGCTGTCTTCTGGATGGTGACGGTACTAAACGCCAGCTAATCTATTCTCGAAGCTGACATGCATTGTCCTCTGGCTAACTAGATTGCAGCATATCACACTTCCTTGGTTCAGTAACTTCGATGATCAAGAATGACCACGTTTCATCACCTCCGAACACGTATATTGCCCTTAGCACGCAGGTTCCGCAAATTTCAGTGACGGCATTTATGCAGTCCCAATTGTTAGTGAGGGGCGACGTCACGAAGTTTTGGTATCAATTTCAGGTTAAAGGGTAGTTATCTTGGGGCGGGGCACAACTCTGCGCTCAAACAAAAAATTCTACCTGCTCGACCACAGCCTGTCTTAGATTTGGTGGTGCATGTCCACCACCACACAACAACCACTTGTTCATGAGAAGGCAGCTGGGTTTGCTACCGAATTGGACTAGGTCACTATAAAATTTAGGCTCCTCGGTAGCATAGGTTACCGTGTCGCAGGAATGTCAACTTTAATCATTGAAGAGTCCAATAAAACAGATATATGGTAATCCACCCAGAAAGCCTTTAAAAGGGAAGCAACTCCTATAGGAAGGTTCCAAAGGCGTTTTCTGTCCCCTCCGGAAAGCACCTCTCAATATAGACCGTGACATTTCCTTCCCCACTGTGTCGTCTATTCGGGGGAGGTATTGCGTATGAATTTCATTCACTGAAGTGAGTTTATTTAGCTTCGCCTAAATATGTTCCATTATTTTCAATCTGCTGGTCAGTCATCAGAGGAACAGCCAATGTACTACTGGGTCGGAAGACGCTCACTTCGTCAATGGCGCAGCATGGCTCGTGCTTACGTCAGTAGAATGTATGCCACTGTACAAACACCTGACCAACAGAAACCTCCCAACACAACATTCAATTCCGATGCTCTCTGTTCCCACGGGAAACTGCGTTATAGCTCAAAACATCTTCGTTGCATTCCAGCAGCGTTATGGCACTCCTTAGTCGCCTTGTTTCCCGCCGCAGAGACCATCCCTAATTTTCCAGCGGTACCCGTTACTAGCCAAAAGTGCCCGGATTGTGAACAGTTGGAACAAAATGTAGTGGAACGGGCAAGCCGGGAGCGCCAAATGCTGCCCAACTTACTTTTACCCTCATCTCGGCGGCAGCTAACACCTACATTGGACCGATTTCCTCTGGTAGACGAGTCCCTGCTTGCTCACGTCGTCATACGCGACTGTCTTTCCTCGCGAGAGAACCAGTGAGTTGCCAATAATTTCACTGTCCAAAGAGACGTTTGGCTTAATTCAACCCTCGTGACCTTGGATCTTGTCTGATCACCACATCTGTTCATGCCTAGCCTACATTTATTTCTGTACGCTCTTCTCAGCTTTCCTTCGAACCCCATCAGTGGACTTGTTCATCCTTCATCAAGTGTGGAGACACCGGTGTTTGATTGATCTATAGCCACATGAATTTATTCAATCAGAGCCAATCAGACATCTCGGGTGCTTATAGTAAGCCGGCAGCCATTTCTGGATTGGCCTGTCACATCTTACCGATCCCCGTAATGGGCAATGCCATAGGTGTCTTGTGCTGAGCCTCGTGTGCAAACACCTGAACACACTTTATCCAGTGTGAATGCGCAGAAATGAGATCAGAGGATGAGCAGGGAATCAGCATGTCCAACTGATGGTCTGTAGTTGTCAGCTTAGACTGAGACAGCCCACAGTGCATTCGGATGGCAGTCCGCGACAGTTATGGGTTGCAACTATGGCGCATTCGTGACTCGACAGGTTTGGTCTGCACAGTAGTGTTCGCAGAGTAACTTCCAGTAACTTCCCGTGGGCTCAGCACTTCGAAACACAGTGTTAAGATGGACCTAAATCACACTCGCGTATCGTTCCTTATTTAGTCGTAATTTGTTTCGCTTTGATCTATAAGACGGAGATCACTGGAATTTGATTCTAGTATCGTTGCAGATTTGGCTGTCTGACATTCTAAGGATATAAGACGGCTTTTTTTAACTTGCTTCATGCACTGACGTTTCGCCAACTGTATTGGCTGCTGATCGGCCAGCCCGAGATGATGAGCTCAAATAAAACCACAGAGGTGCCTACACCCCCAAATACTCGCACTCATCATAGTCGTTCGATTCGACGTATTTCGTAGTCTTTGTGGTCCTGGAGACGATTACCCTAATCTTGGGTTGTGTGAACGTAGATGTGCACCCTTCCCAATCCGTTGGATAAGCCACTCCCCTTTATTCTGTGCTGTACCACCTAAGACAGAATACCAAGCCTGTCATATTTTTCTTTTTGATGATTTGAATATGGTCGCACATTGTGGACCTCATTCTTGCCCTTAAAACATCTGTAATTTGCAGAAACAACCATCTTCACGAAGTCGACTCGATGCCATCCGAAAGAGCGTCTCAAACTTCGTCTGAAACAACCAATGAGATCCGAGTCCCTAAGAGTGAACAGGATATCAGCCAACCTCCTCGACTTGCCGTGTACCTCGTGCCGACCGAATTCCTTAATCGTTGGCGACGTTTTGTGAAAAATCCCCAACCGGAAACGGCGCCTGATCATCTACCTTCCGGATTGAATGGAACTGGTGTGCTGTGTGAGCACGGCAAGGTAGGTTGTGTACTTATTACTTCCTCTTCACTTTCCCTGAACTTCTGGGACATTGTCATTCTGGTTGTCTGCCTTCTTCACCTATCCACAGCTTACGCGACCTTGGTGGGAGATGGTTTCGGATTCTATCCTCTCTCCGTTGTCCACTTACGAATGGAATGTGTTTCGTCAATTTTATCCTTCGATCGGTTCCATGGATTGCTCAAATCCGCAGATAGACTATTCTGAATCAGACGAAGATGAAAGTACAACGGGTTCGAACGCTCGAATCGCCTACCCTGACCTGTTTGTGCTGCCTAGTGCAGAAAGCAAAGAAGAATGGTCATTGCGTCCAGCCGAGTATGCCAGTGTATGTGCCGACTGCTATGCACAACTGGTGGCCCAACGAAATAGCTACAAAAACGCCCGAATTCGGATTCGCCTCGTATCTGGTTTCGAAGAAGCCTACACTGCATGGTTATTGGACCCGCAATCTGGTGAAGAAGTTGTGGTAACGGAAACACAGAATGAACCAGTAACTCATTTCGAGTCCACTCCGCGTCAGCTTGTGACCATAAGCGAACAGGTTGGTTTCGGATTCATACAGAAATACTTTCCAGTTAATAATATTGAGTTAGTTACACAGCTGGCCGAAGGGTATGGCCTTCATCTACTAGCCTGAAGGGTGTGGGTTCGAATCCCCTTAGAGCTGCATGAGATGCACATTGCTGATGATTGCCAACAAGGATAAAACAGTTGTGTAGTGTCTCTCGGTTTTTCGGTGCACACTGACTACACTTACAAGACGAAGTCTCGATTGAACTGATAAGGTTCGGAGTTTCATCGCCATTCTTTTGCTAGACCACCCTAATTTCGGCAACAAACCACTGTCCTTGTTTTCACCTAGCAGCGGTGCATGCTAACTGAATTAGGCCTAATGCCTGAACAGAAATTGATGCTGTATGAACTTTACTCGCCTCGATTGAATGATACACTTAATGATATTCCTGGAGGTGAGCCGAACTAATTGGCTTCTGCCGAGCCACACCCGCAACACTGCCTAACTATCTCAGTATGAAACTTCTCTGGGCTTCATCCAGGAAAACGGAAGAACTCAATTAAGTCCGTTCTGTCCTGTTTCTAAACCCTTCTGCCTCTGTTTTTTTAAACCTGTTTGCCGTGCTTGATCCAGACCCTTCGAGAGGTGATCTTCCGGTCCATTTGTTTAGGTTTCTGGATTGGTTTTGGTTCGATCCCACGAGCTGTTAATGAATGTTTTCGTCTTGACCGCTTACCCTAGTTTTTGTTTGCGTCTGTCTTGTGATGCAGTGTTACCATTCTGTTGCCCTGTCATTTTCTCAGTTGTGCAGCGACCATGGAGGTAATAAAATTGATGCCTATAACCTGGTATCCGTTACGTCACATCATCAATGATCAAGATGTCTTTTGAGTGGCAAATTTCATCCAGCATGTACTTGTTTGTCGGACGCTGTCCGACCAGCATCATTAGCACTTCCCCGTTTTCTATTGTGTATTGCAAATGATTAATACGTCACCATTGCTGGGTCCCTAGAGCGCCAACTCAATTGCCTTCGATGATAGTTTCTCTGCAGGGTGTTGCTTTTGTCCATCACAACTGTCCCGTGAGATAAAGTCGCCTTATTCAATCTCCTGAGGTTCCTTTTGTTGGCTGCCTTCCTTCTACAGTAGACTTCGCCTTAATCCTTTCATGTTTATAATAAGCATCCCATTAGGAGGGTCGTCTTGGCTGCAATTTAACGCGTAGTCAGGGCTACGTTCTATTATATTGGTTAGTATATTATCTTGTAAGGAACATAATTGTGAACGGAATTCCAGTCTTCAACTTGCCAGTTACCTCGAGCCACAAGGTAACCAGGAGCGAACCAATGAAAATCACACAGACAAGGGAGCATATGCCACTTGGTTTCAACATTGAAACAATCAACATTATGCGCTCATCTAATTAGCCCAATTCGTGTTTGGATGTCTTGAGGCCGAATAAGTTCAGTAATGTCCTTCCTTCCTTTACTGTTGATCATTTCTATGCATACGGCATGTGGTTGTTCGCTGTCAGTTCGGTGGACATGTGAGGGCTGAAAATGACTTTAAAAAGTTCACGGAGGCCTTCTGCGCACTGCCGTAGGCTTTTGCAGAATGTTTTCGTCCGACCAAATGGTACGTTACGGTTCCTCGTCAGGACATCCAATAAAGTCCTGTTTATGGAGCAGGGCAGTATTCTGGGATAGAAGACGAGCGTCCTGTCTACCTACTGGTTTAACCTATGTACTGACTTCACAGTTCCCGCACCGTATTTCATAGACGCAGTTTCTTTGATACTCTGGTAGTACGACGCATCTCAGGTGTGCCAAGTGCCTTTCTGTTATGTTACGAGAAATTTGTCCCCTGTCTTCTATCTCAAATGCTACAATGACAGCCCACGCCCCCTCCCCCACATTTTTTCATACTAATCTACGCGATGACTATTTTAATTGTCTTCCGCCTAACCTATAAAGGACGCTCCGGTCGAGATGTCAAGCAGGCTACCTGACACAGTCCCTGCTGAGGCAACTTTCGATGGGGCGTCACAAGCAGAGTCATCCTTCGCCCACCAAAACTCAAAACCCTGTGTTGAAAAGCATATGGGCCGAAGGCGCTCAAGAACGACGAAGCTTGAACAACCGTTTGTTCGACGATCGAACCGACAGCGACTCAATCCGAACGATACTGTGGTGTATGGAAGCAGTGATGATTCTTTGCAACAAATCAAAGTTCAGCTGATGCAGTTAATTGGAGTCACTCCTTCGGACCAACATTTGTTTTATCGAGTAAGCCTTTATTATTGAAAAAGTGTGGACGCTCATCTTTAACCACCGTCATTGCTTTCAAATCGGAAGTCGACTTGCTTTTTTAGGAAAGGACAAGAAAGTTTGGTTTAACGAATGTTAGCTCTCAAGTTTTTTAGGATATTGCTCATTGTCATAAACTGGTATAGGGTTTCCATAACAAACTACAGAGAGAATTGGTCGTGGGACAGTCCATCTTGTTTTGTGATGGCTTGTGGAATACCATAATACTAGCAACACTCAAACCTAATGGAATCGACAGTGACATCGACACTTCAAGTGGTGTCAGTGAGCGATGTTTTGTCGTCACGTTCAGGTCGACTGATAGCTTGCAACAGATTTCTGCATGTTTGCCCGCGGATATTGTTTCCTCGAGTCAGTGTCAGCACCAAGGACTTGCGCACAGCACTACTTCGGCTCCGCGCAAACCCTTTGTGACTGTCCAATTATGCTGAGGCGTCAATCAGTTCAACCACTACTGACCAGCAAATCCAGTTCAGATGACAGTCGTTCATTTACCGGTTGAAAATGCGAATTCGGTGTTGTTGGCCACGCTGATTCCTTCTGAAGACCCCTCGCCGCCAACAATTCATTCAGTGATGTCGTGAAGCAGTACACACCGCAAAAACTAATCAAAAGTCTTGTCGTGCGACCAAAGTCCCCTGCAAACCACATGGACTCGAATTCCTTAGCGTACAGTACACAACAACGTGGAGTTAGTCCAGTTGATTAAGCCTTCTATTTAAGTGATCATCTTTGTGTCAGTTTGAGTTCAGCCGGGAAATCGTGCGGCAATCCTGAGACTTTTTTTCGTGGACGAGAAATTTAAGGGGAGAGATGTCTTGAAGCTGAATTTACAGTTGTTTATTTTTGGGATAATGCACAACACTGGAAATCCATAGCTCCCGAGTAATTCGTATTTTACTTAGCATGTTTTATAAATGAATTGCCTGAGTATCACTCTTCCTCAACCAACCTTTTCTTTGCTGTGTCAGGTCTTCTGCGACCGGATCCTGAAATAGATCTGAATTCTCAAATGCGTATCGTATTGTTATTAGAGTGTTTTAACTCACTCTGTTTTAATTCAGGGTGTGGAGTTATCGGACCACTCAAAGACATTGCAAGATCTAAATGTATATGCAGACAGTCTGTTATTCCTATGGACCGACTCCCCCGTCTGGACTGGTGGGGCAGAGAATTCCTCTGTGTATAAGGCTTCGTCTACCCCAGAGTCCACCAGCAAGGCAGTGGCGCTGCCAAGAAACACAACCTGTAAGCCAAATATAGGTAAGTTGCCTCTTTAAAGTTTCCTTTCGATTCCGTCACTTTGTCAGTTCCGTCTGAAGTTCACGTCTCTGCATCCTTTCCGGCACGTCCGAGTGTTCAAAACAGAAATTTCGACTAGCATCTAAAGCCTTGATGTGAAGACAGTCCAATGGAATTAAAGATGAACACTCAGAAGTACCCATACATTAAGACGTTCAACTGGGCCATCGGAATGACGGCAAGTGCGCCCAATGAAATTGATAATCAACCGTATCTTTCAGCATTCCAGTACATTTCATGTGGAGCCAGTGGGTAAGGTAATAAACGACCGGCCGATCCTATCAACTTAGAGTTGATGTATGATGATTCGCGCGATTTGGTTGACTTTTCATTGGGACGAATATCCCTATTGCCGTCAAGCTTCAAAATAAATTCTACGAAGTTCTGCTATTTGAAGCAGAGTGGTTGATATGCTCTGCGATAATAACGCCAGTTCATTGGAATATCGTTTTTATGGGAAAGCGCCACCCCTACCTGTGTGGCCCCAGCAACCGTTCCTTTCAGTGGCTGGTTCCCTACGGGTTCCTCACTCTGACTTCACGCTTACACAAGACTGTTTTGAAAATACCCACAATCTCCTCTCGTTTAGCTGTAGCACACTTTCGGTCCCCAACTTCCATGCCAGCAGAGGGAAGCACGAGGGCTGGAACAATGCCAGGTTGATCAAACCTAGACAGAAGTTGAGATGCGGAAGTTAAGTTAGAACCACGGACCTTCTGGTCAGTAAATTCAAGCTCCAGCCACTGAGCCATCTCGCTGTTCCACGAATCTTCCATCATCGCCTCTGGAAGATTCTTTATATAAGAATGCCTCGTCATAATACCGACATCACCTTCATGTTGCTTATTTCGGTCGGTAGATCTCAAGACCGTACAGTATCACCTCTCAAAAGCAGTCTCCTCTGGAGGATAGCCAAAGAGAAGATACATTCAAACAGAATTCTCTTATTTTCTTTGTTTTATTTTTCATTAAAATGGCTATCACCGTTTCATCATAGATTTTCCGTTGGGCTGTCAGCCATGGGTGTTCAGAATTTCTAATAGTTGACTTCTGTGTACGTCAGTATAAACCCATTCGTCGTAGATTTAATCGTGTTAACTGTGCCCCTGTTGATTTGACCTGGTGCTCCGTTTTTCGTACATCACAAATTTCGTGGCTAACTTTTGGGTACGGTTGCGCTGTTGAAAATATGTCACTCCACAAAGGACACATTTCGACCGCCGAGAAAAACAACTTTGCTTATAGCGTGCATGTTGGCCACTTCGACCATCACTAGCATAGCATATTTAGGGTCGCCCGTCCTGTAGAAACGTTGCAGAATGCTAGGTGATGTGGGCAATGGTGAAGTTTCCAGCTTTCGGCAACACTCAATAACAATGGTCCAAGAACGCGCAACTCCTTGTATCCTTACGAGAGCAGTCCCTCTCAATAATAAAATTCCACTCGATACCGTACGAAAAGCCAACTCTAATCCTGAAATTGTCAAGGCAGCGCCTCAGGATTACAGTATGCAAACTGTGATTCTATCATCCGCTTTTTTGCGTTTCTCGCCCCACTGTAGCACCATAGCACTTCTTTTTCTACGCTGTTTACAAACCTTCATTCTTCTCTTCACCTAGGACCTATTGAGCTCGGTTTCAAGGGCACTCGTCTGTTGGAAAACTGAAGTCCTACTAATCTGTCAGATCCCGCGTTTTTTTTACATCCGGAGCCTCCAGTGTATATTATTTTTACTTTCTGTTCGTTTGGTGAATAGGATCCATCATATTTTCAGATGTTACTGTGACAACATTCACTTGCCCCCCATCCTCCGATGTGACAAAGATTTCACCCATCCTAATGTTTGATCCCTCCTTCTCTCGACCGAGATGTGTCATAATATGTGGACCTATCAAACGTTTCTGCTTTTTTTCGAAAGTAGTTACCAAGTAGATGATGGGCTATTTTCCTTGTAACCGGCTTAGTACGACGAGTTGAGGGTGGAAAGCAAGACAGTAACACACTTAATTCGGGCTCTTTAGACTCCGAATTGCCGGTGCGAACCCCAACGGTCGTTTGTTCACGTGTTGTGCGACGTGTTTGGTTGCATACACTTACACCGGACCAATTTGTAGCGAGGTCATCGCCTACACGAACCTCCCCCTAATTACAAACATGTTAAGCCTTAACAAGTAGTCAACAGTAGCACGGTAGTTAAACTGAAAACACTTCAAAAAGCAGACGAAGTTGAAGCAGTTGTGTGAATTTATGGGAGCTGCGTCCCCCTATATTTAAAATGTCGAACGCGACTGGCGCCGCCGATGTGTTGAGTAAGTAGGTTCAATCTCCACAAAACTACTCCACATTCAATGTGCCAACCTTGAACAGTGCTCACAATACATGCGCTGTACAATGCAGATCACAGCAATCCCCTTCCTCGAGAGAGAGTACCCCGATTGGAATTCAGCAATTCTGGAGATCATGTCCATGAATACACATCGCTGTACCAGGTAGTGGTACATTACAGACTCAGCACTAACAGTTCCATAGTCCATAATTGACACTGATTACGGAAGAAATTTTGCAAGTTTCGCTTTGTACGACTACATTCTAGAAACTTCTACTCCGGTGTTTCAGTGCGGTCTGTGGATTAAATGTCCTAAGAGAAGTTAAACCATAAGTTGGCGCCAAGAGACCCAATTGAAATACATCTTCATTTCCTCGTTCGCTAATCCATCAACGCAGGGGAACTTTCAGTAAAATTCACTTGATGGGACAACAGTTTGAATTGGAAAAAGCTGAAGATCTGAACTGGCTAACAACTTGTCTCTGAGATAGCTGTTTGAGAGGATAATTGGCGGCACAGATGTTTTCCGCTGCGACCACCTCCGGAAGAATAAACATCCGTGGACAAAAAAGCATACTTCTTCGATCCCGTTGTGGTCAGTTAATTCCCCCAGAGGATCGTTCAGCTGTAGCACCCTTTCGGTGCTTACCCGCCATGCCAAAGGAAAGAGGCACGGGGGGGCTGGGATACCGCCAGTTTGCCCAAGTCTAGATAGGAGCAGTCGAGATGCTGAGTTTGGGTTCGAACCGCGGACCATCTGGTACGTAAGCCTGCGCCTTAACCACTGAGCAATCTTGAACCCCTAGGGGATATACTATAATGGAAAAGCTTTACACCTTGATTAGCTAATCGGGCGTCCTGCTGGATAGCTGTCACGATCATCGCTGATAGACTATCCCACCGGAGCAGTAGGTTGGGTCTCTGACGGAAGTGGCGTGTTTTACTTGACAGTCCAACATGGCGCCACTTTTCGGAATTTATTAGGTGCAATACAAATTGGGGGGAATGAGACCGGAATATTGAATAAATGATCACCTATTGTATTCTGCTACTGTACAGTCCGCCAGGAAGTTACGGAACCACCGGCATTCTCTAGAATAACTCCAGAAATAATGGTTAGAATGAGGTGCTTTAGGATGACAGGTGACGGGCTTCGCCGGAGGCTGATCCAAGAAGGCTGTAGGCCTATAAACTTAGAAAACTGTCGGAACATAAAACGCGGAAAATTGGCGCGACAAACTATAGGACCCCCAAGTGGACCACACCCTGGAGTTTGCTGGCCATTTCTCCTCAAAGCAATAAATTGCGGTGTAAAAGTGACTCGCCATGGTTCTGAATGAGATTCACCACGTGGATGTAGCAGAATATGATCGGCGTATGATGTATGTGAACCTTAATGGTTTGTATGGTTCCGTCCAACCTGACTTGGCCAATAGTCAGGTAAATGTTCCTAAAGTTTCACCACCCTCAAGAAGCCCGATGATGTCTAATTCATGGGCTCGGAAGTTAACAAGTGGTCATTGGAGGAAAGATGTGTGCCGGGAGAACAGCCCACTGCGCGTTTAGCCATGACTGAGACTCCACAAACGGATGTATCAGAATTAAATCGCCTGGCATTTAAGTTCGAGGTGCACATTCTCCAAACACCACACAGTCCATACCTCACTAGGGCGTTATTGTTACGTCACTAGCCGGATATTCTAACCGGTATTCTTTTAAACTAGCGTTTCAGGGCAGCCACAAAATCAGCTTTGTGGTCGTGCACAGCATCACTGGATAGTTGGCCACGAAACGTCCGTTGATGGAGCACAAGATATGAGCTACTGTGCTGTCCTGTTGAGATGCCTCTCACACTTAGAAAAAAATCATCCAGCTGTAACACCCTTTCGGTGCCTAGCTGCCATGTCACCCGAAGGAAGCACGAGGGCTGGGATACTGCCAGGTTGCCCAAGCCTGGACAGGGGAAGTCGAGAGGCAGAGAAGAGGGTTCGAACAACGGACCTTCCGGTCAGTAAATTCGTGCTCTAACCACTGAGCCATCTCGCACTTGTTTATTTGTGGCAGTGAATGGCGGTACTAATCATCCCAAAAAACCTGCGCGTGCGCACGTCCTAGACTACGATTCGCTCATTTTTCGGGCCCTTGAGGCTTTAAATCCTGCGCATCGAACTTAACTGGGCATTGTTGCTTGTCATCGCTATCACCCAGTGCCTTTATGGGACGCAAAAAGCCGCGGTAAATCTGGAATACTAGAAAACGGTAACGTATCAGGTTCAACGCTTCAGATTAAATCTGGCCTATGCCTTAGAACTAGCGGTGAAGCTTTGTCATTCGCGATGAGAGGAAAACCCGTTGACGGGTGGGAAGCGCGTGACGCTTACAAAAATGAATCCAGAAGTGGCTCAGCTTGCCTTGTCCGGTGGGATACGCAGACTTATAATCTTGTGCCGTTATTACCGCCACTTACTGTTAACAAGAAAATAGGAGGAGAGGTCTCAAAAAGACAATGCAGCGATTCACATCTGGTACCTCACCAAGCGCTCCCCTCAGTCCTGTCGCATGACATCACTAGACTAGCCAACTTGTATTCTGGACCTCGACCTGACTGAAAATGCGCAGGAAGCACAGGTACACCACATTCAAGGCGTGTGTACGTTTCCTAAAACGGTTTGTCGCTTTGAAACGGTCAACATGAAAAGATTGTCAAACTATCCTTCAGCTACGCAGTTAAGGAATGATGAATCACGTTATGCAAACTTCAAGGAAAAACGATTGAAATGAACCAGTGGAATCACCCTCCACTGTGCACTGGAGTGGTTCCATAGTTTTGTCAATGCTTCGGTAATCTTCCCGAAAGGGGTACTAGGAGACACGGGGGAATTTGACCCCTTATGGTAGGGGTTCAACATAGCGGGTCAGTTCAGTTTCTAAAGACCACTGTAAGCGTCCACCGCGTTACAGTAGAATGCCTCAGTGACTTACACTCCAGCTAGAGTCGTCTAACATGACAAAAAAGAGGACTATTTGTGTAAGAACACGAACTGTCCATCTGGATAGATTGCTTGGCACCTTTGGAACGCGGTATGCTACAGAAGCATGGTTGTCTGAAAGACAACGAATGTTGTGTATGAGCGTGATGATACTAGTCGCAATTGGTGCACTAATAGCGGAGTTATCGGACGTCTTCGCTCTGCATCCTGAAATTCTGTGCCTCAAAATGCGGTCAGAACGGCCAAGAGATATTTCCATCAATATCAGAAGTCGAAATTTCCCCACTTGGGTTATGAGAAAGCTGACCAAGATAATGTCTCCGTGAGAACGTTGCAGAAAAGCAATGCGTGTTTATTCTCAGTCAAAACTTAATCTTCATGGTCGCATTAACACGACAGTAGGGAATAAAATAATCCACACAAAGCTTTTTATCCCAACCAAAAGCTACCAATGACAAGGCCATTGGATTCGAACGCTCCGATAACCCAGTGTGCTGCACTGGCTGAAACTCCGTTCCACGAAATGTGACCATACCACAAAAGGCAAAAGAAAGCGAGCCTTCCTACTACGATTGACTCTAAGACGAAGCAGTCTGGAGATAGTCATGCTGTAGGTACATGAGGGCAGTACAGTGCTTTATCCGGGCGACCGGCATATTCATGTTTCATATAAATGTAAGATTTCGTAATATTCATCCTTTCCAACAAGGATAAAACAGTTGTATAGTGCTTCTCGGTTTTTCAGCAAAAATTGGCACATGACTTGTAGCCGACAAACTAAACCGAACTCGACCCGTTATGAAGACCTAAGAGGCCATTCTTGCCATTGTGCGAAGTAATTAAAGCGCAAGTAGGTAGACTTAAAGCTGCTGAGGTTCATTTGGGTGGCCGGCTTAAACTGGAATACAGGCGCAAGGACAATATCAACGCCTACTGCGGCTATGTAGTGATCACCAAATGTATTTGTGCAGCGCTAACTCCTGAAACGGCAGTAATCGCTAGGCCACATTGGACCTAGCGAGTCGATCTCCAACGCATATACGGTACATCACCACTAGCTTGAGGTAGTGTGGATTAATTCCTGATTGTCACTCGTTCTGAAACACCTATATGGATTCTGATCAAGCGCCTGTTCGTCGCTGCCTCCCTTTGTGCCTTTCGGGGATGAGTCCATGGTAGTGCCCATTCTCAAAATCAGTGACAATCACGGGGTACTTAGCTTGACCATCGTTGTAACTAAATATTTATATTCGCTTGTTGTACGTCGTCCTACGAGAGCGAAGATTTACATGCCTCGGTGGTTGTACTGGCTCTGACGGAAACGTCTGATTAAGTCAGTGCGAGAATCTCAAAGGCTCGAATCACGTTCGCTAATTGGCGTCACTTATGGCGCCAAAAAGGCATATCAACAGATCTTAAGGGTCGCGTGTACCAGGATACAGTAAGAGCCGTGTTGTTGTATGGGTGCGAGACGTGGCCTCTGCGGACAGACGATGTGAGGCGTCTTCAGGTTTTTTACCACGGACGCCTCAGATCAGGATGGCGTCAGCGTTAGTAACGAGGTGATCAGAAAACAGGTATTTTGTTGTGCGGCAGGCACTTCAATCGGGGAAAACATCCAGCACCAGCGACTACGATGGCTCGGTTGTGCGCTACGCATGCCGAAACACCGTCTAACGAGACAAGTGTTGTTCTCCGTGCCTCCTTCAGGATGGCGCAAACTGCGAGGTGGGCAACGCATGACTTGGCAGAAGGGTATGAAAGAGATCACGAAGAGTTTGGGAGTTGTTGGTGTTGTACGCCTTTCAGGATGGGGTCCCCGTGACCCCACCTGTGCTTGGCTGGAGACATTGCAAGAAATAGCGGCTAATCGATGTCAGTGGCGTTCGTGCTGTAAGTTTCTTTCCAGATTGTCTGACTGAGCTCTTGGAGGTGCAGGCACCCCAGAGCGCTTGACATAGGTCAGCACTAGGTCCTCTCCCTCACCCACTCTTTTTCTTTCCTTTCCACTCTATGGCTTCAAATATAATTAAACGAACCTTATGGTTGTATGACAGCGAAGCATCAGTGGCAATACTGATGTTGCTGTCTTTGAGGATGATGATGAGGCGAGAATGGCCGACCGGAAACGAGCTGTGTGGATCACATCTTCGCACTCCGACATGTGTTACAGCGATGACATGCATTTGGGCACCCTATAATCTTGGCGTTACTTGACTCAAAGACTCCGTTCGATTCTGTCCACCGGTTCATTCTTTTCAACACACTTATGCAACAGGATATGCCCTATAAGTTCATGAATATCGTAAACTATTTCATTCACATAACCCTTTCGATAACTAGGTGCAAGGTGACCAATCTAAAAGTTTACCTATAAGCAATGATATCCTACAATGTCGTACTGGAACCGTTTTTGTCTAATTTCGCTGGAAATAATGAGGTGAAGCCTGCAAGGCCCCCAACTCACGGTGTTTATACATCTTTGATCTAGAACCTTGCTGCGGGAAGTGCAGATACTGGAAGTTGTGGAACACTACACGTAAGATAGATAATAAAAGATAGTCGTTCAGCTGTAACACCCTTTCGATAACTAGCTGCCATGTCACCCGAAGGAAGCACGAGGGTTGGAATGCTGCCAGGTTGTCCAAGCCTAGACAGAAGTTGAGATGCAGAAGTTAAGCTAGAACCACGGACCTGGTCAGTAAATTCGCGCTCTAACCACTGAGCCATCTTGCCCCTAACCACTACACGTGCCTAGGAAGTTGCACTAGGTCTGCAGTAGCGTGACAGACGAAGTCAACGAACGAGTCTCAAAAGCCAGGATTGTTTTGCTAACTTGCTACCATGCCGGCTGTTATTAGACGGCTTCAATGCTTGGTCACTTCGGGTGGAGGATCTGGGATACCTTCAGGTCTTTGACCAGCGAGTTCTCAGGAATATGGCGGGAATCGGCTGAAACCAGCGAATTCGGAATGAGGTGATAAGGCGATAAGGCTTTGATGAGGCAGAGCACTACTCTCAAAGAATCTATTCAGCACGTCTAGCTAGGATGGTTGGGTCGAGTGTAACGCATGCCGAGGCGCCGCCTGTCGAGAGGAGCGCCGTTTTTCGTGCCTAGTTCAGAATGGTGGAAACCTAGAGATGGACAGAATGGAAAGAATGATGTTACAAGACAGGCGCTGTTACCCTTCCACGATGGTGTCCGCATGACCCTATTTGTGCTTGGTTGTAGATATTGAACAATGTGGCGGCTAACCGATAACAGTCGCATTCGTGCGGTCATTTTCTGCCCAGAGTGTGATTGAATTTTGAACGTGTGCACACGGCGGATAGCTCTAAATCCCCTTTTTCCTTTCCATTATAAAACGCTCTCAACTAAATTAGAGTGTTTGGCAGTAGGGCACCAGTGATCTCCGGTGTTGATGTAACTGACGTCGGTAATATCAAATCTGCGGTCAGCACTATAAGACAAAGCTCTTCACGTCGGCAACTGCTCAATAGATAGCCCTTCGCAAAGACGATGAAACTGAACGCATCACTGCATCTCATTACTAAGATACTATCATTCTCCCCAACGGATGGGCAGAAGAGATTGTCTTTCTATCGACATAATAGCACCTTATGAGGTCCCTGTGAAATCAGTTTGTGCACAAGAGTTTGCGTTCATAGGCAACCCACCCGGTGCTTACAGTTGTGAAAACTGGTCGCCTTGAGCATAAGAATTTCGTATACTCAAGACTTTCTCACTGCTGAGATTTAAAGCACATTCTGGACAACCAACGACTAGACGAAAGGTCCAACACGGTGGTTGGAGATAATAAAAAAATTAACCGTTCAGCTGTAACACCCTTTCGATAACTAGCTGCCATGTCACCCGAAGGAAGCACGAGGGTTGGAATGCTGCCAGGTTGTCCAAGCCTAGACAGAAGTTGAGATGCAGAAGTTAAGCTAGAACCACGGACCTGGTCAGTAAATTCGCGCTCTAACCACTGAGCCATCTTGCCCCTAACCACTACACGTGCCTAGGAAGTTGCACTAGGTCTGCAGTAGCGTGACAGACGAAGTCAACGAACGAGTCTCAAAAGCTCAGGCTACGGCGATTTCTGTGGCCTGGTCACGTGCCCCAAAACCCAAAAGCAAGCTTTACATACCAATGACGCTGCCATCCTCATGGTTATCGGGACCCTAAATCGGCACCGCCAAGATAGGTCGAAAGAGGTTCGGCCGCAACTTAGCATAGGTTATTCTACGCTGGAACTGCGATAGGATATTGGCATGTGTGGACCTGTTCTGTAGCCACCGCTAGCGGGCAGCGGTTGCAGCTAGCAGGACATGTATGAAGCCGAATCATTCTATCAAAGAAGCCAATAACCGCAAACACATGTACATAACTGTCATTATCAACAGCACATTACCGTCCGAAACTGATGCTCCGCAGCCGTGCACACACAAGGGAAAGCTGGCGGGCTAATATAATCTGTTACTTACCGCGACTTTTTGCCCAGCAAGCACTGTAAACGGTAAAAATCAATTCACCAACATAGCCATCATGACTGTCGATGCCACTTCCTTATTCGAATACGCGGTTTATGGAGCTTGTCGCTGACGGGAATATTGTATACACTAAATCTGGTTATTTAAAAGACAATTAGATTTTCACCTCCAGGCGCTATATTTCAGTCGATTGATCCATACGACACCCGTACCATCACTGTAACGCTCTTTGGAACAAGAGAAAACTCGGCCTAGAAATTCCACACCAAGCCAACGGAACCAAATAAAACAATTTCCCACAACGAATGAAGATAGAACACAATAGTGCAGGTTCGAAGGATATTCCGGACTCATCAGATTGTCCCATCAGGCGCGCAGTACAGATTACAATAACAAATAGATTAAGAACGTTTCCCAAAGAGAGTGAAGTTGCTAAACGGCTCAAATCAAGAGGCACTCACCTGCCACAACTCTAAGTGCACTCGAAGCTGCTTAGATATAATGTTGGCTCTAACGGCTATCCCAGTGCCCACTAAGAAACACTAAGCAGACACCGCCCTCCCCCCATTCAAAGGGGACTACGCCGGCAAGATTATACGTCGTCCGACAACTGTCATGCACAGAACCAGTGTGTAATCAGGCCCGTCTCTGTTCACAACACGAATCACATTCAATTACCACTGTTTGTCAAATCCTACGCCGTCTACCGGTTCACGTGGATGCAACGCCACCTTTCTAGGTAGAACGGAACAATTACGTCGGAGTGCCGCTGAAAGCGGGAACGCAGGTGGACCGATGGGATGTAGTGACACATCAAACTTGCTTTCAACTGCACGCAGTACCTCAAATGCCTGAAGCTGAGCATAGACCAGAAAGGTCACCCAGAAGCCTAAATTCAGTCTGACAGAACAGAGTGTCAACCGTGTTTAAAGAGCGTACGTTTTCGTTTCGAAACACTTTCTGAAGCTTAATCGATGGACAGACGTAAAGGACCAACCCTAAACGGGACAGAAGATTAACCCTCAAAGTCTCCCAAAATTCTAGTTTGACACGTAACTGCCATTGACCGAACCATCAAACACAATAAAAGGTTTCACAAAATATACTTTGGAATAAATCGTGCAGTTATCACCGCTGTGAGGTTATCCGAAAATCTTAGTCTGAATCACATGAATCAATCGTATCAGATGGGTTTAGCTGTTTCTCCAAGATGTAGGCGGTTTGTGGTTGTACACTTCGGTAGTATCCCTCCACCTGACCAGTGATTTCAAAACCAAAATGCTTGTAGAAAGCGACTGCAACATCGTTTTCCACATGCACATGCAGATAAATGCTTTTGATGCTCCCATGTTTATGGCAGAATCGCACAACGTGTTTTAACATAACGGTTCCTATCCCCAATCCTCTGTAGGGTGCAAGGCATCCAAGCGTCATGATATAGCACTTTTTAACGACAGAACTCGGTGGGGCAGCTACATCATCAGCTCCGGATCCTTCAAGTTTAACAGAAACATTGTCAACGCGGTAACTGACAGCTCCAACAACAATATCATTGAAATATGCCAACCGACACATATGACTGTTTTTAAGGACGTCTGTGTAGAACTTTTCTGTATAGGAAACTGGGAATACAACTTGATTGATCAGCCGGAGTTGTTTGATATTGTGCTGAGTGAGCTGGCCCAGCTCAATGCGGTAAAGAGCCGGATCAAGTTTCTTCCTAACACGGAAGGCCACATCTTGAGTGACTGCAGGAGCGACGCTCATGGTGAATGCGGTCGAAACTGCGGATCCAACGTCGGACTAGAGTGGAAGGTCGGTCTTTCGGGGACTCCCTTTTTCTGATTGGCTGTTACTTTCATTCAGTTCACGCAAGCAGCTACAGGCAGTCAAACAAGAAAAGGGAGTATAAGAGACTAGGAAGATTTTGAAGCCTGAGAAATAAACCACTCCTCCCGTTTGAAGGCGCTCATACCAGGACTTTGTCAGAACTGAGCAGACTTGCCGGCAAAAGCGCGGGTAAAGTAACTGCGAAAGCACGAATGATGGACATAACGGAAAAGAATGTCTGCAGGACGAGTGACTGGGTCTAGCAATGCGTTTTGTCTCCTGTAATGGATAAAAGGATGAGCCAGTGAATTCAATATTGGGTCACAGGAGTTATTAGGCAGATGAACTGCCTCCTCGAAGCAAACCAGAACGATGTTCGGCTCGCATATCCCCGGTCGCACCAAATGCAATGGTACACCCACATAGCCACCAGAATCAGGTACAACACAACTCCGATTGCGAAATGCATGGTGGAAAGCAAAATTTCGTGTTTCGGTAAAAACACTAGAGGCTGATTCGTGTCTTCCATCCCTATGTATTTTCATTGCAGAGTCCTTTATTCTACATAAACCCAAGCGTGAAAGATCCCGAGAATTTCAGTAGCAAGTCACTACGAATCACGTGTTAGGCCAGGAAAGAAGTTGTTGCATCGCCAAGTTGAGAGCCTTTGTATATTGGAGCCTCACCAGAAACTCATAATCCTCTGTCAATCAAATTCAGTATCACCACGAATGAACAGCGGACAAAGTGTAACAAAGCTTTCTGAAGCGCAGCAAGAGACCGTTGAATGGGAGCGCATCGCCAAGCCGTTTGAATCCCCCCAGTGGATTTTCTTTACTTCAAAGAAGCACTTCAAGAAGGTGCATTAAAAATCTATTTCGTTCTTCGCTCTTGTAAAACTTGTTAACGAATTATTTCGCTGCTAAACCTATTTATGGAGTTAACACGTGTTATTCAGCTGAATTATTCGCCTTGCGTGAAAAACACTGTCAATTTCCGCTCCACGTTTGCATTGCACCCACCAATCCATACTCATGTACCAGATTATAACAGACCGCTCTCGGCTACGACTATCGGTGAACCAAAACACATGTGGATAAAGCGGTTGACCATCGGATGTAAAACATGGAATGCACTGTCATGCTTGCCAGGCCTGGTGACACGTTTTGTGTGTGAGCTTGTAGTATATCAGAAAAACTGAGTACTCGAATCACCAGACCCCTTTGTCTGCACAGGCTGCCGCCGACTTAAGGGCGCTTTTTGGTCCACAACTGCCGAGATACCTGCGGATAATGAAACCAAATCCTTAGTTGTGAGCCGGAAAAAGAGTTCAAATAATTCACCATGGTCGGAACGCTCAAGGAAAACTAGAGTTTCTTTCGAAATCAAAAGAGGACGCAACAATGAAGGTCTGAGTGGCCCGGACCACAGTCAACATCGACCTTTCCCCTCTCAACGAATACCAAGGGCCTCCCACTGCTGGTCCGCTGTGTGTCAAGAAGGTGATCTAGACTTCTGACCTGCCAGTCTAAACTGTCATGGTGTCACTGGTGAGAATGAGCATGAGGGAATTAGACATTATCATGTGGGACATTTCCCGGAACAAGTGCGCCGAAAAACAGGTAAAATCTCTCCTTGGTGTGATCATGCCTAGCGGTATGCCACCCACTCTTTGATTACCAACGACAGTGAGACTCGGGGTGAGGCAAGCATCAGGAGGACGGATAATCCAACATACAGGGAATTATCGTCGTTTGTTTCTTTGGCTGACGGTGAAGGCGCAGCGATGAACACTACACCCAAGTTACGGGACCTAGGCAGGGTTGGGTCATTTGTGCAGCAGCAAGAAGCAAAATCCACCAATGAGTCAGCCGAGAGCGCTGACCTCATCGTCGTGGGGGCGGCTGCGAATGCCCCATAACCGTTGAGTAGCTGACCAGGACGGAGATATCGTTAATGCTTCCACTTCTTGGGGCAAATTTAGTGAAGACAGTCGCGGGAGATTCTTCTGAAAGTGGGAAACTGTTGGATTTTAGCTCCACTCCGTCAAAAGCAGTTAGGCTGATTGTAGATCTATTCGCCACTCGTAGACTCACGGGCTGAAGCTATAAATCCGAAAACACCAAAACTAAAAATCCCACGTACGTTAGGTCAGCCAGGCTAATCGCAGGGGAGCTAGGAGTCCTTGCAAACACAAAAGTAGGGCGAATAGGCTAGGTAAACTCCTCCCTATCGGAAAGCAACTTGGTGAATACAAGAAGCAGTCCTGTGCACCAACCAGCCTCTTAGGGATGTCAACAAAAAAGTACTCGCTGGTGATCCTATTTACCGCACAAGCGATGCAACAGTGTCTCATGGAGACCAATTGAGAGCCACACCGCGCTGGGAAGTTCAAGAAACAAAATTAGAGCATGTTCACCGCAAATCCATGAACAGAAGAGAATACAAGATTGAAAAATGTAGCACTGCATGGGCTACAAGCGGACAATGTGAGCATGTCTCAACAAAAAGAATGCTACTTTCCGAGAAACATATGGGTGGCGAAAAAAGGAGTCAGAAGGGGTAAAACCCATCTAAAAACTGACGGCGGTTATGAAAGGACCAACGCAGAAAGCAGACACGTACGCCGTGGAGGACCCTGCTTAGACTTGGGATCAAATCGACTAGTAGATCTGTTTACCTTTCTGATGATACGGTGCATCACTGCTTCCCACCGTCAGGTGAAGCAGCAATGATGCTAAAGTGCTTGTCCGCAAACCGCCTCGTTTTCTCAACAAAATTCTTGGCGTTCAACAGTCGGCCTCTCTTAAACAACCATCTATAATCCCGCAGAGGCCTGGCTCACACCAGACGTCTCTGGCACATAGGTCGCGATGAAAAGCCGCCCAATTTTCCCAGCTGACTCGAGAAGCCCGATGGCTTGACGGAGGTACAGTTTCAACCTGTCAACCCCATTATCCTCTTCGATGCCACTTCTGCACCCTTCTTTGGTGCACTGTGGATCCAAATTCATTTACGCGGGACTGGCCTTCCTCTCTGCTTCGTCTACCGTCGCCCCTCAGGCCCACCGGAAGACTACTTGTTTCCCATACAAACCCAGCCCTCCTTCAGCTTAAACCACAGGCATTCCTTGCTCGTGGGGAATTTTAACGCTCCCAATTTCGCCTGGATGGATTTCCAGCCTATCGGATCTGGTAAATAATTTGCGCAGGCCCTGACTTGCTCACTGCTTTTGCTCTGTCCTTTCTGAGCGCAATATTATCTGTGCTTCAGACAATGTTCATTATCCTGTATGTTATTAAACTCTGGCGTCAGTTAAGTGTCCGCAACTCCAACCCGTCTGATCTTGCTACCTTCTACTATCAAACACCAACTGCAAGTTTTCCGATGGCTCCAAGCGTCCTGTAGGTTCCAAGCGGCTCAGACTTTATATCACGGTTTACTAAGTCGCAGAATATAAAACAGAAAAGCAGTCACCTATCGTCCACTCGCGCACTTGGGACGTTGGTTAAGCGGGAATCGGTACTGATCAATCAAAGAAAAATTGCAATATTTCCATCCTAATATGCGCATATAGGACAACAACATGTGAGGGCATGGGGGCTCCTACATCAAGCAAGAAGTACGGACTCTAAAGGAAATCCGGCTTTTTTAACAAGGATAATAACAGGTCCTATCCCGTAGGGAGAAAAGAAAGACCTAAAATTTGCGCTCTCTGTAAAGGCGGCAGTCGAGGTTGAATGCATTACTCCACTATGGGCATCTTCAGCAGGGTTTTGGATTACATACCATTCCGTTTCGCGAGAGTAAGGTGCACAGAAGGATTAATTCTATCTCCTCCAGCATTCTGAGAAATTAAGGCGCCAGAGAAGCCCCGATAGATGCATGCTCCAATATAAAGTAAAAAAGCTCGTATTCATTCCTCATCTGGAGTAAAAAACATAAGCCTGATCCTTCGGCGTTTCGTATGACTTTCTCACCAGAAATTCTCCGCTACCGGAGCGGTGCCTACGGCTGATGCTTGGGCGAATAACTCGTATATCTCGAGACAAACGAAGATATATTATCCCTCTTGGTGGTACTTAGCTGTCAGCTGGGAGCCCCTGTTTACTCCTTCAATAAAACCAGTTGGATTCCCACTCACTTTTTATTCGATTTTCGACTTGCTCCACCGTATTACTTGTTTTTTATGGGAAATGTCGAGCACAAGTTTTTCGGGCTGGTAAGAGTACCAGTCATGTTTTGAGTCCCATCTAGGAATCCCGGGGTCTCACCGGTGTTAGGAAAGTATTCCACTAGATTTTTTCGCCCATGGTATGGCTGCTTAGTGTGCGATGAAATCTGGTGAGCCGCGAAAATATCCACCCGGATTATGGTGGTTTTGGTTTGAGCACATACGCAACAAAATGCAACATTTTGGCGTGAGAAGTTTTACTCTACTAGCGAAGATCCTGCAGGCAAGAGCTAAGGAGCCTCCGCTTGGATGAAGCTTAAGCGCATCAGGTCTATTCGGCACTTTGACCGAAGTCGTTCAACTGATCTCTTGGACTCAACATGTGTTCGCACCTACCAGATGCCGCGCAGGCCAAGAGTCATCTCTGCTGGATTTGGTTATCCCCAGCGAAAGACACTTCATCGATCAAGTGTTAAAGTTTCACTGCGACATAGTGACCACTGTGTGCTGAGGCTTGATTTCAGCTGATACTGGGCCAGAAATCCCGAGCCACCGGTGTGAATTCAGAAATTCTGCTGTGCGGACTTCTCAGGAATGCGCGTCTTTCTTGACCAACCTTAACTGGGATCAGAGCCAACTGAAGCGTTATACAGGACTATTTTTCAGGAAAGTTACGAGGTTGACGCAATTTTCGCCCCAAATCCAGCAAGCAATCGGATGGACCGCAAGCTACCTAAAAGGATCGGGCGCCTGGAAAAGATGTCTCACCGATTTTTCCAAATGATAATTACAGGAGGCGGAAGATAAGCTGGTGTTTCGTAAAATGCGGAACCGCTGTAAATAAAAAATCTGACAATGCAACATTCGGAAACAGGCCATGATTACAGAGTTCGCCGGGGGAAACAAAAATGTGCTGTTTGAGTACACGATCCATCGCCGGAGAAATAAGCAACCCATGGTCTCCTTGAGGGACAGAAACGAAAAACTCTCAAGTGACCAAATAGTTGTATCTGAAGTCTGAAACAACACTATGCAGGCATGTATTCTGCCTCAGCGAACTCGTCACACACAATAGTGTCCAGGCGTAACAGCGAACGACCTCTACCCCACTTGCTCTTCACGGAAGAAGGCATTCGTAAACCCTTGCACAAAACAAATCTCTTCAGTGTGTTGGGGCCAAACGAGGTCCATCCAAGGAAAGGAAGGAAGCGTTGCTTACACTAGTGAAGCATTTCCACCGTGTGTTTTGTCAGTCGCTCAACGAAGTCAGCCTTCCTTCTGCTTGGAAGGAAGGATTGGCACGCCAACCTACATGACTGGTAACCGACTATTGCCCGGCGGCTACAGGCCTATTAGCCTCACCAGTGTACCATGTCAGGTGATGGAAGGCATCCTGAAGTAGGCCATCCTCGATCACCATCCTCGATACCAACAACTTGGTATCCTCAATTCAACACGAATTCCTCCCAGACTGTTATTGGGCAGCTACCACGTTTTTTTCATTTCAAATCTTGCGCTATGAAGCTTTCTGTTCCACGCGGAGAACTTTATGAACAGTGCCACTTCCTTTTTTGTCTTGCTCTTTTCAGGTGTCCAAATGCCGCGGAACGACAAGACGAAACCCAACACAGGAAGTTTGTGTAAAATACTTAATCCTCGGTATCAATCCTTGAATCAATGAACGCGTTGCATCTATTGGCTGTAAAGCCACAGAAGAAGTTCATCCATCGTGCGTTGTCGGACATCCTAGTTTTAGGGTTTGTAATGAGCCCCAGTAGTGGGAAATCCTTTCTTCGGTTCAGTTTATAGTAGTCGGTTGGAGATAGGCGAAACAAAGCTTTAGTCGTTGGATAGTTCTGACAGTAATCCAGGGCTGGGAGTTGGATTAACTAGGTATAACGTGTTTGGAGGAAGAGTCCAGTAGCACAGCACACTCAGATGAAGCAGGCGTTCACCAAGCAGCCGTTGCTTGCAGCAGGTCAAGGAAGTAGCAGCATATATTAAAGGGATCGTTTCTGCCTACGTTCTTTATCGTCGTTAAACTCAAGTGTGCATTAGACCTGATTGGTAGAGGAGATCGGGGCTATTTGGATTTCAAAAATAGAAGCAAAAGCTTAACAATTGAGGGGGTTATCTACAAACTACAAAAAGGTATGATGGTGTGTTACTTGGAGGTTGTTTGGGGAGTTTTCCAGATGCGGACGTAGTAAATTTTAAGGAATTAGTGGCGCAGGTTGGTACGAGCTAGAGGGCAAACTGAGAGATTTCTGGCGTTACGGAACTTATGGCGAGGACGTGAATTTAAGCTTGCTCGAGCCTCCGCTATGAAGGCAGTTTAGTGCGGCAGACGGTGTAGCAAATCTTGATTTAACTCAAACCGTCCGAGACGTGGTTGTTCAAGACCCAATATTTGGCAGCGGAAGAGTTTGAAGATAGGTTTAGACTGTGAGAACATTTTCGTGAGTAAGCTTTGGACGCTTTTAAATTCCAGTCTACAAATTTCGATATAAAGAAAATATAATGTGTTCAGCGTTCCATTATTGGTCGAACGCATGGGTTGAAAATTGCAAGCTTTGTTTCCCGAAGATGAAAGGAGTGCAATATTGAGAAGCCGAGTCCAACTGATCATGTAACCTGAAACTGGACTTGATGGACAAAGCTTAACGTAAAAGGGTACCTGAGCCAAGATCTTTCATCCCTGTGAAATGAGTCAGCGGTTTGCAATTAACTGCGAAAGCATCAGCTAGGAGGGAGCAGTGGTAAGAGGTTATACGGGACTTTACGGAAGAGAGACTTAGGCCAGAGGCATTTGGTAGGCGAGTCATTGAGCCTAAGCTTGTTGAATCTGATGAAATGTAAGCGCTGGCGCAGGAGATGTGTGGGCGATTTTTATGTGGCCCAAAGTGAAGAAGGCCTTACCATGGGTCGCGGCGCCGAAGACGTCGTTGATACACTGTAAGAAAAGAATGGGACTTAGCGCGCTTCTTTGGATGACTCCACTTGTGATCGCTAGTGGAGATGATTGTGTGCGATGTTTTGTATCTTTCTTTTGCTTCCATTATAACATTACGTATTTTGTCAAGCACACTCAGATGAAGCAGGCGTTCACCAAGCAGCCGTTGCTTGCAGCAGGTCAAGGAAGTAGCAGCATATATTAAAGGGATCGTTTCTGCCTACGTTCTTTATCGTCGTTAAACTCAAGTGTGCATTAGACCTGATTGGTAGAGGAGATCGGGGCTATTTGGATTTCAAAAATAGAAGCAAAAGCTTAACAATTGAGGGGGTTATCTACAAACTACAAAAAGGTATGATGGTGTGTTACTTGGAGGTTGTTTGGGGAGTTTTCCAGATGCGGACGTAGTAAATTTTAAGGAATTAGTGGCGCAGGTTGGTACGAGCTAGAGGGCAAACTGAGAGATTTCTGGCGTTACGGAACTTATGGCGAGGACGTGAATTTAAGCTTGCTCGAGCCTCCGCTATGAAGGCAGTTTAGTGCGGCAGACGGTGTAGCAAATCTTGATTTAACTCAAACCGTCCGAGACGTGGTTGTTCAAGACCCAATATTTGGCAGCGGAAGAGTTTGAAGATAGGTTTAGACTGTGAGAACATTTTCGTGAGTAAGCTTTGGACGCTTTTAAATTCCAGTCTACAAATTTCGATATAAAGAAAATATAATGTGTTCAGCGTTCCATTATTGGTCGAACGCATGGGTTGAAAATTGCAAGCTTTGTTTCCCGAAGATGAAAGGAGTGCAATATTGAGAAGCCGAGTCCAACTGATCATGTAACCTGAAACTGGACTTGATGGACAAAGCTTAACGTAAAAGGGTACCTGAGCCAAGATCTTTCATCCCTGTGAAATGAGTCAGCGGTTTGCAATTAACTGCGAAAGCATCAGCTAGGAGGGAGCAGTGGTAAGAGGTTATACGGGACTTTACGGAAGAGAGACTTAGGCCAGAGGCATTTGGTAGGCGAGTCATTGAGCCTAAGCTTGTTGAATCTGATGAAATGTAAGCGCTGGCGCAGGAGATGTGTGGGCGATTTTTATGTGGCCCAAAGTGAAGAAGGCCTTACCATGGGTCGCGGCGCCGAAGACGTCGTTGATACACTGTAAGAAAAGAATGGGACTTAGCGCGCTTCTTTGGATGACTCCACTTGTGATCGCTAGTGGAGATGATTGTGTGCGATGTTTTGTATCTTTCTTTTGCTTCCATTATAACATTACGTATTTTGTCAAATGCGCAAACATTTTTTGTTTGAATACGAAAAACTACAACAACGCGCTTTTGCGCAATGTCACGAATACAAACGTGGTCACGTGCTTCGAATATCTCTTCTAATTTCGCTCGCGCTCACAGCAGGCATTCGCGAGTTTCATGTGCTAGCTCTGGTGTAAAAAAATTGCAGACTATCTCCGGATCTTATTATATGAGAACTGTTTAGAAGCAGACCTTTAGACAACCACGATTGGATTGTTTTTCATTCCTTGACCTGAGCCACCGACGAACTACGTCAAAGAGAACAAATCTTAGTTAGTCTGTTCCATCTAACCTCTTTATTATTGTATACATAATCTAGCGTTAATATTTTTTTATTTCTTTGTCACACAATCCTGGGAACGTAGTTTTTAGGTCGCCAGACCACCAGAGATTTGGTGAACCCGGGTCCTTCTAGATATTTTTTACCTTCCCTTTCCAGTCGTCGCAGTTTTTTTTGCCCGGTCATTATGAATGCACACTTCGATTCATCGGCCTTAGCCGAGAATGCGATTAGCATCCGTTTGCCAGACTATAAGCCCTGTAGTCCCAGGGTGTGTTTTCACCAGGTCAAGGCTATGTTCACTATCCGTCGTATGGCTTTTCAAGCCACCCGCCTTTCCTATTTCGTCCAGCACCTTCCTAGTGAAGTAGCAACAGAGAAAGATCTGTTGAAAGATATTCCCAAAGAAAACCTTTACGACACCCTTTGAGCTGTTGTCACTATAAGAATAAGGAAATCTAAAACTAAGATGCTGGGGGATTTGTTCACCATAGTCGAGCTTGACGACAGGTCGCCGTCACAACTGCCTCGTATATGCGCAGTCTGCTCCGCGGCCGCAAGCTGGCAGGGGAAATCATGGCACAACTGTGGCTCGATAAACTTCCAACCCGAAACAGCCATCCGACCAACCATCGAAATACGAGGCATACAAGCCGCAAAGCAGCACAAATAGTAATTGGGCCACTAATACTACAAGAAAGGTATATATTAATTAGCCAGTCACATGGCGGGATATTAGACACTCTTTAAAAACTACATAAACACTGCTAGGCACGGAGGAAGCACCCACACAACCGCGCACTGACGATGACTTCTCGACTGAGGACGAAACGTTTTCAAACCCGTTGCCAAGCGCGGCGAACAGATCAACCACCATCTTATCAACCAACAGTGAGATTTGGTTTGTCACGCGACACGAGCTGCCGCATTGCGCCGTCAGCCAAAGACAGTTCCTTACCTCTGAAAACTTCCTTCGCCGTTATCTCTCTATACGGTCAACTCACGCTGACTGACCGTATCTGTACGTTTCTACATCGTTTGGTTCCTACTTGCTGTTGCCTCCAGAAATCCCTGCTGCCTCACTGACCATTTTCCGCCCCTACTGATTGCGCTGTTATCGAGTTTACGTTTGCGTAATCCACGGTGCCTATTAACCCGTTTGTCTACAGAAACAGTTTCTGACAGTTCTCAGTACATCATCTGCTGCCCTCGTCCGTCTGTTTATATTGTCTATTGGACAGAAACTGCGTAAACCCTGATAACCGCAATCGTCCCGTGAAATCCTTAACTGCCCGGATCTTACGCTGACCATACCCGAGTTTTACGTAAACACACCTGGGTCCCCTCAAACCGTGCGAGACATATTCTTGACAGAATCAACAACCCCCAATTGCGATTTCCTAATCCAAACCCACACAAAGGTCCGCGCCATTGGCCATCCGCATACTCTTGGCCTGAATTCCCTTTTCACCACTTACCTAATCCTCCAAGTCTTCGGCCTCTTCCAAATCCACGTTCAGCTCCATTCGTACGACCGTTAACCATTAGATCAAACCACACTTACCAGTGCTCGAAAAAACACTGTATTTGCAACGACTAATGACTAGCTCTGACCCTCATCCGCTTCCAACATCCTGCCCACCAACTTTTATCCCACCTGAGCACCATTTCCGGCTCCCGTTCATCCTTCCACAGCAATCGCTTCTGTCTGCACCATACCCCCTCCGCACCTCCCGACGACGCGGAAGATGACACGGCCGACAACTCTCCATTCGAACGCATGCCCTCATTCCAACGACACCTCCTTCACTCTACTGATACTTTACTTTCTACCGTGGATTCGGACCTACTTAATTAAACATTTACCCATCTATCACCAGTGCTGAATACCCCTCCATCGACTCCAAAATCACGCCCAATGAACCCAGCTGCATGTAGCCCCATCTCTAAGTCTTAATTCCCTTAAAACAAACAAATTCCTCCATGTGAAAAACTTTACCGTGGTCGAGGTCAGTGACTTCCTACTTCCTACTGTTTGCTTGCTAGCTAGCCAGTCAATAATGCTGCTTACTGCCAGCTCGCTACTGCCAAAAGCTCATAAGCTCCTAGCTGTAAGCGCCATTACACGACCACGTCTGATCTTTGTGACTGAAAGGTAAATGAGTCAGAACTATAAACAGGGCGGTTTCGATTCCGGGCTATAATATTCAACGCCCTGACAGAAAGAACTCAAGGGACGAGAGCTCTGCCATCTATTCCAATATAAAACTTCGTGCGACCTCGATTGATGACTTTTACCTGAAAGAGATTACGGAGACCATATGGATCTCTACAGAACAGACCTCGTATTCCATTGGTTGGTTGGATGGCTGTTTTGGGGAGTTGCAGGTCCATTTTCGATTGGTCTGTTCCCGGTTGGTGTTGCGTTGCAGTTTCTCTTCCCTGAGTTCGATTGGCTGTGATGGCGGTTTCTACTTTTGGCTTTTCCCTTATTTTAGATTGATTCAGCCTGGTTCGGCCCGATTGTTTGTCTGTTTAAGGAGGAGAGACCACAGTGCAACACAAACCGGGGACGGACCAACTGAAGACTGTCCTGAAACACCCCAAAACAGCCATCCGACCAACCGATGAAATACAAGGCATGTAAATCACCAAGCAGCACAAATCGTAATCGGGCTAATGATAATACAAGAAAGTTATACACCAATTAGCCAGTCACATGAAGGGATAGTAGATACTCTTCAAAAACTACATAAACAGTGCCCACTTGGTGTAGTGTACAACACGCTCGTCCACCAATCGAGGGGAACCGAGTTCGATCCCCTGTCGGTCCGTTTTTCTGTTGAATAGGACGCTAGAAAATAGGTAGAACTGAGATAAACTCGCAAGCAAAGACGGACGGGCAATACATACCGCAATCAGTTGTTGTGGAATAAGTAGAACTTAGGTAGAAGCAAAACTAGGGGAAACAAGCAGCAAGAAAGTAAAATGGCGTTATAATAAACGGGCGAAAGTCGCGTCGCTCACACGTGGTCAAAACATGATAGAAAAAGGCCACTGCTTACCGCTGATTCACAGGAGGAATCAACGGTCACGCTAGTGGACAGAGGGCGAAGAGTAGGTCGCTCACTAGAAGCACACCCAGATTATTTTCGCCCGAACTTTAGGGTTTTCGAGGTTGTGACTTTAACGGGGAGTTAGTCTTATTCATTTAAACTTGTAGGTGATATGTTGCTCATAGCAGTTTGTTCAACCGAGCGAAATTTCAAGGTCACCGACGATCGCCGATTTACATGTTGATACCGGTTTACGAGAGATAAAACACGAAACCGCACATCACCATATTTTGACGTTCTTTAAGAATAAAATAACATCTACAGAATATCCAACGCAAATTCCACCCAGGAAAATCGGTCATCAACGTTTGTTTCCCTCATACTCCACAGATTCAACGGACGAGATAATTTTGTTCAGCGAACTTCATCACTTTCATCACTTTTTCTTATGGAGCTCAGCTTCCATTAAGTATAATATTGTCAGAAAACAGCATGAATTGTGCAATGGAGATGCGAGGGCCATCTCTGTGGATGATTGCCTTTCCCAGCTATGCATAACTAGCCCGTGGACAATACAGCGTCAGGAGGTAACCTTCGGTAACTTACCAAAACAATGGTATCAGTTCTACTAAAAATATTACTCACCATGGGTGGAATACGTCATAAAGCGGTCATCATGATAACGGTAATCGTTGTCACTCACCTCGACTACTTATCGTCACTTCAGAATGCTAGCCACGTGTCAATGTGTGGCGCTGGTTATGAGGCCTCACCTATACACGGCAACCTAATTTAATGGCTAATGACGGTCTTTCATAATCATAACTGTACGCGCTTTCAATCATCTCGAATACTTGTTGTAACTGCTAGGCCCACTTCTATGTGCGAAGCTGCTTGTGAGGCTTCACCTATGTACAATGACCTAATCCAATGACCAACGACTGTCTCTCACGCACACCTGTACGCGATGTGACTTATCTCTGCTACATATAGTAAACACCAGGCCAGAATCTATGTGGGCCGGTGAAAATCCTCAACTATGCGTGGTAGCCTAAGCTAACGCCCAACGTGGGTCTGTCATACTCATAACTGCAGTCGATATCGCCTACCTTAGCTACTCATCGTAATTGCCAGGCCTGTGTCTATGTGTGCAGCGCCGAATATGAGGCCTCAACTAGGCTCGGCAGCCCAGCTCAGTGGCCAAAGACGGCCCGTCACGCTTATAACCGTAATCGACGTCGCCTACCGTGGCTATTATAGTAACTGAAGGGCCCGTACACGCTCGTAACTGACCAGTGCCCCAACTATACATAACAGACCAATCCAACGACCAACGGCGGTCTTTCATATCCATGCATATCATCCGTGTGCCAACTCCATGCCTAAAAATACACGACCACCTTTAAAAAATCATGTTTCTATTTATTGGTTGTATCGGTACAAACGTAATGTGTGATCAATCCAGTTCTCAGTTTCAGGGAGCCGCTCTCACTCGACAGGATTTCTGAAAGGAAAAATGTATAATCAATAGCGACTCGCACACACACCGTACACATCCTTTAAGACATAATTAAACAAAGTTGTAGTGACCAACTCACCAAGTGCTTACTAAATCCCTTTGTCCACAATTCCAAATGGGTGTCTACGCTGAAGCTGAGGTTATACTGTTACAAGGGTAAACCCACCACTTGCTCACTTAGTCTCGTATGTACATCGATTATTTAATAGCGGTATTCGGCAACCATGTGCATTATTGAGCGCGGTGAAGTTAAAGCTAAAGAGTGGTGTATATGTGCCAGCCATGGACCAAGTGGTATAGGCTTGAGTCCTGGGATCCAAGCAACACATGCGTCATCATACGTGCACCCATGGATGCAGGGGTAACGAAGACCTATTGAGTGGGCGGGTACTTGGTGTCAAGTCTGCCCAATACCCGGCAATACCCGGTTTGGACGCCCTGTTTGCTGTTATCCACCCCACCTGGTCAGTGATTTACATCCCCAGCGATCCCCAAACGGACCAGGAAATACCTGCGATCATACACTGGCTTTGTCCTACCTCTGCAAATTTTGGCCAACTCAAAACCCCGCTGCCCACAGAATTGCACATCCCAGCCCAATCATCCCAAACATGACGTCCGTTACGGAGCTGTCCAGAAACCCAAGTATGTCAGAGCAATGATGGCAAGACACTGCCATACCCAGTTTGGTAGTACACCCTAAACTAAGCCCTTCCTACCCTGGCCTATACCTTCTCGCCAACTCGGCCCATTAGCTACAACTACGAACAAATTCATGCTTCATTCTGAATGTAATCTTATGATCACGCTACCCACCAGTTGTGAATAAACATTATTATTACCTTACACTGAGTGCAGGTGCATACCAAAGGACGGGATGACTTTGGTCAGTTCATTCAAAAACAACCGCACCTTTTTCTCTTCTTGAAGATGAGAACGACGTCTGCATGCACCATATCGACAAGGTTTTCGTCAGCTATTTGAAAACCGGGGTCCAGAAGACGTTAGTTAGCCGGGAATTGTGACCACTTTTGGCCACTTGTTGTTTCGGGCCGCAGTCCAACTCACATCATGGTGCCTTCTAGAAGTCTTTCTGAGACTTTTCCTGTTTTGTGTGCCGGACGTAGTCACGGCTGAATGTCTGAATAACGGAAATGAAAAACCGTGCGCCCTTAATGGACCCAAGAACACCCTTAATCCATGCCGGTCTCAATTTGTGGCGATTCCTTGGCGAACCGTAACCGCAATAACAATCCTAAACGACTCACTCAAGATGTTCATGTGCGGGGCTGTCCACGGACCCAAGTACGGCGTTGCAATGACGGTACCGCGACAACCATACCCACTCCGATGGAATGCCCGTAGTTCACCATATCCACGATATTTACCAGATAAGGTTGTTACGTTCACCCACAAGATGGCCTCAATCTGTTTAATTTGTGCCAGGACTTAAAAGCGCTGGCCACCTTATTGTGCTGTATGCTTGTTCTGTCCATAAACACACTAATTCTACCAACGTCACTATCGATGGTTCGGTATAGCCTTGCGCCCGTACTGACCGTCATAAGGAACAAACAACTTACTAGCTATGACGAGTTCATTGGCTCGGTTTGGCAGGACACCGGCCACAGCGACGGGAGGCATTTTCACATACAGGTCGGGAAAGGCTGGTCAATTTTGAGTTTGCGTTGACATGGGGGGTGCCATTATTGCCCTTATCGTTTCGAGGTTACTTCCAAACGCAATGCAAAATAAAACACGCGAAGAAACCGGCTCTTCCACAAATTTCCCACCGTCATCAGGGGTACACCACGCGAAGCCATCGGCAGCCGTTAAAATATGAATCCCACGCCCATTTTGGACTCGAGTGCGTTTAAACAACTTGCAACAAAACTGCGCCCGCATGGGAAGATCTTAACGAACTGAATAAATGCCATCAGGATCGGGAACCCACGAGTGACCCAATAGTGGTATCTGAGTTCTACAGAGATCACTATGCAGGTCTGTATTCAGTCCCAGCGTCCTCGTCACATCCAACGTTGTCAAGGCGTACCTACGAACGGCCTCTAACCGACTTGGTATTCACGGTGGAGGACATTCGTCAACTCTGCACAAGATCAACCCATTCTGCGCGTTGGGGCCCGACGAAGTCCACCAAGGATCCTGAAGGAAACGTCGTACACACTGGCAACTCATTTCCATCTGCTGTTTCGTCAGTCACTTGACGAAGGCCACCTTCCCTCTGTTTGAAGGAAGCGATTGTCACGCCAATCTACAAAACTGGTGACCGACTATCGCCTGGCAGCTACAGGCCTATAAGCCTCACTAGCGTGCCATGCAAGGTGATGGAACGCATTCTGAAGCGAGCCATTCTAGATCACCTTACTTCCAACAACTTGATTTCTGTAAACTCAACACGGATTTCTCCCAAAACCGTTCCTGCGTGACGAACATGCTCGTATTTATGGACAGCTTAACTAAGCCAAGGACGAGGGACTCATATCGGATGCCATATTTTTCGACTTCTCAAAAGCATTTGATCGAGTCCCACACGTCCCTCTGCTCCACAAACTCGAGTCTTACGGGATTCAAGGAAAATCCTACACTGGATCAAGGCATTCCTATCAGACAGATCATTCCGAGTGAAAGTAGGCTCGACCTACTATTCTGCGGCGCCGGTCTCCATTGGAGTTCCTCAGGGCTCTGTTTTGGGACCTTTGCTGTTTCTGATATACGTCAATGACCTTCCAGATGTTACTTTCAAGTCCATGTCTACTTTTGCGGACGACTTGAAATCGTGGAGTTCCAATGCCAGTGCCCTCCAAATTGATGTAGACGCCGCAAAGCAGTGGTCGTTGGACTGGCACCTTCCTCTGAATGACGAAAAGTGTGTCCCATATGTCATTTGAGGAGACTCAGCGAACTCCTTCGTCATGCATGGGAGAAAGGACCAGAAGACATCAGGATAGATGCCAAAAAGATTTGGTATCTGGCTCTCTCCGAACCTGTCCTTCTCAGTGCACCTTGAGAAATCGGCTCAGAAGGCATTCGCTGTTCTACGGATGATTCGGCGTACCTTCTCTCTTCCTCGTGGACTTCCAAATACTCTATGGGGCCTATGTCATGTCGACCGCTCCTTGAATATGCCAACCTTTGTTCTACTCAGGACGCACGAAAGACGTAATCCTCATTGAGCGTGTCCAGCGAGCTGCTACGAAAATGGTTGCCGGTCTCAAGTCCATGGACTACGAAACGCGTCTCGTGGTGCTCGACCTCTTTCCCCGAGTATCGTCGCCTCCGAGGGGACTTAATTTTACTTACGCCCTGTTTGAACAAGGCTTGGCCAACAGGTTTTTCACCGTTGACCCAGCAAACACACAGCGGGGACACGGTAAGAAGATTTTTAAGCTCAGAGCGCACACCTTCATTAGGCAAACTTTTTTTCATTTCGAGTAGTTGCTGCGTGGAATAACCTTCCTGGAGACGGTTGTCCACTTGCTCCCTCTAGAACTCAGTTCAAAACACTATTAGACACTTATTTACGCGAGTCCTCGCGCTGGCAAACATAGTGCCCGCGCTGAGAACTTAAAGAGCAGTGCTACACCCTTTTTTCACTTTGCCTTTAAGGTGAACGACAGCTGCTGAACGACAAGAACAAAACCGACCCGGGAACTTGGGCAAAAGCCTCGCTCCTGTGTATCAATCCGTGAATCCGTGAATCCGTGAAAGTTTTCCCCCTCCGAACTGTTTTCAGAGAAATTTTGGGTGTGCATCTAAGGCTCGGCTCATTTTACATGTGTACATGAATTTTAGCAGAATCGACTTCAGCCCATCCTAGTCCTCTAGACATATGCTTCCAATTCGCGTATTCACACAGTGAGCAGATGGCACGTTTGACTGCGTGAATGAACTGAAGTTGAAATATTTCCTACTCGCGGGATATCCAGATTTTACGCTACAGTTGTATCAGGTTGCGGACCACTGTTGCGCAAATGGTACTTGACATCGTTGGGTCTGTTGCTTCTTGTCCGTACTGATGTACTATAACTGTTCCCGAATGGGTCTTGCGGCAACCGTGGAATAAGCAGTTCGATAATGTCGGATTAAACCAGGGGGAGAAGTCTTGTCTTAGGTCCCCATTCACCGAATCATAAACGGGTGCTAGCTGGTTTTCTGTGCTTCTCAGGTCGAACGAATTGGCGGATATCAGTTGTCAGGTTTTTCAAGTCTCACCTCAGTTGCAAGTGTGAAAGGTCGGATGTGACGTTAGACGAAAGCATTGCCACAGAGGAAATTCACGAAAACAAGCATTTTAAAGGGTCCTGTCCTGTGGCTTAAAACTAACATGGACAACATTTTGAAGTGAGCTGTTTCACGTGCCTGCAGCTCGCGAAAACGAATGTGTTGCTGTAGGCAGCCGCATGTTTTTACCGTGATCAGGTTTCTTTTGTACCCCTGTCTGCTGTCGTTGGGATAAAATGTTTAAAGAGATACAGCTACTCCACTCGAAATGTCACGGATTGATACACAGGATTGAGGCTTACAGCCAAGTTTTTCGGGTCGGGGGCTTTGTGTACTGTACTGATCCTTCCGTGGGTTGGGCACAGGCCCGCCACTGAGTCCTCTACGTAGGGATCAAGTACTTTCAGGCGTCTTGCTCACGTGCTGGTACATTCAACACACTAGCGATCCTTTCGTAATCCTGTGTGGAACCTTTGGTTGACACATTCCAGCATTTGTTTAAACCATACGCCGTACGGCATTTTGAAATCCGGGAGCATCAGAGTCGGAGTGTTTGATTATTTTCATGATGGCGTACACCACGGTAGAGCGATGAGATAATGGAAGACAGTCAGGTACCCATATCCTTTTTTGTATCGCATCTGGATATTGTCCTCTATCCTTCATCACCATGTACTGCCGAACGATATTTGTACGCACTTCCCTTCTTTGAGATGGAGATGAAAGTCTAGTCTAGTCTAGTCAATTTCCTCTTCCTGCAGTTACACAATTTTAGAAAGTCGGCGAAGTGGAGGGTTTGGCTAGTCATGAAGCTCAGAAGATCACTGGCGTAAACTAGAAGACGTACTGGTCGCCGAAACATGACTCTTATGGACTTTCACTGTTAATAAAAAATCGTTTAGATGTAACACCCTTTCAGCGCCAAGCTGCCATACCATCCGAAGGAAGCGTGAAGGCTTAAATACTGACTGGTCCCCTAAGCCTAGGCAGGAATTTTCAAAATTACGGGGTTTGAAGTTTTAGTGTTGGTCGCTTAAGTTTGGAATTGTCAGCTTTTTCCCACGGGAGTCGGAAGTTGCAACCGGAAAACCACTCCGTTTTTCACTGGAGTTGAAGCAACAATCTGGGAGCAATGACGTCCAATTGTGTGGACTGTGGAGAAGATGTAGCTATCCGCTCTAAGGCCGTTTGGTGTAGTCTCGGAGACGGGTGGATGCATATTTCCTGATGTAGAGTGAATGATCGTTTCTGCGTTGCATCTCCGCATCTCTTGGCTGCCAGATGGCTCAGTAGTTAGTGCGCCAATTTACTGACCGGAAAGTCTGTGGATCGAGCCCGACCCCTGCCTCTCGACTTCCCCTGTCTAGTCTTGGGCACTATCCTAGCGCTCACCCTTCCTCCGGGTGGCATGGCAGCCAGGCACCGAAAGGGTGCTACAGCCGAACGGCTGTGGTCATGCGTCTTAAAGCGCCGAGGACGAAATAAGTTCTTATGCTTTGTCCGGTGGTCCAGAAGCGCTGACCCGTTAAATATGTCGTAGGTACTCAGTCCTAGAGCTCAACGCGCTTTGCTGGATTGGATTCCAGTGAGCAATCCAGATGAATAAAACCCAGTGCTACGCGACATGAACACGGCACCTGTCTGTAATGTTGGCATATACCAAGACAGACTGCAGTTCTGACATTAAGGGGGATGCTTTCTATCGAACGCTATCTAGGCAATAAAATAAATCATGGTTGTACGGCAGTGAAGCATCGGTGTTGAACACTGATGTCATGCTGTCGATGATGATGATGATGATGATGATGAGCGTGTCAACTAACAATCTAAAAAGTACCATAGCTCAGCAGTACCGATCTGAGCTAGCTCAACTACTTGCTGCAGTAAACCAACACTGCATCATCATCATCAAAGACAGCAACATCAGTGTTGACACTGATGCTTCACTGCCGTACAACCATAAAGCTCGTCTAATTTCATATGCATATATATATATATATATAATTATATATTAAAAGCCCTAGAGTGAGAAGAGAAAAAGAGTGGATGAGGGAGGGGACCTAGTGCTGGCCTATGTCAAGCATTCTGAGGTGCCTACACCTCCAACCGCTCAATCAGACAATCTGGAAAGAAACTGACAGCATGAACGCCACTGACATCGATTAGCCGCCATTTCTTGCAACGTCTCCAGCAAGCACAGGCGGGGTCACGGGGACCCCATCCTGGAAGGCGTACACACCAACAACACCCAAACTCTTCGTGATCTCTTTCACGCCTTTCTGCCAAGTCATGCGCTGTCCACCTCGCGGTTTGCGCCATGCTGAAGAGGGCACGGAGAACAACACTCGTCTCGGTAGACGGTGTTTCGGCATGCGTAGCACATGACCGAGCCATCGTAGTCGGTGGTGCTGGATGATTTATTGAAGTACCTGCAGCACAACCAAATACCCGTTTTCTAATCACCTCGTGACTAACACGCTGACGCCATCCAAAACCAGCCACGCTTCTGAGGCATCGGTGGTCGAAAACCTGGAGACGCCTCACATCATCTGTCCGTAGAGGCCATGTCTCGCACCCATACAACAATACAGCCCTTACTGTAGCCTGGTACACACGACCCTTAAGATCTAGTGAGATGCCTTTTTGACGCCACAAGTGACGCAAATTAGCAAACGTGATTCGAGCCTTTGAGATTCTTGCACTGACTTCATCAGACACACTTCCGTCAGAGCTAATACAACTACCGAGGTATGTAAAGTTTTCCACAATCTCCAGTGATTCTCCTTGAATTTTAAGGGATATGTCCGGAGACTGCACGTTCTGAAGCATGACTTTGCACTTTGAAGGTGCAAGGCGCATGCCAAAAGATGGTATGATGGTGGTCAGTCTGTTCAACAGGGCTTGTGCTTCACTTTCGTCTTCAAAGATGAGGGCGATATCATCTGCGTACTCCAGATCGACAAGGCTCTCACCAGCAACGATTTGAACACCGGGGTTTGAAGACCTTCCAGCGTTCGCCTCATTATTTCATCAATGACGAAGTTGAACAAGAATGGAGAGAGTGGACATCCTTGTCTGACACCACTTTTGTAGGGAAGCTTTTGGAGAGCTCGCCATACACTCACCCGCCCAGAAGTATGTGAATATAGGGATCGGATTATGTTTACAAACTTCTGGGGCATACCCTGTTGAGCAAGTACATTTAACAGCACTGACCGATCGACAGAATCAAACGCACCCTTGAAGTCAAGGAACACCAAGATTGTGGGTCGTCTGTACATGTGGCGTTGCTCTAACACCTGACGGAGTGTGAAGATGTGGTCAATGCAGCCTCTACCCGGTCGAAATCCCGCTTGATTCTCACGAGTCAAGGTTTCGCGTGCCATCGTAAGACGACGAAGAATCAATGACGCCAGAAGCCTTGTCACAACAGGAGTCAAACTAACACCTCTGGTTGCTACATTCACTGCAGTACCCTTTTTGAAAATGGGCACTACTATCGATTCACCCCAGTTGTCTGGGACGGTCTCTTTCTCCCAGATAGACCCAAATAGTCTAGACAGGCACTGGCTGAGGAGCCCACCGCCATCCTTGAAAAGAGCAGGTGGAAGGTCGTCAGGACCAGCAGCACGATGACGCTTGAGTAGAGAAATACACTGACACTTCTGAGACCGAAGGCGACTCCATATTTACGGTCCAGCTGTTGAAGGCCAGGATTCTGGATTGGAGGTAGCAGGTGGCCAGCTGAATTGCTGTTCAAAGTACTGTGCCCAGCGGTCCAGACGTTCTGCTTTATTGCATATCAGGGAGCCATTTTGGTCTCTGATTATTTCGCTGACAAGAGGTTTTCGAGGACCAGTCGAACGAATCAAATGGAACAGCCTGCGCACATTTCCAGCATTCTTTGCATCTTCCATTTCTTCGGCCTTTCGGGTCCACCAAGCTTCTCGGTCTGCACGGACACTCAGTTTCACTGGCGTCGGATGATGCGTCGGGTGGAGTTGTGGTGGCGGCCAGGGGGAATCTGTCGCCGGGTCTCCAGCAAAGACACGGTCCTATCAGAGATCCAGTGTTTGAATGAGGTTGGCTGGGTTGTACCGCAAACAGACGTTCCGACCTTGAGTAGCGCTTTGGATATCTTTTCCCAGTGGCCGTTTATATCCGACACCGTACCGTCCGGCAGGCATTCGACGAGCTGGTTTTGATAGTTTCGTTTGACTTCTGGATCCACTAGCTTCTCAATGGCTAAGCGAGGTGTGCGCGTTTTGCGTACACCTGAAAAGCGCAATGAAAAGCAGCAGCGTACAAGTGCATGGTCGGAGTCCACGCTGGTGTTCCAGAAGGAGCGGCAAGCGGTGATCGACCCTCGCCACCGATAACTGACGGCGATGTGGTCTATTTGGGTTCGTCGCTGGTTTGTTGGTGGGCACCACGTTGTCAAGCGATTTCCGCTGTTCCGGAAATTCGTACTGCAAAGGAACAGTCTGTGATCGGCACACATCTGAAGTAAGCGGTCTCCGTTGTCCGTGCGTCTCGTGTCCAAACCAAGACGACCACCCAATCGGGCCTCAGCAGCGCTCAGTCTACCTACCTGGGCGTTCATCACCAGCAACCACAACGATATCTGAGGTTTTAACTGCTGTAGAAGGGCACCTAGAGCGTCATAGAAACTGTCCTTGGCAGATTCAGCTACAGTCAGTTGGGGCGTAAGCAGACACAATAAACAAGGTGCGATGGACCTCACTTCCTCTAGATTCTCTCACAGATGTTGCCAAACGAACCGCACAGAGGCGACTATCAACGGGTATCCAATCAAGCAGAGCTTCCGCTCGTTCGCTCAATACAATACCCACCCCAGCATATCCAGCTGCAGCGGCCTCTGCATCACCAGAGGTGCGCAGCCGGAACCTGGAAGAGAGCGAGGGGCAGTCAGTTCGATCACGGTACTTGCGTCCTGCGTCCTTGTTTCTGACAGACAACATACATCAATGCAGAGGGAATCCAGCGTACGAGCAAGAGCCACCTGTTGACCTGCTTGCTTCAGTGAACGAACATTAAAGGTGGCTAAGTAGACAGGCTTTCGGGGTTTGAAAACAGACTTCGAAGTGTTTAGGGATGTAACTGAACTCGGACGTACAGAATCTGCAGCTAAGTGTGATGCAGGGCGGGCAAACCGATCAGTCCTAGAGCTGGGACCTGCGGAGGAAGTATTAAAATTGGGGCGGGGAGGGTAGAAGAGGGAAAACGTGAAAGTGTAAGAAGGAGGCGTCAGCAGTAGCATGTTTTCGCTTACCCGCCCTGCTGTATGCAGCAAGTAAGGCGACCCGGCTGATGGCACCACGCGACGGCCGATGTGGCATGAAAGTACTGTTATTTGTGAATGTCATGGTTGTACGAGGGCTGATACTGCCAGGGCGCCCACATTTAGACACGAGGACGAATAGGGTACTCAACCAAATCCTTTGGCTCAAAATCCTGACCGGAAGGCAGTGGTGTTTGGCTAGATATGCAAGTACATTACCATTTTTACGAAACATGTCGCCACACATGTTCCAACCACCAACCTGGAGGGCCAGGAGACTGTGTTCGTCAGACCTCTACCCATGGACCAACCTGGTTTGAGAGACTCTGTGAGTGTCACGCGGACACCCCCCAGTATAGCTCAATGAGTCGTCGAGGTACACAAACCGCCACACCACGGTAAGGTCCAGCCTCTTCGTGACGGTACAACACTGCATGGACAACACGCAATGGATGAAGCCTGGTAAAATGTGAAAGGAGCTATGCTAAAGGTGCTCGAATTCGTCTCTGATACAATCAAATGACCACAGTATATTATCGAGATCGCTAGTCTTGACTGATGCTAGGAAACCCATACCTGCGGGCAACGACTGTGACTTCTCACGCAAGCCCCTCAAACGCCAAATAGTGGAGAGTCTTAGGAAAGAGTGGAAGCTTCTGTAGACAGGGAAAGTTCCAGAGATGGTGACACTGAATTAGAGGTGCCTTATACCGCTTAATACACCCTATTGACTTAAAGAAAGCGACTGTCAGTGAAAGAGATGGCTTGTTTATTCGCTAGCAAAAACGCCTGCAGAGAAGATGGGTCGGACTTTCAAAGAAAGTTTAGCTTGGCTAGTAGGGCCCTGGAGACTGTACATGTGGGCGTATGGAATGTAGACTCCAGTCTCCCGTAAACGTTTTATGTACAGACGGTTCACAGTATTGTTGTCGCCTGACTTCACGGCTGCTTTCAATTCCGTCGGTCGGTCAGTGCTGTTAACTACACATGCTCAAGAAGGAATATCTCAGAAGTTTATAAGCATAATCCGGTCCCCATATTCCCACTCGTTGGCGGTGAAGCATCAGTGTCAACACTAAAGTTGCTGTCTTTGATGATAATGACGATGACTTCTTAGAATGTGAGTTGTGAGCTCTCCAAAAGCTTCCTCACAAAAAGTGGTATACGACAAGAATGTCCGCTCTCTCCACCCTTGTTCAAATTCGTCTTCGATGAACTAATGCGGCGAACGCTGTAGGGTCTTCGTAATCTTGGTGTTCAAAATGTTTCTGGCGAGAACCTTGCCGACGCAGACATCTTCTGCGCCTTCGATGTGTAAACCCGTAATTCGTAGTTGCACTTGGGCTGGGATATCGCCAGGACGTCCACACCTTGACATGAGGACGATTGGTCTCCTCAGCCGAAACCTTTGGCTCAAAGGCCTAACAGCAAGGCAGCGTTAGTTGGCCTAAGACTGCCAGAGCAGGCTAAATTTTTAAGGAGCTAGGTGACTGTTACTCAGACCCCTACCCACTGATCAATCTAGTATGAGAGGCTCTGAATGTCACTTCCCAGTAGAACTCATTGGGTCATGGAAGTGTACAAGCCATCAAACCACGGTAAGGTTCATTCTAAATAATTCTGCCTCGTGGTTTAGCATGCGCTTCACCGTCAAAGTGTAAAGTGCTACTGCAAGACTGGGTGGGCCCGAACCCTAGCCTCATGCTTGCGGGTGAACCGATTGAGGTAGTAGACAAATTTGTTTACCTGGACAGTTGTGTCAGTCCCGGTGGTCTCGCGAAAGATGATATTTCCATCCGAATTGGGAAGGCCAGAGCAAGAGCACCTTTTGTGAACCTGCGTCACCTGTGGCGTAGGCGTGACATCAGCTTTCCCGTCAAGGGTCGAATTTACAATGCTGTGGTGCGCTCCATATTACTATACGGATAAGAAGCCTGGCCGCTGCGCGCCGAGGACGTCAAAATACTTTCAATCTTTGACCATCGATGTCTTCGGAGCATTACCCGAGTCTGGTGGGAACACCGGATCAGCACTGCTGAAGTACGTCGAATGGTTTTCGAATGAGATAACTCGCCCACGATAGGTGAACTGATCACACAGCATAGGTTGCGCTGGCTTGGCCACGTGCTCCGTATGCCAGTCGACCGATTTCCTCGAAGGGTTCTTTTCGCACAACCATGTGAAGGGTTAGAACGAACCAGGGGAAGCCAAACAATGCCTTGGCCGCGAAGTATGTAAGCCATTACCAACAAACTCAGCTGCTCTGGTCACTGCCGTCTTCCTGGTTGTGGACCCCGAGATGGGCCACGTCAGTGGTTAGAGACATTGTCAGACATGGCCCAGTCGCGCCCTCAATGGCGCTCATGCATCCAAGCTATTGTCTTCAGTGCACAGCTCCCTTCCCAATCCCCCCACTTAACAGTCCACTGACAGTGGTGTATTTACGCACCTATTTATCAGCTCCTGCCTCCAATGCGCAGCTACCTACCTCACCTCCCCAAATCACCGGTGAACGAAACTGTGGCAGCTACAACCACTGTACGACAAGTACACGGTTCTTACAGCTGACGATGATGATGATGAAAATACACCCATTTCTAAACCAACTTGGTTTTCCGGGAGACTCCCAGCTGAATCTCTCGTTTAGGAACAAAAAGTTCTTGTTTTGCTGAAACTCCTGTGCCGGGACCGTTCTGTAGGTATATTTTCCCCCAGACGGACATCATCATCATCGACAGCGTGAGATCAGCTTTCAATGCTGATGCTTCACTGCTGTACAAACATGATTTACTTTGGAATTCTTTTTGTGAAGAAAAGAATAAAAATGGGCGGGGAATGGACTTAGTGCTAGCTTACTACAGTCATTCCAAGGTGTCTGCACCTCCAGACACTTATTCAGTCTGGATAGAAACTGACAACAAGTACGCCATTGACATCGATTAGCAGCCATATCTTGCAGCTTCTTCAACCAGGCGCAGTGGGGATCACGCAGTCCCCATCCTGGAATTGAGGAAACACCGACAGCACCCGAAAGTTTCGTAACCCCTTTCATAACCCTCTGCCAGGTCAAGGGTTGGTCACCCCTTTGAATTGGACACGGAAAACAGCGTTCTCATCGGCAAACAGTGGTTCGGCATATAATAATAATAATTCAGCTGTAACCCTTTCGATGTCCAGCTGCCATGCCACCCGAAGGTTGCACGAGGGCTGGGATACTGCCAGGTTGCCCAAGCCTAGACGGGGAAGTCGAGAGGCAGAGGTCGGGTTCAAACCACGGACCTTCCGGTCAGTAAGCTTGCGCTCTAACCACTTGGGCGGTCTCGCCCGTTATCTGAGATAGTCTCGTTTTCCCAAATGCAGGAAAATAGATCAGACGAGCGCAGACCGAAGAATTCAGCTCCATTTTTGAACAATGCGGGTAGAAGGTCATCTGGACCAGAAGCTCGGTGACAAGCAGTGGCGTCTGGCAAACATGTTTACTCTCTCTGTTTTTGTGTAGTTTCAGTGGCCAGGTAATGAGGTGAACACTGGAACACCGTCACGAATAGATTTCACCTTGATGTGATGTCCATGCGACAATCGCAGGTTCTCTCGTATCAGTTTGGCCAAGGGTTACGGGTCTGAGCAATTCGGTCTACGGGTACTCCAATGTAATGATGCTGATGCCTCAGCTCAGTTCTCGGTCTGATCCCCCTAAGCTAGCGTTTTGGTACATTAACCGCCAAGGTATATTAAAAGCTCGAGAGCAGGTCATGAACACGTACGACGAGTCGTACTTAGTTTATCGGGTGGCAAAATTCTGGAAATTCCGATGCCCTCTAAACGCGCCATTGGCAGCCGACATTCGGTAGATACTGAGTGTTGGGGATATCATTATTCTCGAAAACCATTTACTTGTTGACTTATTGTCAAAGTTAGTCTCAGGAATTTTGAATTTCCGAGTCTTTTCTGCCACGTTGCACATTTTTTAAAAGGACATTGCTTCTCTGCTATTAGCCGACTGCACTTTGCTTGTGCTATCGAGTTTATCGTTCTCCAAGGTCGTTTATATATATATATATATATATATATATATATATATATATATATATATATATATATATATATATATATATATATATATATATATATATATATATATATATATATATATATATATATATATATATATGTTTGATCATACTCCTACTCCTACTATACTTTGCCTTTGGTTGAGGCAGTAAAAGCTCTCAAAAGGTCTGATCTTTCTGCGCTAGGCGTGGTTGGCCTTGCGCCGTAGCTAGAGATTTGTGCATTCATTCTCAAGTCGCGTATAGTCGTCCGTTACCGATGGCGTGGATCAGTGACTGACTGCCGCTCGTTTTCGGAACATATATGTCGTCGAAAGTCGCATCTCTCTTCGTTATCCAGGACCGCGTAGGGGGCGGGGAAATAGCTCAGCGACTGAGAGGCTAGCAGATTCCGAAGTTGGACAGATGTATCAGAACCGTCTCCTGTACTCTGTTCTAACTGTTCCACCGTCGTGTGTCGGTTCGTGTTAGAACGAAGCCGCTACATGTTTGCACAATGACGGGAGTTTCTCCTTCGGCATGGCACTACCAGTTCCACCCGCTCACGCTGAGACTACGTGAACCTCGGAGAAATGTTCCTGTTGATCCAGAGTATAATTCAACCCGATGAATTACCAGACTGTCCAGAGGCCTTCAGCTTTTAATAACCGAACATCATTTTGATTGGATGGGTGTCACATGCGAGCTATGGACTAAACGAAGGCATCCCTTGGTTGGTCAGAGTGTCGGCCAATCTGGATCAAACATCTATGGCTCGACGCTTCTCGCCTCCTCACGAAGATTCTGGCGTGACCTTGTGGAATATTCTGTGACAGTCCTATAAATATGGCTGTAATGACCCTCGTTTGTCTCCAAAACAGGCTGTCTCGAGCTACCGTACTTTTTGATATACCATAGTCGGGGAGCAGGACGCCAAGGACCAACACAGAAATTACACTACCTTCAGTAAAACACAACAACTGGCGACAACCCGAACTCACGATGTCAATTTTGGCAGAGCAACTTCAAGTAATTTTACTGTGGTAAAAGAAGCAGTTCGAATATGAGGCTTGTGGAATCTGATATGCAGTATGTCTGTGAATGCGACAAAAACAGTTGGGCCTCAGTCTTCTTCCACTGCTGCTGCCAGCCCGATCACTGAATTCAATTTCGATTTTGGCAGAGCATTTAAGTGCAGTCAAGAGAAAGATTTGGACTACGCGGACGACCATGCGTTAGGAAGTAGTACCCCATTGCGGCAAGCGCTTTGCATATCCAAATTCCAAGATATTTCTCCAGGAAGTCCCATTCCTGTGTACTGTTGGAAACATCAGAATGAAGAGCTTAAGCTTGCTGATAAGTGTACTCATCTTGGGAACTGCATACGCAGTGATAGTTGCTGTCAATGCATGCATCATCAAGGCACGAGCAATATTTGCCAACCTGTGTCGCTTCTGGCTTCAGAAACGAATACCGATGAGGTTAAAGGGTCGTGTCCACAGAGTCACCATGAGCTGTGAAACCTGGCTCACCCGACTCGAAGACCAAAAACGTCCTCAACTATTGAGTCCATGTCTTCGTGACATAGCGGGCATTAACTGGCTGCAGTACATCCTTAATGAAACGTTTCGTAAGTGAGTACTGAGTCGTGATTCAGTTTGTTTGAGCAACGAGTTTTCGAGGCTGGTACTATCTATATCCGGCCTCCGGCTGCCAAAGAGCTTGGTATGGCTCAGTTGTTAAGGGACAAAGCTACTCACCGGAAAGTTCGTGGCTTGAACCCGACCTCGGCTTCTCGGTTGCTCCGCTCTAGGCGTGGGTAACCTGGCAATATCTCAACCATCGCACCTCCTCTGTGTGGCAATTAGGCACCGAAAAATTGTCACGGCTAAACAGCTTTACCTTTTTTTAAGGAAAACCTTTGGTCACGAAAGGTTCGCGGAGTACAGACCATGACGAGGCAGCGCGAAGTGAACGTGCGCACTGTCAAGCTGAGTGTTGTTGGATCTTCGCGTCTGCGTGAGCGCTGACCATGTTAGAACCTCTACAGGATGCGGCACGTTCTTGCTGTCTCCCCCTATTCAGTCGGCTTATCTAACATCTGTCTTCTCGGATTTTTGGCATACAGAACTCACTCTCCATTGAGACGTTGTTTTACCTGGAGGGTTGGTTTTGTCTCCGTCGTCTTCACCACCATTAGCAGCACATTATCAGTGTGCTTCCGTAAGTTGAACTATGGCCTTCTGTTGATGTTGCGAAGGTCTAGTATCGTTTGCAAATTTCACACGATACTACTCATGCTTTTAGTCACGTCTCCGCCCCGTTATCTTCGGTTTGCTTTATTCAATTGTTTTACAGCCACCACATACATAATGAGCTGGCATCAGCCTGGTTTGGATGTTAGCTCCGCACCACATCATCCAGCTCCACCCCATGGACTCCTCTCAGCTGGTTACATGACTGGCTTCGATCCCAATGCCTCCGGTGTGGAGACTGATAATCCACTGATTACAGAGCAAAGGGCGCAGTTAACCGGACGGGAACTCCAACAACTCCTAAGTGTTGCACATCAAAGTTTGGATGAAGCCCAGGAACGGTGAGCAGTTTGATACTGGAGTTGCTATTGGTGGATCAATGCCCTTCTCGTTGCGGTTACAATTGAGCTCTTTTTTGTCGTTATCCGATTCCATAATTGAAGGGCTTGGCCAGATTAGCATGATGGAAATAAAACGCTCTTTTGCTGATTGTCGAATGTTTGTGGGAGTTTGAGCTGGTTGATTACCGTAGGTGTTGATAGACTTGCCCCTCTTCTTACGTAGAGGAGGAGTTTTTTACACATCGGTTAGCGATGTTCGCTTACAGTGAACATGGTACACTCAAGACCCTTTATCTCTATGCGAAGATATCTGTGGTTTTTTAAGACAACAAAGGTCACTACTGTGTGTTGAATCCATCAAATCACGCCCATCTTCCAGACTTCCCTACATGTTAGTACATATTCCGTGGGTGAGTGATCAGTTTTAGTTCACTGATGACGCTGACATGGGGTGAAGTGGGTGGGATATCATCGAAATACATTCATTTGCAAGCCAATTTGGTTTTGCGGGAGACTCGCCCGAAAACCAGCTAAACCTCTCGTTTGTGGTGTGGGATATCCCCTGGTTCAATGACTATTCGGAACGAACGGCTGCAATTAATTGAGCTGGATCTCTCATCTGCTGGTATGTGCAATATATACGAAATTGCAGGTCTTACGTCGCAAAGTGAGGAAGCTCTCGAAAGAGTGCCCCTATTGAAGCTAAAAGAATTTCAGAAGTAGCGCTACTCTGTGACAGTTGCCAGTGAACTTGACACAAATGTAGTGCAACCTGGGTATCAACCTTTAAAAGTCTGTAAAGTCTTGTGACTACTGAAACTCCGAAAAAATACACTTTTCGTATCCTGGTATAAGAAGCACAAATGCATCGATTGCGGTTGGACATACTTTCACAAAACCCCTGAAGAAAACACATCCCAAGGGATATCCCTTCTCCAGGAGTTTTGCTGTTGTGTGAGGACCCAAGAAGACCTATTTTCTGATTCCCAAAACGGTGCGTGTTTCACTTGATCGCACAGAATTTACTGATCAACTGTAACCTTAGATGAGTGGCATTATGAGTACTGGTGATACGCTGTGCTTTATTTGGCTAGGATGTGCACATGGTGTCATACGATATCTATCTGTTTCGCAATTATTGTCGGCGTTTTTGTTATGTTTCTCGTGTTTTGCGTTCCTGAGCCGACTTCAGTTATTGACACAAAAACTGCTTGTTGGCAGTTACCCAGAGAACGTAGGTTTATGGCTATTATACAGGTTTACTACGCAGGAGTATTGCAGATTTAGAACACATTCATTCAATACGACTGAAACATGCTATCGAAGAGCCGTTTAAAACACCCAGACACAAGAAGAATTTCATTACTATGCTTCTCGTTAGTTGCTCCTCCTATGAAGAAACGCCCCTCTCGGCGAGACATACCGGTGTCCCTCGAAAAGATCCACTCCCAGGTTACGAGGTCCGTTTCACCATAAACACCGCGGGGTACCTTACTGCACCACTACAAAGCCTAGTTTCTTGTGTATGTAGTCTGAAAATGGGACACAACAACGCAGTTTTGCCCGATATTTAGAATGAACTTCACCGTGTCTTATCAGGTGTGCACTGCAGATTTCAAAAATTAACGAACAGAAAAATGGGAGAAGTACCCTATCAAGGGCTTGTGCTGCAGTTTAGCACCACGTTGCCGACGAGGTGAAAAGCAGTTTCTGCTTCCACAGGCCTAACTCCCATTTCTCAATAGAAGTAGCCGCAGTAAACTTTATGCTGGTTGTTTATTGTGCCAAACACGATACTAAATACAGTTGTTTCATTGATAAGATACTTACTGTCAATCAGGTGGTGGGCGACCGATGATCCTGTTTAATTTAGATGGCGATTTCTTGCTTCTTGTTTATTCACTTATTGTGGGGATCTGTAATGTTCGCCTGATAAGACGGCAAAAGTAATCGGGCATACAGTGCAAAACTGCACTGTTTTGTTTCATGCTCATGTCCGTTTCGGAAAATGTTTTACACTGAAAAAAAAGATATACAAATTGTTCCCTTTCTACAACAGATATGGTGATCCGAAGCTAAGGTCGGCAAATGCCGATGACTTTCGACAGCAGCGTACATAGTGTGGATTGGAATTAGCCAGTAGTGCAGTTGTTCAACTTACGTTTGTAAGGAAAACCTGCTTGAAGGCTAGCCAATCGACGTAGTAGATAAATTTGTTTATTTGGGCAGCTGTACAAGTTCCGATGGAATGGCTGAAGATGAGATTATTTCTCGAATCGGAAAAGCCAGGACAGTTTTTGCCAACCTCCGACACCTATGGCACCGACGTGACGTCCGTTTGTCTGCCACAGGCAAAGTTTACACTGTGGTGATGGGATTCATACTACTTTGTGGCCTCTACGCGCAGAGGACATACGGAAGATGTTGGTGTTTGACTATCAGTGTCTTCGAGGCATTGGTCAGGTGTGGTTGGAACATCGGATCAGTGGTGCTGAGGTACACCAGATGGTCTTAAGAAGAAGGAACTCTCCCGCGATAGATGAATTACTCACGCTTCAAAGGTTACGCTGGCTAGGACATGTACTTCGTACGCCAGAAGACCGTCTGTCTCACAGAGCCCTTTTCACCCAGTCCTATGCTGAGTGGAAACGACCGAGAGATGGACAGTGTATGACCTGGCAACGAATTACGAAAACACCAACCAGTAAACTTAGTCGGGTCGGCAACTGCCGACTTCCTGGATTGGGACTCCGGGGATCAACTCACCAATGGTGAGTTGGCATTGGCAGAAATGGCCCAATTGCGCAGTCAATGACGCTCGTGTATCAAAGATATCGCCTTCAAGGCGTAGTCGCTCAGTTCCCGAACTAACCAGATGTGCCATCGCCTCCAAGGCTTGGCTGTATGTCCCACACTCTCCCATTTTCCGGTGATCGAAAGTGTAGCAGCTGGAACCAATGTGCCTATGGTACCCGGTGTATAGGTGATAAATTGAACTGAGTTGTATAGAAAGCAGTAACTCAACTTCTGGACATCAAGTGACGGACCATATAGGCTTACTTCAAGTCGTCTGTCAGTTTTTACTCCTGATAAATAATAAAGGTAATCGTTTAGCCCTAACACCCTTTCGGTGCCAAGGTGACGTGCCACCCGAAGGAAGCACGAGGGCTGGGATAATTCCAGATTGTCCAAGCCCGGACAAGAGAAGTCGAGAAGCAGAGGTCGGATTCGAATCACGGGCCTTCCGGCCAGTAAATTCGCGCTCTAACCACTGAACCATCTCGCCATCTTTTATTCCTGGTACTGCATTTTTGCCAGTAGACGGAAGTGTGATTAAGCCTCCGTGCACGGATACCGTACGTGTGACATTTTCTAAGCACACCAAAAGATCAATAACATCGTTTCTATTTAACTTCTGAAATTCAAAGACAACCGAATCGTGTGATGTTCCATTTCCTTGACACAGCACCTAAGATCGCGCGGATTATTTCTCACCTTAGCTAGCAGTCTTCTTGACGCGCAGCCTGTTTGTGTTATCAACTCTTGTATTTTACCGCAGTACCCACGCCTGCCATTCTGTCGTTTCCAGTGTTTATTGTGGAGCCTAGCCTAACAATCAGTTCGCGCTCCCATTTTGTGAGATTTCCACATTTTTCCAAAAGTGCATTGAAAATCCACTTTTTCGGGTAACCTTATGCACTAGAGATTTGTCTAAGCAGTGCAGAATTCCGACTGGCTGAGTAGTATTCTCAACATTTGTTATGGTTAGTATTTATGGGTGTTTGGTTGCTTTAGCTTGCTTTCTCGGGCCGGCAATCCGCCGTCGTAGTACCACCATTTAACTTCTTGTGCTTTCAGTTGAGGTCAGTCCATCAGCTTTGAAAACCTCCTTATGGTTACCGATCTTTTGGCTCAATATTTTATGCTAAGTTGCATTCGAGTCTCCACTCATTGATGTCCTGAGGATGAAGTCTTACCTATCATAAACGCGCTTATTATACGCTTCCGTTTCAATCGGACTATCTTTTTTATGGTTTCTATTCTATCTGACTGTTTTACTTTCGACTTCTTTTCACGTCAAACATGTTTCTCGTGTTATCTGGTTTACTTTTATCTCCCTCCCTCTCTTCACGTGACCTGCAGTAAACAGTCTCTCAACAACCACCGTCTCAAACCAGCCCTATATAGCGTCTTCTGTGAAATAAAGGAAAAAACAGGTGAGTTCGGGCTTCTTTTTCTCAAGCCAGTATTTCTGCTTTCTCGAATTGCGAGTGTGTCGTCGTCAGAGATCTAAGTTGCATTAGAAGTCTATGTTACGCCGTCCGGTATTTCTTGAAAAGAAACATAGAATTCGTATGACTGGAATGAGCTCATCCCTATTTGAAGTCCTTACGTCCATCACCCAACCCCCTTTAATGTCCTCGTCATTTTCAAACGCGTTGGTCGATATTATATAACCAGACTTCAGCGTTATTACCACCATTCTGAAGTGATCTTTACTCACAGAGCATACGAGGGCATTTTGGTACCATGCTTCTAACTTTTCTCACTTCTCTTCCCACCACTATTGTTTTCAATTTTTGTACTCCTATATAGCCTTGAGTCTTCGCAATTCTGCCGCGTCAGCCGTAGAAGATGAAGCCAACTCCCCAGATCCACAGCTTCTACGGCTTGATAAAATGCTCGTGGCTGAAGGGGTGACAGGTCCGGGCGCCGGACTGGCAAACGACCTTGGCGACTCATCCGGCGATCTTGCAGCTCATGGTGGTTTAGGTGGTGGCGGTGGAATAGGCGACTGCAATCAGATTGAACACGCTGATTACCGGGCAAAGTTGGCACAAATCCGACAGATTTATCACGCTGAACTAGAGAAGTACAAAAGTGTAAGTTTTGCCGGTTTATCGCTATTTAGCAGTCAATCTCTTTTTCGCGGATGGAAATTGGTTACCTTGCTGTTTGTGGGTAAAACTATGGTCTTCAATATCCAGTAGCTTTTTGCTGTCACCTGAACCTGTTGGTAACTATAGCGTCCACTGTGTTTTATAGCCATATGCTGGTTAATATCAAAAGGACGGGACTCCTGTAAAGCTACCTGGGTTTCGGCTTCGGATCAGATTTTTCACTATACCTTTACTTTGCGACATACGCTCGAAAAGCAATCTTCCTGTCGGCGACCAGTTGATCGGTCGAACAACTGTTCTTGGTTCAGGCACTGTGGCGAAGGCCTGCTGGCTAATTTTTTTTCTAAAAGCTCCGTCATAAGTTACCTAGAGCAATCAGTTACCTGATATATAGTTACGATAATGGGACCTTCTCTGTCTGTAACACCTATGTGGTGAGCAGCTTTCATACAGTTCACTTACGGACACTCAAGTGACTGCATCACAGGATTTATTTGCAGAGTGCTGCCACAAGACCGGTTGGAATCAACCCGGAACATGATGCTTCAAGTGCAGCCAGCCGGTTTGGCCGAAGAAATGAATTCTTGGGTTAGGTCAATGAGTCTCACTCTTCTGCCGAAAAACGAATCGCATGGAAAGGTTCGGAGCAGCTTTGTCGGTTTGCGACACATTGTATGTCAGCTTGTGTGATATCAGCTCGTCTGCTCAGAATTGAGTCTGCAACACTGGGTCAGAAAGCAAAACAAAGCTTTCGAATTCCGACCATCATCGTCTCCGTAGCACTGTCCTGTCGAAAATGTCGACACGGGGGAGTAGTGGTAGGCATCGTACACTTCACGTTTGAACGATTTGTGTGTGTTTTTGTTTGTGTGTTCATTTTTGTTGACGTCTGTCGGTTGTCCCACATCAACCATCGGCGCATGACCTTGCCCAATATGCGCTGTTGTGCCGTTTTGCTCACATGATGCACACCATGTCAAGCTTTGCCATGTATACAAAGCTTCCCTCCGTTAGTCGGAAGGTAGCTGGCAGCGCGTTCGCCAGTCAGACGACAGCATCTGCAACATGGAATTTCACCGTAGCGGCTACCGGAACGGGGCATTTTGGGTACTAAAACAGGTAGCGGTGACAGACATAGCCAAGTCACGCAGTCATTCATGCTTCTGCATTAGGCCCATCGCCCTTGATGTGTATCCGTAGCATTCACTAATTAGACGTACGATGTTTTGGCCTTCAGACTGTTGCCTTTTACCAACAGTGGCAACAACGAAATGCTGTTACTGTTCCTACTCGCCGTTTCCCCATAAATTGGGAGCTGCGCTAGTGGGAATCGATCTATCCTGTTACGTGGTCTATAGCAATTTTACTCTTCAGTTTCACTCATCAGGCTTTAAGGATCCGAAAATCACCACAAGTGATCGTTTACGCTCCGCGGACTTTTCACCAGGAGGACGCGTCTCCAGTTCACTTCTTCACTTTATTCCTCCAACACGATGGTTCCAGGAGTTCATGTTGTCCATAATGCTGCTTCGTCTACATTTTCTAGGACTTTTTAAATCGAACCTGTGTTCGAATGAAGTATGTTCATCCGAAAAATTAACAGTACTCGCACTACTGGTATCCTTAGCAGATACTTCCTCCGAATGTTTGCCTACGTTTAGCAGTCCATCCTCGACAGATAGACGTTTGATGACTGTCACACTAGCTGTTATGTAATTCGTCAGCTGAAACAGGACGCCCCCACTGCATTGTGTTGGACTGAATTCAAAGGTAGCATGAACTTGCTCACTGGAATCTCCTTGTCTCGTTCAGCTGTAGCAACCTTTCGGTGCCTAGCTGCCATGCCACCCGAAGGAAGCACGAGGGCTGGGATACTGCCAGGTTGCCCAAGCCTAGACAGGGGAAGTCGAGAGGCAGAGGCAGGGTTCGAACCACGGACCTTCCGGTCAGTTAATTCGCTAACCGCTGAGCTATCTCGCCCCCATCTCCTTGTCTGCACGCATGGCAACCGTGCAGTTTGAACCAATACAGTCTTTTCTTGCCTACTGCACTCAACCGCTTAACCTCTACTTGTTTATTGCAAAAGAGACCTCCCAACAAAGCCAAATAAAGTTCATGTGATTACTCTTCACGTATGTTCAGCAATGGTGCTTCCATCATAGTAACCACATGAACTGTGCGCCAAAAGTGACAGTGCTGTCCACAATGTCTCTCTGGTGAAACTGGTACCTCGTTTGGGAAGCAGTTAGTGTTACTGTCGTATACAAGTGTAATTTCGGTTCACTGGACCACTCGGCGGTGGACACCACCACCACCACCACAGCTAGGACATTTACCAGCTCAAAGTATGCTTATGTAAGATTTTTGCGAAAGAATTTCCGTGATCAGCAGTTCCACGGATCAGCAGTTCATATAAATAGTCATCCAGCAAACGAAACCCATTCCTGAAGGGATGATTTATCAATTGACAGAAGAGCAACCAAAGCGGGTTTCGCGTTCAGTGAAGCAACATATATTCATATTAACAAAGGCTCCGCTCCCTAATTTTGTTTCGGTGACTCGTGGTTCGGGTACACTGAGTAATTGAACAAAGTACAAACGTTGGTTGATGTGGCTATTCATACAAATTTGCAAATTTTTTTTACCGTATTCTACATTCTCTGTGGTTTGACTCGCAAAGGCAGATTGTCAGGTGACACCAAGTTTTCAAATAACCCCAGGTGGATGAACCGCCACAGCTGTCCGAGTCTATTTGTCTCTCCGTCCAGTAATCCACACTTCCAGAGAGGCACACCCTCGTTGGTAGTTTCACCGATTGTTTCGCAGTGATGCCAGTAAACACTAAAATGGACACATTTTCAGTTTTCGAACTCAGTCCTGTCTCAAAGAAGATCCTAGTAGTGTACGAAATGCATTTTCCCTCAGGTTACCGTCTATTTTAGTCAGTAGGACACACCTATTGCCATCCGTAGCAGTTCATTTCGAAACTCTTTCAGGTCTTCCGAGTTACCATAAGGTAGCCAGAAAATTCCGCTTCACCGAACGAACACCGGGAACTAAAACTAATTTCTCTTCTATCACAAATTATTTATGAGTCAAATTGGCGCGATTTTTCATTCCATGCTAGCTTCCAATGAATCTCCACTCTGTGACGTTCAAGGGCTGGAGTTGAATACACGTGGTGATTAATTGCGCGGACTTTATTGGGAGGTCTCTTTCGCACTAAACACGTAGAGGTTAAGCGGTTGAGTGTAGCAGAGAAGAAAAGAAGACTGTAATGGTCCAAACTGCACAGTTGCCACGCGTGCAGACCTGGAAAATCCAGTGAGCAAGTTCATGCTACCTTTGAATTCAGCTCAACACAATGCAGTGGTGGCGTCCTGTTTCAGCTGACGAATTACACAACAGCTAGTGTGACAGTCATCAAACGCCGTCGTGGATGGACTGCTAGACATCCTGAGAAAGTATCTGCTAACAATATCAGTGATGAAAGAACTGTTCATTTTTTGCCAATGACTGCACTTCGTCCGAAAACCCGTTGAATTATTTGGCCGCCCATTGGGAGTGGCCTGTGTCCCTTTGCATTGTACACTATGTCCTTGCTTTTTGGATACGAAGTTCCGAAAAGTCCGAGATTGATTGTTGTGATTGAACGTCAACAAGTTTTTGTAGTAATTACAGTTTCCTTAGTGTATCATTATGACGTTTCACCGCCACCGATTCGCTTGGTATGCTAGTCAAGGTTAAAATCGGTGGTCCTTTGTTATGTGGCATTTCAATATCCAACATATATTTGGTTAGGTAATCCTGGTTTTATCTTTCCACACTGCTCTCTCAATTTATCGTGGATGTTTCCAACTGTCTTGTTCTTTTGAACTACAATGTACAGTTTCTGATCTCCGTTGAAATTTTCAGTCAATTTGCCGTGCCTCTCTCTAGCGTGACCCACTTTCCGCTGTACCATTTTTGAATTGCCAACAGACAGGGAACGCACTGAATCCTAGATTTTTGACAAAACAACTTCTGCATATAGGTTATTGCTTTTTTTTCTCAGTGACCTTTAGGTGATGGTACACACGTGCACCGTAAGTTCACCTTATCATGGCTGGTTGGGATCTTTGTAGGGGCAAACATGCACCGTTGTGTCCTAGTTCCTTCAACGATTTCTGCTAGCTTGTAGACGTGAGCGTTTTTCTAGAATGTTTACTGAGTGTTTATGAATTGGACTACCATCAACCTGCGCCTGGGCCGCTATGTAGAGGGAAACCACTGGACCGTCTGTAGTGACTTTTTTCATGGCCATGTTACTGCAAAACATGTGACTATTCGGTATCTGAACGATCCTAGTTGGCTGATATCATGAACGAAAGGATACATATAGTTAATGAAATTTTCATCCATCAGTTTGGGCAGGCGGGCATCAGAAGCACCGGTCGCCACGATTTGGTTTCACGGGGTTGAGTGCTCCTCGTGACCAACATTTCCTGAAACGATCCCACTTTCAACATTACTGGAATGGCTTGGTTTATTTAAGGGATAGAGTACCATATTCTTCCTCGATTAACTACAGCGATTGCCCATTATGTTTTTGCTTGAAAGTGTTCGTGAACGCTTCCTTCCAAACAAACGATGCACAAGGCAGTCTAACCTGATTTGATGAGCATCTGGGGCAACAAATATCAACCGCACCAGTTTCCATTTTCTGCTTATGTCCTTTGAACATACTACTAATTCGGTCAAAATTCAAAGCAGTTTATTGTAACCTTTCCTCAATAAGTTTTCGATTCCTATTCTTACTGAAGATCGCAGCTTTTTCGACATAGCTCGGGCATTCTTATTCGTTTTTACGCTACTGGGAATGTCACAGGCCCTATCTGCAGGTTAATGCGGCCACCGCCTCGCTGTAGGTCAGGTTTTTCCATCAGTGATTGGGGAAATCAGCGTTTTTGGATCAGGATTTATTACTCGTCATTTGAATTGATGTTCGCACGTTGACAAGAGTAGCCATCAACTGACCGGTTGAAAGTGAGGTCAGATGTTGCATTTTACTGGTCTGATGGAAATACTGTTGTGAAAACCAAGTAGGAATTGGTCCCTGTCCTTAGCGTCAGAGACGATGACATCAGTGTTGACACTGGTGCTTCACTACCACACAGACAACGCCTCCTAGGCCAACGATGGTTGCCTTAGACTCACTTGATCGTTTCGTTCCGCGGCGATACCTTTCATTCAAAGGCATCCCATAATCTTCACATTTTTTCGATCCCTATATTTCACCGCACTTAAAGGCGCGAAAGTGTCCAACATCATCAAAAAAATGGTATCTGTCAGGGCTACTCATCATCATCTCTCCGGTTCAGTTTTGTGCTCAGACTTTTTGTGGCAGAAGCCTTCCTAAATTCCCCTCTGGTGTTTGACTCCTTCCAGCTCGAAATAACTCAATGATGTAGGCGCGCGCGATCCGTGGTTCAAACCCAACTCCGGCGTCTCAGCTGCTCCTGTCTAGGCTTGGGCAGCCGGACCATATAGCAGCCCTCGTGCTTCTTTCGGGTGATATGGCAGCTAGGCACTCAAAGAGTGTTATAGCTTAACGATTATCTGATTATTACTTTATTAGGAAAGCCTCTAATGACCTAGAGCATTCGGATGGTATTGTGCCAATTGAATCAGAGTCCGCCGGAATATAAAATAATCAATAATCTTGATTATGTTGCAGTCTGTTTCTGAATGCACCCGGCACCTTCAGAGTGCAGAGTGTTGTTCAAAACTGAATGGATGCAGCATCGAACCCGGTCTTGGTGTCAGAGGCACTAGAACCAACTAGTAAATTGACGTATCTTGATAGTTGTATCTCTTAGGCTGGCAGCATTGCCAGCGAACTGAATGCTGGGATTTCCAAAACTCAGTGAAATTGACATTAGGGGTTGTACTTTTTGTACCGGTTCGCATGAGAATTACGCAGCTCTTCACTTCTACTTCGCACAACACACCAAACGTGGATGATTAAAGTTTTTGTTTTGTAACCTCAAGACTTCCACTCCTCACTATGCTTGTCATTCTAACGTAGCAGTATCTACTGCTAGTTCTCTTGTCCAGAATTCGAGAACCTTTTCAAGGACGCTATTCTAATATCTTAATTTCTCTTCGAAATATTCTCAGATTCTTGTCGATGTCTTCAACACGAAGATTATGTTGCCTTACACTTTGCGTTGTATGATTCACAAAAATCCTGTTGATTAATTTGTACGTTGTAATTTCTCCGTCTTTTTGACACAGGCATGCGACGAGTTCACGGGACACGTCATCAATTTGTTACGTGAACAGAGTCGTAGCCGTCCGATTAGCCCAGCAGAAATCGAACTGATGGTCGGCATTATCCGGCGTAAATTTCGGGCAATCGAAACGCAACTGAAACAGAGCACTTGTGAGGCGGTCATGATACTACGTTCGCGCTTCCTCGATGCACGGTGGGTTTCCTCGTCTCTCATTTCACTCGTATTTTTTAATCTTATTTTCAAGCAAAATGATTGCTTGTCAATCGTTTATCATCTGATGATTTCTCTTTTTGTCGAAAAAAACAGTGTTTCATTTCAAGCTAGTTGTCAAGATCATCGAGGCGCGACGAAATGACAGGAACTTTTCAGTCGTCTTTTCGATACACGCATCTAATTATTCCTGAGTTGCGTGTGCCAGGCCAGTGTGAGCTTCGTCAAGTTACGTATATTAGACGGACGAAGATTCTGAGGCGTCCCAATCTGTGTTGTCATTTGCCTCGGAGTTTTCGCTAGTGTAGGCTGACTTTAGTGAGTTTTCTCCTCGACCATTACAAGACGGGTATTCTTTCACTCAACCAGTATTTCACCTGGGGAATGCTCCTGGTGTGTAGTGCGGTCGTAAATGGAGTTATCTTTTATCAAGAACTTTCATTACTTATTTCGAATTCGAAGTGAGACGATTCTGGATTCCAGCCTTAAGTGGTACGGCATCAAGTTATGGATTCAATCATCATCAAAGACAGCAACATCGGTGTTGACACTGATGCTTCACTGCCGTACAACCATAAAGCTCGTCTAATTTCATATATAAATATATATATATATATTAAAAGTCCTAGAGTGAAAAGAAGAGGAAAAGAGAGGATGAGGGAGGGGACCTAGTGCTGGCCTATGTCAAGCATTCTGAGGTGCCTACACCTCCAACCGCTCAATCAGACAATCTGGAAAGAAACTGACAGCATGAACGCCACTGACATCGATTAGCCGCCATTTCTTGCAACGTCTCCAGCCAAGCACAGGCGGGGTCAGGGGGACCTCATCCTGGAAGGCGTACAACACCAACTACACCCAAACTCTTCGTAATCTCTTTCACGCCTTTCTGCCAAGTCATGCGCTGTCCACCTCGCGGTTTGCGCCATGCTGAAGGAGGCACGGAAAACAACACTTGTCTCGGTAGACGGTGTTTCGGCATGCGGAGCACATCACCGAGCCATCGTGGTCGGTGGTGCTGGGTGATTTCTCCAACTAAAGTACCTGCAACACAACCAAATACCCGTTTTCTAATCACCTCGTTACTACCACGCTGACGCTATCCAAAACCAGCCACGCTTCTGAGGCATCGGTGGTCGAAAACCTGGAGACGTCTCACATCATCGGTCCGCAGAGGGCATGTCTCGCACCTGTACAACAACACAGCCCTTACTGTAGCCTGTTACACACGACCCTTAAGATCTAGTGAGATGTCTTTTTGACGCCAGAAGTGGCGCACATTAGCGAACCTGATTCGAGCCTTTGAGATTCTCGCATTGACTTCATCAGACACACTTCCGTCAGAGCTAATACAATAAATGAAGGTGTAGTACAAAGGCATCTCACTGAGCCCTATTGTAGCACATTGACGTGAACAGCGCTTCGTTGAGAATACCCTCATTAACAGTGCTCACGTCATGATCGGATAAGTAAACCAACAGACCATGCATCGTTGTTGGAGATGTACACGATACGAACGGGTTGGTGTGTACTACGAAGGATCCGCTAAGATGTGAGCGTCTTCATGTATCGGGTATTAGTGCGATTGGTAAGTAGCCATTCCTGGTTCAGTAGATAGCTCAAGTAGTATGGTAACGGCTCAGAATTTGAATCTCCCTCGGGGTTTTGTGATTTGCACTAACAATGGAACATGAACGAATCATTTTCATAGTTCCTCTCTGTCGTACACAGTCAAGGGGAGACTCATAAATATCCCTACAACTCAAAAGATCCGTTGACCGAGCAACAGCGCTATTTAAGTCGGTTTTTTGGGGTCGTTTTGCAATTCCGTAGATCTGTATAGCCCAAGAAGGATAATGAACTTCAACATGTAATGTATTTCATCCTCGTACACCAGGTACCGTAGGTGTGGACAAGAAGTTCTGAAGTTTATCATCTCAGTTGTCTTACGACTATATCAACCACTTATGTGTCAACCAATTAGCCATTAGCCACTGAAGAGACTACTGACACTGGTCATTCCATCTTTGACAGCTGTCTATTATGCCTGTTATCTTAAAATTTCTTGTTCTTTTTTTGGAATATGTCCTTCTCGGGTAGGGGAGTGCTGGGGAGAGTTTACCCATTGTTATGTTTTAAAAAGACGATTATAGGGAAACCCAGTTTTCAACCGGACCCTAAAACTTATATAGCTGGCTGCTGTCCGATGATTAGTTCTTCGCACGGACGACAACTAGGATCATTGTTCTCAAAGCCACCGTGCGATAGCTGCTATCTTTTAGTCCCGGTTCTTCCTAATGAACCAGGGTCGAACAGGTACTTATGAACTAATCAATGGTTAATTGCGTTCTACACTGATAGCTGGCCTAGCACTGCTTTGATATGCCTGCCTATTGATGTTGTCTATTGATGTTGCCTATTGATGTTCTGATCCATTTCTTACTAAGGTATTTTGCTCCGCAGACATTTTAGTTGTATACACCAGCCAATAACGAGTCCCTGTCTGTTCAAAATCTCCCCAGTTCTAACCAACTGGGGAGGCAATTGATGAATGTTTCAAATCCTGATTACCTCTTCACGATGAGTGCAAGTGGCTTTCCATTCTCTATATGGAGTCCAGACACGAATAACGCATCATCAATATCTTACTCATTGTCTGTGGCACCGACGTCCTGTTGAATGACTGAGCTTTCATCAGTATTCCTTGACTTGGCAGAATAGTTACTGGTTACACCGTGCATAGGTCGTGTGAATGAGAAGTAAGAGGCTTGTGTTGTGTTGCCAGTAGCCGATCAAAAAGGATTCGTTTCAATCTAGGAAAATCTGTTTATAAATGCAGAACCTATCGAACCTATCAGAACCTCTATCGGATTACGGACAGCATTGTTCGCAGCCTTCATTGGATGTTCGCATCGTGTTTGATTCACTGTCTGATTGACTGTGGCACTTGAAGTCTGTCGATCTTCGTTTGTTCGAAGTCCGCGATTGTTTTAAACTGTAGTGTTGACCACAACAACTGGGTTTTTTTTAACTAAGTACTCGAGGTCTGCGCTCGTCTTCGGTGAAAAACTCTGTCGATTGGCTGGAGGACGGTTTCTCTTATCCGTATCATTATTGGTGTATTGTTATGGGCTTGTTGAGCGCTGGTCAACCCTAGGTTCAGTAATTCAACATCCTGCCACATTGCTTGAGTTAGGCGAGCACCTCGCTTTATAAGAAAGTGACAAAATGGTTAATAGGAATCAGGTTGTTAGTTTGAACTAATCACATTGAGTTTTGCATCCTCATTCAAGTGGTCTATAAGTGGCTTTGAGAAGACAAAACAACCTCACTGAGTTTTAAGTCGATATCTATGGTCCAACATTCCAGACACCTCAGGTGATCTGCATGCAAGCATGCTTTCACCCCCGGATAAAAAAACTGCCCAATGCAGCAATCTGATTGGTTCCATTCAGCTCTAAATGTGTGATATGAGCTGAGCTTGAGATACCAGTGGGTGTTAGCAACATTAGGCAAGACGGTAAAACCCACCAACAACAAGGGTTATCCATCCGTAATTTCGTGCTTGAAATCCTCAAATGAACCGAAACTACCTGGTTAACTCTCAAACAAATTAGTGATCTTCATTCCGTCGGGTGTCCCCCCAACGCGAAATGCACAGCATTATTTTTTACACAAGACACTATCTTAAATGCATTGATATGTCACGGGAAAACGCAACTGCATGAGAGGCCCATTATCATCAAAAGCAGTACCGCCAGGGTTGGTCATCCTCTCTAGGCTTTGGAAAGCTGACAGCATCACAGCTCGCCAACTTCTCCCTGGTTGTGTCGCGGCTGTACACCGGGTGGGTGCCATTGCTGGACCAATTTGCTCTTTGTGCAAAAGTAATTCATCACGACAGAAGATATTTCGTATGCATTCTGAAGATTCCTCCGTTAGCTTAGGCCGTTTGCCGAATACTCACCTTCAATGTCACTGTTCCTTTGTTTCCTGGATGCGCATGCTTTGGATGTGCACACCTGAGCTTATCTAGCCCGTTTCCTCCTTTTCATCTTCAGGCGAAAACGCCGCAACTTCAGCAAAGAAGCCACAGAAGTGCTCAATGAATATTTCTACTCCCACTTGGCTAACCCCTATCCGTCTGAAGAGGCCAAGGAGGAATTGGCCAAGAAATGCGGCATCACTGTTTCCCAGGTACGTAATGCAAATATCCCAAGTGGCATGGTTCTAGTGAAAATAAGGGTTAAATCTACCACAGTTTTTTGTTCATCAACGGATTCTGGAGATTAGAGACAAACAGGTATTAAAGATGATGATTTGTATCAGCTCTGTTTAGGACAACTAGAACTGACTGCCAAATTTTTTGAACGCATAAGTGGAACTGCAAGCCTTTCCACGAAATATTAGGAGGTTTTATTTTTTTGGAGGAAAGAACCACAAGATACATTATGTCCAACATCTGGGGCTGAAAGGATATCCGTCAAATATCTATCGGATCGAAGGAAGTTGATGGCACTGGGTGGAATCTCCCTTCATTTCAGGCTACAGCTACACACACCATTGTGTTATGATGATGGGTCGAATTTCGACTCGTGTTTGATAGCTACTAGGTTCATGAACAGTCAAGCACGTCTGGCATAGTCTGGTCAAGGGCTTCTTATTCCGGTCATCACTCACTTGTCCAGAGCCAAAGTTTACTCCATGGTCATAGCAAACAAGTAACCCTGTCTAGGACTGAAATTCCGGACTATCTTTTTCCATCTCCAGGTTTCCAACTGGTTCGGTAACAAACGTATTCGGTACAAGAAGAACATCGTCAAGGCGCAGGAAGAGGCCAACATGTACGCTGCCGCCACAGCAGCTGGCTGCGGCAGCTGCCAGTTCGGTGAATTCAGGTCTGGTGGCCCAACTTCCGGAGATGATGTGAGTTTTTTCCTCTTGTTACATGGATCAATGTTCGACATGCGTGATTTTGTGTTTCCTGGTGAAGTTTGTGGCACACAGAGCCTTACGACTGTATTACGCTTTCGTATACATATGTATATGCAAATATGAGGTTTCCTACGTGATCGACCGTTTCTGATACATGTATAAAGATTCCGTCAGATCCTGAGGTGCCAAAAGCCTCAGTGATGAGTGCAACTATGACCGACATCTAGAGTTAGGAGACAATTATTATCGACCCGAATACACTGCACAAGGTCACGCACGTGTTACGTCGTTTGCCCTTACAACTCATTCAATCTGCTTTATTGGCTGTGGGTAAGCTTTTGTTCCCTTCATCCCGTTTCTCGATGAGGTCCAACTTTTTCGTGTACGTCACCGCCGTGTGATTGGATGGGACAGAATCAGGCTACATATTCGGAAGGGCGTAGACAACCGTTGAATGTGGGTCGGCCGATACTTAAGATGATTTTACAATTAGGTACATATTACGACTACCTCTGGCAGTCCGCACGACCGGCTCAGCCTTTGCGGAGGTTGGTCAACGCTCCACACAGTCAGATCTTCATGGATCGTTGCATTCGCAATCCACTAATTTCAAATCTTAGCAACACTCTTCAATATTTGTCAAGATGGTTGTACATGGTTGTATGCACATTTTCGTGTTCTTTTCAGCCTTAGGGAATTGCTCCCTTGGAAGCGGTGCGGTGAGATTGTTCGAGTTTTGCCGACAAAAAATGAGTTTTAGAACCAACACTACTCATTTTGATGGAGTAACTTAAGTTTGTTGTCAAAATCGTTCTCTCGCCTCATGCCTATCGGAGCACCGTAGCGACATGGGCGACCGATAAATCCGTTTCGTAAACAGCCTCACCGTTACTTCTCAAAATTTAGAGTCAGTGTGAAGGTTACATTAATATCCTTTTTGATTCATCTACAAGTACCAGGTCACAACAACCTCAATGCTCATCCAGCTGGGGCAATAATTCTCAACCTTCCTAGTCAGGGGAGGTTTAATGTGCGGGTAACACCATGTCACTTGATCTTGCTGTCATCTCTATTCCAGCATTCCGTTGGCTATGGACATTCTGGGTACGACTATGATGACTCGATGGGCCTCCCGCGAGGTGTTCCTCAACTGTCCTGTACAACTGATCACGACGCTTGGGTAACGGGTGGCATAACCCCCGGTTCTCTGGACGAACCAGACCGCAAAAGGAACAAATTATGAACTGCGTCGTGTTTTAATTTTTCTCTGTTTTCCCTGACCGTCTATGGGGGTAACTTCTGACGCTGACTTTTTCGGCTATTGCCGCCTCACTACTAGGTGTCCTTTTTGTTCGTGGTTTTTTCTAACTTATCCTATACGTGTTTCCGATCAACCATGACGTTCTCAAATGCCTCCTCACCACTTTTACATCGGAAACTCTTTCTCCATACTTCTCATATTTTTCTCTGACTTTGTCTCACACTGTTGTCCACACTCCGCGCACCTCGTAAACTTGCGTCCTTATGGTGCTTGTCGTTAGGTGCGATTCGCATTTCAGCAATCTCTCCTTGCCACGCAACGCAGCTGTTTTGGTTCTCAGCTTCGCCCCACGCGCTTGCGTCACTCATATCGATTCGATGATTTTGTCTTATCCCATCGTATGTCTTTTTATCTCCGTTTCATGGCTTATCACATCGGTCTTAACCTCCCCACACACACACACATTGTAATTTCCCACAGCTAGTAAAGCACAGTTAACTCACACGAAGCGCTTTTTAATGTTATTCTAAATTTGAAGTCCGCGATGTTTGTGTGTGACAAGACGAATATGGGCTTCCCTCTACTGAAGCGGCTACTACGGGTCCTTCCTACTTCCGACCAACAAAGATAACCGGCGAGCTTCTTGTTGGGTGGAAATCTCTCGCTCTTTCTTCTAAAGGCTGCCTATTATATGACCGGATGGCTGCATCTGTCGAGAGCGAGAGTAGGCTATTGGGCTTTATGCAGTGCGATAGAAGTTGATCGCCTTCTATTCTTTGTAAAAGGGGGAGTTTAGCACTGCGATTGATTTCTAATTCTTTCTGTATCCGAGTTAGACAACTTCGTTGAATTACCGCAACCGATAATGTTACAAGTATCTTTGACAGTTTGGCGAAGAATATAGTGGGGCTTCAAAATAGATACAGGGCCCCATGGTAAAAAAGCAATTTCTTTCAGCGGAACAAAGGGCGGGATGACTCAAGTGATTAGAACGCGAATTTACTGACCGTAAGATCCGTGGTTCGAACCCGACCTCTGCATCTCGACTTCCCCTGTCTAGGCTTGGGCAACCTGGCAGTATCCCATCCCTCCTGCTTTCTTCGGGTAGCATGGCAGCTAGGCACCGGAAGGGTGAAACATAAAAAGTAAACAGCGGAATAGTTCCGAGTTTCAATCACTGGGAGATCATCCATTTATTTGTACGCTGATTATCCTCGAGGGGAGGATTTCAAAAGACGGCCGATTTTATCTTGACTGGTGCGTACTTTTTTATGGGCTTTTCAAGACACTGACCGCTATTCAGAGAGGACTCTGAATGATTACTGCTTTTTTTCATTTCTTCTTGGACTTTCTTGTTGGTGTACGAAAGTAAACCGGTGGACGAGATCACGTCAATGAGACAGCCCAGTGATCGTTGTTGGCTTGTTGGTTGTCGGTCAACTACCAGGCGATTGGACGCAAACAAATAATAATGCGTAAAGAGCATGGATATTTGGTTAGCCTGTGTGCCCATGAATAGTTACTGTGTTCGACATCCAGGCTGAACAACTCCCTACGCATAGCGTCTAATCGTCGTCCAGTTAACCAATAACACGTGGATCAATAACCGTCACTCGACCTTCCACTAGTTTCACACCTGCTTAATACCATAAACTAGGAAAAATGATATTAGGTTGCGGGAATGGTCTCGAATCTTCCTGGTTTTCCAAAATAGTTGGATAAATGAAGGATTTCCTATGACGGCAGTTGTTAGTTTAGTTAAAATTACTTTATCCTATTAAAACTACATATGGGTTTCGCCAGCAATGCCTAGTCAGTCAGGTTTAACGTTATTCCATACAGTATTAATTAGCATCGTTTATTTTTGAAGAGCATGGTCACAAACATAAAAAGTAAATGCAAGTGATAGACGTGGGAGGATTACAGAAGAATATTAGGTAAGACTAGGGAAGCGTCCCATTTGAAGTTGTGCCACCAGCAGTTCCAGTCAGGCAAAATGAATCCCGACGTATGTAAGGATGTTTGGTATGGAAACACGCGTGTACAGACCAACAACCGGAGAAAGGATAAACAATGCTAAATGCTTTTCAAGCGACAGCACAATCGAGACTCGCAAATCAGGCACAAAGTATCCGTCATACTGGGTCTGGTGTGAGATGCAACGGCAAGAATGTTCACTCAACGCCATGTACACTGCATAAAAGTGTCGTGAGTACGCACAGTACCCAAAATGGCAAGCAAACACAAGTCATTGACTGTGACCTTAGGAAATCCCAGTTCAATAACAGTCTTGGCGGATTGAAGAAAGCAGATCCTTCGATAAGAAATGATCATCGGTTGGTAGACTAAAAAATCGACAGCACAATCGATTCCACATAGGACTGAGATTATAGTGAGAGAGCATTCATCAGCACCACACTTCTGCTTCTTCTCATTTCACACTCCGCGCCCATCCGAGACTATGCTTACGTTCGTCACAGTTGCTGCTCCCGAACAGCAATTAGGTCAGGCCTGATGAGAGACGTCCACGTAAGTGCTTTCAACTCCTCGAAGGCAGTGTATCCAAGGCGACGGAGACGTTTCACGAGTTCCCTTTCAACCCTATTATGACGAGCACATCCAGCCTCATACGTGGTCCAGCAGGATTGTATGCACCAATCTCTCCGGTTGGTCACAGTTTCCACGACAGAAGATCATCTGGCCACCATGAGCACGCCGGGCGCTACTAACTCTCGTCATTAGCAGATTGCATCAGAGCTGGATACCGCGGATAAGTATCCGAAGAAACACTCTTTCTGGAAACACAAGCCATCGATTCGACAGGCGAAGCGACCAACTTTCGTAAGCTGCGATCGTCAACGCTGTTGTGCAGACTATCGCCACAAGCAGCCACTAGCTCTCTTGATGTTTACGTATGCACCCTGGACTCGGATCGGAGATCCCGAACAATCTTGCAAAATGCGGACTCATTGACCGCATTGCGTTGTACTCGGCACTGGTTAGACAGAAGCTTTTCCGTACGCGCTCTCCGCTGCATCGAGATGGTTGTGATCTCCATTCTTTGATTCGGCCTCAACGGGACACGCGTCACATCATCAAGCAGTTTAAGCAGCGCAGGTCTATTTCTACCGAAGACTCTCTTTGCAGTGAACAGTTCGCGATGGTGATTTTTCAAACTGTTCGCAAGACTTATCATGTCCATGTGACTGTCCTATGTAAACTGTTGGTTAGTAGAGTAATCTTAATATATTGGAATACTTATGCGCGGACTAATATTCGTCCGAAGTCCTCCGCGCGACAGCATTGTTAAGGGCTGTTTGGTAGTGAACGTAGATATCAGAATCCGCTGTAAATATCCACGGGGAAACGAGGATAGGTTTTGTCGCATCCGGTTTTTTCATTTAGTTTAATTAATTCCTTGCTTCAGCACGTATGTCCCTGGATGCAAATCGAGTTACAGTAGTTTACAGTTTTACTCGTTATATATATATATATATATATCAACCAAAAAGCTTCCTGCATACTTGGTCACTGTCGTAGTTCAATGGATTGAGTGTTTGGATTTGTAATAACAACGTCCGCTACTCCGTGCTTCGGCTGACCGGAAGATCCGCCGTTCGAACCCAGTTCCAGATTTCCCACTATTCTTGTCCAATTATTACATCCGTCTCTTGAGTTGGTTGGCGGCTATGCACCAAAACCGAGTTGCAGGTGAGCGGTTGTTGTCCGCTAACCATCCTCATCACCATCGTAAATAGCAACATCAGTATTGAAACCTATGTTTTACTACTGTACAACCACACAGGTCATTTAGTCATATTCAATGGCCTAAATTAAATAAAAGAAGACAGTAGCCGGAGTATGGATGTGGTGCTGGCCAAGCACTCAGACAGACAGAGCGGCAGTTTGAACGAAACTGACATGGGTTGGCAGCCGTTTTCCGCAATGTCTCCAGCCAAGCAACATCATCCGTTAAAGCTTATATTGTTGGTAGTGTGAGGAGTTTATGGAATGTTTAATGGAGATTTTGTCGTGTAAGTGGAACCAATCCATGCCAAAAAGGCCGAGAAGCACTGTGCCACTGTTTCATACTTATTGGGAAACATCAGCAGTGCGCAACTCAAGAAACTTCAGGACGGTTCGATCTCTCGACGTCCCGGCCACTAGTTTGAACAGTCAACCGTTCGGCAATGTTGTGGAATATAGGTAGCTCGGGTGCGCTGCTTGATTGTTGGTCTGTTTGCCGAGCTTGGCTGTTGGATTGCAAACGTTTCATCACCAATCGAGGTGATATCATCAGTGCGGGGTTGAGTGGGTCTCACTCTCAACCCCGCACTGATGATGTCACCTCGATTGGTGATGAAACGTTTGCAATCCAACAGCCAAGCTCGGCAAACAGACCAACAACCGTTCAGTCATGAGAGGTGGATCAACATTGTGGTTAACTCCTACTTAAACAAGATGTAGCGCTAGCACAGACTGGCTTCACTCAGTACGAAATCTCACACTATCTATACATATCAATAAGTGGCTCAGAGGAAGAATAATTCCACAAGACGTGTGAAGCTTCCACCCGGAAAATCGTCACTCCAGCAGCCCGTCAGCAGACGTCCACGTGATGTGGTTTCTGTGATTGGAAGATGAGTGGCGCTATATCCCAAGTGCCGTTGATCAGTCTCTAGTTACAGAGCGGTCTGCTGTTCAACTGAAAGTCGGGAAAGTCATCGGAGCATGGGAGATCGTGCGAGATATAGTCAAGCACTGGAGGTGACGATATGATCAGTTGGTTCGGAAACTGGGCAGTTATGCACTGGATGCCATAGCATTGATGCAAGGGCGCCACTGATTGCGTGATTGAGCCATGACTACCTGTTTCATTAACTATACATGAGTTGATTCATGGGGTTCCATCCAGAGAGGCAGCAGTTGTCAATCCGACTGAATTTATTGATTAGTGCTTCGTGCTGGGTCATAGGCGGTTCACACCTCGGTCGTTTCCAACCTGCATAGGGCTGTGCAAGGCAAGTAGTCCTCTGGCAGGAGTACATGTCCCGCCTAACCTAATCCATGAAGCGTAGGCATCTCATCCATTGCGGAACAGCCCCTTTTTTCATAAAAGCGCCTGGGTTACCTCAGTATTGCTAATTCGATGTTCTCAACAGACCCGACCAATGCTTCGTAGACACTGATGGTCCAACACCGGCAACTTTCGTACGTCCTCTGTCCACAGAGGTCACGTTTCTTATCCACCAAGCAGTATGGATCGCACTGTCGCAGTGTATACTTTGCTCTTCACAGACAACTTGAAGTTACACCTGCACTATAGGTTCGGAGGTTGGTAAAAGCTGCCCTTGCCTTCCCGGTTCGAGAGGTAATCACCTCCTGCCAGTCCACCAGAACCTAAACAACTGCCCTGGTGAACAAATTTATCCACCACATTGGTTGGCTGGTCTGCAAGCACGAGGTTTGGCCACATGGACCATGTTGAATGTATTCACTAGCCCAGCTGTAAACAAAAGTGGAATGAGATTAAACAACACAATCATCAAAACGGCATAACTGCGGTTTGGAATTACCCACGACTTTTGAGATTCTGATGAGAAAGGAACTTGTACCTTACAACCAACACAAGTTGTCTAAGGAATAACGTGACTAACCCATTACAAGCTAGACAGACTTCCCGCCATCCGCAACGTTTTGGACAAATGTACCTTTCAATACCTTACAAAATGGGATCTGAAGTCACGGTGGACAAACGGATGATTGTTTTCTATGATCTCTGTTCTTCCCGCCAATAGCTGTCCAACAAGCCAGATAATTATCGTATAGGAATTTGGGTTGTGTGCGATGAAAAAGCCAGCTATATCTGTGAAGATATTTTCTTCAAGAGTTTGGGTACGGTCTCGTTACACCTTACCCTAAATTTAGACAGAATCGTCTCGGTAACGTAGCTTGGATGCCTTCATGATGGCGCGTGACGCAAAGAAGCCAACGTCTGATTTGGTTCTTCCGGAAGTCAAACAAGCGGAAATGTCAGGGCTGTTCTTTGAGAAGAGACACTGAAAGTAGAACTGCATGCAGCAAGTGCAGAAATTGTATGTGTAGACCACTCACCGTTTACTTTCCTCCTTGTGTATGTCTTGGATCACTTTCTGACCTGTCTTCTATAGTCACGCTGAGGTTTCGTAATTCCGGTTAAATTTGGATCAGCTGTTGACCAAGTGGTTACAAAGGCATTAAAATTCCCCCTGTATAGATTGTTTCCAGCAATCCGTTGGACCACGTTGAGTTACGTGCAAAACCCCAAAAGTCAAAGCGTTCAAATGGAGGTTTATCTACAAATGCGGTACTGTAAATACAATAATAAAAATAATAAAGCTTTACAAACCTCAAATCGTGGGACTACGCCGGCTTCTATACACCGGTTTAGGAACTGCTAATTCCTAAAGGATCCCAAAGTCCACACCGACTCAAAAGCACGTGTCAACAAGACAACGAAACCACGTGTTGACTTAAACAACACGTGCAATGACAAGGTCAAAGAACGGTTTACGTTCAGGTCAAAAACAAGAAAGTTGGTATGGGCGCAAAGGCGGAATAACAAAAACTGGGAATACCGTTGTACAAAATAAGGATAGAAGAAAAGAATCAACACCCTGACCCATGAAGTAGGTAGCGAGTGAATAGATGCGCTTCGTGTAAAAGTTTTAAGGTGATTTTCTCGGGTTTTGCTAAGCTATGTGGGAGTTTTGGTGAACAATCAACCAGAATCTGATCCAGTTGTGTTATGTCAACCTTCCTTTTTGTTTCATCGTATGCCTGTTCGAGGGCAAGGTCTAGGGATAGTTATACAGGAATGTGAAAAATTTATCCGAAGACTAAACTAATCATTCAACAGAACTGAGCATTTTGTGCCAGGTGGCTTTATGCTTGTTTGAAAAATGCCCTAAATCACTCGGGGACATCGGTGTTTTTCATCTCGGATCGAAGTGACCCGAAACACGGTGAAAGGCAAAGTTTTTCAACATCACCTGATAGTTGCTCAGAGGTTGCACAACATGCATCCATCGAGCGAACGAGGTACTGTTGTAGATGGCTGCTGGGTTTGTAGAATTCGCCTTCACACTACTCTCGTTTGAATAGTATTCCTCCTCTCTTAGCACGAATATTCCAGTTATTCCATACCAAAGGGGCAAGCACTGAACTCGAGTTTCGATCTTACTAAAGTTCATCAGCATTGCATATCCTTTTCCGTGCTGTAGTCCGAATTCCGGGCATCTGACATGCCAGGCGAGCGTGTTACCGCTACTCCACCAATGTACGCTGACTGGTTTGCCTGACGCCTGAATTTGCTCGTTTGCATCGGTTTGTCTTGGGAAAAGGTCCAGGCGAAACAAACGTAATCGTATCCTGCTGTCACACCGCTGTGGGAAACAAGTGTCGTTGTGGTTGTTATTGAGTCATATGCTAGTAGGTAACGACGTTGATTGTAAAGCTTCCTTGCTTAGTGTATACTTTTCACCGAAAGAAACAATGTACCAAAGTCGTAAACGGACCACACACTCGGCTGCTATTGCTGAACCCGAATGCATATATTACATGCGGTTTGTATCAAATGGAGCAGTCTCTAGGCCGCATCCAGTCCACACGTGGAGCCGGTTGGTCACCTGAAGATCACAGAAGGACCTTATGTAAGGGCAGGCGTCGCGGTAGAAACGCATTCTCCGCCAGCTTAATCTAAGGTACGTACCCAGCTCGTACGCCCAGACCGCCGGGATCCTGTCAGATAGGTTTGTCCGCCCCAGAATGCACATTTTATGGCGATAGAATCACTCTCCATCCCATTTATGTGGAAGGAAAGTGTTGTACTTAGCCAACCAATGAAGCCCGCTTTTAAACGGAGCTAAACGAGGTTCATCGTAATTTTGCTCGACGAATTGAGCGGGCCTTCACTGTCAATGCGATATTAACTTCACCGATAGCCTGCAGCGGTATAGTCATGAGAGATTGCCCCGCTTCTTCCATGTCTCAGAACAAGGGTATGGATGTGATGACTTCTCCCACTAGTGACACGTTTCTGCTTCACTCTACAGGTTTCCTGCCGCGCTGCTTGAACCCTTTTAGGTGACAAAAACGTCTTGACTACCAACTGAAAAAGCGTTTAGCCTTAGGAGGTTGATGCATCTTACGGGATATTTCTTTTTGTGTTGGAGGTTTTCTTTCTTATTGTGGGTGAACACTTTTCAGTTCGCCAAACATACTCTCCCCTAATGGAATTATTGCGTATTACTAGTCTGCTTACTTGGGGGTTGATTGCGGTTCTTGGGTATCCTTCTCTTTTATTGAAGGATTTTCATCTTTAAGCTGTTATCCATGTGTTCCCGATAGGTGATTTTCTCCTCTAGGCTGAGCGGAGGCCGATCCAAATACCTGACGATTCGGTACTCAAGCCAGCTTTTTCTTTCATAAGATTCTTGGATGAATTCGTCGTCTTGCTACAGCACATAACTTATTCTCTGATAAAATAATAAAAATAAAATAAAAAACGATACTATATGGCATTTGGGGAGGGTGTAAAATTTAAACCCCATTCATCCATCTGTTGGATATGCGAGACCACTTTCTAAGAAACACGTCGAAGAATTTTTCTTTTCTTACGCCTAACAATTTGAATGCAACATTCCCCGTATCTTCCCGCGTGCTCGTCTGTGTTTTGTGTTTCCCTGTGTGCCCACTCAATTGGTTTCTTCAGCATCGTCCACAACAATCGTGACAATGGTTTACCTTACCGCTTATCCTTGGTTTGTCAGTTTGTCTCGTGCTTGTGAGTTATGCTTTGTCCACCCAGTCCTGTTCGCAACACAAAGGTCACAATTTCAACACCCGGGAAAAGTTTTGGAGGGCAAAAAATTTTGTTCAGTTTTTTTTTCAGCGTGCCTTTTGCGCTCACAACTGTCCTCAGTAATCAAGCAGGAAACTCGGCTTTTTACTGAGTACTACGCAAGCAGAAACAAAATCTCATGATACGAATGGTCTACAGTTTCATCTGTAATGTTTCCGATGAATCTACTGGATGATGTGAAATGGATGCAGTTTTACTTATTCCAAACAATCGAGCACACGTCGGCAGTTTTAGATTAGGACCAGTTGACAGCTTTTGTTCAGCTTGTACTACGATATCGCTGATGACATATCTCGTCATAAAGATCATCCGAACGGAGCAAAGTCTGTCGTGTCCGTCTGGTGTCAAAAGCAATGATTTCAAGCAGCAATGAAACAAAGTTTCAAGTGTCATAGAAAGCTGGTTTATGCAAGTAACTGCAAACCAGAGAATAGCTTTCAGTGATGTACGCATATTTATCGGAAGAACATCCCAGTTATCGGGGAGATATTACACAGGACTAAACATGGCGTGTAGTAGATGAGTGAATGATCTGCTCGGTGAATGGGCCTGGTAACGGTTGCTTAGAAAATTTTATGGTGAGATTGAAAAGTCAGTGTTTAAAAAATGAATGGAACGGCAGCAAATAACAAGCTTGGTTTATTTGCTAGGCAACAGCTGCTCACACTCCCGATCAGAAGGTATCTTTGACTTAGATGAAAGAGATCTCTGTGGTCTTTCCAAGTGGACTTCAAGAAGTCACAAATCATTTCATGGCAGTACTTTCCAGCAGAAGCTTTCATAAGATTGCTGGCTTCCGTTGTTTAAAAAAGAAACCTTGTTTGGCCTAAATTTTGTGGTATATGGAACAGCATGGGTGGTTAGTAACATGGCTCAGTCCCTGCAACAAAGTTCTTGGAATAAAAGATCGGACAGTACTTGCACTGTTAAATACTCGCATCAGTTATTCACACGTTAGTTTTAGTCGTGTCGAGAAGTTACTCCTTTTCATGTACACCATTGAATGATGGAGGATATCCAAATTCTGAAACCGAACCTCAGACGCCGTCTTTTGCGATACTTCTTTTGCTTTCTCGCTGACAATGATAACGTAAGGAAGATGCAGAAACTTTAGTTTATCGGATTATTTCGTCTGCATCGGATGTAGAAGGAATCAGGTGGTTGTATTTCGCCTGGCGCTTCATCGTACACTGACCTGAGACAATCAGTCCCCAATTTGCACTGTCCGTTTTATGAATTCTGAAACCGGAGACTCTGGAAAATTTATCGGATTCTTAACCTGGCTGATAATCTACATACTGTGCAGCAAACGGACTGTGTGATGCACATTTTTCAGAAGAATATGTTTAATGCGAAGGATTTCATCGAGTCTCCAGTTTCAGCATGCGTTGTGTTCAAGAATTTTGGTTGGATTATCGTCGGAGTCTCTGAAGCAGACGAGCTAACTGGAATTAGGACAATTTCTGAATGGGAAATTTACGGCCCGTTGATCGCCGTATGAGATCTGGAGATGACATCTAGTTGATGATGATGCGACTAACTGATGAGCCCCAAGCAAGGCGAAACCGGTCATAGGCTGTCGAACAGTTTTTAGCAACCTTGTGAGTAGTTTCCTTGATGAAAATATACTGCGACATTTGAAATATCGTACCAAATGAAACACGAGGTGGCCTTTGTACAGCACATTCGGTTGAAGAATATCATAAACGAGAGATCCGATTGAGTCTCACGTGGAAACCAAACTGGTTTGCAAATTCGTGTATTCATCGAAATCAGTCCAATTTGGGTTCAAGTAGAACATGAGGTTGTCGGAAACTCGGGGACTGCGCCTACCTGGTGAGCCCCAAGGAGCGCCAGCAACCTTGTGAGTAGTTTCCTTTATGTAGATGAGTTGAAGCCCAAATTGTCTTTTTATATACTTGGTGGACCTTAGGTAAGGCTTGCCAGTAGAGAACGAACACCCAGATTCACTGGAGCAGGTAACGAGCCTTCAGCCTCTTAGGGTCGGCTACAACCAAAGGAAACACAACACGCATAGTGTAGCGTACTATTTTTCCCCTAATACTGACCGCACATTAGTCTAATGGCTGTGACTGTTTTCGAAATTCATGAATGACGTTGGTAAGTGGGGGCTTGGCTTTTATATTGACTTGGCTTTTATATAGCGATTGCTGAAAATTAGGCAATACGTCGAAGTAAAGAACAGTTTGAATGCCCATGGATTCTTACGGGGAATGGGTAGTCTATTTAACCCTTGACTTTTATCTCACCTGGGTAAACTGAACATCTCCCATTAACTGCAAACCATTTGGATGACAAGAGTTCAAAAACATGTACTGCGGTACTCAAGTGAGAAATAATTAATGCCGATGCTTCGGCTCTCGTCCTTGTTTGTCTTCACTTATTCAGAACTGAAACTATAAATTTTGGCGTGGTTTGACATTTTTACTTGTTTTTTTTTAGCGATTGCTGAAAATGATGGCTCGGAATCCTTGGGTTGCTTGTTAGTATATAACAACCAGTTCTCCTTCAATGGATGTTTATATTGATAAACAGTCGCCCTGATCTTCAGATGGGTTATACTAATCTGCAGTTTTTACAGCCTGAAACACGAAATACACTCCAATTATTGGGCCCTAGTGTCAAACGAGCTTTGCAGCTGGCCTGGAATCGTTTCGTCATGAATCGAGGAAACGCCGTCAGTGCGCTGTTGTCATACGCTTTGAAGCTGAGGCGCGGGAATTTGTTTCTCCTATTGGTTAGAAATAGTCAGTTTTGGTGTTACTAATGGAAGGGTTCGAGTGACTTTTCTTGATGCACTGCGCTGACTAACGTATGTTTGGGAGGCTATCTGCCGCAGAGCGCTGTTTGGGTACTGTTGGTTCAACTAGTGATGTAGGAAACCTGGTTACAAACTATGGAATCCGATACCGGTGGATATCTCGTCCAAACCTCCTCGAGTATGGCTGTTATTCTGTAATATCTGCTGGCCTGGTTGGCTGGTGGCCGATGCCGATTGAGCAGATAACAGAATCTGAAGCAATGGCAACAAACCGCGCGCGGTTTGTGCAGGGCCGAACGTGGTACTGCGTGCAAACCCCATTACAGATGCGGTGATATCGATGGGCAAACGCGCAGAGGGTCTGTTCCTTCAGCATTCGGTCGGCCTAAACCTGAAGGTGTGGTGAAGAGCACCAGAACCAACTACTTGTTTCCCATCGAAGTACCAGCGTCGTTCGGCTATTCCCTTAAGGTTCGGGGTTTTATCATAAATCCCTCCTCCATGATCTGCCATGAGTGTATCGTTTAGTTTATGATGTATCAACGGAAAAATGGGATAAACACCCCCTGACTCCAGCTGTTTATGTTTGTTAGGATAACCGATGCGAGTATGTTGGCACCCTATGAAGCTTCCTCTAATATGGTATGCGTTCATGTGTTGCATAACTCCACTTAGTCATTGCTGTATTGGAGTGATTCCTTTTTTCAATGGCCGCGTTGTTTAAGCGCGGAAATCCCCACTCCCTCGTAGCTAGTCATTCTCCATTCTCCTGAAGCCAATCACAGAATTGCAGATTCAATCCACTTGAGCACGTATTGAATGTTCTGTACTGCACTATTCAAAAGGTGTCCCTTGTATCCTCATGTGTTCTCCACTGCTGAATAACTAAGTGAATTTTCCGGCAGTGGGTATGATGACCGTTACCTTCTTTCAGTGCTTTTCTTTGAAAAAATATTCACCTTTCTTTGGAACCGTAGCTCTGGTTGTGTGGTAGTGAGATTTCCCTTTTGTGTTTTCTGTCCAATTTCACTGCAAAGTACTTCTCACTGTGCGGTAGTTTGTTCATTTCACCGGTTTCGTTGCTACCCATATGTCTATTTGTCTGCCTTTGCACCGTTTGTTCTAGGTACCACCTTTTCTAATGTTGATGTTCTCATTCTATTTGCCCTGACGCTTTTGTCTGTCTACATTCAAGCATTGCTATTCTCAACTTGCTGCCTCTCCGTATCGTTTTAGTTGGAATGCGTGCTTCAAATTTCTTACAACGTTGGATTCTCTCCTCATTGACAGTAAAATTACCAGCCATCGCCTGCTATAAGCTCCCGATCCGTTTTTGCTGTGGCTCACTGAGGAATGCAGCTTCCATAATTGTGGCCTTTGATCGCGCCGTTCGCTCAGACCTCGATAAACATTTCACTTTGCAGTTGTACGGAACACGGGTATCGGAAGAAACACAGAACTTCGATATTATTATGCTTCAGAGACCCGAAAATTATTCGAGTTTCAAAGGAAAGATTGTATTTCCAGGTGGTCTAGTATCTTCAGCGGATTTCTCACGAGCACTGTGGACAGATTTGCTATACAAGACCACTGCAGGAACTCAACAGCTCCTCACATCACCACCAATGTTTTCAAACCTGCTCCGAATGTTTCCCTCACATAACGAGACATCGGAATATCTAAATCCCGCCGTCGGACTTCGTTTGTGTGCTCTCCGTGAGCTATTTGAAGAAACGGGATTGTTGCTAGTGGCCGAACAGATTCCGGATGATTGTGCTTATACAAAAGTTGTTGTGTTAAACTCTGTCCTCCTCGAATCTTGGCAGAAAAACGTTCTCCAAGATCCGAAACGCTTCTCCCAACTGTACAGAGAACTCGGATTTTATCCCCCTCTTTCTGCACTCAAAGAGTGGTCAAATTGGCTGACACCCGTACAACACACTACGCGCTTTGATACACTTTTTTTCTTTGTCACAATAAACAGCGTCATTGTGTTCGATGGAACTGATGCTATCAAAACCACCAGATGGCAGAATGACGAAGCACAACGCCTCTATGCTGATGCTCCGGTTGCCTTTTTGCCTGCCGAAAGGCGCTGGTTCATCCCACCTCAGGTGTATGAACTAGGACGGCTAGCCCAATTCCCCGATATTTCAAAGCTAATCTCTTTTGCCGCAGAACGTGCTCGCTTAGGCTGTCGTCGTTGGACTCCAGTGGTCAGTGAGGTGACGATCATTGGACAAAAGTGTTCAGTAGTATTTCTACCGGGAGATCAAAGGTACGAAGAAGCGGTGGGCCGGTCTGATGTTAAGTTTACTGCCAGTGACTTAGCACAGGATACCGAGCGTAATAGGCTTTTGTTCAGTCCGGATTCAACCGAGGTGTGGGTGGATACGAATGTGTATGAATTGGGTCACGTCTCTCCTCTATCTCGTGCAGAATACCTCAGGAATTGTAATCGTTTCACACCGAGCTATCCTTCACCCTGATTGTTTTTCATCACTGCTTTCTCCCTCATGGAGATTAAATGAAATTTCTTGTTGCTCACTGTTTTTTTATCTGTGAACGGCAATCTTGTCGCAAACGTTGCCTCACCGGTCGAGGTACTTCCCTCTGATAATGGTTTTAGGTGCGTATGTTTTCTGTCAAATCTCGTGCTTTCAAACTGTGAATTTGTTATGTCTGCTGATTCGCCAATCTGCTGTATATGACTGCTGACCCGCTTCAGTGCCTAATGCCGGAAAAAAGACTCACAGAAGGGAACACAACAACTATATTCCGAACAAGCTAGTGCCAGAGCGTGAGTGCGTGCGAGTGCGAGAATACAACGGTCTCAAGCTAGTCATTGGAGGGACACCGTCTAACTTGGTCCAATGCTGACGCACGCGGTCTGGCCTTGGTAAAAGGCTGCGACGCGCTGCATATTGCGGGGGCGTTGTCTGACCTTGATCAACGCTGACTCGCGCTGCCTGGGTTTGATACAAGGCTGTGAATCGCTGTACATTGAGAGAGTGTTGTCTGTCTGGTCAACATCTAGCAGAGCTGAGGGTCTAAGTAGATTTCGGGCATTCAGTGGTTGCTTTCAGGAATCTGACCTTCCTGATGGAATTGTAGCCATCTATACGAGTATCTGGAGGTTCATGGAACATGATTCACTGGGATCACAGTGAACCCCTACTCTACAGGGTGATGTGTCCCAGTGCCGGTCTATGAAGTAAGATGTACCTCAATACAAGGTTCGTTTTCATCCTTTATTTTTATGAGTTGCGGTACAACTCCTGACCTGATGACAAGTTTACCATAGCTGTTGATAATAGCAAAGTTGGGCCAGCAGAACAAGGAGCTCACATATCCAACCAAATATGGTCAGTACATAGTGTTGTTCTCCATAAGGCGGACGCTGTAAAGGGGTTTTGCTTTAATTCTCCTGCTGTTTGCAGGGCAAATATCACGGAGATGGAATACATGGTTGTAGTCGGTTGCTACTTTGTCCGTAACCGGTCCGTTGGACCTGCTCGGTATTCAGTTCGATTTCACAGCTGCGAGTAGTATGTACGGTAGTTCGGGTCGCTGCAGCTTAAGACAGTGGGTAGTATGGTACAGTGTAGGTATAAAACATATTAACAGGTAAAAACCACAGTGGCTTGATTATTAAGAACAAGATAACAATTACAACATCACTAATATTTGTGTGACATTGCCGTGTCGGTGAGTAACTTCAACCATTGATGTCGTGATTCTTTGACACCCCAGGCCGCAGACGGCATACACCAGTGTGTTTTCCATGCTTCGTCTTCAGATCATGTGTTGTCCACCTTGTGGTATCTTCCAGTCGCAACCTGCTTCAGAAGACAGGTCACAGCGAGGCAATCGATCAGCTGGCATGCGGAGCCAGCGTTGTTGATACGACCGGATGAATTCCTCGACTGGACAGGCAGTCCGATTGTTGCCAAAATCCATTCGTCGCACTTCAGAATTGCTAATTCGGTGTTTCAATGATACGTGTGCAATGATTCCAAAGCACCAATGATCAAAGAAAAGCTATCGTCTCTTTACTGCAATGCACAGTGGCCAGTCTACACAGCTCTAAATTAAAACTGGGCAAACTGCCACGTTGTTGACCCTGCGTTTCATCGATAGGTTGACGCTATGTCGACCACAGAGGTGCCTAAATTGAAGCAAAACGAAACGGTCTTTAATGATTGTAGCACTTATTTCATCAGCACTGCTGTCAACCGGTATAAAAAAATAGTCGTTCAGCTGTCGGTGCCTAGCTGCCATGTCACAGGAAGGAAGCACGAGGGCTGGGATACTGCCAGGTTGTCCAAGCCTAGACAGGGGAAATCGAGATGCACAGGTCGGATTCGAACCACGGACCTTCCGGTCAGTAAATTCGCGCTCTAACCACTAAGCCATGTCGCCCCCATCCGGTATGCTGCAACTACCCAAATGGGGGCATCTGTCTCTAGTGGTTTTATAACAGCAGCTCGCACTTTGGAAATACAAAGCACATGCCAAAACATCGTCTAGATTATTTTTTGTATGTTGTATCTGGGTAGGATCGGAACCAAGTCGTACAATTTTGGCCAACTTCTCCAAGCCTTCTCGGTAAGAAGCTCCACGCCAGAGATAGAAGAAATTCCGGACGTTTCTTCGATAACTAACTGGCTTACGGAGTTGAAGGGAAACGGCACAAGGGATATCTTAATGGACACAACTTTTGATGATGAACTCAGGACACTAATCTTCGTAATCTTTAACGCGCCAACGGGTGTTATAGTATGAAGACTGGATGAGTCTGAAGGTGTTCTGCACACTTTTGAAAGAGAGACATAGCCACAAAACCGAACGATAGACTAAGTGTAATGATGCTTTTAGATCTAATAAGGTTACGACTGCTGGCCTTCTATGGTGGTGTTTGGGTGGTCGTAAGGTAAATTTTTGGTCAGTGCATCCAAGACCCGGATGGAACCCATCTTGGTTTTCACGACTCCCTTGATCACGAATGCTAGTGAACCTGCGCTAGGTGATACCTGTGAGCAAAACATAATGGTAACTAAGCCGACACCCCGATGATTCTCACATTCAGATCTGACACCTTTTTTGAAGACAGGAACGACATCACTACCACCTACCATTCCTCTTTCAATCCCTTCGTATTCCAAATGCTCTGCGTGAGTTTCGTCAGACTGTGAACAATCCCGCTCCTCCATCCTTGAACAATACAGGGAAAAGGCGGAGGGACTGGGTGCTTTGTCCCGCTTCAAAAGTTTGATTCCGTTTTTTACTTCATCTGTTGGGGCCGAGCAGTTTACGTCTCAGTGTGAGCCTGCTGGTGTGTTTACCTTATGCTGGGCACTTCAGGCCAGCTGGATAGCTCTTTGAAATACTCCGCCCACCGAAGCACTCGAGGGACTTGGAATGAATTTTTGAGCCACCTTTTTTGTAATGACCATTGACCGGCAGCTACCAATGTTGCAGATAAGTTGGATGAGATTTCGGCTATTTCCAATCCCCGCCAACATTCCCGTTTTTAAGCTTCCTTTAGGTATTGCCTCTCTTGATCAATCTTGAGACTTTGGATCAGGTGCCGTTTCAGATATCTCTTTGGATCGTCTCGTTAGGACCACCTTCCTCAATTCCGTCAACGACGTGGATCGCTGTGAGATCCAACTTGAGTTAGGCTGCAGCCTCGTTTTTGGGTGCACACAATCACGACGAAATCTCAACGTTTTGGATTTCTTACCAATCTTTGTTTGACATACCGGTTCGCTTCGCGATTTCAATTTTTCTAGATAGCTGTTGCTGATAGAATTCTTTGAGTCTGTGAACATCGCAGCAACACGTGCACGAAGCAAGACATGATGTGAATTATTACAGGTACTTCCAAATGAGCGACTGTCTTGAACAGAAGATCACCATCTATAGCTGATCGCCATATGGTCAATCTGAGAGCCTAATTGGTTACGGTTTGGAGGGCACCAGGTAACACGTGGCTTGCGTTTTTGCTGAAAGTTTTGAAACAAACAGATAGTGATCAGCACACGGTTGTATGAAGTGATATCTGTTATCAATTCTGGGAGAAGTTGCACTAAATCTTCCGCCGAGACGGTTCTCATGCTTGTCCGATCTACCTAAGTCACCAGCCAGAGTAGTGATACCCATGCACTTCCGCGCCACCCGCACGAGTCCCAAAAGTTTGCCATAAAGGTGTATTTGACATTGTCACTAATGCAGTTTGTTGGAGCGTCTATAGAGATAACGAACGCATTTCGGGTTTGGGTTCGTTGGTTAGGGTTTTTGACAAACCCGACAAGTCTGACTGCATACAGTCGGCTGTTCATAAGAATCCAGTCAAGTACAGCGTCAAGCTGAGACCACGGGTAGCCGCTTCCATATCACCTCATACCTGGGGAGTAAACCGTGAATAAATTGAGCGTTTTCAGATGCATTTCCATAGTGGGGTCTTGTATGCGTATTTCGGAGATACAGCATACATCGATTTTCGAACAACCGTTCAGCTGTAGCACCCTGTCGGTGCCTAACTGCCATGCCACCAGAAGGAAACACGACGGCTGGGATACTGCCAGGTTGCCAAAGCCTAGACAGAAGAAGTCAAGAGGCAGAGGTCGGATTCGAACCACGACCTTCCTGTCAGTAAATTCGCGCTCTAACCACTGAGCCATCTCGCCCCTTTTAAATAAACAAACAAAAATGTGATACAGGGAATACGGTTATTTGACGCTGCTACGTTGAACGTATCTGTTGGTGTCAGTGATGCATGTTTACGTTTTATTTTCCTGGCTAGATGGCTAGGAATCGGCGTCGAATTCGTAGAGCCGCAAACATATGGGGTTTTGTTGACATGGGAAGTAATAAGTGTTGTCGCTATTAAGTAAACCAATCGCTTCTTCCAAGCCGTGTAAGCAGATGTCACTTGCTGGTTGCTCAGGTCAAAAAGAAGGGTTGCTTGAGGTACTTCATCTTGAACCTTTGTTCCAAACGTCTGAAATACCATGCAGTGGGAAGGTATAGGGTTTTGTCATGAGTCACTGTCCATAGCCTATGACTGGAATTTATGATCCACCTATACGGTTCTCTCGTATTCTTATCGAAAGTTTGCGTTGCCCTTCAAACCACAGGATTTTTATATCCTAAGGACCACTCCGTTTGATGCCACCAATAGCTAGTTCGTTACTTTGTAATTTCACCCACGAGCGACGTGCACAATGGCAGCCCCGAAAGGCTTCCGAGCGAAGAAAGGGTGGACAGAAGGAGAAATCGAGGATTCGCGAAGTGAGGGGAGTTGGATCAAAGCGGTGGAGGTGATCTCTCTTCACAAAAACGACTCAGCTCTGTCCTATCTGTATTCTCTAGTGAAAGCAAGTTGAAGAACTTTGAGCATAGCTTTCTATCGGATGAAGATCTCGAACACTGCGAAGACCATCTGAATGAGGCTCTGAAATCGCCAGATGAGCAGTACAAGTCCGAGGCAACAATTTTACACGGAAAGATATTATATCTCCAGAAAGGCCTCACGGCATCGTTGGAAGTGTTCGGTGAAACTCGAACAGTATAATTCACGCTTTGGACGGCTCCTTGCTGAGGGACTCGCTATCATGGAACTATGTACGCGGCACCAGACTTTTTTACTTCAGAATTATTTCAACCGTATACTTTAATGTGCAGGTTACCACGGTCGATCGTTGGGTACTCTGATTGTGCGGCTTTTAAGGCTGACCTTTTCCAATCCGTCGATCCTAAGGGGAAGGCAGCATCACTGTTCCCATAAATATAGTCATGCTTATCACCTGAAAGAAACATCTTACTGACTTTGCGCTCCCATCGCAGAGGATAGCACGATCTTACCTTCAGGCCACCCCGTAGTGCTATCATTCGCAGTACGGAGATGAGTTACTCTTTGTCTGGTTGCTGCCTGTTGGCCCTCCTGTCATGGTTGAATCATGAGGATCGAGCGGTCATTAAAACACTTCAGCCCGACTACTTTGTCAAGATGGAAGAAGCTATTAGTCGGAAAAAGATAAGCCACCCTCGAGGTAATGCAATACGAGGACACCTCTTGGACTTGGTTGAGCAAACTCATGGCACCCGTCCGAGCGGGAAAATGCGCACAATTTCAATGATCTCAATTGAGACGCCAACTTACTGATCTCGACTCCTTCTGTCTAGGCTTGGGCAACCTGACAGTATCCTAGTCTCTTGCTCCTTTCAGTTAGCATGGCAGCTTAGCAACGGAAGGGTGTTACAGGAGTATTACTCATATTTGTAATGTACAATTTTCTCTTAAAAGAATGCTATGAGATGTGGATATCTCCAAACAATCGATGTGCCGAGAATAACATCTTTTGCACAAAAAATACAGCCACTCGTTTTGAACTTTCTTGCTTGGAATCTGCCAAAATCAAGCATTTTCTTTACAGTCCGGCTAATGAAAACAGTTTAGCATTTAACAATGTCAGTGCACACAGCAGCGAGTATTTGGACAAGCGTTAATTACAAGTATTCGAAATTAGTACCATAGTAATTTTCCATTTAATTTACGAGTGAACAGACTTTTTGAAATTGAATTCAGTTTACAATTGGCGACGAGCTAATGCTAGGTTCCATCGTCATATCCCGTAGTGTTTTCCAAGAGTCAAAAATATGCAGTTGAGTGCTTGTTTGCGCGGTAAGATGGCAGCATTTGGAGCAAGCGGTGCTCGGTCGAGGAGAGCGGATCCCAATATTAAACGTGGCATTACATACTAGAAAACTACAAGTAGGTAAAGATGGAATTGGAATTGAAAAGGGGCAGAATGGTCTGAAAAGTCACGGGAACAACAACCTTTACACATGCTTCTTTCAAGTGTGGTGGGAAATTGAAAAAGTCCGGGACACTTCATTCATTTCGAACTTCAAAAACGGATCAAATTAACCCTACCACTACACGAGAGGAAGTTGGATCACTGAGCGCTGTCGATCCATTAGACCGGTTTTGTATGCATAACCAGATATATTGTCCGTTTCCAGATGGTGAATTACCGAACTCAGTCACAGGGATCCATCGCTGTCACAACTACCGTCACCTCAACATGCACACCACAACCACTCACTCCGTTCGACCCATTGGTTTGTCCACACTCGAGTGACAGGTCACACCTACATACAGTGGTGCTTATGAGGGCAGTCACACATGCGCTGGACTGCGCAGAACGGTTGGAGCTGGGTGCTCGGTTACCCTCCACTCAATGCTTGCTTGTGGAAACTTCACTCAGTTCATACGTATGGTCAAAACTAACAACATTCGTGAGTGGTATTCAAGGGAATGTAAACTTACGTGTTTGATAAGGGGAAATCAGACGAGTAAAAAGCTCCAGGGATACGAATCAGGATTTGTGCAGAAGTCCAGCTGTGGGTTGTGAGACTGTTTCAAGGGCGGGACGCCACTATCTTGTCATATGTACGTTTGAATTACAACCTCGGTGTATCCCAGATCAGTTCCTATCAGAGGGGCATCTATTCAAATTTTTTCATGAATTTATTATGGGACTGAATCGACCGATTCTCATCGAGCCCAAATACTCGAAGGAATCGGTTAAGTCTAGAGGCACTAAACGGGCTAGGCTGTACGTTCACACTTGTGGTGGAGAATTACATCTTCCTAAGGTTTATATCCAGGCCAACCAGCGGAGTGTACTGGCCGATTCGGTCAAGATTGAGTTGCATTTCTGGCTGCATACTCACTTATCAGCATGGTCAACATCCGTAATCCATGTGATAGGGAAATCGATGACAGCATGCGACTTGCAGCGTATGGCCTACTGTTTCTGTGTGCATTTCAGAAGTTGTTACAGTAAAACAAACTCGTCAAACTAAGTAACCAAACTCTCTACAATAATAAGCATCGGCTAGAAAGGACCGCGGAATCATACCGGAAAAGTGCACCCACATTCGGTTATCCTCCTCACTATCACAACTCTCAGTATTTTTATGTTCTTCTGAGTAACTGTCCTTCGTTCTCGAGCTGGGCACCGCTACCAAAAGGTATAAATCGAAAATTAAATCAAGAACAAAGCTGTGGACCCTTTTGATCGGGATTTTATACTGAAACTGCAGACTGGCTCTCAACAGCTGAGGTCGATCTCGAATCAGTTAGTCAGCAGGTGCTGTACGGAGTCAAGTAATGGAACAGGAACTGAACGACACCGTGTTTAGAGCTTCCTGCCGACTGTGCTTCGTGGGTAGGAGCGATCCAATTTATCCTTGAGGCCAACTCATCCTAATCCTGCCGACTGTTCTTCGTGGGTAGGAGCGACCCAATTTATCCTTGAGGCCAACTCATCCTAGGAAAAAGCTGTCGTAAAGTAAATTTCGCCCATAGCATGCAAATGTATGAGGTGCTGGAATTTTGGCCACATAGCCTTATTCTGTTCGCACATCGGTTACTAAAAGTTGTCCGTATAGAATATTCTGCCTGCGTCCAAATGGCCACTGAGTGAAATCAAAGTCAGTTGAAAAAGTTTTAAACTGTAGAAACAACTCAAGGTAGGAGACACTTACTTACGAGCGAGGCCAATGGAGATCGACTTTATACCGATTTCATTATAGTGGTTTTGGAAATGGAATTTTGTAGTACAAGCTGAGGACTGACGATTGAGCAAGTGGGCTGCCAATCAGGAATCTTAATGTCACCATCAGTCACAGTATTGACCTTTGATTCGGGTAACCGGCGATTTGAGTTCGTTTCCACGCGTCCATGCTACGTTCACTTGAGTTTCTCTTTTTAAGATCAATGAAGTTCCCTTCCACTTCTACATCTCTTTGGTTACCTTGACGTTATAAACGTCCGGCCAGCAGTGAGATTCACACAAGTGGTTCACGAATGACACTGACAAATGTCAGCTGTTAATCTATAAGGCAGAGAAGTGGTGAGTCAGCTATGAAGCTCAGATGTACAGGCATGACGAAGAGCAAGCGCCTTCGATAGTTCAGTCGATAAAACACCCGTCCCTTAAGCGGGAGGCCAGTGGTTGAGGTCCTTTCCCAGACGTGTTTTTTGGTCCATGTTACGTATATTTGGACTTCACATTGCATGTTCCTATTCTTCATTTACAGAAAAGAATATCCTGTTTGAAACATCGACAGGTTTACTGATTAATATCCTAACAAGTTTCTAGTTTAGCTAGGTCTTTGGTGTCTTCCTTCTGGAGATCAAGTAAGGAAAACCTACCAGATTGCTCCAATGAAGCATTAATTTGTTGGATCAAAGCAGGTGAGATATTATTGCACGAACCTTCTCGTAGTTCATTGTTCTAATCTTCACTGTTGGTCCGAAAGTGCTCAATTTGTTCGAAGTGCCACGATCACTCTGACCGCATCGCCGGCAACAACAAACAGATCTGCATAACCGTGGTCGGATTTTGTCTTCAACTATGGGATACTGTAATGCTTGTCCATCGGATGGTGACCTGAGTCCGCACTTCACGAGGTTTAACTGACAGGTGGTGTAGAGTAAACAATGAAACAGAGGTGGAAGATCTCGGCAGTAGAGTCAGGTAGAGCGGGTTATTCGAAGTCAAGATAAAAAGTGACCCAGTTAGAGAGGAACTGTCTCCTATCATTTATCCATCGAGTGACTTTATTGCTACCTGATTACTGCAATGCCTGAGCCAACCGATAAACTGTGTTGGCCGACAGTCACGATGTTCACGGCTTTCGTTATGTTAAACTCCATGCTAATCCACAGGTATGGGACTTTATGAAGAGGTATGTCCTTGGAGAAGAGCATCATCTGCAAGTGGAGTTATTTCTGACGGGTTACTCTGCTGAATCCCGGCTGAACCTTTTGAAACAGAAAATGTTAGGTGATATGAAAGCTCAGTGACAAAGAAACAGTACTGGGTGCGAGAGGTGGATACTCACTGCTTCAGGCTGAAGTATAAAGCATCCACATGTAGAAGTTATTCGGATGCGGTAAGACGCGAAAAGAGCGTAGTTGGTTGGACGTTGAAGAATCACTAGGTTTTACAAGATTTCCTGCTAACTCTGTCTTTTTTCAATTCCAGTCGCAGTTAGACTTGTATAAATTTTTATTACATAGTAGAACTTTACTCGACTTCGAATTAGATCTCGTTCCACTAAGCCTCCTTTACCACAAAATTGCATGACTACTAGCAGGGGCGTAGCATCAACCAGATTGGGGCATCAGTTTTTATAATCAAGCAGTGACCGCCAAAGTACCAGGTTTATTTCGAAAAATGGTACTTTCTGAAATTGAGGTGAATGTACTTCCTAATCGTTAAACTAGGGTTTTGTTCTGTTTCATCTGCTGATTCGTCAATTTGCTGTATCTTACTGCTGACCCCGCTCCAATGCCTAGATCAATATCTTGATCAACGCTGGCTCGCGCTGTCAGGGTATGTACTAGGCTGTCACGCGCTGCATATTGAGGGGACGTTTTCTGTCTGTTCAGCATCCAGCGTAGCTGAGGATCTCAGTAGATTTCGGGCATTCAGTGGTTGCTTTCAGGAATCTGACCTTCCTGATATGCTCAGTCTGTCGACCATTAAACAGCTCAGTTAACAGGGATCTCTAGCGAATGCATCACTGTTGTATTGCAGTGGTATAGAGATGTAAAAGGCTTCCGTAGGTTTTCGCGTAGCGAAAGTCGAATGCTCTTTCTGGGGCATCATTTTCTATGTGAGCCATTTTGTGCTGTTTATTAGTATGCTTATACGTATGGAGACCTTCGTACTTTCCACGGACTGACAGCATGGTGATCATATGGGAATCGGAGCGTGCGATAAACTGGTTCATCTGAAGGGTGGTACTTTTGACAGACGCATGCAATCCGGAGTAGCCAGGAAGTGGGTTATATGGGGAATGCGAAATGTAACACCAGTTAGGATAACGGGTGATGTGGACCACTGTAGCGGGCTATGGACTTTCAGGTTTCAGGCAAACACCTGATACCGCCATGCAATCCGGTTGGCTCGCGTTCTTTAGATAGTGTTCAGTCACTCTTTTCCTTTCTACAAGAGGACGAAATCGTCATGCTGCATTTACCAGACAGTGCAATTGAACATCAACTCGCTGTAGTAATGCATGCAACACTAGTCCTACTCTGTTAAGTTCTCACATTTTACGATCGCAAACCATACGCGAGCAAGGTTGTAAATGCGGCACTGATCCATTTTGCAGTCCGTCCTGTACATCGCCACTGTCATAGTTTGCCTATATGAACTTGGTTTATTCGTCCTCTGGATTATTCCAAATGTATTCAGTTATCTGTATAGTGAACCTAGATGATTTGCTGCTTCGTCCAATGTGCGTACATTTGAATACAGGTCAGATTTTTTAATTCAAGTCTAGAAAACCTTGTAATGGTGCCTATACCTTCTATATATAGGCTATCTAACCTCAACCAAAAGTACACTTTGCTTTTCGGTGTGCGAAGTAAGCAAAATGGGCCTTCGTACCTTCTAGCACTCACCAACATTATGCGCTTACGTCCAATGTAGCGTTTGGAGTCGACCGGAGCGGGATCTTGAGTATGTGCAGTGTTTTAATGAACAGTCTAGCTTCCATTGTCTTGCAGAGTTTAAGGGGTTTGATTTTTTCTCTCATTCCGTCCAGTAGCGGGTAGTGTAAGACTCAGTATTGGGAACAAAACCATTGACAATGCAATCGTCACATCCTCCTACAGTCGAGTTTTGAATGAAAGTGTATTCGGAACCACAGCATGATTCCATAGAGAATTTCCAACTCGTAGCCTTTGATTGCTTTAGTATGTCTGGTAGGATCTTATGAGTAATTGTTTGCGAAAAACTGTCAACAAGGACCACACCTCCTGCTCCCCTTATCTGCTCACTTGCTGGACTAGAATCAACAGTTCTGAAAATTGATTTAGAATCTGTTGATCGTAAACTGAATGCGATGGTTTTGAGGCAGTATTAAGGCGGATACCGAAGAGGGGAGCAAAAAACAGGTATCCTAACCATGCTCTTAACATTATATCTTGAATGTCCTGTTCGCCCTTGCAACCAAAGAGAAAATTTACTGGGACACGTGATACATATAACAGGCTAAAATATCCTATTGATCACTCATTCAAACTAAGCAACTGCAGCGATGATGTACAGCTGCACAGAGGAGGGATATTCCTTTTGTTTTGTCATTCAATAAAGCCAGTGGTAGCTGCCTTCTGAATCAAACCTGTTTGGAGTCAAAGAATCCAATTTATGTACCTCATCTTGGTTGTCACCTACTTCATCCTCTTTGTTAATTTACCCTCGGTCGTCGCAGACTATGAACCAGGCGAGCGGTTTGGTAATACCTTTTACTATACACTGGACAGTAGTTGTCTGGACATTCCATCTGATGGAGAAATTTATGAAAACATGGGGTTTCCTGCGCTTAAAAAAGATGGGCGCTTTTTAAGCATCATTGGACCGGCTAAGTGCGAACCTGTATTTACGCTGAACTCCTCCGCTTTGGAAGTATATATTATCAAAGATTGTCTGACGCCTGTTAAAATTTTTGCTCCAAACTTGCGAGCATTCAGCATACTCGACACAGCTGCCGTGCGATGGCTAGAAGATCAGTGGGTTTTCCCGCGTCTCCGCGTTATCAATTTGATCACAGTGAAGACCAAAGACATTGTGGATTTAACAACGCTGGGTAGTTCAGAGTTGGAAATATTGCGAGTAAAACGGGTGGAATATAGCAAGATTCGTCTCAACTATAACCCAGGTTTCGCAAAATTACGCGTATTGGAACTTGGTACAATTGGCTCCGCTTTCCTGTACAATATTTGTCCGTTTGTCTCGGAACTACTGTACTTGGAAGTAATTTATCTCAATCGCTTGGAGGACCAATGTATACCGGAAACTTTGAGGAAATTGTGGTCAAAAGTGAAACGGCTCAAAGTTATTCGCCTTTACAACTCCAATTACTATTTGCCCGATACAGACCCGTGTAAAACTCTCCCTCTAGGGATTGAAGTAAGTCATTTAACTTGGACAAAATCTTAGGCGCCTTTTGCAGGATCCATCATGCAGCTGGTCAGATTCGAAGTTCATATTTCACCTTGATACAGTGTGCCATGTAGTTTAATGTCTTGTACGATGTGTACGCGTAAAAATCACCGAGATCTGTCCATTCCTAGCATATTTACGAAAAATTTAACACTCAGTTTACATCCAGATTGTCTAAATGAACGTCTGGAAGCGAATGCACCTCGTACTGATTGCGTTAAAAAATCGTTCAGCTGTAGCACCCTTTCGGTGCCTAGCTGCCATGCCACCCAAAGGAAGCACGAGGGCTGGAATACTGCTCGGTTGCCCAAGCCTAGACAGGGGAAGTCAAGAGGTAGAGGTCGGGTTTGAAACACGGACCTTCCGGTCAGTAAATTCGCGTTCTAACCACTTGAGCCACCTCGCCCCCCGATCGCTTTAGGCTTGCACTAATTCCCTTCCCCATGCACTTCCATTCCTTTCTTCAGGATAAGGCTTTCAATTCACTATCGGTTTCGCCCCTCTTGAGAGTTATCACATTCATGTTGCTCGTCCTTTCAAAGCAACACATTGAATGCACGAAATGTACTCAAGCACAAACGAACTACACAAAACCCTTGTTGATATCATAAAGCATGTATTCTTGGGATAATTCATTCAGACATGACCCTCGTACTGCTACTGTTCTACACATTATATACATCCTTGATATTGTTGGAACGACAACAAACTACTTATATTGCGTTTTCAGCGACAGTGATAAGTCGTGCCGCAGTCTACCGTAGTACCTTAGAGACAACTTAAACATAACTGAATCAGTTATTGTAAGATTCGAACAAAAAAATGTCTTTTCAGTCTACGGAAATGCTCTGAAAGCATTCTTTGGCCGTTGTTTCTATGACAAACATCCTAACCTTAATCGACTGGAAAACGTTTGGGACCGATTGGCTAATCATCGTTTCAGAGTGGTTTGGTAAACAATCGGTGGATTTATTGCTGGGCAACGTTTTGCTTTTGACACAAAAGCTTCAGACCAAGTGAGTAAGTTACTAGGTTGATCGGGTTTTAAGGCAGTCTGGGTACCAATCCATGAGACTTCTTATGACTAGCCGACTTGACCAGTGCTGGGTTCCGCAATTACCAAGTCTTTCAGTAACGCTCGATTTTCATTTGCGTTTCTTAACGGCTGTTTATTTTCCTCCTAGGCTCTCCGGTTCTGGTGTGTGAGGCGAGGAATACGGTCCAGTGCACACAGACTGGTGGCCGGGGTGGTACAAATCACCAAGCCTCCCAGTGTTAACAGAATGGAAGGCTTGAAGTCGGCAAGCGTGTGGAAAACGGTTTCGGATCAATCGAACTGACACTTGTTGATGTTAGCTAAATTTCACTTAACCTCACCCACCTATCCTACCCCCAACTAAATTGTTGCACCACTCACAAACCCACAAAGGCCAACGAAATGTACCAATGGCACCCGCGGTGAATTATCAGTTGAAGCATTCTGAAGTGAAAGATTAAAGAACAAGAGCCAATGGAAACTAATTTGAAACTTCTCCAACCCATCAGTGCAAGATTTTGGCAACCCAGCTAGTCGACAAGAGCCGTTAATTGACACTCAATACTGATCTAGTGCGCTACTATGAAGACATCTTACTGATTGCTTCTCTGTCTGCCTTAAAACCTGGCCAAATGGGTGACCTGCTCACTTGGCCTGATGAAGCTTCTGTGTCAAAAACGAAACGTTACCCAGTTAAGATAACTACCGAGTGTTTACCAGGCCTTTTTGAAACGATGACTTCTCAATCGTTTCCAAACATTTCCCAATTTTTGTTGGCCTTTCTAGTCGTATCACGTTGAACAATGAACTATTAAAAAAACACTACAACTAATGTGATTCATCAGGAGTGCTCCCTCATTTTTTTCGTTCCATTTTCTGATTGATGCCTCAGTGGAGTGCACGCTTCGCGCGCCTACCTGATGAACCCCAAGAATGGTCGTAGGCTGTCGAAGAGTTCTCATCAACCTTATGAGTAGTGTGTTAAATCTACGCAATATATTGCTATACTGGCGTGTCGTACAAGCTGATACATGAGGCTGCCTAGTATAACACCTTCAGCTGAAGAAGAACTTCATAAACGAGTGACTAGGCTGGTATTTATTTGGGTCTCCGAATTGGTATCCAAATGAGTGTATTTCGCCAACGCAGTTTTAGTGCATTGCCGTTTCATCTTTTTTTAGTAATCAACAGCTGTAGCCCGTTTGCGAAACTGTCATGGTATTCGCACATTTCGCATAGAAACTGAGCAATCTTTCATTGAGATACGGTGCTCGATAAGCAATACGTTTAAAGTACATTTAACACTAGATCTCTTAAACTGTCCCAATCATGTGAATGCTTCGAGTAAACCTTTGTGACTCTCATCTGTCTGAAGTTGGGCATTTTATCAACTCTAGTTTAGAACGTACCCTCCAAAGCTCATCCAAGATGTTCATGCAGCGTATGCGTCACACGAAGTAGCCTTACCATCATGTGTTATAAGTACTCAATGGTTCCTGGCGAATGAGCAATGAACCAGCGTGTGGATGACTGATTCACTGTGCCCGCACTTGTTTTCGGCCTGGCTTTCCACAACCAGTCAAACTGAAATCAAGCCGGTGGAGTGTATCGATCGACCAAAACGCTGGTTTGCTTATTGCTTCCGCCAGCTTCTGTGATGGATCGCCTGCGTTACGCTTGTCTGATCAGGTGCGACGACTGCGCCTGCCCGATCGGAACCAGTTTTTCCAGGTGCACTGCTTATCATCAGAACAGCTAGCTGAAAGCCTTGATTTCACTGGACTGAAGCGGTTCGATACATCTCCTTCTCTCTTCCCAGTTGCAAGTAGGGAAATGTAAAAAACAGGTGGTTGATAGTGTGAGGAGATTTGGGTTTTTTGGGAACCTTTCGTCCTCTAAGTGAAGTCTATCTACGCTGAAAAGCCGAGCAGCACTGTACAGCTGTTTCATCCTTATTGGGAATCATCAGCAGTGCGCATCTCACGAAACTCAGAGAACCTGCGAGCTTCCGTCCAGTGGTTGAACACTTAACCCTTAGGCCACGAGTGGTTGACCAAGAGTGTGATTAGCTCTCACTTAGACAGAACACAGCGCAACTCATCCTTCAATCAGTAGTACACATCTCACGCATCTCCCAATAAGGATGAAACAACTGTACAGTGCTTCTCGGCTTTTCAGCATAGATTGGCTTCACTTAGAAGACGAAAGTTTCACCCTCCTCAACGGTATGCGGGTGCGTTTGGGCGAAGGAAGTCTGAACTCAGACATCGGCCAGATACCCAGTTGAAAAAATAGGACTATCTTTGGTAAAACATTTTGTACGTAAAAAAAAATCGTTCAGCTGTAGTACCCTTTCGATGCCTAACTGCCATGCCACCCGAAGGTTGCACGAGGGCTGGGATACTGCCAGGTTGCCCAAGCCTAGACAGGGGAAGTCGAGAGGCAGAGGTGGGGTTCGAACCATTTTGTACAGGGGTCAATGAATGAAATTCTCAAAAAGACCGACTTTGTTTCAAATAACTACTTTACCAGCCTTTGAGTTGCTTCAGCCTTACGGCGGAGCACAAGAACGATTGCCGGACAATTCGAAAAAAACATGAAAATTTCTTCGTGAACCCGGCGGGAAGGCACGTCGACTCCTTGCTCGACCAGTCTAACCATATGGAACACAGCTCTCGAACGCAGCCAGATATCCTAACGAGCTTCAAACTTAGTGTTCTGAACCATCATGGTAACACATCAGATTCACTGTGTTAAAACTCGACCATCTCATGTGAAATTCAGTCACTGAGAGTCTAATTTTATGGCAACAGACAAGTGCAATTCCTTCGGGAGCCGTCGTATAGCTTCACGTTTCGCTTCTCCCTGAGTGACCAGAGCTGTGTTTGGTACCCCAAAATAGTTTCGGTAGTTTTACCTAACCGATGCGTTATAGTTTACTTCCAGAAGTTCTGGTGGTAAACGAGCTAGCGCGTACTCAGTCTTTCACTCCACTGACTAGCCTGACGTTTCGACTGTTTCGACTGGAGCAGTGACTTCTCAGGAAAAGGCAGGGATGTTTTAGAGCCTACGTTCATGGAAGTGTTCCCACGGTACTCAGCAGCTTCAATTGCGTGCATAGAAAACCAAGATAATGTTACCTGTCGTATTAGACGTTCCCAGGTTAAATCGAAGGCAGTCAAATATTCCCCGCAAATGATCACTGAATTCCTGTAATGGCCATTTTGATAAGCAGGAAATTTACTCATGCCGGCTAAGTTATGATACAGCAAGTGGGGGAGGGTTGTCAGATTTTGCCTCAAAAGCACTAGCACCTGAAAATTTCCAGCTAACCATTCACCGAGGTAAATTAGCAGACCATGGTTTGACGAGTCAAGCACAGCAATTTGCTTTGAGGCGGTTGGCTAGAGTTCACCATCGCTTCCTACTGTTGGACATTCACTAGTTGTTGGTAAGCAAAGAAGTAATATTCCTTCTGTACTTCTGACCGACTGAAAAATCAGTAAACCACGTTTGCTCCAGTCTAACGAAAGACGTGCAAAATAGGTACAGAATAACTTGTTCCCACTCAAAAATAAATGGTTGTAAACTAATTTTGAGTCCTCTCATTGATAGAGTGGTTATCTTGACTGCAATGTTTGGAATTTACTAATGTCTTTCTCCATCCTTCTGTGTTAATGTTCCCACTTGCTCTACGTTCTGTTCAACAATGCAGCATATCAGCTCAGAGATGCAGGAGGGTCTGACATCTACTGGTGTGTACGACTGTTTCAAACAGCTCAAGTCGTTAACCCTGCGCATACCTTCAGAAAGTATTACAGAAATCAGCTCCATACATCGAAGTGTACGCATCGTCAGTTTATCCAAACGCTCCAGTTTCCAAGACAACCTGCCTATTCGTTTGGAAAATGCCATTGTCGTTAGCATCCAGGAAGTCTTCACCAAAACCTACCAACTACCAAGTTTACCCAATGCGGAGATTGTTCAATTTACACGAAACGGCTTTACATTCGCCCCCAATATTGAACCATTCCCTAACATTCCAAAAGTTCGATCACTAGACTTGTCCGGAAACCCACTTATATACGTACCAGCTGGTGTGTTCAACAAATTACCTCTGCTCGGAATTCTAGTGTTACAACAAACAAACATAATTTCTTTCGCAGACAAGGCGTTCTGTGATCTATTATGGCCGAGGGCACTTATACTGCACTCTTCCTACCCCGAAGATGTCCGTATTTTTACGATGCCTGGAGAAGAAACGATCGGAAAATACTTCAGCACGCTTAGCTGTCTGACACAATCCTACGAGCTCACGAATGTGGTGATTGACGCACTACAATGTGACTGTGACAGAGTGAGTCCATATCGCATTCCTTAGTCTGTGGATAGGTTTTTCAATTTCCGATCAAGATTTCGTCCCACTGAGCTTAGGTACATTATGGTTCTCTTTTGAATTGTGATTCCACAGCAAGATAGAGCTGCAATTATGGTTTTAATCACAAAACCAGTACGCTCTGTGTGAAATCGATTTGTGGTTATCCGTTTTTCGCCTGCGTTTTCTTTACCACTGTACCTAAATAACGGAAAGGATGAGCAAGATCACTGAAACAGAAACTGTAGTGGCAGAGGTTGGCTTATTGGTCTATCCAATACTCTGTCTATCCAATACTCAGCTAGGACTCATCAGAATACGCTTAAATGGGGCTGTTTGACAATCCAGGGGAAAAGCTGATGGGGCCTGGAATAGGTTTGCGGCCACGAACTGTGAGGTTACGTTGTTTGTGGTATGTTACATGTACTGGGGCGAACTGCATTGGGGCTCGGCGTCCAGCACAGTCGAGCTTATTATCGTGAGCCCGAGATAGCTGTGATTAAGCAGTTTATTGACCGGAAGTTTCATAGTTCGAACCCAACCCCCGGCACCTCAGCTGCTTCTGTTTAGGCTTGGGCAGCCTGCAGGACCTCTATCCACCTGCTTCCACAGGGTGGCACGGCAGCTGGGTACCGACAGAGTTTTGCAGATGAATGAATATGTCACTACCATATGTCGTATAGCACAAGAAGCCCAACGTTCCAACTGCTTGGCACTAGAACAACTGTGCGGTCAAAGTGACCGCCAACACATCTCAGAGTATTCTTAATATTGTTCTCTCTGTTAGCTACCACATTGATCGATTGCGAATTTGAGGCCCAGAATGTTCTCAGTCTTAGAAACAAGAAACGGTATGTATCGCCTATACCGTCCGGATTCCACACAGTTCGGGGAATGAGTGATTTTGACTGCAAATGGATTTATCAGCTTCTTCGCAATGACGGCCGTTGCCACTACTCAGAGTTGAATAGTTCTGTCGGTGAAAAACGGTTGATGACTAGGCTTTCATTTTACCTAATCCAACCTTGAGCACCGGCCTGAGAATTCCTGCAGGGTCCAAGGTCCGCTTATTCGTGTCTTCTTCAGGCCTCTCTGTCGTTATAATCCACTGAGAATGAAATCAGGTAGCTTATTCATTTCGACAAAAGTCAACTCTCCAAATGCTGACGTGGTATCGCTTGTGTTCAAACTTACGGTAGCAAGGAACCAGTGACGAACAAAAGACGTGGTGCAATGACATGTCAAGACACTGGTGATAGGATGTTGATTTTTTGTACAAGGTGGACATGGATTGACTTAGAAGAAAGATAATTTGATCTCTCTACAAACATCATTGTTCAGTTTATTCTCTATTGGACTGAGGCTCGAAAGCGAATAGTTAAGAGGAGTACATTTGTACCAAATGCCTTGTTCCCATTTTTGACTAAGACCGTGTAAACATCATTGGAGTTTCAATAATGTGACTAAAAGCTCATGAAAATCTGCGGATTTTTTTAATGTGTACAACACTATATATTTGTAGTTTTTGTTTGCGAACCATAGAAGCCGCATCACTCCCTTAGTACGGGTCAGCAATTAGTGTTTATCTATAAACGTTTGTTGTAATTACCGTTTAAGCAAATGTCAAAAAACACGACAAATGGGGATTCGAGTTTTAAATGGTGATGGACAGTGAGTTGGACTACTTATGGAATGTTTGCTCCTCTTTCGTATTGTCTGGAAAACAGTGGAGCACAACCATCAGCATGGTGATTTGTCGATGGATGGAAGGCCTGTTAGTTTTCTTCACAAACACTCCGTTTGCTTAGAAACGATAAGAGCTGTAAGACTGCCGTGCTGGTCTAATGAGGGTGATTACACCAGAAAAGTGGCCTTCACCGGGATTTCTTCATCGAGGTAGTATCAGTCAAATGTATGTCCAAGAAGCATAATCCTGCACATGCGCTCTAAACGATACATCATAGCTGCCACGCCCAGTCATTTAAACGACCGCGACAGTACACCATATTTTTGTGGTGTGAAGGTTCAGTTGACGCAATTCCGTTTGCCACTCAAGACGCTGATCCGCATCTAAAGGTTTAGTTGACGCAATTCTGTTTGCCACTCAAGACGCTGATCCGCATCTGTTTAGAGAGAGTCAATATTTATCTGCTGGTTATTCTTGGGTTATCTGTTCGGAGTCGATCCCTGCCGTAGGTACGATGCCGTAGTGTTCAACTGTAGTCAAGCCATGACAGCCCTCCGATCAAGTTAAAACAGGACCCAAGACTACCCTAGGTAGGTGGCACGTGGCTTTTCGTGTTTTTCTCGGCCCACATACCTTGTTGACAAAAAGCAGGAAATCGATTTAAGATATGCCTGGTTTTATATAGGCTATCTCGTTTTTATGTACGACTTGGAAGTTTCTCCATCCTCTGAAATTACAAGTTCACTTTTTATTTTCACCGAACGTAACACACCCCAGTCAAGCTCTATTACCACAGAAAGGAATCTGCTGTTAAAAACCATGCGAAAAACAACATAGACCCTCGAAACCTCTTAAAGGTCACATTATAAATCGTTGGGGTATGTACTACTCAAACGGACTATCCTCGTTGGTCTGCCGGATGCAAGAACTCAGGCACACTGCAAAGTACCAGACATGGTGTTTGATGCCACAATTGTTTTCCTTTGCAAAATCACATTGTCCTCTCAGGATCATTTTGAGAGGGTGATCCACCTTTTTCTATCTACCTTATGCAAGTTTCCTAAGACAGAAACCAATTGACATCTATCTTGAGGTGAAGTTTCTCCACTATTCATCTGCTGATCTCTTTAGACGATTGTTCTCCTTCGTTCCAAGCTTTAGGAGTAGTTCGCAACTTCGGACAGGTTCTTGAAGAAGATTCAGATAGTTAGGAGCTATCTGACGGTAAGACCTTTCATAGTTCGAAAAGAGCGAGTGAAAATTTCACCTGGTCTGTAATCAATTAATTCTATGGATACCATGCTATTAACGAAAAACAGCTTTCAAAGGCATTTAAAACCTATTCGAAAACAACAAAAACAGAGTAACCTCGCGACTTGGACTTGAAAGAGCATAGACTTCTGTGACCCACTCGGTTTTGGTTATGTTATGAGCTCCACATCTATCTGTCTGGTCTGAGAATTCCTTCCAATGTGTGAACTCCTACCTGATGAGTCCCAAGAAGGGCGAAACTGGTTGTGGACTGTCGAAGAGATTTCAGTAACCTTGTGAGTAGTATCCGTTATCCTACCAAATACCTTCATAGTAAACAGAAGCCAATGAACCATTGGAATATTTTGCAAGAATAGGAAGAGGCACATAATGCCCATAGGTTTTATTCCGGGTGGAATCCCGTACCATCATAACTAAGCTGTTGTTAGTGCGACTCCTCACTTATTTCTAGATTGATCCAATTTGTAAATTAGTGACACATTTAAAGAAAAATCCCCCAAATATCCGTTTAAACCACTTTTTGATTGTTTCTGGAAAAGCTTGGTGCAAGCGCAGCAATAGAGTGTGTTTGTAAAAGTTTCCTAATACTTCGTCTGTACCCGGTCTTTACTATCAGACGCAGTTGTGCAACGTTTTTTCTGTGCATTGGAACACTTTTTTAAGGTATTGTCCTGTAAAAGATCCTCTTGAAAAACCTCTTGCACGATAAAAACTATCCACTATGGTTTCGTCCGTCGGTTGTTGGAACGTGGGACATTCCGTTTCCTGTTGGTTATAAGCCCGATTTCACGTACCAACCACGGACACGCTGCATTTGGTACACGTGACAACCTCTATACTGAAGATTCCAAACTCACTCACTAAATCTCTTCTGCCAGTGCGGCCTTCCCCTTATTCTGGCGTGTTTGACTGTAACACTACTGTCCACTGCCTGAAGTTGGTTCGCCTGTTGCATCCGTGTGTTAGATCCGATACGAACATTGTAAAGCAAGTTGCTGCTCCTGCATAGTCCGCTGTCAAGTGCTTATCTTGGTTGACGGATGACATCGATACATCCCCGTAGTAGTATCTCTTCCGTAGGTGTCTTCTACTGCGTTTCATGTAAAGAACTTCCTTGTTGACGGTAGAATCTCGTCCTTATCGTCGATTTCTGGAAGAAGATTGTACCTGTGTCTTCTCTGATCGTCACAAAAAATGGAGTGCATTAAGAAAGCTGCGTGTCTCCCGTGTCTACGGTGAGGTATCCACTGTTACTTGTGTATTGTATTAAAGCCGTACAATTTGGTTGGAATGTGGAACTCCATGGTGCAATCATAGAGGACAAGATTCATTCAAAATCTTCAAAAATCTTCGTGGCAATTAAGTGCTGATCAGATCTCCCTCAAGTGCTGAAGTTCTCCGCCACACAGGCCCAAAGAATGCCAGAATACCAATTTGAAATCTCATGTCAACGGTCAAACCAGTGAAGCTTGGTAAGCGAGAACACGATTTCAGAAATTTAGAAGATAACCATTCCGTTCGACCTCGATGGTTACGCACACGAAAAGCGTTTCATGTCATGCAAAGTATATGTCAAAATAAGGAGCAGGTTCTACGGTTGTCATGTAGAGCATATTTTGATTAGCCTTCCGTTCGTGTCATCATTGTCGTAATCAGATGTAAGAACTGCATACTTGTCGTAAAGTGGTTGTAGCTGCCACAGTTTCATTCACCGATGATTTGGAGAGATGGGATAGGTAGCTGTGCATTGGAGGCGGTAGTAACGAATTTGGTGGTCATGTGCCCCGGTCAGGACAATCCGCAGTTGTGCTGTTGGGGCGTCACCCTAAGAACAGAATGTTTTCACCATACTCTGAGCCTGAGTTATCAACGCCCGTACCTTTGTTAAAGCTGCACGCACAATGAACTGGATCCTAATTCATTCCAAGTGCGGCAGAAAATTTTCCGTCCCATTTTCACCAAAGCAGCTTTTTAATTGAAAAAAAAATAAAAAAATTGGACAACTCGTCTTTGAAAGAGCACAGTATCAATTATGACGTTTGCCACTGATCGATCCTCCAAGTGAATTACTTTTGCGCCAACTCGGTCTGAAATAACACGTATTTAATTAGCATATGCTAAGAGGTGAGACTCATCGAAAACCTATGACGAACGACAAGAACAGTTTTACTGCAAAATCTGAATAGTTTCGTCACCGACAAACATTTGACAGGGTATCCGAAAAATAAAAAAGAGCTGGCCTAATTCCTTCGAAATCGATTAACGTGGCACGTCGTGTGCGGTACTCGCTCTTTGTGCGAAACACCATTCAAGAGTAGGTAAACTGTCTCGAAGTATTGCCCAGTTAGAGGTATGACTCTAGGCGAGGCTAGAAAATAACGGTGTTGCGAAAACTAGGCATTTCAGTAATCACTAGTTTGTACATAATGCTTGCAAACGGAAAGGGTCAAGGGAGCACACCGCGCATATTCCGAGAGTACTAATGAGCTACACAAAATTGCTCATGTTTTTTTAAACTATCGTTGGCTCCTTTTAACGAGTGCCAAAAGAAGGCGATTTCTTATTTAAACCATACTGTAATGAGCATGTGAGTCGTTAATCAACAATCGTTTTATGTTCAGCTGTAACATCCTTTCGGTGCCTAGCTGCCATGCCACCCGAAGGAAGCACGAGGGCTAGGATACTGCCAGGTTGCCCAAGCCTAGATAGGGGAAGTCGAGAAGCAGAGGTCGGGTTCGAACCACGGATCTTCCGGTCAGTAAATTTGCGCTCCAACCACTGAGCCATCTTTTTATGTACGCTTTGTATTAAACAATTCGCCATGCCTGATAACGGTCAACAGTGTATGAATTTACTGTCTTGATATTCTTGTCCCGCATATATAGGACGCAGGAGCTTGATCTACTTGATGAAAGACAAATATGTAGATCGAAAGAAGAGTAGTTTTACAAGATAAGTAAGACTTACTTCTGAACAATGGTCATTCGAGAATCCGGTCAAAATGTGACCGCATGATATGGTTTCCGTGGTTGAAAGATGAGTGACACTACGTCCTATCTAAGTGCGAGCTAAGTACACTGCTGATCAGGCGCTGGTGGCCAAACGGCTTAACTGCTACCCGGAATGTCGCGGATTCGAAACTCTCTTAGTTGCGTAAGATGCGCATGGCTATTGATTCCAAATAAGGATTAACAGCTGCACAATAATCCTCATTTTTTCAACATAGACTGGTTTCACTTACAGAGCTAAATCTCCATCGAAACTCAAACTGTCTTGCGAGGAAGCCACCCATGATGCAATCCTTTTGGCGCAAATGCGAACTGGAGTTATCCTATTCTTATCTAGCAACACACGTTGGTTCTAATGGGATTTCGTGAACTATGTTCCCATAGGGCCTCGAATGTTGTGTCTGGAAATCCAGCAGGCTGGCCATCTACTCTCCAGACATCGAAGTTTCTTCAAACGTCTCTGGTGATCAGGTCGTACAATGCAGTAGCAATGCAATAATGGTGGGAAGGGCGACATACAATGTCAGCTTTGTATCCCGTAGTCTGATTAGTTGAGTAACCTGATCGTCTGAATTCGGTTCACTCGTACGTAAAGATGAGTCCAAATGTGAATGCAAAGTAGTTGGATCACACATTCACAGAAGTCGGCGTAGCTCCACTGAACTACCGTGCTTTGTAAGAGGCTCGTATATATGTTTGATGTCCGAACATGGAAGAGAGCAACGACTTAGGCATGTAATCACACATATGTCACGCATGATTACACTCCGGTTTGAAGAACTTTTAGTGCGTGTGCTTCGAGTGCACCCCGGAGTAGTTCCGCTGGATTTTATTCATTTGTCACAGGAACCGTGGCTTCATAGCTGGACAAACCTTCGGTCATAAACTTACGAACGAATCGTCATCCCCTACGTGGTCAAAAGAATTCGGGCTTCGGGTCCTGTCACACAGAGGAAGTCAGTCTGTGTTGGGAGGTGGTGAAACAGTGAGAAGCTGTTTCAGCAACATTGTGCATCTCAAAAATCGATGAACAGAAATGAAATTGCAAAGATTCCCGCTATCAGTAACTGATCAACTATGTGAACAACTCGCATCTAAACAGGGTAGTTTTGCATTGCATGTCACGTGATCTTGCCTTCCCAGATTCTTCTCAAAGTAGCTTCACAGCCTGATCAGTTTCCCAAAATCAACAGTTGCACCACGTATTTCCATTGAAGTCTTGGAAATCCGTTGAAAATCCGGAATTTCACGGTTAGTTTTACCGACAGGAAAAACTGATACACGATAAATGGACCTATCACAACGTCTCCGGTATTGACAGCAGATTCACGTCAACTAGATACGTTTTCCGAAGGATAGGCGAATCTGGTTAGAGATGCGGTGAGTAGATCATTGCAGATATTATCGCCAAAAACATGAATATATAAGGACCGTGACGACAAGTTTTGAACTCGTCTGTGAACATTTAATTCAGACAAATTTTGGAAATGTGGTCTATGCACAACCGTGGATAAAATCACACAAGTCTCTGTTATTACTTAGTTATATAGGCTACTTTTTTAACAGTGGGCTTTCTCTCGTCAAAAACCTTATTTCTTTTGTTAGGGTACGTTTGCTAGAAACTTTGTTTTTAAAAGATCCCGTGTATGAATCTTTCTCGTTTGTTTATTTTTCCACCTGTAGAAACCGTACCAGTATTTAGACAAGAAAACAATTCGAAAACATATGGGTCTAGATGTAATCTATTGCGACGAGCGCATAGAGGATAATTTGCCCTCTCAGGACTTCTTTGAAAGTGACTGTCCGGATATAGCCCCCACGGAAGTTGTGGAAGCATCACCACCACCGGTGCCAAAAACCTGCCAATCAGCTGACTATCTGGTGTTACTCGGATTGACGTGGATAATTTTTGTGCTATTCTGTCTGGTCCCACCTCCCGTCCTTTTCTTCCTGCACACAAAGTGAGTTGGTTCACGAATTCCGATGGGCTTTGTTCAACAGTAATAAACACTGTAGGTCAACACTAACAAGGTCACTAACACAACACCAATACTATCATCAGGGTCATTCTTTATTACTGTTAGAGTGAAAAAGTTCGGAGAAATGCAAACAACGTAGTACAGCAAAGAAATAACACATCCTTCTGGTTCATATTAGGGTTTGGTTTGAGAGTTTCGGCGTTGAAAGTCCTCCTGTCTATAAGTATCAATAGTCCGGTCGGTAATATGGTTAGGAATTTAATACAACTTATTTAATTCAGGACTGGTCATAACAACGCAATCTTGCCAGTTGGGGAAGGTGTGCCGTCCGAAGAGATTGCCAAAAGAGAGAGACTTCATCCTCATCTGGAAGGTGTGGTTGTCGTCGCTCTTGTTGTCGCGTCCCGCGGACTAACCACTTTGCCCCGTCCAGTGCAACCCGGGCGCCGTAAAGTTTCTTCTATACACGAGCTGACACGATTCGTCAAATGTCAGAGGAGATAATCGGAGCAGTGGTGCTTTTAACTGGATGACTTTACCTGGAGTATTTTTTAAATTGATGTGCTAGTAAGATGCCGCTCGAAAAAATCCATCCGTAGATCACAGGTATACCAGATCCTCAACTCAATTAGTTACCCCTATATATATATATATATATATATTGGTAAAAGTACATTGGATATTCTGTAGAGGTTCTATCTCATTTGATGTGTCTCTATATTGTTTGTTCCAGAGCTATGAGGAAACAACTGCGACTCGACCAAACAATCAATCCCAGAGCCAAGTTGTTTATTATCTGTCCAAGACATGCACGAAAATGGTGTAAAAGAGTTGTTATACCATGTTTACAGGCTGATATTTCAAACAATCCGGAACCCAAGTTGCGTGAATTCATACCCGCGGCGTCGGATGAATTAAGGACAAGGCAAACAAACCAGCACTCCTCCCTACTTCCTGAGAACAAAACTAATAAGAAAAGGAGGGTTTCCACGAAAGATCACCCCACATTAGGTCCCAGTCGGTCAACCTCGACCCATTCCACAACGGAACACAGGAAACGTGATTCACTTTTGCCTGAAGATATACCACTGAAAGGGGTTTGGGCATGGCAACCAAGATTTAAGTGCCAACTTGCTCCTCCAGCCAGACATCGTCTTACACTCTTACTGGAATCCAAACAGGTTTTAATTATTTTCCCTAGTGCCAGTCTGTTTTCCGAACCGGCTTGTCGAGCGCAACTACGACTGGCCTTTCATCTCTGTCGTCTGCATCTAACGCCACCTCCGGGGATTATTGTATGGCCTACAACCAATTCTAAAGCAAACCTTGCGGGCAACTATCGTTCCGTCAACCGCAACAAGAGGTTGGCAGATCATGATAAATATTATCCGGCGCCAAAATTCAACACGGTGACAAATGATCCGGATGATATCGCCGAGAAAGCTGTAATTAAAGCAAAAGTGCCTAATCGCGAAGAGGCAATTCATATCATGCAGTATTTTGCTACTATCACAAGCCCGTGTATTGAATGGTCCAATTCAAAAACGGCGCGACAGAACCTCAAACCGCTGATATGGCTATTCAACAAAGCTTATCGTATTCCTGCATATTGAAAGATGGGCGCAACCCCATCAAAGCACTTACCCTCCCCATGAGCGTGACTTGTTTGGTATAGCACTTTAGAATATGTAGAATGTGTGCTTAACAAAAGATGAGAATGATGCTCTGTACACAAGCACATTACTGATGTAATCGCTCTGTAGATATCAGCCATGCGATATAACGCCTTTGCTTTTCACTGACTTTGGACAGCGAAATGTACGGAAAAGGTGGTGCTTGGAAGGAAGCACAAGGGATGAGATACAAATGGGTCATTTAAACCTGTAAAAGGAAGAAAATAGGGATATATTTGAATTTTGGAAAACGTACCTTTGGGCTTCTGCACTCGACCTAGGAGGACCAATTACAGGGATGGAGTTATTTCACCTATTCTGAGCGTGTGGCTACTCTTCATAGCGATGAGGAGGGCTAATGGGAACATGTTTTTGGAATGGTCCCTACAGTTCCGTCCCATTCTAGAGACACCATCCAGTTCCGGCATAGCATCTTGGACTTAATAACGGTCCTTGTTCATGCAAAGCATTAACATTGCATCAAATGACAGAAGAGAAGCATACCCCAGTCTGAAAGGGTAAAGCTCGTTTTCAACAACCTCTGACTCACAAAACGCATTCTACAGTGCTCAGTTAAAAGCCATTATCTCCGCATTGTTCCGGAACAATTAAGTAAACCCTGTTGAGCAATCTAGTAATGAGGTACTGAAAGCCCGCCCCTCAAAAAAGGGTACAACAGTAATCTGTTATTTGTTGTTGTTTCAGAATATCCGCACCGAACTCAGTGCGAAGAAAGCCCATCCACTTTTTCATACTTAAACAGGTTTTACACAAACGGAGTAGCCATGAGTTCCTTAAATGCACCAAAGATGACAAACAATTCTGTTGGGAATCCAGCAAAACGTGTGCTAGATAATTTTTGCAACTTGGCCATGCAATCAGTGGTGATATGTTAGTGAAACATTTTCAGTCATACGGCTTCCATTTTTGGACGAATTACTAGTTTACCCAAACTCTCTATGTAAATACGCACGTTTCATTTTTGAAACTGGAGTTTCAGATATCTTTAATATTCTTAGATTGTCTTGTCACAACCAAACAGCCGGGTTTTATGACTGTGTTCTAGAAAGCTAACTCAATCTGGAGGTTAACTGTTTTTTTTACAGTATTCGGTGAAGGTAAAGCTAATGAACTTAGGTCCCTGAAAGAAATACAGCATTAAAATGGTTACACAGTGGATTCCATTGAGAAGGCAACTGATAGGCCCGGAAGCAGGACCTCTCTGTCGATTTCACATACTGTTTTTTTAGATAGACCCAGTGATCCCTCAGTGATCCCATATCGAAAGGGATCACAGTGCTTTTGTGTGTAAGAGTTGTTACGGTGTCTACAATGCTACTTATCGGGGAGAAACCTGGGCATCCGCAAGTGCCCATTATCGAACATAATAGGCATGCTCGCTCAAGACGCGCCTGTTTTTTTTTCTCAAAAAAAGGGAACAGTTTCAGCAGCTGCCCTCGCGGAAAATCACATGGCCTGACTAGAACCGGCCAACTACTTCAGTTCCGATACATGGAGGGCGTTGACGGAGTCCCCTGTGCTTCACACCCAGTCTCTGTGATTCGGCCCATGTCAGGTCTGGTCCTGACTGATCAATAGCCAGAGTAACTCGTGATACGCTTGATCAATAGCCAGAGAAACTCGTGATACGCTTACTTCACACCCAAGCAGCAGACGTGGGCGTCACCTTTTAACCAATCAGGCGTCGGACTTGCAACGTCCTTGAGACGGCTGTTGCCGTCTTGGCCGCTCGTTTTTTCGCAATTGTCACTTCTGAAGGTCAGTCGCTGTGACCAAGAGGCTGAGGGATAAACCTCGGCCTATGAACAGCTTTTTTTTATACCATGATTTAACCAAACCAGCATCGTGTACCCATCAGCTTGCACAGATGACCTTGGGGCTGAATTTTCGTATCATGTGAGACACTACAGAACAAATGTCCTTGAATGTGAAGTGCCTTAGAACCATGATCGCTTTGAAACCATAGTTCACCACAAACGAACCCAATGGGATCGCTACTTAAAATTTAACCCTGCCCATCCAATGAGTATGAAGAGAGTGACAATTAGCATACTGGTCCACCGAGTGAGTAGGATCTGTGGTAACACAACTTTCTCCAAAGTTGAGATTATGCAAACCAAACAATGGGTATTCAAAAAGTTTCATCAACCAAACGCTTCAGCCACTCAACCCAGATACACCATCTAGATCAAGGGTTAAACCATTTGACACAGCGAGGATTCCATACCGGCAGCACACACCTGAAAATATTCATCACGTGTTTTGACGATCATGTGCGCGAAGAATGCTAACGACTGCATAAGTATTCCTCAATATCCGTCACAGACAATTTCGTCAATCACTTCGAACTGCATGTTCCTTGCTAGTGGGCACCCCCTTATCCAAAAAATAGACATTTCAGGGACGCCAAGGTAGTTAGCACGTGGAAAAGGCTGTATGTCAGGCTAGATCTGTACATCAACCAGCGTCTTCTGCCCCGAAACGTCAAGTTCTTCATGAGGAATTTAAGACAAACATTCATTGACAGAAGAAACACTTACGTTTAAGACACTCAGCGAGAGTTTTATAAAACCGAAGTTGGTAATGAGCCAAACGAAGGTTGTAAACCCCTGGTTACGTGCGAAATCACATAACGGAGAATTCGGCTGTAGCACGAACTAACTGAATTTCAAAGTAAACTGTGCTCTACAACCAAGACCGAGCGCAAACGAAACGGGTGTTATGGATGTCGAAGGCAGTGTACCATTACTGGTAAATTGAAAATGAGGTCACTCTTGGTAACAAAGCGACTGACGTCACTTGCACCCCACTCCTTGACTCCTGCCCATCCATAAATGGCGGTTCATGAAGTCAGCAACCTCATAGTTGTATAGAAGTAACTAACCGCCACAAAGTAACATCTAACTTTCAGCATAGCATTTAAGGGACTCTTTAGTGTTAGCCTGATATCACATGGAGCTCCCGATGGCAACTGGGTGGCTATCGTTTCACATTTTCTAGTACATAACATTCTAATGATGGCTGGAAGTTCTACCAGTTTTTAGTTAGCTTTTCACTCACTTCAAGATACTGAGAAGTCAGTTTTTACGACTTTCTAACTTTCGCCACGAAGGCAAGCTGCCAAAATGAACTGCTTTCAGCCACCTCCTAGAAAGGAGGAGCCAGAAATCAACATAAAATTCGATAGCACACCGAATACATGGACAAAACGTTACCCATTTATGGTCGTTCTTTGGAACCTTTTTGTATTTCCAAAAAGACAAAACGATCTCAACGGTTACTACGGTGCATCAGGCTGATATTGGGCCAGGTCGTCATGTACAGTGCATTAGAGTCCGGAGAAGAACACCTTTGGACTGTTCGTGGGGAAAGTTTCCATCCCAGAACGTTGACCGACAATTTGGCATTCACCGCTTAACTACTGTAAGTTTTCCTCTAGTGGAAGAACAAACTGGGTGATAGTGACTCCCAGACCGAGTTCACACCGCCCACCATTCCGGGATTTCAAGATTTTTTTGTCAAACTTGCAGAGCCGGTTCTCTGTTGTTCGATGCGTGTAAACACGCTACAGATCATGTGCCGGTCAGATTGACAGTGTAGAAACAGCATTTTCCTCAGCTTCATTCTTGGTCTGAGCCTCCCAAGCTAGCGTTCACTTCAAAACAACCACCAAAGGTGCACAAGATATATTAACTCCCAATACGAAGTCAAGAACACGTGTACATTGCTTCACATATCTAATGTAAACGGAGACAACTTTCTGGAAATTCTGATGCCTTCTGGATGCGCCATTGGCAACCGGCATTCGACCAGTGTTGGGTCGTGATTGGCTGTTGGGTCCAGACTTTCGATCAATCAGATCTCGGCTTGATGCCGGACCGACAAGCGCCCCGAACCTTTGGCCGATCTTGCGCGGGATAGGTTTCTCAGTCGCAGCAGCACCTGACTGCGAGCAGCAAAGCGGGATCCGTGTGGAATTCCGCCTAACAGACAGTCTGAGCAAAAATACAACAGTGAACTAGTCTCCGAATCGATAAGGCGCAAATTATGTGCTCCGGTTTGTACCCTTGTCATTAATAGCTGAAATGCGTAAGCACGCCCGACCGGTCTGGATGATGAGAAAACTGTTGTTCTTAGAAGTTCTGGGCCAAGTTCGGCTCGGATCTTACTAAATAACTTGGGCCCTTGTAGTGTGTAAAATGGAGAGTGTAAATTCGAACCACAGAGTAGTAGAATGAGGTGTTATGATCGGACGTTTCAGTTACAGTGGACATTCCTTTCAAGTTTTTTTTTAAAATCAGTTGAATACGAGCCGACTACGGCGTAATTTGGGTTCGCTACCATGCCTTCTGATTGATGTGATCCTGAGATCAGTTGGCAGTCATTTGCGACCAGCGTGTGTGGAAGTGTTAGCTCTGAGTGTGCGTGATTGCGAGTACTTTGGCTGGGATGGGTCTTCGGTTGTTTTTGTGCTAGTTGTGAGGGGTCACTTTTGAGATTCCAACTTGAGCTCTGGTCACTGTGTCCACTATGGCGTTCAGTAAGTCTAGATTGTGTTTTGACATCGAAATTTTCATTTTAAGATACTAGTCCCGTTAACCTTCTCTATGAACTTCAGTGTGTTCTTGCTGTGGACAATCCTCGGAGGTAGTTCCCATTGCAAGAAGTTTTCGATTATTGCTTTCTTCGGCAAAACACCAAATCGATGGTTACCTCTAAAGAAAATAAGAAAAGTTACTCTGTTTTAAACAAGTCCAATGGATCCCCCCTCAGATATTCCGATTACCCAGGAAAAGTTATCTTTCCACAGCGTGTACTTGTTCATTAGGCACTATGACAACCCTTAGAAGTTTACGGAAATAAAAAAAGAATATGCCCTGGTGAATAACGTCGCCTAGTGAGGACAACGGATGCCGTTTGGGCATTTCTAGAAGTGAGTTGAGCTTTTCAATCAGTTGGAAAAAGTTTGGAACCGATTGAGAAGTCATCGTTTCAGAAAAGCTTGATAAACTACCGATTGTTTACCATGCTCTTCTGAAACGATGAGTTGAGCTGTATTTAAAAGAATGACATATATCGTCGCTAACCACGGGGAATATTTCCAGGCTCCATAGATATAATTCGCACTTCTTTCTGCTGAAATCTGGTGCAAAACTGGATCTCTTCTATAATGTTGTTTTTTATACTGCAGACGAACTCTAGGTAATCTCTTCACTGCAAATTGGAACTCAGTTTATGTTGTCTATTGAAGCATGACTCTTGGATTCTAGTTTGTCATTGCTATGAGGTTTGCACCGGTGTTATCATTACTCCAACCCACATTATGATGAAGAAAGCGGTGATACCAACCTAATCTCTGACCAGTTTAGTTCCCTGGCTGCTACGGAAGGAACTCAAACCTCACATGACTATGCCTGAGCGGAGAATTTAAAGGTATTGATCTGTCACAGCAGACTTTGCCACTGGAGTGGACATACTCTGATGCCATGTCAGGTGTAGTACTGCTTTACCAGGTTCCAATCGAGGACATATACCTGCTGCGAAATGCATTTTACCGTTGCAGCAGCATCATGAAAAATGGTTACGGAGCTAAATTCTTTGGAGTTTCAGATAACGTAAGTTTCGTTACAAGTTAACAGAACCCATTCACGCGCCAACACAGTGAAGTGGTTATACGAAAGCCACATGAGTACACGCGAAAAGTGGTAATTGCCCTGTCCCTAACTCCAGTCACTAAGTCATTCAGGTTGGAGTGACTACCATATTTTCATGTCGAACTATTAATCTATAAGCAAGAGAGGGCATACAGAACCAACAGCTGAATCCACGGTTCTTCCGTCTACACCTATTTACGTCAGAGTGTTCTGGTATTTTCAACAGAGCTCTCGACAAAATACGCACTACGACCTGATGGAATTCTTCGTGCACTCTACGATCTTATTTGCTTTGCTGGGATACATGAGTTACGAATTCTATCTTGGTTGCAAGCGTTTCATCACTAGGCGAAGTCAGATCGTCCGCACGTTACAACTTAGCGCCTCTTCATTGCTCAATAGCACGTCCTCATGCCTATGGTGAGCAGTGCTCTGTTAGTTTATATATAGGTCTGGTTGGTTGGAGGTGACCTTGTGATTGCCCCTTCAATCGCGCTGTCTTGCTAGTTTGTCCGTTCTCTGATTGGTCGACTCTCCGATGACCTTAGCTTCTGCTACGCGGGCCCAATGACCGTTGTCATGTCGCCCTGTGGCTGCCGTGTTTACCAGCTGATCTGTCCGTGTGTAGGTTGGCTCGATTTTCGTAATTCGGTTTCCTGAGTCTTTAACGGTGTCGTGTTTCTAAAAACCACCTTGCTTGCCTGGTATTTCCATGTCTTCCAGATTGAATTTGCGTCCATCTTTGTGGGATAGTGGGAGGTAGTTTCTGATGTTCCTTTATCCGTATAGACAGTTTTCGTCTAGTTTGACCGGCAAAGTATTTATAACAGTTTACCTAGACAATTCGATACACGGCGCTGTTCCTTGTACTCATTGGCCCAAAAATTAATTTCTCCAAAGTAACAGTGGGTTTGGGAGCTAACAGGACTACTTCTGATTGAAGTAACTTCGTTATAAGTTCAAAGGTATTTCTAATGTATGTTCGTTTGATTGTACCATTGTTGTTGCTGCCACAGAGGCTTTTTTCATCAAGGTTCTGATGGAATTTCGTGGGTTTCCAATGTTTTGGAATATTTTCATATAAGCGCTTTTCCTCACTTCTTTCTGGTTCCGCTAAACTACAGTGTCACCACTTTCCTGAACAGAGTTTTGGCTCGTTGAGTGGTTGATCAGATAACAGGTAGTGCATGTCTCCTACCGATAAACGGGCTAGATGGCTCAAGTGCTTAGAGTGCGAGTTTCCTGACCGGAAGATCTGTGGTTCGAACCCGACCTCTGCCTCTCGACTTCCCCTGTCTAGGCTTGGGCAACCTGGCAGTACCCCAGCCCTCGTGCTTCCTTTGGGTGGGATGGCAGCTAGACACCGAAAAGGTGTTACGGCTGAATGATTTACTCTTTTGATAAACACAGGCTAGAAGCAGCACGTCTGTAGTCCTGTTGAAAGCACATCAAAGAGTGGGAGTTGAGTCCTCTATCCAACTTCACTTGTAAAAGTGATACAATCGAACGTAATGTTTAGTAGTTCATGCGCGTTCCGTGTTCCGTTTTATAACAACATAGTAGATTGATGGTAACTACTAAAAAATAATCGTTCAGCAGTGACACACTTTCGGCTCTTAGCAATCATGCTACCAGAAGGAAGCACGAGGGCTGAGTTGCTTCCAGCTTGTCCAGTTTTTCCATTGTTGTTTCATCGATATATCCGGGTGTTCCATATCCATATATCCTTATCCATTCCATATTCCATATATCCACCGCAGTTCCTTACAAATGTTGATAAATTCGTCCATCAACTTTGAAGTACGTGTCAGTGCAAAATTCCAGGGATTTGTGTGCGCTTTCCAGCTTCAAATATCCTGCTGTCTGCACACTGTTTTGAACTAATTCCATTGAAGTTTCTCTGTCAATTCCATGCTTGGTTGACATGAATCGAGCAGTTACATCAAACGATAACACAGTTTTATCATCCTCTATGATGATACCTTGTGTTTTTTTAGAAACTGTCCAACTTTATGTACTGTGTGCTCCGGTATAGCAACCGAATGTCGTAATCTGCTATTCAGTGATGACGTCATAGCGACCAATGACGAAAAGTCTGCAACCAAGTTACAGAATATCAACTACCTATATGTGCTAAGCTGACAAACTTTCCCTCAGTGGTAAACAGTCAGTCTATTTAGAGCAAACTACATTGTTTAAAAGCATTGCCACTGCAAAAAATAAGACTTATAGAAACATATGTACATGAAATCTAGAGGCGTGGTTTGAAATTTTTACAAAAAGAAACGCCACCGTTTGAATTCCCCACAGGTGGCTGCAAATTCTTCAGCTTACCACAATTGAAATAACACGTTCCAAGTCCCTACTGTGCTTAAACTCTTAAGGACGAAAAAACTGTGGCAATGTCAGTTGCTAGTGTTTTTCGCACTGTCAGCTGATGCCAAGTAGCACTGGTGAAAACAAATCTTTGAATACGTTCCATGGTGGTGTCGGAGAAGGCTCATACAACATCTTATATCTTCCCACGTTTATCTAGCAGAGCTGACTGCAGGGGTTTGTATCCATTCCCCGCAAGGCAGATCCCGGACAATCTTATCTGTATTTTGCCACTGCCGCGCCCAGAAAGACAGTTGAAGAACCAGCTTCCAACAGCTGTTGTCCACGGTGTCACACAGTGGGACTGAAAGTGGATGTCTGTTTTGGTATCCTACTGGACAGCAGTGACCGGCGTTTTTCTCTGACCCGACTCATCCTCCTCCGGGAGAAAGCCGCCGTCAGTTAAAATAAGTAGGTATGGAAGTGAGGCAGTAGGCCGGTAAGAACGCGCTTAGGTAAGCTTAACTTTGACTAGAATCCAAAAGTGTCTCCAAAAGAGAAATTCAAAGGTGGCTTGATGTAAACTCGAAGTTTCTAGCCCTGTCGCGAAACGCAAAGCATTGTATAGGTCAACACTGAGTCAAGTCATCAATGCAATGTCATGCATCCCTTTCCCTAATGAAGATCAAATCAGTCTGCCTCGCTCTTACTCCTGGAAGGCGCGGTCTTTATCCATGAGGTTTGATCTCTTGATACTACGCTGTCCCGTACGACTGGCTCTGAATTCTACCCAACGTGTGGAGCACAGTCAGAAAAGCGAGATGCGTTTTCCGAACATCCGGTTCACCTATTGAAATTAGAAAGAAATATATCGTTCCAGGACACAAGGTCCTAAAAGAGACTTCTGCGACTTAACATGACGATACCGGTCGTTCTGGCTGGTATATTTATGCAAGCTTACTGTGTGAAGAAAGCGCAAATCAATCACATGCCTCTGTGAGCATACCCAAATAAATTATTCAACTGAATTGGGGTTTGTGTGAGTCGTGATTATGTCATGAATGTCACGTGTAGACAAAATACCTCTGGAGGAATAGGTGCATTATGTGACTGAAATGCGCGCACTGATAAAAACCAGCAAGCATGGCTAAGTGACCGTGAATACTGATTGGTCGACTTGAATGCCGAAGGCAAAGACCAAAAACCGGTGAGACAATCAGTGGTGCAAGGTCTGGAGGTCAGGAGACCATTACAGTTAGATGTGAATGATAAAGATTTGTGCCCACTGCCTCATGGCTAGCCACTGATATTCCTTGGCCTTATCATTTCGGAAATTTTCGTTAAGCATTCGGTGGATTTACAGCTGGCTACTTTCCCGCCTTTGCTCAAAAGCTTGTTCAGGCCGTGTGATTAGGCTACTAGGTTTGACGCACTTAAGGTAGATGGAAAACCAGACCCCAAGATCTTTCGCTGTCGAATATTGATTAAAATTTTTTTGCTTAGTGCAGATACCTCGGTGTTACGACCGATGTGTTGGTGAATTTTGGGTCCTGGATCTTCTGTTTCATGACCCTTCAGTTGATGACGCCTCTTGGATATCGTTGGCCTGTATGAGTTGGTAAATGCGGCAGAAACTTCGTTGGAGGCTTCATGCTACGTGAACTTTAGGCTGGCTTTGGACAGGAACTTTAGATCTTATCCCCTTATGTTGATCATTCTTCTTCACTGAACAGCTCATCGACACCTACCAGCCCGCCTGACCGCTCTGTATATGCTCACCAGTTCTATATCCTCTGATCTGTTCAACGTATAAGGCTTGATGATTTCCACCATCTTGGCCATTACTCTACGTCTCAAAACCTCAACATTTTTGAAGCCTTTTTTGGTCCCGTATCTGGCATATCCCACGCAATTGTTGCGTTTTTGACTGGTTCTCCATATTCATCCTTGTTTCTCGGTGGAATGTTATGATCAATTCTGGTGTGAAATTTACTATCCATCCGTTGCAGTTGATTTTTTTGGGATTATCTGCCTGCAAGCGATCCGCCAACCGCACCAATGCAAAGCTCAGTGTCCCCCTTCTGCAGAGTTACTCTCATATTCGCCGTACATGGGATCTTCAGATTCCTCTGGTCTAAATGAAACGACAACAATCTCCTTGCATTCCTCATCGGGTCTCACCATGGAACCAGCACTTTTCTAAATTAATGCTCAACAAAAGTACCTGGATATCCACTATCCAGAATTTTACTCAGTACTTCACTTTCGGCTGCTGCTCGATCAACCTCTTTTGTGCACAGAGTTCTTACTTGGCCAAACACTGACAAAGTGACTGAAGCGAATACTGCCTGGTTTAAGTTTGCGCTGGTGTAATTTGGCTTCGGATACTTGATGGTTTTTATGTTTATGCCAGCCCTACGTATCATGAAGTCTTAGAAGGGTAGCATTCTAATTCCGCATTCATGCCACATTTTATCCAAGGATTCAAGTTATCAGACAATGTAAAATTAGTCGACCCTGTCCCGTTTGGTTGTGACAAGGGTGTCATCTATGTGAGCCCAAAATATTTTTGGTGGGTTCAGAAATCCGCCAAAAGGCTTTTGTCCGAAGTTTTCAGATAGATTTTTGCCAAGATGGGAAATATTGGAGATCTTGTTGTCAAGCCTTGTTCTTCAGCGTGGATCAAGAAGTTAAAAACAAAATCAGCAGGGTTCAGAAGTGCTTTTCGCCTTTCATTATTTCATCTGCGATGAGCTATGTTCGCCGTGACAGTGTGGTGTTTGTCAGTAGCAACTTGTTGACCATTCTGAAGCGTCCCCATTCGCCACGTTCATGCACAACGGGTTGACATTAACTCACAAGATTATTATTGGGTTCCATCGGGAAACCCACAAATTTGTTGACGTGGTCGTGTGAGTGTTGAATATAAGTTCCCAGTGTGCCAGTAAGGGGGTTCTAGAATACCTACAGTAAATCTGGTTTTAGTTTTGACGGGCCAGGAGCCCAGAAACGAAATACTTCCACTGATGCTTTCCATATTCTGGTTGGGATTCACACCAGCCTTTCGCACCGATTCTGTTTTCAGTGAAGACAATGTGTCTAGTGGACAATTTTGAGAGACCAGTCGCTCGGCGAATACAGCAACAACCAACAATGAGGTTACTGGACTGTCGATACTGAAACTGGGATTCCAATTTCCTGACGCCTTAGTGGATGGTTCTGCCTATCCTAACGATTGGGTCGCGTCTGCAGAAAATCAGGTTCCCTTTGATGAGAAGCCTAAAGCTGCTAAGGGTGGGCCGTAACGGACAATATTGTGGGCGACACCCAAAACCGAAGGCAGTTGTGATCCGCCGGGATCTGCCCTACTTGACCGAGTTCACTGTAACACTCATAAAAAGCTAGATATCTATATTATGCAGACTGTTCATCGAATGGCAACTGAGTTAGCTACATCCACACCAGCAAACATGGAGGTTTTATATCCGAAGTTTAAAAGCACGGAATTGTCTACCCAGTGAAGAGTACCACACAACGTGGTTACTGATCTCGAACTTGGCACGATCGTTCGGATCCGGGTCCAAGGTATGTGGGCGAACACCAATGAAGAAATGATGGTGGCTGATGACAATAGACTACTCAGCAGTGTTGATGGTCATGGTTTACATGATTTGGTCACCTTGTCCCTTTTAAATGAGTGGCTTATCTTTTCAGAACGCTTGTTGCCTCTGACATTTATCAGTGGTATCCAGCTCCGATGCAACCTGCCGAAGACGAGACCTGGGGACTTCCATCGTCATCAGAGTGACGAGATCATGGTCAGCCAGTTTGCAGTACTGATGGATCACGCATCTGGCTGTGCTCGTTGTAAGAAAACTCAGATGACGCCTCCGTCATCTTCTAAGCGTTGGAAACTTCGACGTCTTCTATAAACTCTGGTCTGATCGCTGTTGGGGAGCATTGTGCAACAAAGATAAACGTGAGCATGGTCTCGAGTGAGTGCGGAAGGAAGAGATGCGGAAGTATGGTGCTGACGAATGCTTTGTCGCTATTATCTCAGTCCTGCGTGCCATTGATTATGGTGTTGGCTCTCTTGATTCAGGAATAGATGATCGCTTCATATCGAGGTATCCGCTTTTCTCAGTCCGCAAAGACCGTTGTTACACTTGAGCTTTCTAATGTCACAGTCAATTATTTGTTTTTGATCATCGTTTAGACTCACGACGTACTCGTGACACTCTCATGTGAGTTATACACGTTGTTTTCTTTCCTGCGAGTGTCTTTCCGACCTGATGCAGTATGACAGACATCTTGAGTCTCAGTTGTGCTACCGCCCACTGCGCGTTGAATGGCATCCAGCATTGCTTGTTCAATCTCCAATTGTTAGACTCCATCTGTGCGCTTCCACATCAATCTTTCTTACACCATCTTGGAGATGATTTCACTTGACCGACGAAACTACTTATTGCACGCTTTCGACTGCGACGTTCTGTTTCCCATGCTCTATCACTTCTGTTGCTTGCGTTTCCATGTTTGTGATCATGTTCCTCAGAAATAAACGATAACAGATCTGTTCTGAGGCTATATTCGTCGAGCAAATCACAACAACGCCAATAAATTCCACTAAATTTGCACCTTAAAAGGGGATTACTTTATGACCATTTTAATTTCATATTGTTCTTCATGTACCTTGTTTCTTAGCATTCAGCTTAAAAGTAACTCATGGAACTTTCCATTTGTAAACTGTCAAGAAACGGATAGTTTTATAAGTGTTCCGCACACAGCACACATTTTAACTAAAAAAAGATGGTATGAAACACACTTGGATGAACAGAAGGCCTCTCTAAACAAGTCATTAATTCGACCTGGCATTCAAGCTTAATGATTTTGCTGTCGCAACTGAGAAGGTCAAACGATTTCGATCAGAAGCATTCCGTTATGGGCTATACTAGCATTTTGTTTAGTTCAAATAATTCGACCGTGAAATCAGTGGGTTTGTGGATTTCCCTTCGTCATCGTCCGTCACCGATAGCGAGGGCAAGAAAAACAATGTGATTTAATTATAGCTTATCGTGATTCGAAATACCGGTAACGCTATCCTCATACATTTACCTTCTCTAGGTTGAAGACTTTCCACCTTGCCATCCTTCTGCGTTCCTCAATTTTGGGATGGGAATGGTTTATTTCACACGGAAAGAGGAGGCCGAACGCTTTCTTCACACCGACAGAGCACTCAATGAGGCTGAAATTCTGAAAAGCGCAGAAGTATCCATTGTCCCACTTGGTACGCCACTTCTTTTGGGAGAAGCAAGTGAGTAAAAAGTTTCGGGTGAAGTTAATTTTCCCAAACCATGCCACTGAACGAGAGTATTTCTGTTACTAGTCTCCAAGACGGACTTTGCTGCACCTCATGAGAAGCAAGAAACGTGGACATGTTCACATTCAAACATTATAACGCTAAAAACACCACTCCGCCGGGACGAATTACTCTGATAGAGCACTCGAACCCTAAGGATATATGATAAGAAAGGAAGTAAACAGGAGAACAAGGTGTAAGAAAACTATTATTTCACATAAAGTTCCTCAAGATAGACCTTTTTCTCTGCATAATAGAATTGAATTCAAGGAGAGTCGATGCCTTGCGTTATGGTAAATGATTTTCCTCTTGGGTTTTTGGTGTTCGAAATTATTTGTAGCACTCGTGAAAAACAGAAAGTCGGTGAGACAGTCTGTTAACCTACTGGCGACTAGTAAGTGTTGCCTGCAGCATGACTGTACTGTGTAGCAAGCGGGTTTACTCAAGTGCTGTTGTATGAGGAAGGGACAGATGTCCATACGTCAAACTGACAAGCTTTTCCGTCCTCTAGTTTTTCAAAGAGTGTATCGAAGTCCTGGTTGCTATACGCTCTCATACTGGTTGGTGTGTGAATGCGTGCATGCGTAAACACCTTGAATATGGTGTGGCCACGTGTAGGCGCTGACACGATGGGATAAGCTTTCAGTTCTCCCTTAACGCCTTACTTTAAAGAACAATTGATGAACTCACTCTCCTATCGCATTTAGCCCAGCCGACTTCCTGAACAATGGACAGCGTTCTTACTGGAACCATAGAAGCGCAACATGAACCCAGACTTATTTTTGGTAGTCTATTATCTACTGACTGTTCGTTCTACCACTGTTCGTTTGTCTGTACCAGGTGCGGGTGTTTGTTTCATACTTGCATGCAAAGTCAGGTTACAAAACGGTTGCACAACTACCGGGTAGTAGTTGGTCCTGCGAATTCAGAGCATAGTGAGGTTATCAATTTCACTAAGCCACTGCTCCTAAGAGAAAAACTTCGTCGTGGGTTCTGAGTAGATTCGGTCAACACTAGGGTTCCCGTATGCGCTTGTTTGCTATCTATTAACTAGTAACGTTAATGCCACTATCATTTTACTGATTTATGTTCATATTAGACAACAGAGGATTTAATTATAGACTCGAAACCGCCTCTGGCTTTGACAGTTATAACATGGTTAGGCAAAATTACGGAACCAGGTGTTTGATTTACTAGATTTGTTTTGTAGTAAGCAGCACCCCACAGATGGGTGAGTAAACTGGTGTACCGTCACTCCAATAAAACTGACAGTATTGGGAACATCTCCACTTTAAAGCAACATATTTTACGTCGCATCTTCTCAAACGTTCGAGCTGTCCCCGTAGAAAGTCTTTGGTGAACAGGCCTTAAGTCCCTTCTGAAATGAAGGCTGCCGACTGAAAGTGTGCGGTTGCTTTCAACAGAAGGAAATTTGTTATATGAGAGCTATGAGAGAGCTAATTCGTTCATGTCGAGGCCGTCTGAAGGCATTGCAATGAAATCTCCTAAAATGTGTTGACAACCAATGCAGCTGGAACCATAGAATGTAGCAAAATTATGGCTTCAACTAAGGCCGGACAACGTAAGATTGAGTACTGGGTGAATTTTACAATGATACTAGATGTGTGCAAATTGTATTGCGAAGCTGGAATAACATCAGTGAGCGAATCGAGCCTGGACAGGCCTGGCCGTATCTCTCCTTTGAGGTGCGCGGCAGCTATGCGCCAGAAGAATGTCATAACTGAATGACTTCTTGGTGCGTGCATACATGATGAGCTTCACAGTCAAAAGACGGAAAGAGGCAATAACAGACCCAATGGCCGAGGCCTGATTGGCTCTGTTTTGTGAGGTTGGCAGGCATAGGCCTTACGAAGGTAACATTTGGACCTTAGATAAGCCCTAGTATTACCATTTTCCGACATCAAGCCAAAGTGGTCAACAAAGTCCCGTATTTGTGTGTGTGTGTGTGTGTGTGTGTGTGTGTGTGTGTGTGGATTGCACCCAGTTTTTACCTTTATTTGCACAGTATGAACCGATTAACCAGTTGTCAAAGTTTACCGCATTTGGTATAAGCCTTGTGTACTCCTCGAAGACTGGAGTGAAGGTTATAGACAAGTTATATATATATATATAGTTGAATGCCACAGCTTTATAATTGCATTTTCTTGAGCACAGTATTGCATTTGATTGTGTTAGTCATCGGGGTAAAGTTTATCTTCCCTACAGCCTACGAGCTCTCTTCTAGTGAAACGTGTCAACGCACCCGCGGACACCTGGTGTATTGTGCTTTCATCAGCAGCGACAAACTGACCTAATCTGTTTGATACGCATGACCTCACGCTCCAAAACTCTCAACACAAACCACCCTAAATAGACATCAGGTTAGTCTATGCCGGCGCCGTCTGCTTGAGGTCCGGGAATCAAGAGGTGTCGTGCGTTGATAACAGGTCTTCGAAGTTGACCGGCAGAAAGTTGAACTGAGCAGAACAGACCTACTAAATCGTTTAAATTTTGCTTTCAGATAAATATACTTTCCTCATAACCCACCTACTGACACCGGAAAGAGATTCGGAAATGTCTGATCATAAAGCCATCCGAGCATTGATGTCCTTTGGAGCTGTACCGCTTAATTCTGCACATGAGGAAACATCATCTAAAGAGGGCGACGTGAAACACATCTGTTGTGGGATACGTATTATCCAACTTCCGGCCAAAGAGATATTCTACGAGTGGATCAAATCCGGTGAGCACAGTCAACAAGCTGCAATTTTTTTATTATTTACTCATCGTTAGTTTCTATCCAATATGGTGCCGCTCTGGCCGGATCTGCTGCTGCTGCTGCTGTTGTTGTTATTAGAATTTTCAACTTTGAGTCTTTCCTTTGAGCATTGGTCAGGTCTGGTGGGAACATCGGATTAGTAATGCTGAGGTTCGTTAGATGGTCTTAGCAAGAAGGAACTCTCCCGCGATAGACGAATTATTCACGCTTCATAGGTTACGCTAGTTAGGACATGTACTGCGCATGCCAGAAGACGGTCTGCTCCACAGAGCTGTCCAGCCCTGCGCTGACTGCAAGCGACTGCGGGACGGACAATATATGACCTGGCAACGAAGTATGAAAACACCAACCAGAAATCTTAGTCGGGTCGGTAACTGCTGTCTCCCTGGATGGGGACCTCGGCACTCAACTCCTCAATCTTTAGTGACATTGGCAGAAATGGCCCAATAGCGCAGTCCATGAAGCTCGTGCATCAAAACTATCGCCTTCAATACGTGGCTACCAATTTCCCAAACGAACCAAGGCTTGGTTATACGTCCCACACCCTCCCGTTTTCCGGTGATGGAACCAATGTGCCCATGGTATACGGTTTATAGCTGATAATTTGAACTGAATTTCGAGCGACCGGTTGTTGAATATCAGTATCCACAGGCTAGGGGACAAAGTTAGAAAAACAAATCCAGAAAACAGATAAGAGTTATTGAATGGGGCTTTAAGGAGTGGAACTGGAAAGCGATGTTCTTAGAATAGGTCAGCAAGCACGTTCAAACAGGCTCACCACTGATCATGATATGATACCAAGTCAGAAACGAACTCCAAACACTGCTAAGTGCCATCATCTTGTTCCAAACGCGGTAGAGGATGTCTGTGCATTTTCAGGCAAAGATTGGGTCCATTTCTTAGTAAACCTTGATGTACCATCTCATTATCAATTTAATCAGTTGACTTGTTGGAAGCCAACTGGCGGGGACCTTAAAGGCCGGAGAACGAAAGCTTTTATCCATCGTTTTCACAGAGATCCCACCAGAGAGAAGCGCTGCTGTCACACTTACAAGCACAAGAGTAACAAGTAAAAATTTAACACCCACATAGAAAACCGCCCATGTCATCATGTCGACATACGTTTTAGGCACTTTTGGAGTGAGGATAACATGAGTTGTTGATTGAGATCGATCAGAACCTCAGCGCCAGTATTGTGTGGACACGCGAAAATCCACAAAACCTCGGTACCACTTCGTCCAAGTTTAGCTATGACAGATTCCTCACAAAATTAATTGGCTCTCCAGTTGGTGGACTCATTAAACCAGACGTTTCTAGCGACAATAATATCAACTAGTCTTCGGAGCCAGTTGAGTTAGCAGAACGCAACATGGGAGTTAAAGCCTGGCAGATGTTTAGACGTTTTTCACCAGTAGTCCACTTCATGAAACTGTTAACTCTCCATGTAAGCTGAATGAGTGGCACAAAGAAGAAATTTCCCGAAGCTCTTGTAGTGCACATAGAAATTCGCTATCAAATTTATGAAAAAATGGGGACAACCATTTGTTGGTCGCATCACGATTACGATAGAGAACGCCCACCTGAATACATGTCAACGCTTTCCTGTCGCAAAGGATGAGAGGACGATAGAATCATTGTGCCTAGGACTGTGAATCACATGTTCGATTTTGCTGGACAACTGAAAACCGTTCAGCCTAACCTAGTATAGACGTATGAGGAACAGTCACTTGACTGCAGGATGACGGTTTGGAATGCATTTCTTCTTTAGCAGTCTCTAAAAATGCATCTTAGTTTGGACCGTCCGTTGAAGTATTTGTGGCCCGAATGTATAGGCCCTTCGCCTTCCGTAGGGTACTTTATTTGTTCATGGTTAGATGAAAGTTGGGCATAAATATTCAATAAATCTTCTTTGGACCGATGATGGTCACTTGGTTGATGCTTATTTTCTCACAATCCAACCCCCCTCTTCTATTTTTACCCCGCTACAAGATGATGGTAAGGATTTCCGAAAAGAAGTTGACGAAGTGGGCTTCTTGAATAGCTACGTCGCAACCTTTGGATCCAGTTTAGGAGCGAAACGTCCTTCAGCTCCAGCGAAGCTTCAATTAGCTGAAACGGAAGAGGCCTTCCAAGCCCTTGTAAACGTAGGGCAACAAACGGAAGAGTTTTGAGTTTTCTTTAAACTTTCAGTTAGTTTACTGAATAAATCTGGCTTTTTTCAGACATTCTCGTCTACTTTGCTGGAACCGGTGGGGTCAGCACAGCTGGTCACCGAGCCAGCAAGTAAGTCACGTGATTTTGAGCAAATCTCACATTATTTCATGACTGCGTAGTCTTGAGTGAAAAAGTGCCTTTCTCCGGCTGTATTTGGTTGTAATGAGAACTGGATTTGCACTGGACCACTTACAGACTCACCTGACCTACAAACGCTTTTCATGGAGCCCTGATGTTGCTACCGATAGCTGATTCATCGGAGTCAGCAAGGCTATTTTTAACCAAATCTGGTTAGTTCAGCGGCTGAACATGAGCGGCTAAATTGATACCAACCGTCGGACACCAGATCCAGATAAAGCCCAATTGACAATCATTAGGATGTGATCACAGCGTCAGACACATGTGGGAACTTGTTTTTTGTCGTTTCCTTAAACCGATACTCCTTGCACCGGGATACATCTTTTATTGAAGAAAGCTGAGCATATTTGAGGCAATTTACCTGGGCCGATTAAGTTTGAGTTAAGGCTGAAACTCTCTAGATCCTGCACCAGTTAAACATAAGTCGGCCACATTTACGGATAAAAAAGATACTGGCAGAACATGATCTGCACCTCGTATTGAGATCGGAAGTCAGTGATTCTGAACTCAAAGTACCGCTTTCCGTTTGGAACCATTCAGGCCCACTGAGATTGTCTTCATACTGAGGCGGAACGAACATCGAGAGCGTTTATCACATTTTCGCTGCAATCTCAGTCAAAGCTTTCCAATACATTAAGTCAAAAGTACGCATAATCTAAGTGTTATTATCTCGTACGAACTGAAACCAAGTAACCTTGTTGAAAATAGTTCTCAAAATGAATGAACGATGTTGGATGACTATGCGCCCTGCCACCAGATAACAGCGACGAATTTTACAAACACACAAACAGTTAGCCACAACATTTGGCAGGTCTTGAGTGCTATAAGTCATTCTATGGAAAACTATAAATTCTTCTAGTCTCAGGATGCTTGTGGTGGCCTTGGAAATTTCTGTGGTATTTTGCATTTTTCTTATTCACTTTCACAGTGTTGTCAACAAATATTCGAACCTTCGCATATTTGGCATCAAAATAAACAAATCACCATTTTCTGATAAAAAATTGTTTGCTAGTGTCTCCAAAACTATTAAACTCATCTGAACGAAACCCTACCACTTCTCATGGCTTGTTTCGAGATTTCTGGCACAGCCTTGTATGCATACAATCCGCCGTTCAGTCTTAGCGATGCCTTGTGAGAAGTGCGTCCTACTACGACCATCTGGAGCTGAACTTACCACATTTCTTATCGATCATTACTGTTCGAATAAACTCCACAACCGACCGCACGCTTCACCCACTAGGGTTTTGTGACCTCGGCGGCCAAACGGACGACGTTACGTTGCTATGTGGCTATGTTTGAAAGCTCTCGAACTAAGCACGGCACAAGGATGGCCCTAGTTATCACATCTCACTGTCGCGTCCTCAGGTAAGGGCTCGGACGGGCGGACAGGGCTTACAAACAAAATGAGTATCAGTGACGGAGGTTCGTCTGCTGCATGGTATATACATCCCGTTCTGATAAGGATGGCTAGGCGAACCTCAGTGTTGCAGGTGTGTACCGCCTCACCACGAAAACGATCGAAACCCGGAGAACTGATAGTGCTTCGAAATAGACTCACTTGTAAACAAATTTGGTTTTGCAGGGGACCCATCTGCAAAGCTTAAAGTGCTGCAATGGGATCAAACCCACACCTCATGTTTGCAGGTGAGCCGATCAACGTGGTAGATAAATTCGTTTACCTGGACAGCTGTATAAGTTCCGGTGTACAGGATGAAGATGAGATTATTTCTCAAATCGGGAAGGCCAGGTCAGCTTTTGCCAACCTCCGACACTCAAGGCGCCGACGCGACGTTAGTTTGTCTGTCAAGAAGAGTATACACTGCGATGGTGCGATCCATGCTGCTGTATGCATCAGAGACGTGGCCCTTAAGCGCAGAGTAGATACGGAAGATGTCAGTGTTTGATCATCGGTGTCTCCGCAGCACTGGTCGGGTCTGATGGGAACATCGGATTAGCAATACTGTGGTACGCCAGATGGTCTTAGGAAGAATAAACTCTCCAGTAAACCTGGTCGGGTGGGCAACTGCCGCCTCCATGGATGAGGACCCCGGGACTCAAATCACCAGTGGTTACTGACATTAGCGGAAATGGCCCAACAGCGCAGTCAGTGGCGCTCGTGCATCAAAGCTATCGCCTTCAATACGTAGCTGCCCAATTTCCGAACAAACTGAACATGCCTTCGCCTCCAAGGCTTGGTTGTATGTTCCTTTTGCCCGGTTTCCGGTGATCGAAACTGTAGCAGCTGGAACCGATGTGCCTGTGGCAAACGGTTTATAGCTGATAAATTTAATTGAATGGAATTGATGTTTTCAAGCTTTGGGTTGTTGTTTAACCGATACAAACTGCAAGCGCTCTCAGCTCTCTATGATAGGTTACTAAAGAGAGACCATTTCGATTGTAAGACTACCGGAACGCCTTATGTTATCCGGTAGCAGATATGCGTCTTTAGGGGAGAACACAATTATTAATGAAACTGTTGGTGGTTCCAACTGTATAGGTGGCTGTTGTCCGGTTCACCGAGCTTAATAATTTTGTCGCAAATGTTTCGCTACCAGCCGAAATGACATCATCAATACAGGAGAGTATCGTGTCTTTGTTTAGCGGTGAGTCGGAGTGTAGGCTGTGCTCGTGTTTATATACGTCTCTTTGGATGAATGAACATAATACGCATATCACAGAACATGGATTCGTAACAAACCTTATCGTGTTCGTGAACATATCACCTGTCTACAGTATCCCTTCAAAGCGAACCTTCAAATGAAGACAGTCGTTATTTAACTTAATCAAGTAATGTCCCGAGTACATCGTTTACCGCACTGCTACTCAGGTGAAACACTTGGAACCATTCCTGGTCACGTTAGGAGCCTTCTGTTTCAGCTATAAATGGTTGAAAAAGAAAACGCGAATCCTACCCTCGAATCTTCTATCAGAAAGAAGGGAAAGCCTAAATCAATCCGAGTGCTTTATTCAGGAGAAGCTGTCCACGAAAATACACGGTGTTCTGTTGTGTTGGTTTTTACTGGACATGGAGAAATTGATTTTTCCTGGGAATGGTACTAGAATGAAAATGAAGTTAGCCTTGAAGATAAGACCTTCACAACCCAACGCGATCGAAAAGCACCCTTCAAAATAGCAATAATGCCGTCAGTACATTCGTGCTGAGCACCACGAATCGCACAATTCACAGTGCAAAATTCACTGAACTTTGAGTTTTATTTAAATTCCCTTTACTTTCAGCAATTGGCACATTCTTGCACGTTCGCTTTGACTACCATCGGAAGAGCCGTCACTCATCACACTTGAATTCAATCTTGCAGACGAGTTTCATTCCTGTTTGATCTTTTGAATTTCCAACCACTGAGTTAAACAATAACCTCCATCGATGTTTTCTTCGCCGACAGTGGATTATACGGTCTGCACAGCAAAAAGCTTCAATCAGAATTCCGTAGCAATGCAAAATTTGGAATGAGCGTTTTCTTTCCGATCTGACTGCTTGAGAGGTGTAGCTATTACCGATTTCTCTCTCAGTGAGCTTATTTGCCAATGGATCGTAGTAACGAATGCACATAGGCACAGAAAATAAGTAACCTTAAGCTGATCTTGTGAGTGATCAAGAAAGTTGAAGGGCATCCCTACGAGCTAATCACGTAGTCGCTTTCGTCAAGTTCTAACCCTCCTCTAGTGTGGCTCAACAGTAAAAGTCTATTCATGGATGATACACAAAAACTGCTCATGACCAGTTTTCCAATTCAGATGATCCTATCGGAAAACAACGAAGTGTTCGAGTGAAACACTATTGCGTATTCCCCTGAGTAACCCTTGAGAGGAAAATCCTCTCATTCTGAATATTTACATGCTGATATAGAGAGAGAAATTGAAATTTATCGATTGAATACATTGACCTTGACGGAGGAGTGATTCTGGAGCTAATATGATACCATGCCAGGTGCATTAGTGATTTTCCGGGTGCCGCTTCAGGATTTATATGCCTTGCGGAATTTACTCTATCGTTTTATGAGCATATTGCAAAATGGTTACGGAGGTACTCTGATTGGGATTTCAAATGACGTGAGTCTTACGATCGATTTACAACTCGGATGAAGTTACATTAATATTACGAACTGACATAATCTGATGCCACTGCACAGCATTATTGTAGTTAAGTTTCTTGGATTGGACCACAAACTTTTCACACATTCCACATAAGCACTCATTCCGAGTGGAAGAACTAATGACGAAATTGCCGTGACGCGGTGTATCACTAAGCCCTCAACATTAGTTAACGCAGATAAAAACTCCTTCGCCACTTGTTCTCATAATAACTTGTTTACTCATGACGCCACAGACACATGTTTCACTGCAGTAAATCTTAACTGGGTCAAATATCTGGACTTTTCTAGAGCTCGTCACACTTCGTTGAGTGGACATAAAGTGCATGCCATCTGAAGTGGAGGTTGGTTAAGCGTATGCCTAAGTTGATTCAAAACTAAATGCGTTTTGGGATCAGGATTCAATTAGCACTTCCTACTGAGGTTACTGTCATCAGATGCATACTGCTGTTGCTGCTGTGATGCGATTTCTAATTCTGGAGTTACCTCGGTGTGATAGACTAGAGTAACCCATCAGGCAAGTTTATGCCAAGAATTTTAGCTGTCAATTAACTTATCAGTAAAAGTATACTTGGATCGAAAACAAAGGTGGGCTGACGAAAGTTTTGATGATATCTTCTTAACTCGTGCAGATGCAAAGAATAGGACAACAGTAGTTAACACACTATAATGAGCACAGTAGACAACAACAAACCAGGGGGAGATGCCATTGGTTTTCTACTAGGAGACGTCTAGTTCAACTGACCAACAAGTTGAACTGAGGTCGTTAGTGCAGCCTGTGGCTACACTGGGTTGGTGGATCATAGTCAGAATCCCGGTAAATACAAAGCGGACAAACTGAATGGAACTTATATCAAAGAACAAATGAGTGACCTTAAAGCGTTACCAATATGGCTAGCCAGAGGCTGGTCAACATATTCCCACTTGTCGTGTGATTGGTGTGAAAGTCGTGTTCTGTCGTTTGCACGCGCCTTTGTGTTACACTATATGCACGCTTCACACCAGAACTCAGGATTAATTTGCCGTGTAAGGTAGTCTGGTTTGGTTAATGAGACATTGTGTAATGAAATGAACCGGACCAAATGGCAGACCTGTTAAAGCGAGGAGTTATGTGGATAGCAAGTCAGCACAGTCATCGATAGCATGACATCAGTGTTCAACATCGATGTTTCGCCGCCGTACAACCATGACGTATTGGGAAACATTATTGTGAAGAAAAGAAACCATGACTTATTGGGAAACATTATTGTGAAGAAAAGAATAAAAGTTGACGGTCAAGGAACATTATGCTCGCTTACTGTAATCCTTTCAAGGTGTCTGCACCTCCAGATACTCATTCGGGCAATCTGGAGAGAAACTGACAACAAGAATACACTTGATATCGATTAGCAGCCATTTCTTTCAGCGTTTCCAACCGGGCGCAGTGGGGATCATGCGGTCCTCATCCTGGAAAGCGAGTCGGACCAAGAGCGTCCAAACTTTTAGCAGGTCTTTTATGATAGTTGTTTCGAACTTTTAGTTGTCTGCTGGTCAGCCCAGTCGGCACAATCAATCTTGTAGATACAGTTAGCACGGCCATCGAGCTTCAGCGGCTGTTCCGTGCGAACCAGATGTCTGCTGTGTGTTGCCTACTTAAGAGTATGCAACGGCTACTTCCAGAAGTGTGGAGCGGTTAAATACTTCGCACGGTGTCCGCTGGTTCAACCCTCAATGTGGATGCTGTATCTGGGTTGGGCGGCTGGGACATACGTCCCATAAAGTCGGCTGGATACTCACTGTTCTTCATTTTTACGAGGATTGTGTTCAATACCGGATTTTGGTGTAGGTGAGTCGGATTTTGTCGGGTCCAGCACGCTAACAGGGTTGTTTTACCAACAAAAAGCCAGCTAGCTACTCCAGTTGGCGATAGGTCTCGGCCAGTGCAAATGCCTTCTAAACAAAGACTTTGGCTGGCTTGCGTGATGCTCATCGTGTCTGCTTGTTACTATTGGTTATCTTTTTCATAGTTTCAGAAGCTATTCAGGAAGTGGATGGGGTTCTCTCATTCTTAGCGTGTCTGTAAAACAGCAAGGAAAGGATTATAGTAGCATATTTTGGGAGCTTATTGAAACTCTATCTCGGAAAATAAAAGAATGCAGACTTTCTCATGTGACCCAAGTTAGAAGGGCTGCGGCAACGCAAACTCTTTTTAGACTGGTGTAAGGCCTTCCCGTCAGTACGTTGACCAGCAAATCACCCCTGGATGGAAGGCCATTGTACACGGATTTTTCTACACTGGGATGAAGGCAAGCTTTGAGTTTTTCTCGGTTCATGTGTCCTGTAATGGAGTTTTCAAGAAATCCATCGTCCCACGGTACGCTACCGGTAACAGCTCCCGTTTCACTACCTCATCAGGGCAGATTTTCCCTGCTCTGTTAGCAAGGCTATGGGAACGAATCCGCCGGGGTTGGTGCACTGTTCCCAACATGTAAATCTTCAGTAGACCAAGTGTGGTGCCTTTCAAGGCCGGCACCAGATAAATAGACATCATCATTGGTATCTCTTTCCGAGGTGAATTTGATGAAGGTTTTTGCCTTACTGAATTCATGCTGAAGGAAGCCCATTTTGATGTTACTCTCTACGTATCGAGGATAGTTCTGTGTGTTCTATAGTCGGATTTAGAGGGCCATTTCCATAATGCCTCCATAATGCTTCCTTAATGCCTACTGAATTTGTTAATCTACAAGTAGCTAGGCATCTGATGTTCTGCCGAATATTCTGGCCCATCATGTCGGACGATCAGGGCCTTTGCATAACTAAAGACCACACCACTCTCTTGAGTGTCGTTTATATTTATTGAATGGTCTTGGCATCCCTTTCCGTTCTTCATATGTTTTGGTATTCGGTGGACTTTTAGCACAAAGAGCTCAAAAACAGCTGTTCATCATAACTACAGTAGAGTAGGCACTTTCGACAGACGGTTCGAAAACCAGAAAGACCTAGAAAAATAAGTTATCCCTACAGTCAAGTGAGATGCTTTTGGTTTAGTAAAACCACCGAATTTATCGATGATGCCAGTGACGATGAAGGTGATGATGGCAAGTAGTGAATTTGATGGGTTTGACCTTCAAGACAACTGCGAAATTCAGTAGAAACTAAGTAGGTTGGGAAAGTGCAGATGTCGATATCGGTAAACAACAGCAGTCGACCAGGAACCCTTGAAAGTGCTGTCACTGTGAGGAGACTTGGGTTTTTCGTGGAGAGTTCGTCCTGTAGGTGAAGTCAATCTAGGCTGAAAAGCCGAGAAACAGCTGTTTGGTGCTTCCCGGCTTTTCAGCATAGATTGGCTTCACTCACAGGACGAGCTCTCCGCGAAAAACCCAAGTCTCCTCACACTACGAACGATCTACAAGTAGCTCAGTGGAAGAATAAACTTCACCCGATGAGTGAAATTTCCATCTGTGAAGTCTGTGCTCGAGGAGCGAGTCAACACGTGTGATCACGTGATCCACGTGATGTGGATATCGTGATTGAAGGATACGTGGCGCTATATCCTGTCTAAGTGCGAGTCAGTCACCCTGCCGACCAGCCGCTCGTGGCCGAACGGTTAAGCGTTCAGACTACTAGCCGAGAGGGCGCTGGCTCGAGACTCTCCGGGGTTTCGTGAGATGCGCGCTGCCGATGATTCCCAATAAGGATGAAACAGCTGTACAGTGCTTCTAGACTTTTCCGCATAGGTTGGCTTCACTTACAGGGCGAACTCTCCACAACCCTTGAAATTGAAGTTAAGCAACTAACCAAGGTACATTCAAACTTGACCAAGTAACCTTCTGGTTGCGAAAACACATGGGATGTGGATGGACAGAAGCGCAGAAAGCTGTAAGCTTTCATGCTTCTTGAAGTTAGCCGAATGGTCGAACACTCTAAAAATGCGTCAAAGACGGGGTGAAGCTTGGACTAACAACAAATGGATGTGGGTTTCGCAGGGATGACGAAAATGAAATATAAACTGATTACACTGGTGGGTTGAGATGACCATCGATTTCATCACATTCAAGGCGCAGAGAGAGCTCGATGAAACAATCAGGAACTCCAGCAAGTTGTCACTTGGCTATTTATTCTGTGGTTCGGAAATCGTGTGATGTAGCCAGATGACAGCCTGTGGAAGTGACTGGCTAAACAAACAAGTAATAGCCTTCTAGTCGACGAATTACTCGTGCATCAAACCCATCGCCTTCAGTGCGTAGCTACCGAATTGCTGAACTGACTGAACATATCATCGCTTCCAGCGCTTAGTCTTACGTCCCGCACTCTCCCACTTTTCGGTGATCAAAAGTGTACACGCAGGAATTAATGTGCCTATGGCACATGGTTTCTAGCTGATAAATTGAATGGATTTGATTGAAAGGAACAGTTCGACATTATGTCAACTTTCGACCTGGCAGCTATACCCTATAAAGATGCTTCCATCCAATAATGTCTTCAAAGTGACACCGCTGAGTTCACTTTTACTAAGAAAGTTCAACTTTTGGACCCGATCAAGAAACACTTACGTGAATGGGGGAACAAATTCACGCTCCAACATTACGGGATATAACACTGAATGCTGTTAAAGAACCCAGAGAATTGGTACACTTTATACGCCCTGAAGACACGTTGTTGCGAGATGAAGCTGTCTACATACTAGGCTTAACACTAGTCTGCAACTTGAGACGTTGTCATCCTGAGAGACAAATAATTTTCTCATGAAGTTCCCCATATCTCTGGTCAGCTGAACAGCTAACACTCCAAAATGGCGAAACAATCATCCTTATTAGCAGTATCACATCAAGCAAAATGCTGCTTGCAGTTGTAAAGACTGACCGAAAAATTAGCGAAAAGTAACATTATTACATCTTGTAAGCGGGGAATAACATGGCTTCTGTCACGGGGCACGCCGCTTAAGGCCCGGCGCATGTCACTGAAAAGTGCACCACAATCCCCTTTCTCATTGTAATCTTAATATGGTAAATCGTGAGTTGTAATCATCATCATCATCATCATCATCATCATCATCATCATCATCAGCTGTAAGAACCACGTACTTGTCGTAAAGTGGTTGTGGCTGCCCAGGTCTTATGATTCATGCAACGGAAAGCATGTTACACCATTGTCGAAATCAATGTACTTAATCGACCTTTCTTGTTGTCGAGCCTGCTAATCATGCAGGCAGTCCAAAAGGACTTGAAAAACAAGAGAGTTGATGGTTGATTCGTGCAACTAAGACAAGTGGATCTAGCATTGCAGAAGAGAACTGTTACTAGGATGATCGGTAGGTGAAAGCTGGCACTATCATCATTATCTTCATTATCAGCATCGTCATTATCACCATCATCATAATTGTCATTAACATCGTTGCCATCTTCAGAGATGCTTTACTGTCGTACATCTGTAAAGTTTATCTAATTATATTTAAAGCCTCAAAGGAAAAGTGTGAGTTAGGGAAAGGACCTAGTGTTGAACTAAGTCAAGCATTCTGAGGTGTCTGCACCTCCAAGCGCTCAATCAGACAATCTAAAAAGAAGCTGACAGCACGAACGCCACTGAAATCGATCAACCGCAATATGTAAAACACGTGACGTATTCTGGGAAGCCCAATTGAGTGACGCGCGAAATCACAAGCCAAGAATTGCGAAGTCTTGAAATTTATTAACAAAATACGGTACTATACCTACAGAATGTGTAAATGAAAGGGACAAAAACCTTACTTGATGGGGATTTCCGTCTAAGCGTTGCACGAATTGGTGCAAGTCCAAAGAAAGCCCGGCAAGAACGGCAACCCGATGTGAATTACCGACAAACGTCAGCGCAGAGCACGTGGTAACACAAGTGGTCAAAAAGCGCACGTTAAAAATTCGTCAGAATTGGTTCGACATGTTAAGAGTCAAAAGTTTATGAGGGATTGTGGGTGAATATCGAATACGTGAGGCAGATGCAAAAAACAGTGGGGTCAAGCAAAGGAAGAGTGTGACCAGGAGAAAGGAAATAAACTATATCTCCAGCCAAACGCAGGCGGGGTAGCGGGGACCCCATCCAGTGGATGGGGTGTTTAGGGTTGTTACTGAATTAGGACATACAGGAGCTGCAGTTGAGTATGATGCACGGCGAGCAAAAGGGTAAGTTCTAGTGATGGGACCTGCGGCGAGAGCATTCAAACTTGGGTGAGGTGGGGTAGAATAGGGAAAAAGTGAGTGTAAGAATGGAGCCGTCAGCAGTAGCATTTTTGCGTTTAGCCGCCCTGCTTTATACACCAACTAAGGCGAACCGGCTGATGACACCACGAGATGTCCGACATGACATGATAGTATTGTTATTTGTAAATGGCATGGCTGTACGTGGGCTGGGATACTTCCAGAGCGCCCAGACTTAAACAGGAGGACGCTTAGGGTCTTCAACCAAATTCTTCGGCTCAAAAGCCTAACCGCAAAGCAGTGGTATTTGGCGGGGAATGCAAGTGCCTTAAGCTGGCACCACCACAAGATAAATGATGCAACAAATCGAATTCGTTCTTAGTTGTACCATGAATTAATTCAGAAATTTCGGGATTTTGGAACTTAACATATTCATGCAAAAAGACGTGCCCGCAACTCGCAAACACGCACGCTTCTACTGCTCAGGGTTTGCGACCGGGATTAACGAAGAGGGCTTTGATCCACTCAAATCTGAAGCACGTCCGTAGATTCAAGGAAATGTGAATGGATGTTCAGCTTCTACTAGTAGTATATCACATACTCAAATTCAACAAGTTTTAGCTTTCCCAGGTGATCCTTAAAACCCTCGGCTAAAGCCAAGAATGAACTGGAAAATATATTCCACCGGTCTTTAATTTGAACATTCAGCATTCTGCATCATCTTGGTTAGATATTGGCCTCTTCGACCACAAAGTTCGCTAAATGTGTGCATCAAACTCAACCAAATCGAATGTTTACATATCTCATCAAAATAGGACCAATTTTTTCAAACACTACCCAGTTTCAACGGTGACTAGCATGAAATAGTCTAAGTTTGAATGGTCAATTTGGTCTAAATAAGTTATTTAGCTTGAATTTAGCTTGGATTGCCAATGGCTTGAATAGTCAGTGAATTGACTAATCCGTAGCCTAAGACAAAACAGACGCGTTCTTCAGGATGTTGGAATAAAATCAATCATGATTGCTTGTTCGCGGTCCTCATATTCATTATTTATCCGATCTACTGATTAGCTGCTGGCAAATTGGATGCAATCTACGGCCCACCAAGCACCTAATTGTGCTTGCTAGTTTTGAAACCTAATTATCAGGACAATAGGCAGCCTAATGAGGCTGGAATAACAAACGTAGGAATAAGGTGATTTCTGTCCAAGCCGACACAGCATTCAACTGAGCCACAGCGAGGGTAGTTTCAATGGTAAGCCTAGGACATGCGGTCAAGCTTAAAAACTGATTTTTGCTCTAGTTGATCAAAGGTACACGAGAAAGTATGCACGTGAAACAGGTTGAATGTCATTCGATCAAGGACTATCACTGCGATTCGTATGAAATCAGAAAACAACGTAATTAGGCACACCCTGTTCTGCTGGTCAGAGGGGTACGGAGAGAGCACAGAACTCATTACATTGGTTGCTTGACCAATTATAATCGGGTCATAGAAAGCACTGTATGACATGAACTCGGTTAGTAGTATATTAGCTTCACTTGCCCGCCAGACTGGTTACTATTGATGGTCATTAACACTTCAACGACTAGGCGTCCAGAAATACTTTTCATTACAGGATGATTCTCAAGTAGCTTGCAAGATGGCCCCACAGACGTCTCATTCATTCTAACTTGCTAGTAAGTATCGAAGACTGTCTTGTGGAACCTAATACCAGTGGTCGACAAAGCCGAAAAAAGTAAGTTTGTGCAAGCCGTGTGAAAACAGTGTTCATACTGTAATCAATAATAATGTTCGCTAACCTTACCACAGTTTTCATACTGATATTTGGTCTTCAATTCACCAGCCTGCTCACAAACCTTCAAATAAGATATGAATTACACATCCAGCGATAAAATTGTGAGGACCATCCACATTTTCCGTAAATACACTACCTCGATGAGGGGAATAAGATGAGTTTTTGTCAACATCTGACAAGTCCTACCAGATGTTGGGCCGGATCATTTGGCACAAAAACATTCAGAAGAGAACAAACGGGCGCGGCACTTCCCTTGATGCCGCATCATCCACATAAATTGCGATTCTTTGAAACTTTAGCCTCAAAACCCTTTTGAAACAATAAACTATACTTTTCATGACATTGTGGCTGACGCTTCTCCATTAGTGTCTCACGGTATCCATGAGCCCGGTTTTGGGGCCGAATTTGGGCACCCTGTGTGCCAGTATTGTCTGCAGGATCTCTTGCTTGTGAAGATCAACGTTACCAGCTGGATAGACCAAAACACCTATGAGGAAGAATGTAAAACCATTTGAACGAAAAAAGGCTTGAAACACTGTGTTATCCTGTCCAAAAATCCTACTTTCTTATCTACTCGTACCACCATGGCAGTATTAAGTATTCCGAGGTATGGATTACGTATCAGAGTCTCTTTAACCGTTCATTGTCTCTAGCCTGCCCATTTCGTGACCCCAGAAGATTTTCACTTAAAGTACGAGAGTATCAAATTTGGAGGCGCTGTCCACCCTATTTCGAAAACAGTAAAAGGCGGCAAGTATTCCATGGTGCGACAAAAAATAGTTGTATTCAACGTCTTTTACATTGGGCTGGATCTCTTGCGACCGGCAGTCAGTGATCGATTTGAATAAGCATTGGTGATCTGGAGGACGTTCATATCAACAGACTACACACGGAAAATTTTCTGCATTACAACCTCGCAAAAGACTGAATTTTTTGTTGACGTATGGAAAGTAGACCAGTGGATTGTTGCATGTGGGAAACAACACGTTACAGTCCTTCTCAGCTCTATCCTCCTAAAAAGCAGACATTCTACTTTTAGCATTCCCTGCCGGTAGGAGGGAAAACTCTGGTCAATGGCTGTCGATCCCGAACCTCCGACAATGGGGGGGAATCTTAATAAAGTGTGCCTACTTGTAAGTAGCCAAATTAAAACTGACTTAATGGAAGCCGAATGTGAACTGTTGGCCGCAGACACCTTACATACCTTAGCCACATTGCTTCATATAATGCAGCCCAGAATCTTGAAACCAGAAAAATGAACCACTTTACTTGGAGCCCCCTGAAGTAACCGCAACTTAGGGTTCAGAAATTAGTTCGCCTCCACCAAACTTATGAGTTCTTTCAGATGGTCCTAGGAATTAGGGTTATGCAGTTACGCAGAACGAAAAAGGCGATCCCACTCCTAAGTACGACAGGTCAATATTTATCGCAAAGGAGACGGGAACCTGAAGGGCCAAAAAAACCGACCGATATACTGGCTTTTGGTGTTATTCTTTATGCGATAGGATACCTGTCCCTTCAGGAAGCTCATACCCGACAAAATCGGTGTGACTTTTTGACCGTAAAGAAAGATGGAACTCGTTATCATTATTCATATGAGAAAATAAATCAAACTCACGAATCCTATTTATTCACGGCCAAGTAATAGTTATGAATTCCGTTGCTTCATTTGTACTTTCTAACCTAGTTAGCAGTTTGATTTTTTTCTGCAGTAACGTAGCGTGAATTTCATGCTTGTTGTCCTGAGGTAATACAGGTTTTACACCAAATTAAGTTAGCGCCCTTTGTTCCGGTCTCCTGAATCGTACTGTCGAGCACAAGCATTATCATCAATGTAAGTTCCGGTCATTCAGTGACTCCAGCACGACGGTTTGCTAGATCATTTGTAATTTTACACCACACCACAAGAGTAGATCACCAGATGTGCCTATTATACCGGAGCTCAAGAGGTCTAACAAACGGACTCATGATAGTAGACGGAATAGGTTCCCCACCGCATGAGCTGGCCAGATTATTGGCCTATATTTTAAAACCCCTCACCGAATCCATATGACTTTGTCAACAAAGTAGCGGGTGTCACTGTTGAACCAGATGACATCATTGTAAGTTTCAACGTCAATGCGTTATATACAAATGTGCCAAAAGAGGGCTCTTTATAAATGTCCAAGCGACTGCTATTAGCGGACACCACCCATTCAGAACGGACACAGCATACGGTAGATGAAATAATAGAAGGCATAAAAGCATGCCTGAATTTCACCCACTTCGTTTTCGTTCCCGTGGTTTACACTCAAGGTTTAGCAGTGAGATCTCCAATATTCCCGGTTTTGGCAAATATATTTATGGAAGAATTTGAACGGAAAGCTTTAACCAGATTCCCACAAACACCTAAGATATTCTGGCGTTATGTAGATGACACTTTCATTGTGATGAAACGAGACAAGGCTACTGAGTTTTACAACTTTCTGAATGAACTGAGTCCACACATAAAATTTATTATGGAGATAGAGTCAACCTCGGGTACACTGGCCTTTTTAGACTGCAGGACACGAGGTCAGGGGGAACTAAAAACCACAGTGTGCGAGAAGCCAACCGACACTGGAGCAGTTCTGAACCACTCGTCTACCCATCCGAAGTCGGTATTCGCCAGTATTGTCTTATCAAAGTTTTAGGCGTGTAAGGGCCTGTGCACAGAAGAACCTGATCGGACAGCGACCCAAATTGAAGTAAAGAACAAACTGCGAGGTAGTGGATATCCAGCTGGTTTGATTAGGCGTCATTTGCGAAGGGTGCTGGTACCGGTGGCGAAACCCAAACGAGAATGGCTTGGAACAGCTGTTATTCCAAATAAACCAGGGACATCGGAGGTCATTCGAAGAATTCTAAACACGGCCAACATAAGAGTAGGTTCCCAGAGGGGAAACACTCTGCTCTCTGCACTGGTGCAATTCAAGGATCGCCTCCCGGCAAACAGAACCAGGGACTGTGTCTACAAAGTTAAATGTAACGACTGCACTAAGGTCTACATAGGACTTCACATTAGAATCGGACAGTATAGTAGAAAAATAAACAAGCCGCCGAGAAATGCGTACGAATATCAAGCGTAACTGAAAGACTCGGCAATTGCGGAACACGCACTGGACAAGGGGCACAAAATAGATCTAGAAAATGTTGAGGTTTTGAGGCGGGGACTACGGTCCACGTAACGGAGACTGATAGCCGAGGCGGTAGAAATCGCCAAGCATTCCAGTGTTAACAGAATAGAATGCGTGGAACTAGCAATCGTGTGGAGAACGGTCTTCGGTCAATCGAGCTAACATGTGTTGGCTGCGATTATCAGAAGGAAGAGTAGTCATCATCTAGATTCCACTTAATCTTACCCACCTCCCCTCCCCCCAACTAAATCGTCGCAACACTCACAAGCCCACGAAGACCAAGGAGAATCGACCAGTGGCACCCGAGGTGAATCATCAATTGAAGCACCCTGAAGTGGAAGATTAAGGAACAAGAGCCGATTGGAACTAATCTGAAACCCCTCCAACCCATCAATTCAATATTTTGGCAACCACACCAGCCGACAAGAGCCGTTAATTGACACTCAACACTGATCTAGTGTGATAATCTGAAGAGGACTTACTGATTGGTTCCCCGTCTGTCTTATAACCTGACCAACTTGGTGACTTGTTCACTTGACCTGACGAAGCTTTTGTGTCAAAAGCGAAACGTTGCCCAGTTAAAAAGTACCGATTATTTACCAAGCCCTTTTGAAACGATGACTCATGACCTGTTTGACCCCAATTAAAAAACTCTACACTTAGACTCAACAGGCAAGCAATTGAGGCAATAGAGTCCAAATAGAGTCCACAAGTTTTTTACCTGTGAGCTCTGTGAATTCGGCGAGGCTATGTGCGTTCTGTTGGTGGTGGGATCTACCGCATAGCAGAATTGATGTGATCGGTAGCGTTGGTTCGGAAGTGGGTGTTTAATATCGGGGTGATCATCGAATAGTACTTTCCAAGGCTTATAGGCACTGCATCAACTGACGAATGCTGAGACTGCGCATCTATCCTTAATCATGACAGAAGTGTCACTGATTCAGTGTGAATGTTCGTCTGAACCAGCGGCTCCACATCGTTTTACTCACCAATCGGTCTAAAACTTTGGCATATTTCTACAGGTCAGCTGAAAAGTTATACAGGGAAACAACTTCACCGCGTACCTCTTTATTACGTCTACCTCTACATGGTGAGTGGTTTCGGTTAAACTTGTAGAAAGGACTCACATCTTCATGGTCTCCATTCTGCAGTGAACGAATATAAATAGCTTTCTTTATTCCATCCTTCCGCCAGAAGCGAGATGGCGTAAGTGGTTGGAGCGCGAATTTACTGACCGGAAGGTCCGTGGTTCGAACCCCACCTCTGCCTCTCGACTTCTCCTGTCTGGGTTTGGGCAACCTGGCAGTATCCCAGCCCTCGTGCTCCCCTCGGGTGGCATGGCAGCTAGGCACCGGAAGGGTATCACAGCTGAACGATTATTATTATTATTATTATTATTATTAAACCAACAGTTCTGCGTGTTTTTCACCTCTTAATGAACCTTTCTCTGTCGATTCCGTCGGCCGTCATCATACATTAGCGTGACTGACTGGACATCCAGATACGCGCACATATAAGGTATCAGCATGTAGATTGGAGGCTAGTTTACCAGACACTTTTCATGGTGGCAATCTCGGTAACCATCACCTTCTCCACGAAACACTCGGTGCAGTTATAGTGGAAGTGAACTGTACACACAGCTTGCGCTGGTGGTGTGGCGGTAAACGGTTTCCTCCGGTATACAAAGTCCCGTGTACAAAACCCAGTATGATCAGGAAAAACATTTTTAATGACCTCGTACAAAGGCGAGATCCGTGTTTCGCCATTTTGGCATTGATGAACCGAATAATTTAGTCTGGGTAAGAGGAGGCGTGTTCAAACGAAACGAGTATAAGCGCGATTTACTAGAACTATGGAATCGTCTAGAATGCTGGTAGGCTACCTCAATAAGCATGCAAATATAAACATATTTAAAATTTGTTTCAGTAGCATCATGGAGATCTATATGGTAAAACCCAAGTAACCTGGAGTGCACAGTCCTCCATGAGTGGATCCTGCAGCCTATGCATGAAAAGTGTGATGACCTACCTTTCCTTGTGCAGCTTGTATCCCAAAGTTTGATCTAGCTATTTGTTCCTCCGTTCAATTGCCATTTCTTTACAGGCCGAACATGTTCCACCCCTTAGAACGCAACCGCTACTCAATGTTGGAATGGGAATGGTATATTTCACTAAACACGAAGACGCAAAGCGCTTCTCGTACAACGAACAATCCTTCATGAGCGCTGATTTTCTTAACAACGCAGAGATTTTCATTGTTCCGGTGGTTACCCCTTTGCTAATAGGATCACGTAAGTAATGCTGCATGACTTTTCTTTTAGCACAAAGTAATGGGACATAGGCGGTGACACATTTCAGATCGGGGATGATATCAACTCAAGCTTTAGGTGAAAGGTTCGTTGATAGATAGATAGATAGATAGATAGATAGATAGATAGATAGATAGATAGATAGATAGATAGATAGATAGATAGATAGATAGATAGATAGATAGATAGATAGATAGATAGATAGATAGATAGATAGATAGATAGATAGATAGATAGATAGATAGATAGATAGATAGATAGATAGATAGATAGATAGATAGATAGATAGATAGATAGATAGATAGATAGATAGATAGATAGATAGATAGATAGATAGATAGATAGATAGATAGATAGATAGATAGATAGATAGATAGATAGATAGATAGATAGATAGATAGATAGATAGATAGATAGATAGATAGATAGATAGATAGATAGATAGATAGATAGATAGATAGATAGATAGATAGATAGATAGATAGATAGATAGATAGATAGATAGATAGATAGATAGATAGATAGATAGATAGATAGATAGATAGATAGATAGATAGATAGATAGATAGATAGATAGATAGATAGATAGATAGATAGATAGATAGATAGATAGATAGATAGATAGATAGATAGATAGATAGATAGATAGATAGATAGATAGATAGATAGATAGATAGATAGATAGATAGATAGATAGATAGATAGATAGATAGATAGATAGATAGATAGATAGATAGATAGATAGATAGATAGATAGATAGATAGATAGATAGATAGATAGATAGATAGATAGATAGATAGATAGATAGATAGATAGATAGATAGATAGATAGATAGATAGATAGATAGATAGATAGATAGATAGATAGATAGATAGATAGATAGATAGATAGATAGATAGATAGATAGATAGATAGATAGACAGAGTCCTCCTTTTGTTCAGTTGCCACTTTGTAATGATCATATCTCTGTAATAATCCCGCATGACACTTCTGAAAACTTTTCATTTCGATATACCATCACATTACTTTTATAGTGTGACCGGGTTTTCTTACCTAGTTCGAGTGTGAGAGGGTAGTGTTTCGATTTGTGGACCAGTTCATGAGTTGACTGGCTGAAGCACCTCTGTTAGGCCCGTTTTGACTGGGATCTCCCTGAATCGATCACTTCTACGTCAGCGAATATCAGCATCTTTCAAGTATCATTCTTGTGTGCACCAACTAGTTGTGTTACCCTTGACGCTTGTCCGAATCACGTGTCAGAGCGGTCAGTCCACAATCAGGCAGAAGACTGTCATTTGGATTGATCCTGAGGCCAAAGAAAGGATGAAGGCAAACGCGGTAATAGGAGGGTACCCCGTAAACTGCTATCACGAAAACTGGTTGTATATGATGACGAGTAGCCCCTTTATTCAGTGCATTTACAAGTATGAAATTCATAAATGTTATGAAACTCAGAGTAGTCGGAAGTGGGCTTACCGATCTAACGTATTTAGGTTTTCCTGTTCTGCTACCCACCAACTGAGCTCACAGCGCGGCACTATAGCCTTTCAATTGCTTGAACCCTAGTGGGTCCTCGGCACTAACTGGTGGGCTTTTGGTTGTTTATGCTAAATGATCACTATTCGCTTCGTATTCACCGATGTACCAGCTGTCAGTTTTGAGTATATTATTTCAACTTCATTTGCAGAACCCATAATTTAAACAGCTGGGGCAGTATTTCCAAACGTAGGAAAGCTCCTCCAACCACTCTTACGTAATGCCCATTGATAGGTTCCTATCAGGAGGAACGAACCACGGGAATGACGTTCACAGTTTCACTCTCCGAGTGTGGAATAGACAGGACTCCCGTGCGAGAGCATGGGAACAGGGAGGATAAAAAATAAGGTATGAAAGCGTAAGCGTACTGTTTGAAATGGATTACTCAACTGTCGGTCATGAGCCAGATGTGTTCACTAGACCACTGGCCTAGGAAGAACGAAACTACTCGAGTCAGGGGATGCATCAGGACGGACCAACAATCGTGGAATAACCTGTTTACTTAGCCGTCCAACACGAAATAGTACACGTTCGCACGAATAAAAACAACGCAAGTGACACTTCTGGGAGGGGATTCGCACATTATGTTCCAAAATGAAAAAGGGGTGGTCGGAACAATAATTTTCTACTTTTGATGTTCACCCTTAGAGTAGAAGAGTCTTGACTGGTCATTTCGCGCGTAAAAATGAGGAGTGTTCTACACTGGAACTTTGTGAATTGGTCGAAAAATTTTTGGGAACCAAAAGTGACACTCGAGGTCGAATCCCGTTTGCAACATTTTGACCCCCAAAACTAAATGAGATTCATCTTATGCTTCAAATTTATGTAAATCTAACCGATATCTTTGTGAATAACTGACACACCTTTTGATGAGGTCTCATCTCACCTTGTAGTAATAATTATCACAGTAGTCAGAGTGACCATCGGGGTCAAGCAGTAGTTGTACTGACAAATAACAGACTGAACCCACACTAGAGTAGTTTGGGAAACGATAGTTTACTCAGCCTGTCGCAGCTAGGAGTTGAATAATTCAACATTTCCAATCAAGCACCAGAAAAAAGATCTCTCGACTGGCACACCAGGCTGCATTTTCACCTCGCTTTCTTCGATTGTAACTTGAATGCGTCCCCCTCCTGGTTAGATTCCGTCGAAAAGTAAAGTGCATTAGTAGTTCGTCCGTGCTGTTGTTGTTGTCGTCGTCGTTGATGTTCACTTGCCTATCGGCCAAAAACGCAGCCAAACATAAACGTCTAGCGGAGCAATTAGCAGTGAGTAAAAGTTCAGTAACGCTGTTCCACTTTGCATTTACTTATAGAGTGGGCAAGTGACGACAGACGAACGGACGGACGGACGGACGGATGGATGGATGGATGGATGGATGGATAGATAGACGGGCGCTAATGAGCTCATTGAGTCCCTTCGTTCAAGAGATGTGATCAAATTAATCTTACAATCTACATACACAGTACAGTGTGCGGTGTAGATATGGGTGTGTTCATTAACCATAGCTCTTAATTGTCCCCTCATTAGAGGTCTAACTACCGTGTCTAATGGACCTTTATGGCTCAATGAGGTAACCACTTAGACCATGATAAGCAAGGGGTTGCATAGATTGACCGTCCCTACTCTATATCATGGGGCACTGGATGTGTACGTGTGTATGATTATGCCGAAGCGTTGTGTCTATGCTACTCCGGCGGTTTCTCGTGCACAGATTACCTGCATACAACGAACGAGCTAAGTATCCTAGTGCGTGCTTCTTGTTCGACAAGGGCTGGGTGGGGAAATCTTGATAAGCTGACAGAAACGACGAACTCCCACATAAGCACGCTTTAATAAAGGTCCATAATGTACGTGTCACTTTTTCCAGTCGCCCGTAAGTAGACCAACAATTCATCTATATGTTCCTTCAGACGATAAAGTAGTTATTCAATCAGTCTAGAGAGAGACAGCGAGAGTCTAGAAGAGAGATGCAAGCTTATGCGTAATTTGTTGGGTGACTGCAACCCCGTACTGATCAGTGCTACCAGTGTTCGGCTTTGATACTTTCGACTCTTTGAAAAAATGGAAAAATTCTGACTGTTCCATATCTTGAACGACTTGCAATTTCGCAACGACGGGCTAGATCGCATTGGTTCGTGTTTTACCAGTGCTTACACGTTTTTCTGCCCTTCGTTCGTCACTAATCCTCGGTTCGCTGTGACATCTACCCCCAGATACATCAAGCCATATTGACCATCAGGCCACGGAAAGCACGATGAGGTCGTTTGCTTTGCGCTTCAGGCAGATCGGCCTGAACACATCCCACAGCATCGCAGACGAACTTGAAAATCGAACGAACAATTCGGGGGGTTTCGTGACACGGTTTCATAATGCAGCTCAACAGAGGAGGACTGTCGAAAGAACAGACATACACAGTCCGATTTCCCAGTGAGCACTACAGTCCAGGGAGTAATCCGACGCCCAATCAGAACACGGACTGTAAGTGAACATCACACGAGCGGCAGCTGCTGTGCGTTTGGGAATTCAGCCCATAGCTATAGTTAGTGTGTGCTTGACTGGTCGTTATGAAGATTTGATGCGTCAGAAAGTTTTCTGTTTACAAACTGATTGCACCGGATTAAGGGAAACATGGTGAAAACGGTCAATGCGCACAAAACAGCTCTCCATGCAGCCATTGTTATCAGGTCTTGCTGAAAATTTGTGTGCTCTATGCGGCCAGAATGACGCCACCTACCACACGGCTGTGTGATCTTTTTTCGGAGGTTGGACTGTGTGTGGGGGTTATACCCTATTTTGGCGGAAAATCCTGAATAATGGAAGAGTGGTCACTATGTGAACAAACTTTAATATGAGGAAACATTATGTGGACCGGATGCCTATTCCTTCTAATCCGTCCTAGTTTTATGATAGCCGTTTTGGCCACCATAATTTTCTGCACCGAAGTGCCTAACTTTGTCAAGTTTGTCCATTGACATACCAGAAAACCAAGGCACTCCACTGGACAAGCACGGCACAACTACAGGATGTTCAGCGAGATTCAACCAAGCCTCTCGTTCGTGGTGCCGAATGCTTGGCATACAGATTGAATCAGGGTTCAGTAGGGACAGCATTCAACATATCCAAGTGGTTTTCCTCTATAGGTAGGTACCATTGACGACTGATTACTAAGATTATAAACATTCCGAATTTTAATCGGAACTGCGTATCCACTTTTGGTCGGTTGTGTGAAATCTGAGTTTCTATACGGCAAAAGGGACTGAAGTTTCATGAATTTGGTCAGCGGGCTTTCATATTCAGAATAAAAAGAGACGAACTGGGAAATGGACACCATCACTACCCCTAGGGCTGAAAGTTTAAGAAGCAAGATTTTGTTCGAAAATCGAAGCCAGCAAAGTGTGATAGCATGGGGAAACACGTGCAGAGCGACGCAAAACCGTTTAAACTTGGACCGAATTTTTGTTGCTGATAATCCGTGAGCACCCAAACAGCCGACGAACTTGTGATCTGAGCAAGCTACTTGCGAGTAGTAGGCAATAGGTGGATATAAAAAGACCACTTGGTTGTGGTGCTTGGCGTAAGTAATAAACTTCACAAATGTTCCGGTTAGACAGAAAATGAGCAAATAGCACCGCTGATTCTATTGAACTTTCAATCAATGGTAAATGATCATTCGCCTCCCGATGTTATCAGGCGAAGTCGCAAAAGGTACGCATTGTTCAACAGTGTGGAAGCACCCTTCTGTTAGCCGTGAACAAGTTTATACCGTCCCGGTGTGTCTGCATTTTCATGAACTAAGTAAGCACGATAAACACATCCCTATTCCTCAGCGCCATCTCTTCTTGTTCAGCTCTCAACTTTCGTCCACCTACAAACCCTCATTGACGGTTTAAAGAATGCCGACGACGACCACACTAGAAACATACTAGTACTCAGAATACTGAAGATACATGAATCAGTTGGCAGTCCTTACAGTGGTTATGGTTGACGGCTAGTGCTTCTGTGATCTCCCCAAGAGATTGTCCTCTTTTTTTATTAGGCCCCTTTTGTGAGGTCATCTGCAGCGGCACTCCATTGTTCACGGATTATTTCGCATTCCCTTCAAAACAGAATGACAAATTTGTCGAAATATAGGTAGCTCGGGTGTGTTTACTGGTGGTTGATTAGATGACAGTTGATCTGTTCGCCAAACCTGGCAAATGGCTTGCAAACGCTTCGTCCCCAGTCGAGGGGACGCCGTCAGTACACAGTTGAGTGGGTGCTTCCTCCGTGCCTAGCTGCGTTTATATAGTTTTTGAAGAGTATCCAACATCCAATCACATCTAATACATCACATCACATCATATCCAATAACATCCAATCACATGACAGCCAATCACATGATAACCAATCACATGACAGGATATTAGATACTCTTCAAAGCCTACATAAACGCAGCTGGGCACGGAGGAAGCACCCACGCAACTGCGCATTGACGATGTCTCCTCGACTGGGAACGAAACGTTTGCAAGTCAGGCTCGGTGAACAGATCAACTGCCATCTGATCAACCACCAAAATGACAAACTTTGGGTGACGTGTTAAACGAAGACTGCCACAGTGACTATCGTAACTCTCCCCTACAGTCCTCTGAATCGTTACTAGGGCTGATCGAATAACGGGGTCTGGGCCTAGATGTGCTGTTCCCACTACCCCGTCTACTCTTTGTCACAGTCCTGATTTCCCCGCTGCCCAATATCCCTATCGACGTTTTTTGTAATTTCGGGTCGACCTAAGGTCGAATAGCGGCGAAAGCCTAGTGAGGCTCGTCATGCTGTTCTGTATCCTACACACTGCACTGACGAAGGTTAAGAATTCCGGTGTAACCGCTTCTAATCAACGGTGGAAACAGACTCCTTGTTAGGAAATACTATGTTATTTATTATTCGGCAAGCATCCCCAGGAACGATGTGGGCAGAAAAGTGAGACAACACACTAGAGGCTCCGTGTAAGAATACAGCCGACCGTTTGGAGTGGCTTAGAATTTCGGAAGAGCCACCACGGAGCATTCATGATTGCATGAAGTTATCGAGAGTATGTTGCAACTGTTTGCCATCCCCGCTCCAGTGCGCTTGTGCCGAAAAAAACGCCAACAAAGAACACAACAGCTATATTGTAAAAAAACGAGTGCAAAATTTACAACGGCCTCGCGCTATCTAAAGGGCACTTTTTGACATTGATCCACCCATCAACATCAGCCGTGCTTCTATGAAATGCCTGAACACATATCATAGTCGGTCGTGCTTCTGTGGCGTGCCTGAGTACTCATGGGCTTTTGCTGAATTGCTTGAGTGATTGACTGGTCTGGATGCTTGCTGGCTTCCCTATTGATATTTTGGTGAAGTTTTTCGGGTCTCGGTAGATTCCGGGCATTCTGGGTTATTTTCGAGAATCTGACCTTCCTGACACCGTCCCTTTGCCAAATCTTGCATCTGCCAACGAGAAATAGTACCCACTTACAGAGACAATGCAGCGGTTCCCTTTGTTCTCATATCCATTAGCCATTTCAGTACTAACCGACTTCACCAACAGCAATTAGGTTGAACTGAATCCCCCAACCTTTCCACTTGTGCTAACGAGATTGATAGTACCTTGCTCGATTTTAAATAACGCACCTTTTACCGTTTTCCTAAACAACTTACATCTCACCTGTGATGTACGAATGATTACTCATAAGTCCAATATTGTAAAGGCGCAAGCAACGGTGGATCTTTCACGATAACAACCTCTGGTTTCGCGAATGCGAAAGTAAGCTTCAGTTGCAATGACACCCTCACCTGTTGACAAGATGATACAATCTACTGGTCCAGCTATGACGGAGGTGACCTATACGTGTCAACCATGTCCTCGCAAATCTTTCAGCAACGTCGCTCTTCATAACGCACCATACAACAGCAGAACATGTATGCTTTCTTGGAGCACATCCAACTGGTTTCATCACTGTGTGCACGTTCAGCATCTGTGTCAGTCCACTCAGTGGAAGGAATGAGAACATGATGAGCACGTATTCGGATAAGAACATGATGGGCTCGATTCAGAGAGCTGCTGATACAATCAGAGCAGTTGGACTCCATGGCCTGATGACTTATCTGGCATGTTACATCCCTCTCCACGGCGGACCTGCTGATTACTTAACCACAGACGTGGAATTACGACCACTCTTTAACAAACATTCTGTCCGCTCTCAGAAATCTCAGTGACCCATTACCTGTCTTTCTTGTGGGTACTCATCAGCACTCAGTATACAAAAGTGCACCACTTATATGAGGACCCTTCCGATGCACACACTCACTGGAGGGCGTTGACGGTCGAATTGCTTACACCTGAAGAGACATTGATAAAAAGATAGCAGTGGAACCAGCAGCTAGCATCCGTGCTGTTCACCGTACATGAAGTCTTATCTCTTGTCAGTGACTGAATTAGACACCGAGTTCGTCGAGCATTCCCACGAAGTTGTGAACACTAATGACTGGTTTCTGCCACCCGGTCACGACATATTTATGACCTATTCGATTTGCAGTTTGCTATATATCGTATCACCCCAGAAGCTTGCCTGCCACTCCTCGACAGTTCACTGTTTTTGTTTTAAGGATCACTTCCTGCATAATCCAAACTCCAAACTTACAAGTTCCCACCACACCCAGTGACGCGAGTCTTCGTCCCATCATCTGTCGCCGACCACGATCTCATACTCTCAGCACTTTTGTTCTTTCAGTCCATGACTGAAATTTCGTCCGTCCGTGCCATTCTTTGCGGTCATTGAAACAAACTGATCAGGTTGCCTGTAACTGGTTTTGAAAACGGAGTTCGTCTTTATATCACTTTTATGCCGCTCACTTACCGGCGTGAAATGACGTTGCGGGTAATATCGCAAGACTGACCAGACAATTCCAGAGGACAATTTTCCGAAAAAAGCGCAAACGGAGTCACTTACCGAGCACGTGAATGATACTAGTGTTGAGGGCTATCGCGCAGCATATTCCATAACGACCCATAGTGGTGTACATTGGCAGTGAGTCTTACACTGGAAAGCTGGGAAGAGAGAGGGTTGCCAGTGCTGTGAAAAGGGGTGCAAAAAAGTGTCTTTTTAGACTCGTCTTTGTAAAGACAGAAGACAAACTGTTGATCATTTAACGGAAACTAGTGACTGCGCTAGGCTCAAAGTCGACCGATTTGTCCTTGTGCTCCACAACGCTTTTTTCTGTCCTTGCCCCCTTGAGTGATCTTCACTTATTTGTCTTCTGTTACAAACGAATATCTCAAGCCGTTTGATCGACACTTCTCGAAAGTGTTCACTTCGTTTAAGGAGTTCGCAAACCACTAATGCGAAATTTTGTCCTCTCGTATTCCAACAAACCACAGAACAATGCTAACCTTGGCGACTACTTTGTGCCCAGTGTCGAACATTCGATAGAGCTAAATATGTGTTCACCATTTCAATGAAGCTCAATACAGTCCAGGCCACCTTATTCCACTCTCCCCGGGAGAGCGCTTTTGGAGGAGGTTGTGTTGCTTTGTGTGATCAACGACTAAAAACAACAGTGTCGCACAGGTTGCGCATTTCTGTGGTAAAGATTCAAGTGTACTTAGATCCAAAAACTTCTGTGAATAAACAGTGGGGTCGTTTTTCGTTGTGGGTGGCTGCTCTAGACTACACATGTTCTTGAACATCCTTGACAGAGTTTGGCGAACCTGTATGACGATCATCGTCTCCTGTTGAGTCTGATCGTAAACCCGCTCTCCTCACGACTTATGGGTATAAAATTTATTCATCTTGACGTTGTCTCCTTCAACTGCGAAACCAGCACTGACCTTGATCAGAAGATACTCGTTCGAATTTGATTATACCGGCGGCAGTTTTCTATCTGGAAGTATCTTGGTTTCGTGTGTATATTCGGAACCGCCGTCTGCCGTTCTGAGGGAAATTTCTATTGATTGCGGAACGTATAATAGTGATTTTATTCATGCATATCTAGAACTGTTTTCAGACAGTTTCCTGAGATGTTCGCTCGTCGCTCACGACGAGATGCTTAGATGCTCGGCTCTCTGTAAAATAGACCATTATGAACTACCATTGTTTGTGCCCCCAAGTTAAACTCCACCGCGAACTATAGCGAAGCATAATTTATCATGTATGTGTAAAGTAACAAGGTAAAGGACCCGGGTTATTAAAAAATTGTGTTACACCGCTGTGTTCCAGCTTCCTTACCTCTTGTCTGCATTACTGGTGGTTGATCAGATGGCCGTTGATCTGTTCGTCAAACTTGACAGTTGGCTTGAAAACGGTTCTTCCCCAGTCGAGCGGATATCGTCAGTACACAGTTGGGTGGGTCTTGTCTGCATTATCACTGTGTCATGTTTCAGTGAATGGTGTTTCGGGCATGCCATACGCCAACCTATCGACCGAGCCAGGCCAAATCCACCTATGTGTCGGACTAGTTTATGAGGCAGTGCTTCTGACACGAATAATTTAATCTCTTCGCGTGGTGGATCCTCACGAAAGGTACAAACAAGCCACGTTGAAAATCAGTTTGTGGTGCCAAACTAACTGTGACGAACAAAATAAGAACCAGTCAAACTGAAAGTAATGTGAAGAGTGAGATGAATTTCAGGGATGTTTTTTCTCCAGTAGAAGGCAGGTGCAGTAAAGCCAAGTAAGTGGGCTTTGACAGATAGCTTTTTACCCCATGTGTATACAGTGTAACAAACGCCGAGACTAGTGGCTCAAAGCTGGCTTTCAAGAGCTGTAATATGAGTGCTTCTGGTAAAATGTGCGGACAAACTGGAGAAAAATTTCACCTCTCTTGACCCTGCTTCAGAATGTAACTTTGGCATTCGATTGTATCAAAAATGCTAGTAAACATATCATACTGCGCCTCGTTTCCTTTGATTTCAGACGCCACTGCGTTGTTTGTCACAGAGATACGCAAATGCGAGAACCACAACCAACTTCCCGATCCCAAGTTGATGCTGACAATGTCCGCCTGTGGTGCAGTACCATTGGTGGCAGATTGTGAGAAAGTTCACTTCATAAGCGGCTCAGAGGATAGAATCTGTGGAATCCGCATCAGCCAGTTTCCAAACAAGTCTGCCTTCTATGACTGGGTCAGATCAGGTAAGAATAGGAAAATACAACCATCTTTCTATTACGGACAAAGACAGCTCAAGCGAACCCGCTTAACGGGACAGTCTTTAGAGAGAATACCCCCCCCCCTATATTCAGCTCTTTATAAGGGCTATTGGTACACCGGTACTATCTTGTAAAATCTACAGCATAATGAACACCTCTATCACCTTTAGCATACATCAAGAACCGGCACTGTGGTAAAAGTTGGAAAAAAAACCTGTCAGCAGGCCAAACAGAAATCTGGATTGGATTGGAGACTGTAATTTGTGTCCAAACTTTCGCACAGTCTCATTGTAGTGTCGTCACTCTGCTGGGGACGTTTTTTCATTGGATAACAACTTCAGTATCGAGGCTCTTCAAAGCTGAGTCAAGTCTGTACAGAGGTATTTTCACGATGTGACATCATCAAGCGACACTTTAGCTCATGTTTTAGTGTTGTGGCGAGGTACAGAGGATAAAGTTATTGTTGGATGAGTCGAAGTATCGGTAGCTCAGATGAGTTTATTGGTTATTGATCGGGTAGCTGTTGATCCGACCACCGAGTTTGGCAAATGACTTGCAAATACTTCGTCACCATACGAGGGGACACCATCAGTGCACAGTTGGATGGAAATATCCTCTTTCCTTGAGTGATTTTCTGTAGCATTTGAAGATTGCCTGTTATCTCCTAACGTGGTCGACTAATTGGAAGACAGGGTTTCGTGAATTGATTTGTCCATTTGTGATCATTGTTTTGTTATCACTTGATACTATGGTTAGTCTTCCCCGTGAGGTAGAGAGGTAGCCTCCAAAAAGGTATCCATTTCAAAGTCTATCTTACTGGACTGGAGTGAAGTGATCTTAACTGGGGGATGAGAATGCTACAGGTCTACTCTTGTGGATATTTGTGATCAGCTGATAGTTAGTTTAGTTTGTCACAATGCTCAGTTAAGTTTCCACACCCAAAACTTTAAAGCAAGCGTCACTGCATCGTTATGAACAACACTGCTCACGTTCATCCCCGCTTACTGCAAAATGTTTATTGCTAACGGACTTGTACAGCTATTACCATGCACTTATTTGTCAACAAGCGTTTCAGTGTATACAGCCATGCTTACTGTGGCAAGTGCTTGTTTGTCTATCCTGGTTGGGCCTTGATACGGTCCTTCTGATTGCGGATTGTCTCAGCATAATGAGAACAATTCAAACAAATGCGTGGCACGTGGATAAAACCTAATTCTCTGAGGATGATGGATGATGTTTGGTGGTGTAGCCTCCTCGGAAAAATTAGTGGTAGGCTAGCACAAAGCCCCCTCCCCATCGTTTATTCTTTTCTCAACAATAAGGCTTTCAAATGAATCATGGTTGTATGGCAGCGAAGCATCGGTGTTATGCCGTCGATGATGATGATGATGTTGATGATGATGATGATGTTGATGATGTTGATGATGATGATGAGGATGATGGTGATGATGATGATGAGGATGATGGTGATGATGATGATGAGGATGATGGTGATGATGATGATGAGGATGATGGTGATGATGATGATGACGATGATGATGATGACGATGATGATGATGATGGTGATGATGATGATGACGATGATGATGATGACGATGATGATGATGATGTTGATGATGATGATGATGTTGATGATGTTGATGATGATGATGAGGATGATGGTGATGATGATGATGATGATGATGAAAATTTATCCTCCAATTTCCATATTTTGTTAAATATATTATAAAATCTATTTACACATTTAATGTCTACTGACGTGTAGTTAGGTCCCCTTTGGTAGAGCACTGTTCAGGCCTCATATTGTTACGTTCATTCATCCATCTCACCAACATCTCTGGGAGACCTCTAGCATTTGTCCTGGTATCTGAAGACGTCTAAAACTATATCTTTCTGTTTCAAAGTCATTAAAATGAATTCAAATTTCATGAGAACGGAGAAGTATATCTCCACTAGTGTGTAAAATATCCCAATTATGGTTTGTACTCCTCGTGGGTAACCGGTATCCGACGTTGCACGTGATATGGGGCTACATTTTAGAAGTGACCAAAATCCTCAAAAGATTGATCTTTTCCCCAGGCAATCACACACTCACTTGTACTTTTCTGGACTGTCATGTATCCTCTGAGACAGTAGCCCACATCCGAAGGAATCGGGGGTATGGATGTCACTATGTAGCAAGATACATCACCAGAAGATGTGTTTGTAACAGTTCTGGCTCTACCGTTCACTTACCACACATACAGTCCTAGGATGATGGAGTCGCACATTCTGCTCTGGCGGATGATTGGCTGAACTGCCCTGGAACCAAAATCTTGCACAGAAAACCAGGAACAAGTGCGCTTCATAGTAGGTTTAGTTTCACTGCGCTCGTCAAGTTGCGTTTGCTTTGGTCGGATTACAACAACATCCTAGTAGGCTAACAAAATGGACTTGGTCTGTTTACCTAATCACTGGTGATCAGTCCTACTGTGCTCTCTTCAGGGCACAATAGATGTCTCTTTAGAGAGGTCTGTTTTTGAGGGATTACCATCCAACTTGAGCTTCATGTAGGTGGGAATCATTTTTGGAAGTACTGACCATTTTGAAAATAGACTTGTGCATACTGTACCTACTTGGTGCACCAAGGTCGAAAAACCCAGAACACGGTCTTTGCCGTAAAACTACTGCTTCGAACTCAACGCCCAAGTGACGATGTGTGCGTCGAGCTGGACTGAACTAGTCTGCATCTAACTAAAAGGGAAATCAGAAGACCTTAGGGCACTAAGCTTGAGGCGAGTATTAATATTGCAGAATGTCCTTGATGGCCAACTTTGGCACCAGACACGAGAATGTTTTAAGAGCCAGGTATGAGACCGTCGAGGAGGAAATTAGCTGATTCCTGATTTCATACTTTTAACCATTCTTGATGTTACTTCACATACCCGAAATGGTTTAGCTGAATTCTTCGAACCTAGAGGAGAGCTGATCTAAGTATACGCATGGCATTACGCATGATAGGGCCTCCATGATGGTTGGGCTGGTTGGATAGGCATCTGAAATGATCGTATCAGGAAGGTCAGATTCCTGAAAGCAACTACTGAATGCCCGAAATCTACTGAGATCCACAGCTCTGTAGATGTTGACCAGACAGACAACGCCCCCTCAACATACAGCGCCTCACAGCTTTCTATCAAACCCAGACAGCGCGAGTCAGCGTTGCTCAAGGTCAGACAACGCCCCCGCAGTATGCAGCGAGTCGCAGCCTATACCAAGACCAGACCGCGTGCGTCAGCATTGGACCAAGTTAGACAGTGTCCCACCAATGACTAGCTTAAGTTATATTCCCGCACCCGCACGTACTCACACTCTCGCGCTCGCTTGTTCGGAATATAGCGGTTGTGTTCCCTTCTCTGAGCCTTTTTTCCCGGCATTAGGCACTGGAGCGGGTCAGCAGTCAGATACAGCAGGTTAGCGAATCAGCAGACATAACAGATCGCTACTGCCGTTTCCTCTCAGAGTATGTTCTCAGTTTCTCCAGAGGTCAAGGACGTAACTTCCGCCCTGTGTTCTGTAGCACCAAGAAATTGGAGAAGTCTGAAAAAGTCATCAAGAAAACACCTTAGCTACACTTAAGCTGCATACCCATGAAAAAGACATGGTCACAAAAGTCAACCTAATGGGTTCGTCTACCTTTTAAATGAGTACCATGATTTGAGTATCCAGAACTGGGAGAGAATTTTACTTTAAATAAGATAAAAACATCAATTACAAGACTTCAAGCTTTCTTTTGTAGCTAATCGACTACGGAGGCCATATTATGCGTTCGATTCCCTTTGACTAGACAAAGGATCTATCAGTGCTAGATGAACCAAGATATGTGTTTCCGTTGCATTCGTCTGAACTAATTTAAAGCTGCAGCAACAAGCCATGCATAGATCCAGACCAATGGGACGGGGAGTTCTGAAAAATGCCGTGGTTTTACATTTAGATGTGCCGGAAACTATTCGCTGAGGAGACGCCTTGGAACCAAATGTGTCCTAGAATTGCTGTGTTTTCTCTTGTAGGAAACTTCACTGTGACAAGTTATAGTCCAAATCATCCCCAGGAGAAATCAAGAGCGTCCTGATTACTCTGATCGCATGTCAACTGATCGAAGGTCAGACCGGGGCAAGGCTGAGCAACTGAACCATGGGCAAGCATGGCCAAAGTGGAGACCATTGATATATACTAAGTATCACAACCCTGTCCGGATAGAAGCGAGACTGTTCAAATCATAGTGGACTTATTTGGAAACTAAGTTGGCTCAACTATATCTCATTCGCTTATACTATTCACTTGAATATTCCGTTAATACTAACATCATCCTCAGTTGAGTGTACGTCTCCACCTGCGTACACTTCAGTGTTCAGGTAGATGAGCCCAAAGAAGGACGAAACCGCCGTGAGTTGTTAAAGAGCTTGCAGTGACCTCATAAGTACTGTGTTCCCTCTGGTTAGTTAGTGATACCTTTTGTAGTATTGTTTTTTCTCTACAGTGAGCATGGAGTTGGACTACGAGTCCCCATGGAGTTTTGCACCAAAGTCTACTCTCACGCCTTGACTATCGCTTCCAGTGTGTATGTGTATTTTTAGAGCAATTCTCTTGAACACCCCAGAGTTAGTTCAGAACATGCCTCACTCTATCGTTATAATCCGAGTTACTGCAGACTTTATCGGAGCACACACTTGCTAATCTCAGCAACACACCAGTGCACTGCAGTGCAAGGCGGAATCTACTCACCAGTACTATCGCATGCGGACAGCTGCGTTCTTAGGTGCGCCGAACAACAGTAAGTGCTGATGTACGGAAACCTTGGCAAGCTCTTGTTGAATTTTGCTTATTGGCCTTGACGAGCAATGGCGAAGGACAGCCTTGAAGTCTTGAGGAGGTGACGTTCTAGTTTATTTAGCTCAGCAGCGGAAGTAGCCAGCGTTTCCACATAGCTCGTAGCATAAATCGTGGAGAACGATCAATATTGCTGTCTCTCTTCCCCTTTCCGGATGCCCCCGGGTTACAGTCAGAAGACAAGATGGCGGCCAGAAGTGTTCACTATATCGTTCACTTGTGACTGGTCAATCTGTCCTCCACCAACCAGTGTTGCTTGCACGTCCACACCAGTTTTCGAGTGGCTGTTTTTGTTGTCACGGCTAGTCATAGTCTGCGCGCTTGAGTAGGAAGTGCACATGTTGCCTTGACCATCAGGTGGGCGTGAAATGCATGTGTACTTTTTTGACCTTGTTGCGGCACATGATAAAATCAGACGTGATTCAAACGCGTGGGAGTACCCGTACGGCACTGTTTCATCACATGATTGTTCAGCTGCGCAGTAGGCTGATGCGAAGCCATCTTAAGTGTGGTTTGCTGGTGGTTTTAATTTGCGGCTCTCAGTATTCGCGCAATGGAATTGAATGTTCAAAAGCTACGATGTGTCCCTGACTGACTAAAACAAACAGGCAATTGATTTCAGAGTACCAGTCCAAACTTTTGAGCGACATTTAGGCATCCCTAGCATCCCCAATGATGCTAGGGAAGTATTCCACCAGCATTTTCCCCCCAAAGGTATGGTTGCTTGGGTGGACAACGAAATTTGCTGAGCTGCGAAAATATGCATGTAGATTAGGGTGGTTTTCGGTTAGAGCACATGCGCAACAAAATGCACATTTTGACGTAAAAAGTTTTATTCCACTCGCAAAGGTTTGTCAGCTAAGAGCATTGTGCGGCCAAGAAGCCCTGTAATTTGCTTAGCTGTGTCTTATACCAGATGACTTCGAATGGAAACTTAAGGCTAACTGGAACGAAAAAATGACACATAGTTGCCCGCATTATATATATATATATATATTGACTGAAGCACAAATTAGATGAGACTTGTACAGCTCAGGGGGGCGATACCTAAGTGTACACGCCGCCTAAAGCAACCCGATCGTGTGACGCCTTTGGTAAATTTTTATAGTATGTACACGGTCGAAGCTCCTTATAAACATGCAAACTTCCTATATGTTTGCACCGGTAGCTAACCGCCTTAGTGCAGTTTCTGGCGAACAGGGCGCTTGAAATTCATCCAAAACCCTTGATATCGTGGTCAACCTTCTTATCGATTGGTGCACGTCATAAAAAGTTTCATGAAGAAACGGGTTTGGTGAGGTATTCGTGTATCCCACAAGGGTACATCTTTGTAGACGCTCATCAGGCGCCTTGATTACAAAGATTAACGAATCCATCCCCGTTAGGTTACTGATTCCTACTGAAAGTTTTATTCGCTTGAACAAGTTTCGTTTACACCCACTTGCAGATGAAAACTCTGGTGAATAGGCACAACTTAAGAATCGTGGGAAGAAGCATAATTATTGCGAAACAACACACTTCATATGCTGTTTGGACAAACCACACAGTATTTAAAAGACAAAATCTTTCTTTAATGAAATACAATTATTTGCATACCTATTTGATTTTGACGTGAGACTCAATTGGAACCCTGCTGCATCTCTCGTTTATCATGTCTTTAAGCCTACCTGATGAGTCTCAAGAAGAGCGAAACCTATCGTGAGCTGTCGAAGAGTTTTCAGCAACCTTATGAGCAGTGTATTACGTCCAAAACCCCTCTTTGTTTAATGTGTGAGGATAGCCAGGAGACGTGGATTGCCAGATGTTAACAATCCTTCAACTTCCACCAGCCGCAGAGGTAAAACGATTTATTTTTATAGATTAAAAGCGTGACATACTTGCAAAATCGAGTAACACAGACAAAGGAGGGGATGGGTAAGATAAAGTGCAGTAAGGTTATTTCCAAGTTAATCAGTAGATTTTGTACACAAAATATCCGTTAATGTGCTTTGGTCATTACAACTTTTACTCATTCTACTACATTATCATGAAAACATCGACGGCGTTGGTGGTATGATCCGTCATGAAGATTTGTCTCGTAAACGATGACGTTCACTTTTGCCTTATCACATGCAGGGTTTCGCTGGTGTGTAAAATGGGTCGCAGTATGTTTCGGTGAGTGTCCAGAGGTCCACTAAGAAAGGTCCGACCTTTTCTACAGGGATAATCGTCGCTACAATTACCAGTGACCTAGGAGTTGGAATGAAAACGGAGACAAAGCTAGGCGCCTGGATACGTATGGTTTTTTTGAAACTCTCTGCGATTGTCTTTAGCTGGTAAAAATACTGAGTTTTCTTTCTCTGAGTCGAGTTGACGGGTTGTTTAAAAACTCTTGGGTATGGCTTTTACCTCAAACAGCATGTGCACAGCTTATCAGGTCGGCATCCAATTTTAGAAGCCCTTATGGGATTTAAACCAGGTTCGTCGATCTATCGATCTGCGAACTTCTCAATCCGGTCATCCAGTTTATGTACACCTGTAAGGTTATCCGGGTAACCGAATGTTGAAATCATCCCTTTCAACAACGCTTTTTCTGTTAACTAACCTGATTTTCGTGTATTCATGGCAATGTGTAACAACATCATTTCTGAACCGCGTTTATAAACTATTGGGGAGAAACCACTGAATTCCCATTTCTAACCACTAAGTATCCTTTCAGTAAGTCATGAGACCAAACATCCTAATCGGGTGTTGCCTCATGAATTCACCTTCGAAATCCAAGCTTTCGTTATACCCCTACTCACAGGTAAATTTGGTTAACTATCACTCAGAGCACCACAAAGTAAACTTAACTCTTGGTCACAGTGAAAAACCAAAATATCATAAAAGTACCATGTGTAAAAGGGAATGTCGAGAACAGTCTCGCATTTATGACTTTGTAGTCTTGTCAGAAAAGCCCTGATGTCAGTTTCTTATTCACCAATGCCCCCTAGAGTGGAAACAGTTTACTATCTGTTTGATTTATTAGTGCTCAGGTTATAAATGGCCATATTAAGAGGTTCAGACGGTGTATGCTCTAATAACAGTTTTTACTGTGGTAGACAATAGCTCACAGTTAGTAGGTGCATCACGTATAATACAATACAATGCAAAAATAAAATAGGTCAGAAGATTACCTATCGTTTGAGCGTAACTGGTAAGAGCCCCTGTACGGCTCTCTGTACGGCTTAACTGCCACACGTGCTCCGTGATCGTTTGTGCACGCGTGGAGTTCAGTTGTTTTACTGTCCTGTGCGCGCGCGTATGTTGCGTCGCGTCGCGTCGCATGCGTATTTATCGTGTGCAATGTGAAAACAGAAGTAGCCGTTCCAGTTTGACGGTTGCATAAACGGAAACAACTTGAACTAATGTGAGTCAAGGTCGTAAGCATGGCACGTGATGCAGGTAGTAGAAGCGTAAACAAAAATGGATGAGAAATTGCAGTGCTCTTGTACAGGTCGAACTAAGTGAGGCGATCGAAAGCAAACGGAACCGCTACAAATTACATCATGACACGTCACTCATGATAACTCTCCACTATTTGGAGACCTTATTTTGCACCGGAAATGTACGCTTTGAATTTGAGGGGGTCGCCTACAAACGAAATAGCCGTGCTTTGAACTACCCGATTTTTTTCTAGCACAGCTAGAGAGACAAGCTGGAGGGACAAACGTAGAGAGCACAGCATCTCGCTGGGGCGGAGTCATCCTTGTTAGCGCTTCTATGGCACTGCTAATAAATGAAAACCCAACGATCCTGACCATTTGGGGAGCGACTGTGATCAAAACACGGCAAGCCAAACCTTGTGCACAAAAATTACTGGCTTAGGTCAGTAGTTTGTCTTGGGGCTAACCCTAACCGACCTGCCTCCCCTCTGTCTGCGTGACTCAATTTTGAGTGCTTCTTGTGGTTCCAGTCCATAAATATACAATGTTTCAGTTTTGTGAAGTATTAATAACCCAAAATCTGTCTTTTTGCTGTTCCAAATAACGGAATAAAGAGGGTCAGTATTTAAAACTCCGTGTTTGCCTCTCTTTATACATTGAATCGACTATCTCCTGTGACGTGACATGTCAGTTTCAGCAGTGTCTCGGACAGACGCCATCCAGGAATGGCGATCAGCCGTCAGATCTGTACAAAGTGCGATCCAGTGTTGGTTCAAGTGACCGATACCACTGAATGAATGAAGACCAGGTTTCACCATTCTTGGTGCCTATGGCCTTTCGCAACATTACGATGGTCCTATTGTTAGACTATGGGACAAACAACATTTTTTAGTTCGATATGTAACCATCTGCTTCTGATAAGGAGTTAAGAGGCTGCGTACATGTCGGGAAATAGCATTCCTAATATCCGTATTCGTCTCAAATTTAACTGCGAGATTTTTATTGCAAAAGCGGAAAAGTTGGCATACATTTTAGGTAAATACTCCTCTCAACTTTTGCATGAAAGCTCTAAGGAAGCTGTTTGGGGCCGCTCGAATAGTTTCTACCGTAGCGGCAGTGAGCGCAACGACTCTTAACAATGACAGAACATAATGCACTTCTGATCCAAAGAGCCAATGCGAACGAGAGAAACATGCTTTCACGTTAAGCGGACAAATTAACACGGATAAGCATGCACGCTAACCGTCTGCGCTTCAACACAAGTACATACTGTCCATCGACGTGTATGTATGCTCGTTGCGTTTGTGAATAAGGATCGGAAAGTTAACCGAATCATCTGTTTTTTGGCCTACAGTGTATGCTTACTGTTAAGCACAGGTTTTCTTGTTTTCAGTTGGGATCGACACCTGAGTGATACTCAGGTGCACTAGGGTGATACAATTTTACCAGCTTGACTATACGGCCTTGTTTCCTTTGCCTTCTGGCACCATCGGCTTTCTTACTCTCGTGCGAGTGTCCCACCTGTTCCACACTTGCGAAAGGATAATCGGAACCTCACCACAGTGGCTTGTTGCCCATGTTGAGAAATATGCAACAGGTGACACGTAAGAACAGGACGACTGAGTTTCCTATTCTTGAACGCGTAGGCATGTGCCTAAGATGGGATAGCGTTCGTCCACGAGAATCCGCAATTAGGAGCCAAACTAAATTCGATTTCACGCCCCCATCACTCGCTACCAAAAACGGCATTTTTTTCATCTAAATGACTCAGAATGCTTCGGAGCACATAGTAACACACTCTCAACTACGGTGTGTTCACGAAAGTCAGGTGAGCAAACAAAGCATCTTTGGGAACCCACTATTTGTTCAAAAAATTTCACTCTTGAATCCCTTCTGTTTTTTTTATCCCAACACAGATTGTGGTACAAAGTTCCGCCAAGCAATTTTGAGAATACGCAGTCTGACCAGCTATATTGCCACTTTCACTCGAGAAGCTCTCTAATTTTCTGTTCAGACTATCATTTACCCCAAAAGTATCTTTGTTGTCTTTTTGGTGTGAGACGCTATCCGATCCGTTCACCTGAGTTTAGAGTTCTTTCCCCGAAATCTTGGTTTCTTTGTATTTTCCGTTTGGTATTTTACGATCAATTATCTTTCTGTTTTATGTAGCCTTCCTCTTCTGGTCCACCAAACCGATGGCTGATTGCGCGTGGCTAAGATTTGAAATCAGTCAACTGCTTGGTCTGCTATAACATCATATAATTGATTTCGTTTGCGGAAAAACCTGTTGGGATCCTCAGAAGCGAGTGTCGTTTTTTACACGCTGCCTTCAGTTTGTGGCCGCGGTATAATAGACACAAGGAATGCGCTGCATGTGATTAATTAAAGTTCCCGGCTGTGTGATCAGCTGCGGCTTTTTTGTACCGTGCGCTAAAGTCTCAGCACTGCACCACAAACAGATAACGAGATTTGCAAAAAAAGCCACTGTTCCCAATCCATCTGTTTATCGTTCCGCTGTCTGAATGACCGTTACCTGCAAATAATCTCTGAAACTCAACAGTGTACGGACAGTTAGTGTTAGATACTCAGTGACGGAAGCGTCTTGTGCATCTGAAAAGTGAGTAGGGATGTTTAACATCAGTTTCACAGCCACGTGGTGAATATGGAGTCACATGAAATTAGAAAGAATTAATTCTGGGGCTTGGCGGTTAGTTGTAGTGACTGTAACTGGTGACTCAGTTCGATCACTCCTTTTTCATATCATCCAAAAGTCTCCGCTGTGTATGGATCACCTTATACTTCAGCTGGGCCGGTATTCAAAATATTTCCCTTGATATGATGATATATTTATGGGGCTTCAACAGCTCGCCAATGGTTTCACTTTTTGGGAACGTAGTCATAATGGAGAAATTCTTTGGATCATATTGACGTAATCTCAGGTTCCAAACGATCATTCAACCTAGCAGTTCTTTTTGTTTTTTGTCCAACAAATAAACTACGCGGAACCGGAGAACTGTGCTAACGTGATCCACCTGAAAGAGCAAGACTGGTAGTGGGCTGTGGACAGGTTTCAGTCAGCTTGACAAGTAGTATCGTATGGAGTTTAAGTGTTTGTTAGAATCTTGGTTTTCTATATGACATAAGGCTTAAAAACATTTTTAGGATTGACTTGAGTTCTTAATCGTCTCATGCATCCATCAGTACGTCAGTAATGCTATGTAGCTGAGTGTAGCTCACTCTAACGAAAGCTTCATTCGAGGTTTTTGCTTTTGCCGCACTCACTCACTCACCTGGAGTCAATACGATTACTACTAACAGTGGGAGGTGTCTCATATTGACAATATGAAATTTCTACGTAATCTTTCTGAGAACCATAACTGGGGCGAGGCCTGTCCATGGTTTCGGTTTCGGGACAAGAACACACTGAAACATGGCCTCAGTTAGACATGTTAGCAACCTTAAATGGGTAACGTTCTGGTCTGGCCGAAGCAAGCCGAGGCTCGTAAAAATTCCACTTGTTTATATTAAATCACGTCTACCCTAAACAACCTCGCATGCCTTATTGAAGCACAGTCGATTATAGCTGTTTTGACCAAGTTCTTTACTTTAAAACCCAAACCTGGGCTATTTCTCCTGATTAAAATGAATCAGACAGTAATTCCTTATTTCGGTCGTCTTCGCATTAGGGCAATCCTAACTCTTGGTCACCTCGAATCCCAACTACCCAATCACAGCGACCGATGGCTCTCGCAGATACCGAAACGACCTTGGTTTCGATGGCTTAGGCGGCAGACAGCCCACAGCCCCATGCACCGAGCATCGGACCTGACTATGCCAATCGAGGTTTTCAGCTGATCAGTTCTACGGTAGAACATAGCTTTGAAGCAACAGCTACTACGTTGTGATACGTACGGCCAAGGTGTTTGAACCACCAGGATGGACGATTTTAGATTAGTAGGCCTAATAGAGCATGTCAGAGCATTGACAACCAACCGTTTCGTTCGATACAGGTCTTGTGGACCTACCCCGAGAGCATTTGTCAACACCCAGTCTTCTTGCATTTTGGATGAACCGTATGGGATTCCGATTAGATTTTTCGCCCCCTTAACTAGTGGTTTTGTACGTTTGTGCTTTGGATACCTTTAGAATATGGTCAGATGCAAACAGGAAGTCACAAGATGCAACATAAACAGTCTGTCATGTAGGTTACAGGAAGTCAATGCAGTGAATAATGGGTACACTCACAACCGCGGCGAGCCATATGGTAGGTTTTTGGCTAAACAGGCAGCTTGTAATCAAGCGATCTGGCTAGCGTCCCTCAAAGCGTAAATTCCGTCAGTTAGGCCCTAGAACAATGCAGCCAACCGCTCGGGAAACAAGGACAGTCATATCATTTTGTTCCTGTTAACTTTTGGTTTTTCATCAACTTTGCTCCTCTGGAATTGTGTACAAGGTGTCAGGTGCGTTTTTGATTCGTGCCGCTGCATCCGAAATTCCAGTACTTTAAAAATTGTAAAGAAAGGAATTTGTGACTGGAAACTCGTAGCTCATAGAATTCCTTCAAGGTCTGCATTTCCTGGTTTCCTGTACAATGCAGCTTGGTACAAAACGAGTAACTACATATTCCGGATAAAATCCATTAACAAATCAAGTGACTGTTCAACAGGGTTGACCAAACAGGCAAGTACACGTCTTGACGGAAGGTGGTTAACTACTTCACATTCTTGATGTGGCGGTACAACAAACGGAGTCTAACAGAGGACATGGAATAGGCTACACATGAGGATGAAATTCCCGTCGGCTGGTAAGAATGTCGCTATCAAAGGACAAGTTAGTTAAATTAGGAGAATCCGGTCGATCAGGCGCAGAGGTGTGGCTCGTTTTACTAAACTTATTGAGAAGTGAGGCAAATTTGTGGTTGTTATCTTATTGGGGGCCGACTTACTAGCGTTATTGGACTGCACGCGAGGAACGTAACTGTCTGCTACATACTACAACCTACGGAACGTCTCGGCTGGAGAAAGGGTGCAAGGGCGTTACCTGATAAGGGGTACTGTCCATTAGCCGTCCAGTGAAGTTCAGCAAAGATAGGGGATCTAAGGGAAAACCAAAAAGCCTTTTTCCTTTTAGTAGTTGAAATACACCACAAGAGTGGTTTGTGACGTTAAAATGATAGAATTTACGCTGGCCTAGTGATTTCCACATAACGAGGCAGTCCAGTGTAGGTCCCAAAATGAATGCCCAGTAACGGAATGATGGAACCGGTATGTATGGTATTCGCGAATACGATTGTTACGAGCACTATAGCGGTTTGTACATTCCTGCGAGGCTCTAAAATGTGTCTAATCTGTCAGGTTATGTGAGAATTTCTCCGAGGGTCTTCTGAGACCCAGTCTCACTAGACGAAAGCATGTCCACTGTGTGCTCCAACGTAGGGTACTGCAAGCCTCCTGGATATGCACTTAACTGTACTTTGCCAATTTAAGATGATATTTCAGCTGACTACCAAGCGTTACTGGGGGAATCAAAGTGCAACCGTCATTATGAAACTTGAAAGCGGTATTATACCACCCCCAGCATGGCTGAAACGAGCCGATGGGCACTGAGTGCATTAGCTTAACATCTACTACTCCAAAGAAAGCCAGTATCTGTGCATTTTTCAGTGAATTATAAGCCCAGGTGAAACCAGATCTTGGAAATGTAAAGCTTTAGACAACAAATTCAATGTTTCCTCTCAAACTCCAGGGGCTGAAGGAAGCGATGACATTGCGCAAGGGATCCTTCTCACCTTCTCTCAGCTCAGTTCATGCCACTGCTCAGATGAAGCGGATTTTCATGTTCAACAAAACAGATCCACAGACTGTGCATTACTTAATGTTTGCTAAAGATGACTTCAAACGAAAAAAGGTAGCTTTGTGACAGTATGAACTTCCGCAGTAACCTGGAATGGGACGGCCGGTTAAGCCATTGGACGGGCAAGTTTATGTATGTTCAATGCCAAAAATTGAACGTACAGCGTCGACAGCTCGCTATAGATCTTCACTAAGCTAGTGCAGTAAAGCAATATATATATATATATATATGCTCACTTCCATGTTCGCACAAATGGCTAATACCGTAGTTCATTGTGCGCACTTTTAAAACCTGAAACCCAATTTCCGAGACGGGTCATGATTGTCTAAATTTTCCTACAGTTGGCGTGTGGTGGCCTAGCTAACATATTTTGTGGAAAATAAACATCCAGTATAAAAGACCAGCAGCCCGCCTTCTCACATTAATTATCCAGGTTTTCTCGTCCTTCCTCTGCTACATGTTAGAACTTATTCCTCGTGACCACGGTTAATTACGATTAACGCTACAATTTTTTGCTCATCTCATGGGGCGCAACCTTGCTGCTTTCTCTGTTAAGGTGTGACATGGGTGCGGTAATTAGCATAATTAGTTTGGTGCCTAATTAAGTTTTGCCCACAGATGCACAGCACCCAGCGACACACCTGGCTTTTATACGCGATACACGGAAATCCACAACCAACGGTCCGGTTTGATGGTGTTTTTGTTTGGTTCGGTTTAGTTCAGTTCGGTTCGGTTCGGTTCAGTCCAGCTCAGCTCGAAATTCGTTCAGTTTGCTTCGATAATCAACAGTCCGATACGGTAACAAAATGTGACCAATGTGTCCTGGCTGGAAGGTCTAGCGTGTTCCACCACTAAACCGGAAGTCAAACGTAAAAAATACAGAATTCTAATTGCACATACACCATTGCAGTTCCGTCGGTTGGCTTCGCATTACGTCCGTTCATCATGAGTTTATTGAAATTCAGATTACGCGTCGGTAAAATAGGCTTTAACAGAATCATGCAGATGGCAAATTATGGCCAACTATAAAACGTAGACAAAAGCAAATTGTACTGCGATTCTCCAGTGAGACTTCCAAATGAATGCAACTCGAATGGTCTATTGGGGTTCACATTTTTCGTCCTCGTAGACATTCCGCTATTGCGCGAAGAAGTACCGTATTGATGCGATTTGTTACACAGCTGAGCAGACTTACCTGTGAGAAGGATGAGCTGATTCAACATTAACAAAATAAAATATCCATCCTTCCTGGTACAATCATGAATGAACTTCTACCACCCTAAACAGGCCGTTTGCGATCAACCTTCCAAAGTGACAGCCTCGACCAATCAGTTCATAGTCCTCCTGCATAAGCCGTTATACACACACAACCAACTTCATCCCCTTACTGTTTACTCTGTGTGGCTATTGGGGTCTGGGAAGTGAGCATAACAGCACTATGCTTACTTAGCATCCGAGTTCAGATGTTCTGAGCCTAGCTGAATAGCATTTAACTTTTTTGTAACACTATATTTGGACCTTAAGTCATTTCAACCGTTATTCTTCCGCATCGTTACATCCAGAAGCTGGCCACCTGGTTTGATGCTCAGAATCAGATAGTAAAACTTTTGGGTTGTTCTGCCCCTCATGCGACAGCGACTAGTCAAAATAGTAGACGTATCTACTCCTTTATTAGCTGGGTTATTGACGGGTATTACGGATGAAAATGTTTAGCCCAATCTTTCGTCATCTGTGCTTCATCAACTTGTAGGAATGAGTCGTACGAAGAGGATCCCAAGGCAGGAGAGAGAGAGAGCGGGGAACGGTCTGAGTCGCTCAGTGAGACCAATTAGTGTTATTTTGAACCGGTTTTCGCTCGTCAATATTCGTCAGTACACACAATCGACTCACTTTTTGTTAAGCACCGATTGACAGAACTGCACCTTCTGACTGGCGCCATAGGGCTGAGTGGAAGTGTGTCATTTGAGACGTCCATTGCAGACTTGTCAAGTGCCTCATTTTGACCAATTCAAGTATTTCTTACCAGTGCCAGGGGTTTTCTCCGAAACATCCGCCTTGATATGATGAGTTACTGATTCAACTGGGTTGACATCGCCACGTTAGGGATTTCCGTCTTTTGAAATGTTCGAATGGGCAGTTGGAAGTTTAGCGGATGACGATGTAAGAGGTATTCAACGGAGACGTCTTCCAGCCCATAAATGAACCGCAGAGGTACCACTTGTATAACGTGTAACTATCGCATGGACCACATACGTTCTTAATCAAAAGGAGGTGTGCCCCAGGAAAAGCACATTATTTATTTATTTATTTATTTCATTTATTAAATTCCGATTGATTCCAGATCCAATTCGTTAATTCGACAACAATGCGTCAGATCATTTGAAAGCACCCAGACTTATCATGCCCAACAAGTAAATGTATGTCTTCCCAGTCCGAATCGGCATTACAGCCCTACAGTCATATCATGATTTTTTTGGTTTCCACCAACTTTTCACTTTCAAAACCAGGCTGAATTTATTTTATCGATTTTGTACGACCAAGGCAGCAAAAGGAGCATGAGTATCCTCACGTCATGAGTTTAATAAGTACACTTATATTGGTTGTTGATCAGGTGACTGTTGATCTGTTCGCCGAGCTTGGCAATTGACTTGCAAACGTTTCGTCACCGTTCGAGGAGACATCATCGGCGCGCACTCAACTGCCACCTGATCAACAACCAATAAACTCACCCGAGCTACCAAGTACCGAGTACACTTATAGTCTACATGAGGCCATGAGAAGTTGTGCTGCATCCGATTTGTGGTGTAATGCGATGTGACCACTGTTCACTTCCAACACATATCACCTTATGTTTACGAAGAAAGTGAGGATTGTCAGATCAGCTGATGATTATGAAGAAATTCAATGACACTAAACCATCGCAAGCTGCTGTGCTATAAAATCCGCCTCAGATAGGTTGAAGTCTGCGATGTCACCTCATATTTGTGAGGAAGACGTTAGGTGTAATACAGGTGAAGCTACTTTCGTGAATCAGTTAAACAGAGGTTGGCTGTCAGCACACAACGGTGTCGTATTGTAGTCGCACACAACTCGTTTCAACGTTAACGGCATCCCTTATCCTTAACGTGTGGAGCAGACAATTATGTATCACCATTTAATTAGGAAAAGATGCGCGTATTCCACACAGACACAGTCTTCCTTGTGATACGGTCAGGGTCACGAAATGACCTGTCTTCACGGTCTGATGGTGTTATAGAAAAAACACAGAAAAAAGCGGAAAATTACGGCGAAAACTTGATGCTGTTCAGCTTCTTGCAGTTTTTTCCTGTTACACACACACAGCACCAAGACTGCTCCAAAAATTACGTGAAAATAAATTTTAAATAAGGGGGGTTGTCTTCCAACCGAAATCTACCTTCATTGTCGTCATTCTCATCGTCTTCCTCATCACCAGCATCATAGTCATCAACATCAGCCTTTTCTTCATCTCCGTCTTCCTAATCCGCATTATCAGCGCCGTCCTACTCATAACCCTCATCACCATAATCGTTTTCATTATCAAAAACGAAGACAACAACAACATCCTCACCATTGCCACTAACATCAACGTTCTTTGACATCATCGTCATTATCGCATCATTGTTATCTTCTTCATCATGGTTAGCATTATTACCCTAACAAGTCAGTAGAATTTAGTAAGTGGAACTCTAAACAGGAATGTTGTGATTCCGATCTGCAATACTGATTGATTCCCGAGTAAAGGTGTTTTCGACTAGCATGGTGGACATTCCTACTATCTAGTCAGTAAGCGGAAGTTGATGTGGAAGATTAAAGATATTGACTCGGGGATTCGTCACATTTTGACGATGACTCCCCGTAAAAGAACCATACGGACGCGAGTCATCTTGTACGAAAGGGTATCAGTGTCAACAGACAAACTTGGAAATCCGATTCAGGTTGATTCGGTTTTCTGCCTCAGCCGGACAACGTGATACTATCTTGATTTAACGCTCAGTATATGGTGAGTCTTTAAGATGGCCGAAAGAATACACATGCAGCATACTCTGAGGCAGGACTCAGAGACATTTTTCATGTTCGGCCATAGTGGAGGTCCGTGTGCGTGCGCAAAACACACGATACAGTATCACCTGCCAACTGGACAGACTGGCCCGCCTGATGAATCCGTTTGTTGTTAGGGTCGAACAAGAACTGCGAAAGTGGATAGTTCCTCATGAGGTTCTATCCGCAAGTAACAGTGAAAATAAAAGCATTGATTGAAAACCTGACAAGTAATCGGTCACCGTAGGACAATCAATCCTATAGTCCAGTTGTACTACATTCAATCTGTAGTACACTTGTGAAGTGTTACTGCGTTTCTAAGCAAAGTACTTTAGCAAACCAAACCTGATCAAGAAGTATGTGCTGATCTGTTAGGATAGGGTTTTAAAAGCACTTCTGACGGGGACCGTTTGAGTTTACACCTGATTAGTGAATTAGGTTCAATGGTGTAGGGGATTATGCTTGAACACAAACCAGCCATTTCTGGACTCGGAATCTTCTCAGGTTCGGGGGGAGGGGGCAGCAGGAGGTTTCTGTGCCACCGAAACGGTAGCTCTGGTAGCGATGCTTCCTCCCTAGGAGGAGCTCGTGAATTGGAATCACTGTACTAACCAGAAAGAATAATCGTTGGTCCGTTGGACCAAGCAAAAATATCGTGGTGTTTTCGTTTGGTGAAAAGCCCTTAGATGTACCGATAGGCAGCACTTTGTTCATCTGGGCAAGTGGGTGAGTTGTCAGTTCGTTCAAGATCTCAAGGTAGATGGAGAATAAATTAGATAGATGGTTAGGCCTGGTGCAGCACATTCAGTTGCCTGGAAACATCACAAACGAGAGGTTCAGCTGGGTTCCAGAAGCGTCTCTCAGAAAACCAAATTTGTTTACGTTTTTTATTTTTTATTGTTTTTATTTTATTTATTTTATTTTATTTTTTCACTAAACATGTTAATGGATTTCCGAATAGCTACACTTACTTACAGGCATTATTAAAAAGTTATCACTTTGGGGCTGGATGGCACGCTCATAAATGAGTAATGATTCCAAGTCGAACTGGCTCGTACTGACAACGTATTCAAGTCTTTAGTCAAGTCAAACTCTAGACTATGAAGTTTTTGTCCACTGATGTTCTGGTGTGCAAAGGCATTGCAGTGTTATCTATGGAACGCGTGGGGGGAACGTTTCGTGGTTCAGCATGCATAAGTGGAAAAAAGTTGTGGATACTCGTGTCAAGAAGTTTTGAAGAAGTTCCACTTAGTTGGTCTATCACGGTTTCATGAGGAGAACAGGATTCCAATGCAGCGTCTGGTGACAGTAATGCCAATGAAAAGTCAGGTGGGCAACATACTATCTTGAGTAAGAAAAGGCAACTGTGTCAGTCTGCTGAAAGAATTCACTCGCCGGATTTCTAGGGGGAAACGTCTCCCACATGAGCATGTCAAGATAAATCGGAGGATAATCCTGAGGTATCTGGTACGTTTCACTTGCATAAAGGAACAAACTGATCATTTTGCGAGGTCCAGATGTGGACACAATCCCGGTACCTATAGCAAAAATAAGTAGTATAGGATGATTTCTCAAAACTGCGAACAGCGCATCACTGGTTTCGCCCTGTTTGGGACTGATCACGTAGAGGTAGTCTCTGGAAGCTGAGAGAATCATTCCCGGACTTGAATACAAGTTTCACAGAGTGCTTGCTTTTACTCGTGGTTGACTAATTGTTCTATTGAAACGACGATTTTATCCATACGGCCTGGGATGGTGTACATGAAAGTCTAATGAACGCATAGGGCTGAACCCCCTTTGCTACCAAGAACAGGTGACATGGATATCCTGTTGAATGAGTCTAGAATCTTCGATCACAGAAGAGTCCATCCCAACGACGATATAGCCAGCTAGGCAGATTTTATTTTAAATGTCCTCAAGATCTAAGGATTCTGTTCAAACAGAAAAGAGTGGTCACCTTCACTTACATTCGTGGTTGATCTTCTGCCACCACCTTGTGTGTTTGCGCTCAGTGAAATAATTGTACACAACTGGGGGACTAGACCCATGAATGTTGGTCCATGAAGGTTTCCAAAGAAGCAAAGCCTCGGCAAGTGAATCGAAAGTCCGGCTAAAATCCGTGACATAGCTGCGAACGTACTAACCTCGACTGTTCAGACCTCCGACAATTCGGTGTGTTAAGCAAGCAACTGCGTTCTTGACTGATCTTTTTGGTTTATGAGCAAACTGATATATATTCCCGCTGAAGCCTAGTGAGGATTGCATCTTAGGATTTTAAGCCGCGCATTAGATGGAGTTACAAAGAGGAGAGAACTATGGAAGGGTATGTTCCTGGTAGTCCTTCATCCTTTGATGATATAGCGGTTTGAGGACAAGATAAAACAGACGGAAAGTGGGACGAGAAAGTTGTGTTACCGTACGTTAAAACCGCGTTATCGGGTTCAATAATTTCGGTTGTATACGTTACCAATTGTTGTAGTGATACACTGTATATTCTCACGCTGATGTATCAAATTTATCTAAACTGCTGGCATTAATGGTTTTAGAAACAATCCGGTGATTTAGTTGATCGATATATCCCAAGAAATTCTTATTCCGTTTTTTTGACTCAACAAAGTTTTGATCGCCTAACGTTTGGTGGCTCGCTGAAATTCACATAAGGACCGCTTGTTGTAGAGATCAGTGCCTCAGTAGCAATGGAATAGGGCTTCGTTACTGCCTTGCTTCCACAAGTAAATGCTGGTTTCCTTTTTAGAAGCACCACTTTCAAACGCAACGATTGACAGGAAACTCAAATCACTTCACAACCCACTCACATCACCCACTTCACTGGGTCGCTCAGCCACTGACCTCTGGAGACAAGTGGCTAACATTTGTAATCCAGACTGGTAATTGACTTGTGTATGTTTTAACTTAATTCGTCTTGAGATTGAACCGGTCTACCCAACTGCATAATGAGCAGTAGCCCGTTGCATCTGATTTGTTTTTATGTGGACACCTCGGGGGATTGCTCGTCGCTTTTAAGCGATAACTCCGTGAACAACTGACCAAAATAATTCCATGCGCCTGCTGGTTCGCGACGATCACAACAGATCCTTAACTGTGGTAGAACCAGGAAGTAATCTTCAGGTCAAATCAAATGAAATCAACCGCGTCGCCACTTCCTCAAGAGAACATTTTCGCTGTTCCACCTGGTCTGGTGCTGAAGTCAGTCTGTAGGGTTGGATACCTAGTCATTGCTTTGGGGAACTTTGATACACCGACAAACCAACGGGCAAGTGAGGAATGTTTCATGTTTTTGGCAGAAGGTGAGTTGTTTTGTCCATGGATTTGCCATCTGTGTAAGATATTTATGGAAGAAGCCCCCGTTTAACGAGTGGCAGTTTTGACGTTACTCTATTCCGATAGTCCATGAGTCAAAACGCATTCAAAGAGCTTCAGAGACTTCTCACGTATGGTAGCGAGAGACTGCGACTTTTACCTCACCTGTCCGCCTCAGAACAAACGTTGCACACTCCCAACACGTTTCTCTGATCGTTGCTCAACTAGCTTCATTATTAGCCAAACAAGGGAACACTTGACCAAGAAAACTCCACTTTGCAAGTCATTGTAGTCCACACGAACCAAAGGAGGAATGCCTGAAGAAGTGGGGCAGTGCAACCAATGAGGAGAATTTGAAACGGACATCCTGAACTCACTATCAGGCAATGAGATTCGAGTCCGCGTTTTTCATTTTCCCATGCAGACTCAGTCTCGTGTGTCTGATGGGCTGAAAAAAGGAACCAGGAACAGTGCAATTCTACAACAAGAACGTGCAAGGTATCGGTATAACTGGAGATCTGTTGTGTCTATACAGCCATTAACCTATCCCTAGAAGTTGGCTTGTTGAAGTGCGGGAAAATTTCTTTGGTATAACCGTTTTCACCATCCGTTCATCATCCGTTCCAGAAGAACGGATATCCTGAAAGGTTCGTACTCAAGACTATGGAATCCGTTAAACACAAACCTACTCAATGTTCGGTTGGAAAGAAGCCCGTCTAAATGAGGCTTCTATTCAAAGGTGACTCGGAACTAATCACCAGAAGGCTTAGAAACTCTGTTGATACGACATATATGGCTGCTAATCTGTATTTGAGTTTCAACTCCAGCCCCACTATCAGTTTCCGCTTGAAGGACAAATTGCCACGTTCTACCACCAGCTTTTGTGTGTACTCATTTGTGTGCTCGTGCCGAGCATCATACATTGGTCGCACGACAAGGCATTTGTCGGACAGAATGCAGGGGCACAATCCCATATCCCTGAGTGGTAGTTGGAAGAAACCAGGCTCAAGTGCGATCGCATCACATTTGGCCGAAACCAATCATGTCATCGACAAAGATCAAGCCTTCACCATCATATACCGGGCACCTCTGAACCGATCACGATTGGTACGATCCAGACTAGTATCGATGGCAGAGGCGATTGGAATCCGACTGCTGGATCCACAACTTTGCGTCCAGAAGAAACTTGTGCGACCTTTGAACTTGAACTGGCCTGCGAAAAATCCGGTCCCACAAGCCTGTCTGACATTGACGCCACTTACCTGATTCCGTGACCCTTTGACCTACACCCTTCTTTTGATTTCTATTTCCCTAACGTGTATGTACCCCCAATTTTAACCTTTTTCACGTGATTTATGGTATTAGCCAGGAGGAACAATCACAGAAAACAAGCTTTGTTCGCTACCTTCATTGTTCTCATGATGATCTGAATAGCTTCCACGTATATCTCAATAGTTTAAGTCCTCACGTCAAGTTTAGCATGAAGATAGAGTTCATCTCCGGCACATTACCCTTCCTGTACGACACATAAGAATGGTGGAAAATTAAAACCGACTGTCTATTAGAAACCAGAAGACACAGAAAACCGTCCTAAACTACTCATCAGCAAACCAAAAGGCCGTGTACGTCAGTATTGTCTCGTCGATGTTTAACTGAGTTAGAGTGCTGTGCACAGAATAGATCGACCGAACGACGGCTCAGCTCGATGTTGCCAACAGACCTCAAGAAGTTGGATACCCAGTGAGTTTGATTAAAAGGGATATTGGCTCCAGTATCTGGACTCAGTAGGGAATGGACTAGCACAGCAGTCATCTCATATAAAGCAGGAACATCGGGGTTTATTTGAAAACTGCTGAACTTAATCAACATTAGAGTAGCTTACCAGAAGGGAAAAACGCTACGCTCAGTTTTGGTGCAATTGAAAGATTTCCTCCTCCCAGTTGAAAGGACTGCAACGTAGAATAGATCTAGAGAATGTGGAAGTTTTAAGACGCGGAGTGTGATTCGCACCACAGCGGCTGATGGCCGAGGCGATTAAAAATACAAAGCATATATATATATGTATATTCATGTATATATATGTAAATATGTATGTATATGATACACAAAGCGTCACAGCGTGAATAGACTCGAGGGTGTGGAACTAGCGAGCGTGTGGAGAGCGGTCTTAGATAAACGAAATTGACTATATCCTTGCGAAGCTACGGACTATCATATCAGCCAGAAGCCCGACCGACATCAGGATTAGCCGAAGGTTTACTTTGTTTGATAACAAAAGATTTACCCCATATTGGGACAGGAACAAACGTTGCAACTTCAGAAGCTGCCAGTGAGTGTTATTAGCCTAACACCAGTTATGTCAACGCACAGTTTGTTCTCCGTCGTAAGTCATTGGACTACACTAAATGTATCATCAGACAAAGAGATTATTTGCAGGCAGCATCCTCTCGAACTGAAAATCAACTTTTGCCACGCAAATTTGAGCGAAGATGTAAATTTGCACACATGACTAACACAGACCACAGTACGAAGAATGACTTACTCAATAACTGATTACTCATGAGCCGTAAGTTGTATTTTTCTCACTCTGGAACGCTGTTGTATATCTTTTGGTCTCATCTTTATGAACGTTGTGAGTATTGCTTGCATCTGAAAAGTGTCACTCTTTCAATACGAATATATGCTTATTTCTTGTCTAGTTAACCTGTCCTTTCCGGACTGCATTTTGGAATGGTCACCTCAAGCATGCCCTTTCGATTTTATCACGTAAGGTAAGGTCACTGCGTAAAGTTCACGACATTTCGAGTAGCAACGGAGTCTTCTTCCGGGGAGTTTCGGTGTTAAACAACATTCACCACCGATTTGGCTTGCCAGTCAAAAGACCAGATGAACTGGTTGCTCGTCTGCTTCGAAACCTCGACCAACCTGGTAACCTATTCACTTGGTCTAAAGAGATATTTGTATCAACAGTGAACCACTGCTCAGCAATCATTCATCAGTCATTTACCACACATTTCACAGAATAATCCTCTGTCGGTTCGTTGCATTTTCCAAGTGGTGTTCATGGGACCCCTACAATATCACTTTAATTTTCATTTCCTCGACTTCCTTCAAGCTCTGTCTTGCAACCCGGGACATCGCATAGCCCACCGACCGGCCCAAATTGGAGTTGCTCACCTAGCGCACTACTCGGAAGCTATAAGCTTCGCGTGTTGGTGATATGTTCCCAGATGGAAACGGACATCCCAGTCACAGGCACGGTACACATGACATCCAACTAAGACAGACTTCGTGCCAAGCTCCGAGTTTCAGCAGATCTGAAAAACTACCAGCAACCATTCACCAAATAGTGCACTCAAACTTCATTTCGAAAAAAATGTCAGCCGGAAGTTTTGTGCCGGAATTTCACTTTGACGGATCCTTCAAAAACCTGGGCATGTTTGTCGTGGAAGGTAACACACACATGAAAATGTAAGCCTTTCCATTCAAATCTTTTGTAACACAACTGCTTGCATTTGCCACATGCATCTGCCATATCACGCTCGGTAATAAACTGCGCTAACAAAATGACGATTATATGTGGAGCTACGTGCTCCGCTATAAACTGCGATCGTAGTACATTGAGCTTCGACCGAAATACTCGTCGAAGATTTTCCGCACCAATCATAAGCAGTCCGTTTATGGCTATGGTGGTTAGGGAGGAGAGGTTAACAACAAACCTCTAGGACTGAACATTTCCATGTGGATGCAGACAAATGCATATAAAGAAGTTCCGTATGTTATAAAATGCCAGATAGTAATGCTAGCAAATGGGATAGTCAGACGAGTGAAAGGCAGTCTGAACATCTTGGCGAATTGTTGGAAGGTTGGCAGCTCGGGTGCACTTTTTTGGTGGTTGATCAGGTGACTGTTGGTCCATTCTTCAAGAGTGATAAGGTTCGAGGTCAGAAGTATTTAACCGGTTCACTCCCGGCTCAGTTCAACATCGAAATCAGCCATTCTGTTGGTCAGACGATCGGGGAGAGTGTGATGTTCAGTTTCCACGGTGTGATTGGTTAACCTCTACTTTGCACTGTCGGCTTGATGTGGTACCGCAGGATTACCTTAGGCGGTATAACTGGAAAGTGCATAGTAACTTCTGCTGGAGAGACTAGTTGAAACATACGGGGAACACAATTTCCATCCCTCAAACTCATTATTTGGCGTCCACATCAACTGGCTTGGCAACGACACAGTTGGCATTTAGTGAAAAGCTTATTTAATATTCAAAGTTGGATAAACCACAAATACCACCTGAAACCCAACTCGGCAGGCATATCCATCAATGTTTTGGCGAATAGTGTATAGTTTATCACCCAAGGAGTAGTAGTTTGAGACTGTTCGTCACAGGTGTTCTATTATCGAGGTGTGGGGTCGTGTTGGGAACGAATCAAATTACTGGTTGGATAAGTTCAGCATGCATAGACGGAGGTGCGCTGGGCTAGAGGCTATAATTTACAGCTGCAATCGTGCGAGTTGTTCTGTGGACTGATTTTCCGTAAACTTTCACGTCCCTTATTTTCCCGCAGTCGAGCGACAAGTATAACGAATCTACCAGTAGCTCTCGAAGTCGAAATTCCCATTCATTATCATTTTCGTTTGTGCCTTATGTGGAAAATAACATACGATGAGTTGAAAAACATGCTACACCACAACAGGGAGAATAAAGCTGTTATTTTGCCATGGGTGAGGGGTACATTTTGTGTTTGCCAAAGTGCATCGGAAAGAGTGTCGGTAATAGAGAAAAACATAGTACTGATCAACCGACGATGTACTTGGACTTGGATTCACTCAATATACTAACAAGCATAGATTTTCTTTGAAACGTACAGTAAGACTGAATGAATGAACACGACTATGAGTCAAACAGAAAAAAACGCTGTACTGACGTAGGTCGGATATTCTCTCCTTTGGTAATACTTCTGATTTGGCAGAGGTGTACCGTGTCATATGGTTTGTCAACAACGACAAGAGACGGTTCCATTGCTGAATCAAAATTATGTTAAGAAATAATGGAACTAAGGTGGAACAATGATAGATCCTATACAGAGCTCGCTGCCAAGGCCAAGCAACCCCCGAACTAGAAAGTGAGGTTATTAATGTAAAAAATGAGTACGGCCAACATCACAGATCAAACGAAGCATATATATATATATATATATGTATATATATATATAATCACATGAGCGTATAGAAACAATTATCGTATTAGTCTAGATTCGGTGGTATAATGACCATTTGGGCTCCAATGGCTGGAACTCAGTCTCTTACGGTTCAGGCCTGCCGGAAAGAACCTCGGAGAAAAATCCGACGAGGAGTAGCGAGTCCTCGTATTACGAAAAACCATTGTACGAGACTGTGGGGTAAAGTTATGCTGATCTTGACGACAGGTATCTGAGAGCAGCGAATTGTTTCCTTCAGATTGTCATCATATCCGTGTGCATAAAAGCACGCAAGCAATGCTGGTTTTCCCCGAAGAAGAGTGGGTTGAAAAAGGACGGCCCTGCAAACCGCACACCACGATCGTCCGACAGTTGACCATTATCGCTGGTACATACCAAATAAGATCGGAATAGTTCCAAAAATTAGGAGTCTGGTACTCCTTAAAATGCGCTTGCTGTGCACAGAGGCAGCTTTACATCCATACATCCATACATCCTGCTCCGTCGGGCTTGCTACGTTATACTGCCTTTTGGGCCAGGCCCTCAAGTCAGAGGCTCCAGGTATGGTGTACCTGGAACGACTCCATATTCCTAGGCTTAGCCGTCAGAAATTCCTACATCGCCGCACACAACAGGCACTGCAAAGAGGAAAAGGGCACGCCTTCTGCGACTTGGGAGCTGGGACTTGAGGACGTTTGTGGATGAGGATGGAGGAGACAGACTTGGAAATGACCTACTCTTTTCACAGAAGAACTTAATGCTACGTAACATAGTTCTATACACTCTGTGAAACCCCATTTGCTGATCAAGTAAGCACACGGAAGGCAAATTCCGGTTCTAAAGTTGTGAAACCCTATTTACTGATCAAGTAAACACACGGAAGGCAAATTCCGGTTCTAAAGTTTAATGAAGTTAGAAATACACGTGATAGCTGAAATGCACACGCTGTTGCATTCTCATTTGCAGTTAACAGGATTAGAAGACTAACTCAGCGAACCGAACTGCACCAACTCGACAATGATAGCCATCCGGATCTGGTTGTTCGGGGCAAGGGTCTTCACCTTGCTCAGTGCCTATGCTCTCCACATTGTCACGCATAGGTGAAGAAAAGAACAAATTCTGCAGTAAAAACATCGGAGTTAGTAAGATGTTTATCCCCAAGCAATTCCCTTTTCCTGTTGGGCGATTTCAAGACTTGGGTTGTTTATATTTCGGAAACCTAGAAGATGATAGTGGGTTTAGATGGGATCATATCAATGGACGACAATGGTGGTGGAATACTTACAATGTACGCGGCATTTGAACTGTGGATAACAAATGCGTAGTTCGATTTGAGGCGGACATCGTTTGCCACGTGGAATCATCCAACAAGTGGAAAAGAACACCTACTAGAATACATTATTGTACTGCAAAATATCCCGGGGGTGTGCTGACCACGAAATCGATACGCTGAGCTGAAAGCAATATGAATCACTCTCTGGTGCGTGTCAAATAACGTGTCTTACCTGAAAAACTGTCAAGTCGTCGGCCAGGAGGAAACTCATTCAAGCTGGATGTAATGAAACTGAAGAACCAAGAAAACATGTGGAAGTTGTATTGATATAAAGTACCAGTCATTCAGCTAAATTGTGGTGAACTAACGTGCCGCACGATTTTCTGCTATTTTAACAAGACTCAATCCGCCGACTTGATACCTGACAACGAAATAGGGGCACGAATTGCAAAAAGCACCAGGGTGTTTGATTACCTTGAGAAACGCGTCTGAAGCAATCATCACTTGCGCACATACATCAAGATTGCAGCGTATTGATTTGTTATCCTGTCTCCATTACTCCACTGCTTGAGACAAGGACCCTCTACATACGACATGTTCTGACTCTTGACTAATGTCACTTGCATCGTCTGCGCAAAATTGTTCAGATCCAATGTACGGACTGAACACCGTATACTAAATTTATCCGAAGAGCGCACATTGTTGGAATTGAATATAGTGTAGTTGGAAAACTGCTCCGTCAGTTAGACTACTTGAAAGGGACGGCCAAAAATCGCATTCCAGAAAAACTTGCCCACGATTAACTGAAGAATGATGCTAAACTCAGGAAAACCCAAAAGTCCTCCAGTGGGATAGTCTTCATGTAAGTTTTCAAAAACTGTAACTTCCATTTCAGACCCCGTGAGGACCTGGTATTCCACAGAACGTCCTGAGGAAAGACTAGCTAAGCAGCTGTGTGAAGATTTAAGTTATAACGTGTCACGGTACCGCAAAAAGAAACGTGGCCCTTGGAAGAGCCTCAGCTTACCAAATATAGCCTCAACTATGTAGACCTGCGCAACATTCAGACGTACGCGTTTTAGTAGAATTGGCCCTGTAGAAACTGTCGCCCTAAGGATGACAACTTCACGTCAAGTTATCCATTGCCCCTTTAACGTTGTGCTAATGGGTGGCTCCCTGTAACCCTCACGTGGTGCTAAAGGAATCTATAGAAGACAACATACCTCGATTGTAAACTAGTAACTAGTGCCTTGGCCCAGTGATAGGTTACCATGTGTTACACTGGCTGACGGTTTGCGATAGGCCTCTGCAAGTTCACCCGCCGACTTTATTCCCTCGGGTCTACACCAGGGCCAAGGGCTTGTGGACAGCACATAATCAGCTCTACGCAAGTCGTCTGTTGCTTTCCTACTGCGTGCAGGCGTCCAATCGTTCGGCCGCTGTTGACTCGGATGCCAGTCGTCCGAGTTGAAAGTCACCACACAATTGGTACGACACGGAGGAGAAATGTCAAACTCAATTCCTCGCATTAGTTTATGGTCAATTCTATTTCCGGCTCGATCTCCTTAGTTTCCGACTAGCTAAGGAGTGGAGTGGCATCTACAGAATGGACCTTAGATTCCCAATGTGTTCGCTATCTGGAGATGGATGTTGCAGCAGGGTTTTGTACAAGACTCGAACCTCTGAATAGAGTAGTACGAAGAACGTATGCGGAAAAACTCATGCTAATTCAACACGGACTGAGGTCCGAAAAAAGCCTGTGGTAGAGTTCCTCAATTGTCACTGAACTGTGCTCTGGTTAACGTAGGTTAACGTAGCAGCACGCACGCCCTGACCGCAAACCGGGCAACAAAAAGCCATTTAATCGAAGATAAGTGTTGAGTGAGCTGAAAACGAAAGGGAATATCACAGTAAGAAAATGAAACCCCTCGGCGGGTCATAGAAGACATAACGATAGAGGACCATTTTTGGTGATCCCTTCTCCGATAAGTACAAACAAAGCATCGTGGCGCACAAAATTCAAATCCAGATTGGACTGTCGCTATATTGAAATTGTTATCCTAATGGTTAGGCCAGACGAAGAATCCGGCGCTGGTATTCTAAGAACTTTAGGTAGTATCCGGACTCAAAACACCTGTATCTGACACATCCAGCTTTTCTCCGGATGCTGGTTGGTATATTGTTGGTGTTGTTGGAGAGCATTTGTCCCTGGTCTTACCTCTCAGGCTGTATCCAGCATGCTTATACTCGCTGGTGCACATCTCAGCTTCATCAACCTCGATAACAAATGCGTTCAATGTATCCATTTCAGCTATGACCAGACAGCCTCATTCCTAGTTACCTAGATGACTTGCGCCAGAACGTCCCCCACCAAACACTGTTTGGATGTTGTTTGTGAGATTTTACCCTACCTTGAAAACCCTTATATCCCTTGAACAGTCGCTTGTTCACTTGGTCTGAAATCACTTTTTAACGATGTTCACCTTACAGAAACTGTGAACTTTGTAAATGATTACCTTAACACTCATCCATGTCCTGTAAACCTATTTGTCAAAAAATATGACGTTTTATTTTCAAGACGTCAGCTACAGACACACCGAAAGTACCGAGGGTTCTTTGACTTCCAATTTTTTTTCCAGCGAATTTTCAGTAATCGGCGGAAAATTACATTTCGCGCAATTACACACCTGCAATTTCAGCTCAAGTTGAAGATAAGATTGAGGGGAACTAAAGAACTACGCCGGCCTGATTGGTCACAAGAAGGCCAAAGCCGGTCGTAGGCTGTCGAAGAGTTGCAGCAGCCTTGTGAGCAGTTTTATTTATGAAAATACGTTCATCAACCTTCTTATAAGCGATATTTGACGACATTCTACGTGTGACGAAAACCGGAGAATAGGCAAAAGCTCTCAGTATCACTTTTTAATGCAGAAAATTGAATCATCACTTTTACTTACGGGTTACTTTTTAAGATGCTTCGGTCAGTATGGACGCCGACATGTCCTATTCCGTCCACCGAAAGCCTTCTTGGACTAGGCGGTACCTAAGTCCTCTCAGTTTACTTGCCGTGCAACACAAACGTGCCTTGGTTCAGAACTTGGTCCACAGCGCAAGACTGATTTGCACTTCAGGTAGACACAATAAGGAGGCAAAAATTGTCAGAATTGCGCTGTAGTCAAACGCCTATCTTGACTATTCAATTAAAAACGCTTTATAACGAGCTACACAGGAGAAGTGCAAATCACACTACTAAAGAAACTTACCTTGAGATGCCATTCAGATTTGATTCGTTTAAACGAACTTTAAACCAGGTCTTGTGCCGAACACGCTGGAGCACTATATAATGCCTCAGCATATAGACAGTCTAACCCAAAGTCTGTTTTACAAACCAATCACTGTCTTTTTCAGTCCACCCGCAGCTGCGGTGACACATATTGGCAAAGGTGACCGGCAAAACAGGGCCCAGCGAAACGACCTTGTGTGCTGCTGATTGACCCTGATTTGACTTGGAAGGAGTCAAGAATTAAGTCATCGATCAACAAGCATTTAATCAATAGAAAACATAAGGTTCAGTCTTGGTCTTCTATCCAGGTCACCGCGCGAACCAGCTGTCAAAATAGACTGAAGTTCCTTGATGTACCGGCGATTAATAGATTCAAGCCCTCAGAAAAAGTTTAGAGTTACTTTGTGACCACCTTGATTTTATTGATTAGTCAGGTAACGAGTAAACTAGCCCTATGGTTTGTCTCACTTCATTCTGTTCCACACGTATTGTAGCAGACGGAATATTATGTGAAAGTACTTCATCCTGCACCACTGGTATTCATAATGCATGTAAAACAGACTGGTTTTAATACCAGGGGAGAAGTTCCAGAGTACTTGGATTAGTCACTGAGATTTCCCTAACAAAGTGGCCAGTTAGGTCCCTATTGCCAGTCCGTTGGTTATTGTGTTCGCTGGTTATTGTGTGGGAATCGCATTGCAAACAGGCTTGAATGGACAGATTTATGTAAAATATGGGTAAGCATAAATAGTTTATTAACAATCTACTTAAGGTTTGTTCGGTTTTCTCAAAACTCTGAGGCTTTAGCCAATCCATTCGTGTGAGCATCTCCCCAAGAAGGAACTACTTTCTTTATCAACAGGATCACTGTGCTGGTGACAGTGGTTGGATTCTCTGCATGGACTGGCTGGACTCTGCAATCTACATCAAAGTTATCACGTGCTCATACAGCATACTGAAACAATTAATCGTGTTGTCTCATCAGAACGATAGTTTCTGATCACTTGATCGTAATGTGCGCACTCATAAGCCGTTTTCACACACCTGGCGAACAAGTCGAATAGTCCGGCCCACAACCGTGAGGCCAGAGTTACGAGATTGAGCCCACAGTATGAAGATCTGTGGAGCTCTTCTACCCTGCTAAGAAACTGCACTGCTGATTCATGTCACCGATATAGTTGAATGAGCGTCGTTGTGGTGTGAGAAGCAACACGTGCAAGTTAGGCTCCATGTGTTGATTCAGGCTCCGGAACTAAGGTGACGTCTCCTAGTCCAGTGCTTGTCGCAGGGACGAGGGCCTGCTACCCTTCAGCTACTTTGTAGCCCGTCGTAAGTTCACATCTCGAAAGGTTATTCAACTATGGAATTTACGCAGTGTGTTGGTACACATTACCTAGCCAATGAATTCTAATGAGTTTCAACGGTTACTTTATTCCTAGGATGGTCGACACCCATTCGAAATGACTAAGTATTCAAGGAACGATCAACTTCGCCGCCATAGTTCTAAGGCGAGCTCGGGCCCAGTGTATTTGTCTCACCGTTGAGGCGGTGCCCATCCAGATGTACGCGCGGTGAGAAACCGCGTGCTCCCTCTGGCAAGTGACGCGAGAACGTGCTCTACTTTGACATGACTCGGCCAGTCTGGCATCTGCAAACCAGACGCACCACGCCAGCGTTTTGTCAAGGCAGGAAGTAGTGCCCTGGCTTCTGTCTGGCTAGGTCAAGGTCACCCTGGATTTCAGACCAAATCGCTGATTGGTTGGCAAGAGAATGAGCGTGAGGCGACAGCCGGTTAGACCAATCACCAACAAGCAATGACGCTGGACGTAAAACCAGCCAATTGTCCCGCCAGACACGTGCACGTGCTCGCCGTGGTCCGTGCGATCGTTTTTGCCGCACTGGCTGATGCATCGCGCAGACGGCAGGTTCCTGTAATTGAGCCTCGCAATGGCGATTGTCTGTGCCGGCTGTGGTGACCCTATTGTTGAACGCACTCTCTTGAATGCTTTGGACAGGTTCTGGCATACCGGATGTCTAAACTGCTCTTGCTGTGGATTACGTCTAGATGAACTGGGGCCGTCAGTATTTGTGCGTTCAGATATGCTTCTTTGTAGACAAGATTATCTCAGGTGAGCAGAGTGCAGCTTTTATTTTTACTGTGGATATTTATGGACGTGTTTTATGGCTTTATAGCATATTACGGTAAACAGTGTGTCTTAAGCCTCCCTGGATTGACCAAACTCATATTCACTAAGTAGTAAGGGAATTTTCACGTCTTCCTCTTGGATGTAATCCTGTCGGCTGACAGAACGAAGTACTCGAAAAGTTGTAACAAGGCACCAACTAACCCATCCTAAAGTCGGCTGTCCGTACGAAAGGTTAGAATCACTCCTGTTTGAACTGAACGCTACGATGCCACGTTGCAATATTTGCATACTGAATGTGTTTGGTTTTTAATCCCATTAGCTGAGCTTCCATTTCGTTACTGCTACCATTGTCCCCATAACTGCAGGTGAGTTTCTAACTGAGTTCCATCTGCTTGTTCTGAGCGCTACCATGTCACCAAGTTGTCGTTAACGTCCCGGTACAGCTGAACGTAACCTCCCACTCTCCAACCAATTCTTTATTCCAACAATTTTGATTGAGAATGAGTTATGATCGGTTGTAATTAGCATTTTGGGCAAATAAATATACATACTGTGTTTCCATCAAGAGTTTCCGATAAGAATAATTTTACGTTCGATTAAATCTTCAGGTTACCTTGAACTTCACTGGTTGATCACAACTCGCTGCCTCTTGCAGTCCTGTATACGCACTGGTACCAAGATTGCATACACCTAGTATAATAGAAGCAAGTCGAGAGTTGGAGTCGTAACTAGTTCTAGTGTAGTTCCGCTATAATGAATGTAGGTGAACTCGATCATTTCAGCCTGCCTCATACCATGTTACGGAGTTCCTTGTGTAGTTCATACGCAGCTGAGGAACTTCACCTCACGAACCACTTAGCATTGCTAGTTTGCTCGTTTCGTAACTTTGAGGGGCGAGGTGGCCCAAATGGTTGGTGCGAATTTACTGACCGGAAGGTCCGTGGTTCGAACCCGACCTCTGCTTCTCGACTTCTGTCTAAGCTTGGGCAACCTGGCAGTATCCCAGCCCTCGTGCTTCCTTCGTGTGGCATGGCAGTTAGGCACCGAAAGTGTGCTACAGCTGGACGTTTCGTAACGTGAGAGGTTTCCAATTCCATTGGGTGTACAGCAAATCTGAAATGGGCTTCAGGTAGCTGAGTGGTTTAATGCGTGAAAGTACTGGCCGAAAGGTCCGTTGCTCGAACCCAACCTCTACGTCTCAGCTGCTCCTATGCTTGGACAACCCGGCAGTGTCTCGGCCCTCGTACTTCCTTCGGGTGGCAGGGCGGCCAGGCACCAAAAAAGTGTTATTATCATAAATCTGAGATAAAATGTCCTCTGTCAGCTTGGTCGTGAGGTGCGTTTAAAAAGTTCACAAAGCTGTAAGTTTCTTGAGCTGCGTATCCCTCATCCTGAACTGAGTTTTCTATCACGTGAAATCAGCGATAGAACTACATCAACATGGAAGACCTACATACATAACACTCCTACAGTCGGGTAGTGCACAACGACTTTAGCTATAAAGTCCGGCTAGGAAATGACAGGATGCGCACCACTGGGGACGTCTGCGCACCATGCCCTGTAGGGTTTCCAAGCACCAGCAAGCAAGATCATGTGGCTGTTCGCAGGGACGTGCACTCAGTTTGACACGGTGCTGTTTCATGGTCTGTCCCCGATGAACCTGTCGCCAACAATCGTTCGGAACGGGAAACAGCACTGCCTTCAGTAGCACTTGCCCCAACCACATCAACCGTGTAGGCATAATCTACTGCCCCTACGAATCGGATTCGTTACCAAGTGCCCGCTTACGTACCTCTTCGCTGCGGATTTGCTGCAACCAGCGTACTCTTGCTTTGAAGGAATGGAGTTATCCACACGCTCATTAGAACTGCAGCCCAATAATTAACGGAGGTTTTCCGATGAAAAGATCGGAAAATCTCATCCAACACTCTCTGGGCAAGGCGGCACCGTGAGTTAGTCTTGCAATTTTTCCGCGCCACTTGTCACTTTTCTGCACCATTTGACCAAAGCAGTATTCTCGTAAATTCTTGGATTGCTGCCTGATGGGACTTTTGACCTATCGATCAAGAATCGTTCAAGTCTGTCCACTGGGAATGGAACAACCGAGAAAAAGACATGGGCAGTCCTATAATTTTATGCCGGGGTCTACCACAGCGGAACAGAAACACGAGTCCTCAGAAAGATGAAATTTTTCGTTTTAAGTTACCGTAACCACAGCAGTTATGGTGTAGACGTTGTGTACCGTGCGTTTCAGAGCCTCTAGAGCTCGAGATGGCTCAGTGCTAAGGGGGCGAACTTACTGGCCGGATGGTCCGTGGCTGGAAAGCAACCGTAGTATCTTGACTGTCTTCGTCAAGGCTTGGGCAACCTGACAGTATCTGTCTTCATGTATCTTTCGGGTGTCATGGTAACTAGGCGCCAAACGTTACAGCTGAACGGTTATTTATTCGATTTTATGTGCGTCACATGCTGTCTCGTGATTCTGTTGACGATTCTCGGTGCATTCCAACATCCAAAAGACTGTCTCTCATCGGCGATGCTGATCAATAATCTTAAAAGCGAATGGTCAATTTATTCCATCTCTAAAGAGTCCCTGAGAGAATATATTTAGAAAAGTCACGAAACGATTCTCGGGGTGATTCAACAGAGACTTAGTTTTCGACCAATGCTTAACAAAAAGCCTCTCACAGTAGAAAATCAGGAGTCCTACTCTCAGTGTGTTTCACCACTGAGAATCCACATAAAACCGCCTCAGCAGTACGCTTAGGCTGAGCGAATCCAGTACGTCGATCCGTTTCGCTTTTCTTGGGGCTCATCACATAAGTACAGTTCCGAGTTTCCATGTATTCTAATTAAACGGCAAACTGTCCACAAACGGCGAAATAAACTCATCTGCATGTCAAGTCTTCGGTAACAATAGACTAAGTTCGATAACATCTGGATCTCTTGTTTGTGATACTGCGGTATCTTGAATATCGTAACATCTGAAACGCGAGACAATCTTTTTGCAGCACATTCAGTTGAGAGAGAGAGAGAGATTCAGCTGAATCTCTCGCTTAAACCAAACTAGTTTGCAAATGAATGTATTTCACTAAGTATACGCTATCGGAAACGGTCAAACTGATCGTTTCGAGAAGCAAGAGGTTTAATGGGTGGTTTCCCTTAGTGAGTATACCCTCAATCAGTTATTTACTGCCCTCTTGCAGTAGACGTGCTCCAATCCGTTTGTATAATAGTTTTTCAGCTCTACCGCCCTAGCTGCCATGTCACCCAAAGGAGGCACCAGGGTTGAGATACTGCTAGGTTGACCAACCCTAGACAGGAGCAGTCGAGATGCAGAGGTTGGATTCGAACCACGGACCTTCCGGTCAGTAAATTCACCCTCTAACCACTGAGCTATCTGGAGCTTGTCTGCTTATTTGAAAACGTTATTCGGGTACAATAAAACTTGCTTAGTTTGAGTTTCATCCCAAAGCCCGATCGAAACTATCCAGGGCTGTTGAGATTATTTTCTCATTACTATAAGGATTGGAGGATTTGACAACACTCATTACCAAAAAATGGACTTGTAATTTTTTCTTAGGTTGTAACTACCTCATCTCAGCAACATGTGGCGCTGGATTCTTGCCAGTGCCACCGTTTTCAAGCTTTTGGTTCAAATGACTTTAAGCTTCCTTCATAATACAAAACTGTTCTCCGGTAAAATCGAATTAACACTGGTGTTCGGTAGTTTGACCAGAAAATGCTTTGTATATGTTCCACTCTACCATGATATCAGGCTTCACATATGTGTTTGTTCCATTTTTGTCTCTGCCTCTCTTGTATGAATCTCCTCCGAGTTCAGGATAGCTCTTAGATTTAGGTGCAAAACTCTTGCTGGGATGTCCGTAGTTCAAAACCAGCTGTAGCTTTTCGTCTGCCTGTGTCTAGATGGGGGCGATCTGGCAGTATCTCCCCCCTCCTGCTTCCTTCGTGTGCTAGTCGCCGAAAGGATGCCACGGATGGATCATTATTATTAACCAACTATTGGCAAAGTATTTCTCCATTTCTGGATAGTGTAGTTTTCTTGCGCAAATAATATTTTTTCGGACACAACTTTTCATCCCATCGGGATCTCTGATATCGTTCTGCACAATCACTGGCACCATATGCGTCTTTCGACTGTTCTGTTTCGCTCCGCTCGGAGGAATGCTTCAGTGCTTTTCACGACAGCGCATTCATTAAAATGATCTATCTCACGTGACGAAGCCATGTGAGTTACATCCAGTCAGACTAACGATCAGTTGTCATGTTTTGACCTGTTTTGTTTAGTGGGACTGGGCCTGCTTCGCCTCAGAGCGGGTGGAATGAGGGTATCGTTGCAGATGAAACTGGCAGTCACGGTGGCTGCTTTGTTACTCTTGCACTTTACCCCGTCGAGACAGTGCTTGCTAGCGCGGAGGATTCAGTCTGCAAAAAATAATTTGAGTCGCCAAAATAAGTTTTTAACATTATGGGTTAGTACCGCAACGTGTTTTAGTCCACTATCATGGTGAGTATTCCTTTACACTCAGCGTCAGCATGCCTACCAGCAGAAATCATTCATCATCAAAACCTTCGACATTCAACATTCGATAGGCGAATTACGAGCAGAATGTTTAGACGAACACCTTTGTTTCTGGCGTGTTGTTAACTATGCCTCGGGATCCGTTTGTATGAAGAGCAGATGAAATAGGGTGAATGAAAACCAGGAGCGAGATGGCTCAGTGGTTAGAGCACGAATTTACTGACCAGAAGGTCCGTGGGTCGAACCCGACCTCTGCTTCTCGACTTTCCCTGTCTAGGCTTGAGCAACCCAGCCCTCGTGCTTCCTTCTGGTGGTATGGCAGTCAGGCACTGAAGGGGTGCTACGAATGGAAATCAGGAAGAGAGTTCTAGTAGAAAACGTGCTAGGACCATTACGGAGGGTTTCCAAAAGAGAACAACCCAGGTTCACGATACCGTGTCAGTGAAAGACCACATCAGGAGTGGGAAAGAGAAAGAATGAACCAGAATCCTACCATTTCGCGGGCAATAACTGCAGTTCATTCGATTTTTTTGGCTGATGCCCACAGCTAAATAATGGCCGCCTATTTGAGTGACTTTGTGTACTTATTTCTGATAAAAGAATCAGTGGTTAAATGGCACTGAAAACTTGCACCGATTAAGCAGGGCCACCATCTCCGTGGGGCGAATGCGTCACACAAGAGAACTAATTTGTTCAACTCTATGAGTGTTCTCTACGAAAGAGGATCTCCTTATATACCGTATTATCTAACTGTGTGCACTCAGCATACGCAACACTGAAACATTTTACATGATGCCCAGTTGACACGAAAATAGTTTTTCGGTAATCTGGGCGGGGGAGGGGAGTCTGTGGAAATCACATCGGCACCTGCTGCCATGTGCTTGTGAGGGAGTGTTCACGGTGGATTAAAATCATCCACAGGTCTGTAAGCCTGCTCACTAAGACTGTAGGATTGAGGGATTGACCCTGTCAGGCTAGAATAAGTTTTGCTAAAGACATCAACAGTACTGATCACTTCGTGGATCCATTCCGGGTAAAAACGTGGGACGATTGCTGCGTACACTCTTCACAGGTTTATGTTCTGAAGCCACTTTCTATCGAAACGGATCGGGCGTTGTAAGCCAGATGCCGGGTGAAGAAACACCGAAACCTAATTGCGAGTCCTAACAGTTTTAACATAATCTCATCCACATAATCTTGTTCACAAATCACTTCAACCCTTCGTGTTATCTTCAACTCTCCTCTTTCGACTATCTGATTTGAACGAGGCTGGACTTTTCCCGATTTCAGTTTACCATGTGATCAGCTCATTTGCTGATCATATCTCATCAGGACCTTGTGCGCTATTACCTCAGCAAGTGTCAGGTGCTCGAAGTGATCGCTATTCACATCTACTTGTCACTCGATTCCAGCTTCATCTACTAATTCATTTTAAGTTAGTCAGGGGGAGAGGTACAATTGCCGTTAATTCTCGCATACAGTTGTCCTCCCGTGGACAGAACCCCCAAAGGAGCGACCAAAGATGGTCTCCTAGAGAGAACTTTACTCATGAAAACGGTTTCCGGGAATCCTTTTGAAAAGTACCTAAGGTGTCTTGCTCCATGAACGTTTTGGTCATAGCCCAACTGACGATCAAATTCAGTATTGAATGACTGCATGGATTCGAAAAGTTTCAGTGCCTTGTCCTGTGAGAGTGTCGAACCAGTTAGTTAAACCGGTCTGAGTAGACGACTCAGAATATGTGGTAATCGCATCAAATATACGCCAGTAAAGACAGACCAGATAGCGTATTAAAGTGGCCAACAGTAAACTGAACTCTCACTTTGATGAAGGCATAATTTCAGGGGTTACACACAAGAGGAAAATGAGTAAGTTAAGAAGTTACGTAACTGAACTAATGTTTTGGTCTACCAAGTCAACCAGGCTGATTCAGAAGGGTTCCGTAAACAATCGGTAGTTTTTAATTGGACACAAAAGCTTCATCAGGCCAAGTGAGCAGGTCATCAAGTTGGCCAGGTTTTAAGTCAGACAGATCTAATCACTAAGACATCTTCATCCAGTTGGTTTAAAACCAACCAGGCTGTTTTCAGGTGTATAGGGGAGGGTCGAAACGGTTTATCGCTGCATAATGTGAAACTTGAGGTTTCACTTTTGACGTAAAAACAAGATTTTGAAACATCCTGTGGTTTAATACCGTGGCCACTTTCCGGAGAATATGGTGCCATGACTGCTTTAGGATGTTTTTTTTTAATTCCAGTTCCTACGACATTGTCCTACAGATGTAGATTAAAGTGAATTTGGCGACTTCAGAGATGGAGTCATCTGATTAGGTAGGGATGTGCGTAGTTTCTTCGGTCAGCAGTTGTCGAGCAGCGTTGCAGGTTTGTTCGACACTCACGTTTGAATGGCTTCTTACAGGTAATGATACAGTATCTCCCGTAACTGCTACGGCAAGGTATACTGGGCTTTTGTGAGGAAAGACTGTTCATAAGGTTGCTGCAAACTCTTTGAAATTAGTTGCCGCATCACTTACCTCTCTACGTGACTTGTAAATATATCAACCAAGATCGGTCCGACGGGGCTCCCCATCGCTGCTTTATCAATCCCTCTATAATGTATGGTAGAACCCCTAGGTATACATTAATTTCGTAATAAAATCGTAAACAGTGTCAGTAAGTTCATCGGCGGGAAACTTGGCGAATAATCATTTAGCGTTCAAAGAGGGTTGTCACTTTATGTTAGTGTGTTAGCAGTTAAGGGCTCATTCGTGGACGCACTGTTAGGTTGCTGTGAACTAATGGTGTCATCTTAGTTGGTGACGAAACGTTTTCACAGAGCACGACAAGTATCGACGCAACCTGGACAACCAGCATTGCCCTTGATAGCAAATTTGGTGTATTTATGCGATTATTGATCTGTGTAGGAAGATCAGCTTGGTCCCTCTTGTCAATCACATATCGAATCAGTGTTGAGGCGAAAATTTTGTAGGCTCTTTCTACAGCATCTGTTTGAGAAACTTTCGATTTATTCTCTAGAGTTCTTAGATGAGATAAAATTACGTGGTCTTGGCGCTGGGAGCACTGGAAAGTTTGCGACCTCATGTGCGCCAAAGTAGTGAAAACAAACGTAGCTATTTACCTGCCTAGTTTAGGCTGTTACTTCGATATGTGAATGTTTTAAATTATATTAAATGCGAGCACATAATATGAAGCTTAACAGTGCCAAAGTGCATACAATTTTGAAGAGTCTTTTTCAGGCCCTTACCCTTCATTGCTATTATCCAATTAGGGCACTTAATGCAATTATCAAGAGTTATTGTAAACAAACCTCCAAAGCCCCATATCCTGTCGATTTCTTTCATTTGGGACGACAACTAGGGCACTGATAGTTCATCACCACTAGGTTGATGAACATTCCCACGATTTGTCGTTGTTTTCAAACACGGCTTCAATATAGACAAATCGTTGTTGTTTGTTTTGAGTGGCTTTTTCCTTGGCACCCTCGCTTTTCGGTGCTTGCTGGCTTCCCACTGCAGCTCCCATAGGGATACTGAATATGTAGAACAGCTTTTCGGACTGAAATACAAGCCACCACAACATAGTTTCGTAATTCGCACGAGTTGCTGTCGAACAAAGAGGTTTTGCTTACGTGGCACCGAATCTTGCTAGTCCCAGTGGTCGATAACAGTTTGAATCACACTTGAGAAGTATCCACTATATACTCGAAGAATCGTGTTCTTTACCTATGATATAAGCAGTTTCAGCCAAACCTCAAGCGTCTGTACTGCTGCTGCATTATCTAGACTTCTGTGTTGAGAAGAGACTTGCGCTACAGTTGAACTTATGCGGTTCCGTATATTGTTACGTTGTCTGTCTGTTGTCCATCGATCCGTGTAACGTGACCTCCCTCCGCCATGAATTCACGTCATTGCAGACTAACGCCATAAAAACTTGTAGTGTATTAGCCAAGATGACTAACCATAGAGAGCAAGTCCTACCGGTTACTCTGGTTCATATCTTGACTTCTGCTGGTATCTTCAGTTGCTGGAAAAGCTAACTTCTCCCATTGGATCACCTTATTTTAATTTTTTTTTCTTGTAACGCATGCAAGACAGCTAGTTTCTGGAGGGTTGCATAGTTAATTGTCTGATAAACGCCATTCTGCACAAACTACCCATAAGGCTGCTGAACTGGTTGCGGTCCATGTCCTTGATCAAGGCGAGGAGGACGATCCCACTCAAGCGACAGTATGATTCAATGAGATCACTGAAACAGCGCCTAATCTACTATCTCAACACTTATCCACAACTTATCCACAACGTCGGGCCAAGGAAGCTCCCAGTCACTGGAGTCATTACAGATAAAGGCGGCCGGAAAGTTCCTCCCAGCCTGTTTCAATGGGCGTAGCATTTCGAAGAAACATTTGGCTCGCCTGACGTACTCAGCATAACGATTCCTGCACTCTCAGTTTCATAGTGGGACGTGAGCTGTGCGGTCCCAACAAAGGAGGAAGTAAAAAAACGAAATCAAACTTTTGGAGCGTAACAGAGCTCCCGGTCGTGACTGTCTTCCCCCGACTTTTTATATAAGGGTGGAGGATAAGGACTCGTTCACATTCTGACAAAAGTCATGCAGACCATTTAAAAGACGAAGGAAATGCCAGGGCGATGACAAATATCTGATGTCGTCAGTGTTTTCAAACCGGGTGTTGGATCTGAACATGAGAACCACCAGGGCATCCATTTAGTTAGTATCACTTCTAACTTACAGTCATCACCTTATGTGGGCTCATTAGCACTGGTAAAAGCCAAGTGAGGTTCCATTCATTTCGTGGATACATCCATCACATCACTTCCTTCTTGAACACCGTCACACATAAAGAAAACCAACAGTTGTCTTGTATCTAAAAGCAGTGTTCGGCTTAGTTAACCGTTCTGCCTTGTGTGTGCTTCACAACCGCAAACTGTTAAATGTTGCTACAAGACAGGGCGGGATCAAGCCCATACATCTTGCATGCAAACCAACCAGTCGGCTTGGCATATAAATTTACTTACCTCTGAAGTTGTCTGAGTTCCGGTGGAATGGGTTGTAACATCGGGGGAGGGGGGATCAGGACAACCTGTCAAATTCCGACACCTATGGTGCCGGTGAAACATCAGTTTGTGTTTCAAGGACAGAGTATACACTGTCTTTGGAGTCCATACTGCTTTATCGACCAGAAATGTGGCATCTGTGCGCAGATGATGTACGAAAGCAGTCAGTGTTTTCTCATCGGTATTTCCGAAGCATTGCCTGGGATTGGTGGAAACATCGCATTAGCAGTGCTGAGATAGGCCAGATGGTTTTAAGAAAACCGAACTCACCCCGATGGATGAGCTACTCACGCTTCATGGGTCACGATGGTTGGGACATGTGCTTCGCATGCCAGAGGATTGTCTGCCTCATAGCGCTATTTTTGCCCAGACTTGTAGTGAGTGGGACCGGTGGAGAGGTGGAAATTCACTGATATGGTCACGAAGTATGAAAACACTAACTGGTAGACTCAGTCGGGTTTACAACTGATGGTTCGCCCCAAGACTCAATTCATCAATGGTGAGTAAGACTGGCGGACATGGCTCAATCAGGCAGTCAGTGGGACTCGTGCATCAAAGCTATCACCTTCAATGTACAGGTTTCTAGTTCCCTGTTCCTTCAAATGCAAACTAACTGATTATGCCTTGGCCTCCAATGCTTTGCGGTATTTTTCTTGTTCTCCCATTTTCTTTTGCCTGCAACTGTAGCAGTTGGTCCAACGTACTCTTGGTACATGGTTTATGGCTGAATCGAATTGTTTAACTCAGTCGATCGCGCTGCTTTGTTCCTCCTTCATAGGTGTGTCGAAAGTCTTCGTCACACTTTCGATCCTCATACTAAATTACTCGTAGGCGCGTGAAAGTCTACGGAGAGTAATATTAGCCCATTAAAGTGGTTTTCGTCAAGACTACCCTTCGTCACGTTTCCATGTTCAGTAGGCTAGTCGAGTTAACCACCGAAGAAACGTGCGCCGTGTTCTCCCTCGGGTGCGGGACTTCCTCCTCAGGAAAACCTTAAAACTTGGAGTATCTGCGATATTTCGGTATTTGGTTCATATTTCATTCAGATGCAAAACTCGAGGTATCTCGCTGGTTGAGGCGCAAACTTACTGACTGGACGATCCGTGGTTCGAACCGACATCTCGACTACTCCTGTCTTGTGCAACGTGGCCTACCTCAGCCCTTGTGGTTCCTGAGGGTGGCATGGCGACTAGGCATCGGGAGATTATTTTTATTATGTACACCAAATAATCTGAATAATATTGCCTCACGTCTTGATGTGCGCTTTGTATCTTCACAGTACACATCACTGTTACTAAACTGGATGAGTGTAGCACCAAGGTTAGTCATGATAGCAGATCCACTAAAGGTAGTGGATGGATTTACCGGTCAGCTAAATTGTATTATGTCGGAAGGTAGCACTGCTAGTGACGTGAATGCTAAAGCCCACCCTGACTTCGTTAAACCTAGGCACTTCTGGGGTTGATGTAAGGTTAATCCGTCGGTGAAGGACAGTCTGCAACACGACAGTGCGTCCACTGTTGTTTTGTGAAGCCGGGCCGCTAAGCGTTGAATACGAGAGGATATTCCTTGTGTCTCTCCGTCGATATCTTCGGAGCATTGCACATGTTTCATGACACTGATGAAGTGTGACAAATGGTTTTTGGTAACAATCAGATGCTTGTTCAATTGACGAAGCGACTGGGTGAGCCAACTACGCTGGTTCAGCCATGCGCTCCGGATGTCATATGCGTTAGCAACCAGTCAGTGGGGTATTGATCGAATGGACAAAAATTGACATTTTCGGCTACTTTGCCTGACTGTACAACCCGATATGTCTGTCTGAACAAAATCTTTCCGTTTATATTATATTGTATCGTTTTCACTACTCCCTTATTTCACACTGCATTATCATTGTTACTGCACGTCGACGAGTGCGGAGCGGTTGCCAGTGTTACGGGTGGTTGGAACTCGAAATGCAGGGAAAGATGACTTCGGCGTTCGAGTATTGTGAAGTTTAAATCTTTAATGTCAGGGTACGCTACAATCTCGTTCTCGAATGGACACTGGGAGGAGGTACAGAATCTGATGTTCTGTTGAGCGGTAAAAACAGTGTAGATAGGCTATGTTGCGCGCTAATTCATTAGAATATGACCAGTAGTAGACGTCGAATACGTTCTTGAATCTTGTTGGTATTTCTGTTTTTGTTGCTTTCACTTCACGCTTTCACTTTCGTGCAAAAAACAGAATGAAACTGACTGTGACCTATTTTCATGCACGATGTGCCAAGCTCAACACACACACCGGACTAATTAACTGTTCCTTGTACTGCGCTTGTGGCGCTTGACTCCAACAATAGTTTACTCTAGACGCATATTCAAAAACAGATTAGGTTTATTTGTTGTGGAACTTCTTCCGGGTAACTATTGTGTCGGTGCGTCCTATGGTCGACTGCATCATTTATATGAAATGTGGTCACATGAATATTGCTTGTGTGTTCGTTGTGTGTGACCGAATTGCAATTGATTAAATGTGACCTGCATGAGTATGAATACATGCCTCCTCCCGATTTCCTTCGAATTTTACTGTCCATCGATCGCGTCAGAGGTGTTTGAAGAGAAGGACTACCATAGTCAAAACACAACTTGCGCTCTCAGCCGTTGCCTACCAAGTTAACTCACCATTTTCTTAATTTCTGAATTTATCTCGACTTCCCGGAGTTCCCCTAAACAATTTCGGTTTCGTTTCAAGCAACAACTCATGTGTGCTGTCTTGTTAACGAACTGCCCCATGTGGGAGTTTACCTCACTGACCTAGTTTCCCCCCCCCTCCATTCCGAGATAGAATCGCCTCGTCCACATCGAGGAGATCATAGCAGGTTAGCAAAGGGACTGAACAAGCGTGACCGTTATCGTTTCGAAACAATCCGCTTACTTTGCGCATAACTCCATTGTTTTTGTCCAACCTTGGCTTTAAGTCTATTTTCTTTTCGCTTTAAGCTACTTCGCTCCCATCAACAAACCTAATGAATTCAACATCGTACTATCTGAAACTGCGCTATGTCTGCACCTCTTGCGTATGCGAACCACATACAACACCCACTCCGTTTGTCCTATTGAAAATGCCGTGATAGGGCTTTTCTGTTGCGAACAAAACGCTCCTCTCTGCATGTTTCCCGGTTACCTGTAAAAGTCAAATCCTTTCAGTCCATTGTCAACTACCAGAGCTAGCTTAGCTCTAGTTTCATTCTGGATTTTCCCACAGCATGTCAGCACACCATCATCTGATCATCTCCTAAAGGCATTTATGACCGATTTTTGCTATTGAGGATTCCTGAAAACTCCCAATCGTGGGGAGGTGTGCGTGTGAAGTCAGACCCAACCAGTTTACGAATTACCCGTGCTTTCGCATTCCCGTTACTGTTATCCGCGAATCTCCAGTGCCTGTTTGACATTTGTGCCCTTGAATCACCAAGTACATCCGAATATTACGTTTCTATTGTAATTCACAGAAGAACGCTGTGATCAGAACGAATTATTCAAAAACTTGATCGCCTTTTCAGATAAGCTGTTCCACGAACATTAATCTATCGGTTCCGTTCACTCTGGTTCGGGTGCATGCTCACAGCATTGCAGAGCAGTAACACTCGGACCTGGTGATTCGATGACTGAGTGGTGTATTCGGTTCCCGTTATAAGAGGGTTCGGTTGCGCTTGCATTCATCATGCGATTGCTATCATGACGGCAGGAACAAGTGACGACTGTATACTGTCATGGTGGCCAGTCAATTGTTCCTTATCTTCCAGGGAGATCGCGCATGTTCCCTGCCCACCAGCTTCGGGATAAAGTCGGTTATTTGTGTTTGCGCATTGTGGAGACGGAATGAAGGGAGGTTTATTCATGCGCTGTTGTTTTCGACATCCCTCACGCTCCAGCAACGGACAAGTTGGTAACTTTTATTTGAACTGTTCTTGACTATCCTTGAACGACACTCATCCACCTGTCACTGACCTATTGTGAGTTCCTTCTATGTTATTGCGTGTGGCATACTAACAGGAGCAACGTTCATCTCATATGGTCATCACATTATCACAATTTTCGTTCTTCCCACGGATTGCATTCGAATTCAGCAATAGATCCTCACTATTGTGTGTCTTTCGCATCACACTAAGCCGGTAACCATTTTAAAGCAGACAACTGAATTATTTGGTTAAGTTGGTTCGGTTCGCTGTAAAATTGGAGACATCATAAATTTCGCACCAAGGATCTCTTCACCTCATCTTGTAATATCCGATTCGAAATCGAAGTCGTTCAGCTATAGCACCCTTTCGGTGCCCAACTGCCACCAGAAGGAGGCACGAGGGCTGCGATACTGCCAGGCTGCCCAAGCCTAGGCAGGGGAATTCGAGAGACAGAGGTCGGGTTCGAACCACGGACCTTCCGGTTACACCAAATGCATTGCCTTGTTCACATCACCTTCGATTTTTCTGTGCAGTGTCTACATCCTGCATATCTGCTGTTTGTTGCCTATTAGCTGGTGACACTCATGGTTATTTCGCGAAACCTTCCCACACGAAGCTATCATGCATTGGGCATGTGATCGAACTTGTTGTTGTTCGAAAGTGAGGTACTGAAGTCTTGAAAGTGACGTGAACTTTCCAGATAGACTGATCAAGAGATAATGAAAAAATGCTAGAAGGATGGCCTCAACAGAACCTTTGCAGGTTCAGAAGTTCGTGAAGATGTATCTTTACTCAGGCGTCATTGAGCCTCCGGCCCCGACAATATTCTTCTAGCTCTGTTCAGTGACGGTGGCAACTCTCTACCCAACAACTTCCCAATTTATTTGTATTTAACTGGAAGAAAGATGTCGTTCCGGACAACTTGGGCATGTTGGTAATAATGCCTGTTTTCAAAAAGGGTACCTGCAGTAACTAAGGTAGCTGCAGGGGTATCAGTCCGGCTTATATGGTAGCAAGGCTTCTGGCGTCACTGACTGGTCGTCATCTTTCAATGGCACCCAAAACATTTTTATCTGTGTTCAACAAGAGAAGTTTCAACTGGGTACCGGCTGCATCAACCATATCACACGTCTTCAGTTGTTAGAGTAGTGTCATGTATACAGACGACCCGCAACCTTGATGTTCCTTTATTTCAAGGGTGCGTTCGATCAGTTTCTCTAACTATCCTAGTTCAGCAGAGGAAGCCGCAGAGGCTCGAGCACATGATCCCGTTCCTATACTCATATACTTTCGGTTTATGACTCTACTACTCTTTCAGCTGCCCCACCCTTTCGGTGGCTAGCTGCCATGCCGCCCGAAAGAAACATGAGGGCTGGGATACTGCTAGGTTGCCCAATCCTAGACAGGGGAAGTCGATAGCCAGAGGTCGGGTTCGAATCACGGACCTTCCGGTCAGTAAATTCGCGCTCTAACCACTTGAACCATCTTGGTTTATGGAGAGCTCTCTGGAGGCGTCCCTACAAAGAATGGTGTCTGGAACGGATGTTCACTCGACTTCCGTTCAAACTCGCCATCACTAAACTAATGAGGTGGACTGCGGGATCTCCAAAACCCTGGCGTTCAAATCGTGAGTACCTCACGAGGACCTTGTTGATCTGGGGAATGCAGACGACGTCATCGTAAACTTGAAAGGTAATCAGAAGGCACAGTCGCTACTGGGAAAAAACTACTCGCATACCATCCTTTGACAAACTCCTTGCACCTAAAAGGTACAAATGGACGCTTCAAGACGTTCACTTGCCTCTTGCGATTCAAGGAGAAGCACTGGAGGTTGCAGGGAGAATTCTGTACTTCGGTATAGTTGTGTTAGCCGGGACAAGTGCGTATGGTAAAGTGAGCGCACTAATCTCAAACGCCAGAATCACGTTTGCGACTCCTGTCGTCTTTGTCGCCAAAGCCGTATAATTGAGTTTCAACGGTTTCGTGTGCTATGTACAGGCCGCAGTACGGGTTGCCTTGCATGATTGGACAACTTGACCCCTGCTGGCGAAAAATCTGGGACGCCTTCCGGTCTTAGACGTTGTTTTTTTGGTCAGTGTCAGCGAATTCGTAACTGAGTGCCTGGAAAACAGGTGTTCGGCTGTTGGGCAGGTGCGTCAGGCGCAGAGAACATGCAACACCGTCAACTGCACTGCCTCGGTATGATGAATCACCGTCTACTGAGAAGGGTCTTGTCGCCAATGCCTCCGGCAGAGTGGCCCAAACTTCGAGGTTGATAACGTGTGACTTGGATGAGGTCCTGGTTGAGGTCCTTATGATCCTACCAAAGCTCGGTTGGAGATGTACCAGATACGATGGCTAGCCAACATCAGCGACTTTCGTTTCTCTCCAGACCATTTAAGTGAGCGTGTGGAGGTGTGGGCATCTCACAGTGGTTGCTCTAGGCTAGCACCACCAGGTGCCTTCTCTGTCTGCTTTCCTTTCTTTTTTTCATGTTCATTCTTTACAGACCATCATGTAAACTTCGTAGTTGTACGGCAGTGTAGTATCAGTGTCAACACCGACACTGCTGTTCACAATGATGATTCAGCAGAGGAAACCTAAGCGGAGCTTGTCTGTTAAGACCAACGGATAGGGTTCAATCATTTTTGCCTCGAAGTCCACCTCAGGCCTAACAATGTTCGCACGATTAGAATCTGTCAATCAAACGAGTGTGTTCGTTTTTTTGATGTTTTCACATCTACTCAGCTCCCGGCGTTCAACATTCTTGTATATTGAATGTGTAGCCGTGTATCTAACGTCCGCATGGGATGGTCTCCTGATACTGCTGTAGTGTTTGCTACACCGAATAGGACATATACTACTTATATCCAAATGACAGTGACAAGGTATTATTAGCAACACATACACTGCCCGCCAAAAAACGGGCATCATGGTAACCACCGTCAGACTACCGCTTCAACCGAATACACTGTAATTAGGGGGTAAAGCCACTGTTTCTAACCCGACTGGTTTCTCTACTGCTCCTATCTGGGCAACCTGGCAGTAGGTCAGCCGTCGTGTTTCCTTCGGGTGACATGGAAGCTTTGCCTCGAAAGGTGTCACAGGTGAATAACTTTTCAGTACCTTTTCGATTAACTGCCTCCATTGAAATTAAGGTCCCATGAATTATAACGGATTGAAACACAAATAGACAATTATAACGGGTTGAAACAGTAATAGAAAAAATAAATCTACTCTCAAGTTTCTGTGAGTGAATCAGTAAAATTTCAAGTCATGAGCTCCGCATTTCACAGTGTTTTAAACGCCACAGTGATAAAAGTTTGGAAAAACCTAATGATACGCTGTCATTGTGACAGCGAACTGACGTTTGGTTACTGTTTCACTGTTACCGGTCGATTAAATTACGAGGGACGGGTTTACGTAAGGTAGGTACTCTAACCTTGGTTGCTACAACTATTCTGTCCTTCGAACAGATTTCCAATTGGATACCTCAATGATTATTGTTCGCTCGGTTCATTCACTGGAGCATACACCGGTAACTAATAGCACGCGGTTAGCACGTGACCTTGCGTGGTACTCAGTATAGGTTGCGTGAATTGCAGCAAAAACTTGTCCAGTCTTGTCTGTAGAGTACCTGGGTTTTGTTTCATCAATCCGTTCGTCACCGTTGTAATCGCTCGTTCAGCTAGACCGTTAGAAGCGGGATGGTGAGGTGTTGTTAAAACATGTTCTATCCCGTTGGTCTTCAAAAACAGCCTATATTTTGCACCGGTGCGTGCCGTGCCTTTATCCGAAACCCAGTACTACCCAACTGCATGTATTGCGTGCAACAGCATCCAGCATCAGACTTCTATCGTGCCACGTATTCCCGCCGTCTGGGCTAGCCCTCCGGTGCAAGCGAGTGGGACAGACTGTTGTGTCGCTGACTATGGGATAAAGTTCTCCAAGAAACTCCTATCACCCTCTGCCTTACTAGTAAGACTGCAGCGCTAACGACAGGGTCCCCGAACAAAGTTCTATTTTTGCCCTGTAGGCAATAATCCTGAGTCAGATTCAAGTTGGCCTACCTCAAACAGCCTCCGTGGATAAACCAGAACTTTTACTTTGTTTTCGGCTCTTTCAGATGCTTCTTACACACATCATTTCCGCAGCTGTCGTCTTTCGATCTTTATTCATCTGACCAGAAACGACACGGACGCTCTGTTTATACCAGGTCAGCCAGTCCACATAGCGGCATTTAGTGCCCTCACATTGCCAGGTTATTCAGCAGACTCTCTTCGTTCATTCTATATCTTCCTTGAAAATTTCCCAACTATAATCGTCTTCTCTGCTTTGGAAACTACGTTTGATTCAGTCAGCCGCTGTGTTCTATGCGTTGTCTAACAAATGAAGATATTCTTAAACTCTTACTTCATCTCCTTCACACACCGTGTCCAAACACTCATGAACATGTTTAGCTTACTCTAAATTCACTATCAAAACCTGTGTCCAATAGGATTACCCTCTCTTCCTCTTTCGTGTCAACTTTGTAATTGATCAATTGCCTACACTGTCCACCACCTCAGGAGACAAGGTACTTTCTCAATGCTCCAATGATCTAGGGCGCACAGATGATAATGTGTTGGCTGTTTCGGACTCTATCAGGACTTGAAATACGTCAGATACTTTAGTTCACCTGGTGATTGGTTTCGGGATGCGCACTGTAGCATCAAAGTGCAAAGTTCTACTCCGGTGTATGACCCACTCTAGTTCTTGTAACTAACAGTTTTAATTAATTTGTAATTGTACCTATCTAATTAGTCATATCATTTCCGCTGACAGTATTTTCGACTAATTGAATGGTAGTGTGAAAACCCCTTCGGCGTTCCTCCAACGTAATCGGTTATAACGCGTAATAGCCTGTCAACGAAGGAAAGAGTGCACAGTGCGATCGGTGTTGTTGTATGTTGCTTTTGACCATCGATTTCTGCGCGACATTTCACACTTGGTGTGAGGAGCACTGTATTTCCAATACTAAAATACGTCGTGTGATTGGCAGGTCGTCTTAGTAGACGCCCAGTGGACCGCGTGATAAAACTACACCGGTTGGATTGGCTCGGTTATGTGTAACGCATGCCCAAAGACCGTCGTCCACTTAGGCGGCCCTTATTTACCCTTTCAGAATTGGGGTGGAAGAAAGTGCCAGGTGGGCGGGCCATGGTGTAGCAAAAAAGTATCGGGGACACCGTCTTATTCACGCTGGGTAGGGAGCTGAAGACTTATCTAACCGGTGATTAGAGACCCTCACCGATGGGATCAAACCAGTGTAATAATAATAATAATAATAATAATAATAATAATAATAATAATAATAATAATAATAATAATAATAATAATAATAATAATAATAATAATAATAATAATAATAATAATAATAATAATAATAATAATAATAATAATAATAATAATAATAATAATAATAATAATAATAATAATAATAATAATAATAATAATAATAATAATAATAATAATAATAATAATAATAATAATAATAATAATAATAATAATAATAATAATAATAATAATAATAATAATAATAATAATAATAATAATAATAATAATAATAATAATAATAATAATAATAATAATAATAATAATAATAATAATAATAATAATAATAATAATAATAATAATAATAATAATAATAATAATAATAATAATAATAATAATAATAATAATAATAATAATAATAATAATAATAATAATAATAATAATAATAATAATAATAATAATAATAATAATAATAATAATAATAATAATAATAATAATAATAATAATAATAATAATAATAATAATAATAATAATAATAATAATAATAACGCTCAACTGTAGCACCCTTACGGTGCCTAGCTGCCATGCCACCCGAAGGAAGCACGAAGTACCCCCCAACTCCTAAATTTGCTCTCCTCATTTCGTTTTCGATATTCCGTGGCTCTTTCTGATATTTGTCTTGTTGTGACTGTGGTAACCAGAACCGGTTCACGGTTGAAAAACAACAGAACAGAGCCTGAACTTGATGGGACTTCATTGATGTCAACATAAACTATGTATACCCTTCTCACAGGTCCAGTCGACCGTACAGAAATGTCTGGTCATAAGTTTCTGTTACTAGTTCAGTAACAGATAAGCAGGTTGCAAATCTGCTGAAAAAGCTGAGGCATTCAACCCAGACTAGGCGTTTCTAGCGAAAACAGCCAAACGATTTCACAGCCGATCGATCGACACAACCAGGACAGTCACTGGGTCGTCTTTCGAGTCGTCGGGCAAACCAATCACATCGCTGAAGCGTGAACACGTTCGCCTGTTCAAACGTGAAAATTCAGATGAGTCCAACGTGCCCGTGGAGCTGTGGTAACAACACGCTTGTCTCATATGTCAGATGTCCTGAGTCCAAACCTCGGTACGGCCAAGAATAATCACTGATGATGAGCTCCAACGAAAGCGAAAATTCTGTTCAATGCTCCTCCCCTTGTTATAGACTCACGTTGCAACTGGACTGGAGGACGACTGTTCAAACGAGAGTGATGTGAATGTTGATATTACGATAGGCGACTGTTTCAGAACTCAACGATTGCGTACAAGGCGTTCACGATTGGTATGCGTGTAAAAATGGCCTGCGCGTTCTCAATGCGATTTGAACTCATATCTGGTCAGTCACTTTCTTTGACCATTTCTCTGGGGGGTTGAGACGATACTTTGTACTTTTAACTTATTGGCCATGGGGCGCTAATTTCCTTACCTGAAGGTCCGTGGTTCGAACCAGACCTCCGCATCTCGACTTCCCCTGTCTAGGCTTGGGCAACCTGGCGGTATCCCAGCCCTCGTGCTTCCTTCTGGTGGCATGGCAGCTATGTACCGAAAGGATGCTACAGCTGAATGATGATGGAGCACACCTCAGCATGTCCATCGCTCCAGCCCACCTCGATGCGCCCTTTCTGGTCATGTTACCTACCCCACTTTGCCGTCTTAGGTCATGTCGCAGCCAGGTACCTAACCGTACACTGTAAAGTACAGCTATCCGCGAAATACACTAATTTGCAAGTCAATTTGGTTTTTGCGAGAGACTCACCTGGAATCTTATGAGTAGTGCATTACGTATGTACAGCTATCCACATTTTCAACCGTGAGTCCCAATAATTGATTCTCTCTAAGTCTTTGATTTGCTGATAAGATTGGTCAGTCGTCATTGTGTGAACTGGGTGTAGTGTACCGATGCGTACGTTTGTTTTAGTAAACAAATATTCCGGAAGAAACGGAAACATAGTGCTTTGGAAACGATATAGGTGAGCACTCAGGTGCCATCGGCAATTATAAGCAGCGGAGCTGGCAAAAGTAACTGGATATGGTTAACTGTTGGGAGGATCAATGAACACAGTCTAAACGCTCGAATAAGCAGATGGATGTAGTTTTATTTAATGTTAAATGCTTTGCCACCGCATGACCCCAAATGAAGAAATGCAGTCAAGCGATACGACAGTAAGTTACGTAAGTGCCTGGATCAGACCCATGGTGGATGATTTTTGGTGCTTCATAGTATGAACTTACGTGGTTTGTGCGCGTTTTGGACACGTTTAAAAGCCCGGTGTCCCCATCGTATCCGTCCCCACCGATATCCCTGAGTGGTTCATTTGCGCATTTGCTAACCCCGATTGGATAGCGTTCAGTTTGTTCTCGCAATCGCTTACCGGCTTCATCTTTATACATCAACCTCGGCTGTGGCATTTCTATTTAACTTGCCTTGAAAACTATACTCTCTGAAAGGCTCAAACAAGATTCACAAACTATCGTCCTGGCAGTCTAATGATAAGGTGCTCAAATTGAACAACGAATTAACTCAGATATAAATTGTCCCCCTTATCCCTACGATTATCATCCCAACATCATTAAAATGGTGATTGTCCTCGTAATTAGGCTGCTGGACTAACGGGAGCAATTAGGCGCTTGGTGTGACGTATTCGCCCAATTTCGCCAGGCTGTCGGCACCGATCGATGGCGGCTAATCAGTGTAGGGGAGAAATAGTGAATGTGAGGACCGTGAATGTATCGTTTTGAGGGATTTCCTTCCCGCATCCTGACAAACACTACGTTTATATTTCTGGTATGGAGTTTTTGGCTATTCAAATCAAATGGTATGCCTCAAATTTTAACCTGTTTCGTTGAGAGCCTCAATGCATGAAACACTTCCATAAACTAGCTGTCTTAGCATATTGCGTGGCCGCTTTAGTCATACAACAAAATACATGGATTCACATGTTCGTTCCAATATCCTCTCGTCTCGTTTTCGGTATTGTGTGTTGTCACTACAGAACCCCTTAGTTTAACACTGGGATTGGTTAGAGTAAGGATCGCCCGAATAAGCCAAATCGCGCTTTAAAGTCATCATCATCAAAGACAGCAACACTAATGCTTCACTGCCGTACAACCATAAAAGTTTGCCTAATTTCATATATATATATATATATGTATATATATACGTATATATATATATATATGATTATATATTAAAGGCCCTAGAGTGAAAAGAAGAGAAAAGGAGTGGATGAGGGAGGGGACCTAGTGCTGGCCTATGTCAAGCATTCTGAGGTGCCTACACCTCCAACCGCTCAATCAGACAATCTGGAAGGAAACTGACAGCATGAACGCCACTGACATCGATTAGCCGCCATTTCTTGCAACGTCTCCAGCCAAGCACAGGCGGGGTCACGAGGACCCCATCCTGGAAGGCGTACAACACCAACAACACCCAAACTCTTCGTGATCTCTTTCACGCCTTTCTGCCAAGTCATGCGCTGTCCACCTCGCGGTTTGCGCCATGCTGAAGAGGCACGGAGAACAACACTCGTCTCGGTAGACGGTGTTTCGGCATGCGTAGCACATGACCGAGCCATCGTAGTCGGTGGTGCTGGATGATTTCCCCAATTGATGTACCTGCAGCACAACCAAATACCCGTTTTCTAATCACCTCGTGACTAACACGCTGACGCCATCCAAAACCAGCCACGCTTCTGAGGCATCGGTGGTCGAAAACCTGGAGACGCCTCACATCATCTGTCCGTAGAGGCCATGTCTCGCACCCATACAACAATACAGCCCTTACTGTAGCCTGGTACACACGACCCTTAAGATCTAGTGAGATGCCTTTTTGACGCCACAAGTGACGCAAATTAGCAAACGTGATTCGAGCCTTTGAGATTCTTGCACTGACTTCATCAGACACACTTCCGTCAGAGCTAATACAACTACCGAGGTATGTAAAGTTTTCCACAATCTCCAGTGATTCTCCTTGAATTTTAAGGGATATGTCCGGAGACTGCACGTTCTGAAGCATGACTTTGCACTTTGAAGGTGCAAGGCGCATGCCAAAAGATGGTATGATGGTGGTCAGTCTGTTCAACAGGGCTTGTGCTTCACTTTCGTCTTCAAAGATGAGGGCGATATCATCTGCGTACTCCAGATCGACAAGGCTCTCACCAGCAACGATTTGAACACCGGGGTTTTGAAGACCTTCCAGCGTTCGCCTCATTATTTCATCAATGACGAAGTTGAACAAGAATGGAGAGAGTGGACATCCTTGTCTGACACCACTTTTTGTAGGGAAGCTTTTGGAGAGCTCGCCATACACTCTCACCCGCCCAGAAGTATGTGAATATAGGGATCGGATTATGTTTACAAACTTCTGGGGCATACCCTGTTGAGCAAGTATATTTAACAGCACTGACCGATCGACAGAATCAAACGCACCCTTGAAGTCAAGGAACACCAAGATTGTGGGTCGTCTGTACATGTGGCGTTGCTCTAACACCTGACGGAGTGTGAAGATGTGGTCAATGCAGCCTCTACCCGGTCGAAATCCCGCTTGATTCTCACGAGTCAAGGTTTCGCGTGCCATCGTAAGACGACGAAGAATCAGTGACGCCAGAAGCCTTGTCACAACAGGAGTCAAACTAACACCTCTGTGGTTGCTACATTCACTGCGAGTACCTTTTTGAAAATGGGCACTACTATCGATTCACCCCATTGTCTGGGACGGTCTCTTTCTCCCAGATAGACCCAAATAGTCTAGACAGGCACTGGCTGAGGAGCCCACCGCCATCCTTGAAAAGAGCAGGTGGAAGGTCGTCAGGACCAGCAGCACGATGACGCTTGAGTAGGGAAATACACTCGAACACTTCTGAGACCGAAGGCGACTCCATATTTACGGTCCAGCTTTCTGTTGAAGGCCAGGATTCTGGAGTGGAGGTAGCAGGTGGCCAGCTGAATTGCTGTTCGAAGTACTGTGCCCAGCGGTCCAGACGTTCTGCTTTATTGCATATCAGGGAGCCATTTTGGTCTCTGATTATTTCGCTGACAAGAGGTGGACCAGTGCCTGTGCTGAAAGATTAGGTTGCAAACCAATTCCAGCATAAAGGACAACGCATGATATGCAGCTCCGTCAACTTACTTATTTCCTCTAACTCAAAGTTACGTGAATTATTTGTACAGATTGTGCTTATGTTTTTTTCACCAAATAAGGCAAATCTTTAGATTCAATTGATTAAAATCCGCTAATCTCTTTGAGTAGAAGTCTTCTCAAAAAGAGTCAACATTCATACCTCACCGTATTTTCATAGAATTTCACACCTTTGAGGAGGCCACTGCTAACCTCTTGAAAGAGTTCATGGTTTTGCTCTCACAGACTTGACTTTTCCGCTAAAGAAAGACCATAAAGGGAAGACCTTAAAAACTGCAGGTTTTGCGGTAGATGTGAACGTAACCATAGAATAAATAAAAAAAAACAAATCGTTCAGCTGTAGCACCCTTTCGGTGCCTAGCTGCCATGCCTCCCGGAGGAAGCACGAGGGCTGGGATACTGCCAGGTTGCCCAAGCCTAGACAGGGGAAGTCGAGAGGCAGAGGCAGGGTTCGAACCACGGACCTTCCGGTCAGTACGCTCGCGCTCTAACCGCTGAGCCATCTCGCCCCAACGTAACCATAGATGCTAAACTAACAAAATTCGTTAAACTTTGAAAAGCCTGCTAAAAGTTCATCATACCTATTCGATAACCGTTGGGCTTACCCTTATCAAGCAACACCACTGTAGGCCTCCTCCTTTCATATACTGCATATCCGGCCTATTGATGCGAGCATAGTTGCCCAGTGGGTTTCGAGCGTCCGTGACGCTACCTGACTGGGAAGTCCTGACTGGCGGGTCAGTCGATCGTCACAACCAGGACAGTTAGTGGATCGGGCACACAAGTCACATCGCTCTAGCGTGAACACGTTCGCCTATTCACATGTGAAGACGTTGGTGGAGTAATGGTAACACACTCGCCTTGCATGTCAGATGTCCGGGGTTCAAATCCCAGTATGACCACTGGATATGCAGTGCTGAATCTCTCCAATAAGAGCGCAACTCGAGTTCAATGCTTCCCTTTGGTGTGGACTCACCAGAATAATTACGCCAGAACAGGAGGACGACCGTTCAAACGAGAGTGGTGTGAATATGAACATTGTGTGGTAGTTACTTATCATGGAATATTGATGCACTACTTGCTTGCTTGCAGGAACAGCGTCGAATGCTTGTAGAACAAAAATACAGGAAAATAACCTTCCGACTCACTTTCAGCTTGCGATTGTATCACGAAAGCTCACCCAGAATGCTATTCCTGCAGAGTTGAGTTTGAAGCTTGTATTATGAAAGTGTAGTCTTTAAATTGCTTGCACCGACGATAGAAGTCATCTGATTACGCCACTAGTTAATGTTCATTTTCTCTTAGGATATTGCGCGTCCCAAGAGGATTTCGATGGATGATGGTTTGAAAGGGCTGCTTCGGGATTTGGATAAACGACAGGTAGAAACCATATGGAACAAGTCACGAAGTTTGCTTGTGGAAGCTTACAGAAATTCATATTCGAAGATCAACTCTGACATCCTCGCATTACCTGATACATTGGCTCTGAATCATATACATTACAACCAATGAGGCTGCTTTCAACAGAGGGCCGACAGGTCCCTTCCTTCCAGTGGCTTTTTGGGAAGTACTTTATGAGTATCTTTTATGTCCGACTATTTATGGCGCAACTTTTTTCCCCTTTGTTCAACTTGGTGTGTGGTTGGCCATAATCATGTCTCCAAAGTCTTTATCTTAGTTCTACCCGAGATTCTAAAATCACGGTGGGAAATCCAACGCGAGTATTTTTTTCATTTTAAATTTCTTATGAAAGACGTACACATTGACACAGGGATGCTGCCGTTCTACTGATATAAAGCACAGCCAAGGATGACACTTTGTACGCGTTCAGCGTGATGTTCTGTGTAACCAAAGCTTGGACGACTCTTCATGCATGAGAGCCGTAGTTGTCCTGGAATGTTGGCATCATCGCCGCCAACAGTCTCCTCTATTCGACATTGAAACGTCCCAATATGACAAACTAAGCTTTGGTCTGGCGCTCCATATTCCACCAGTTTATGTTGGCAATCCGTGCGTTAGACTCATCTGGCTGACTGTATAGTGTCCCTCTGCCACAGCATAGCCATCATCATCCATCCTCACGCTCGCAGTCACGGCGTAATGAGATGTATCGTCGTAATTGAGGAGTGTGATGTTTAATTAAACTGACAAGGCCATGTGCGCATCCACTCTATGCATACCACCCTCCTCCGCCCTACCATCCACGTGTATTTTAGACAATCTACACCTACCTACCTCTACTCTTGTTAATTACTCTCCCTAATGAGCTTTGCGCATGACTTGTTTGGTTGTGCACACACGTGTGTGTGTGTGTGTAGTGCGGGGAAGTCTTTTTGCATGATGGTGTTATTTGCCCGAGTGGCCACAAGCTTAAGCTTCTTGAGTTAATTAACGGTACAACTTTTTCGGTCTACAACCACAAGTGACTTCGATCTACCTAATTATCCCGTAGTTATTGATGTAGCCGTCTTGTACTGATGACAGTGGTGGTGGTGATGGTGGTGGCTGTGCCCATTTCAACTCACTAATCTGTTTCGTGACAACCCTCCAGTTTGACTAACTTCGTTACCGCATTCTGTTTGGACTTCTTATGCGTATGACCTGGCCCTCAACTCCCTTGTTTTGAAAGCCCTGTATGTCTATCCCACATGCTTGGTTAGTAGGTCTGATGCCAACTAAGGTGGAGTGAACACAAGTGGCGAACTACGTTCATTTGCACACTAAGTTTGTGTTAGTTGAGGGTTCAACCGAATTTTTCGCTTCTGCTGCTGAACGTAGTTATTGATCCAGTAAAACAAATTAAATCATCCTGATGCGAGGCACTTGATCGCATGAGGCATGAGAGTTGAGATTACGGCAAATCATGCCAGTCTGGTCGTTGACCTTTTAAGCTATGTGCGGTCAACGGACGTTTTAAAATTTATCTCTCCTGGTGGATCCCGTTGCAACCTGAGAAAGTGTGGCTCTTTAGGAAAACTTGCAATGGCGAATGCATAGAGGCTAAAAATGTGCTCGTTGTAACGACTAGTCCGGCATTCCAACGCCGCTTTGCCATTTGAACTTTTTTGGACACAGGTACCGTGAGATGGCTCAAGTGGTTAGAGCGCGAATTTACTGACCGGAAGGTCCGTGGTTCGAAGCCCACCTCTGCCTCTCGACTTCCCCTGTCTAGGCTTGGGCAACCTGACAGTATTCCAGCCCTCGTTCTTCCTTTCTGGTCGCATGGCAGTTAGGCACCGAAAGGGTGTTACAGCTGAACGACTACCGTGATATGAGGCTTGAGGTGGATGACGTCTCCTCGAGAACTTTGCAGCTGGCTTATGAAGCTTGGTAACTAAACCATCACTGCCTTATCAACGAATCAAACCGATTTACCTTTCTGCTACTGCTCGGAAATATTTCCATCTGATCAATAATTTCTTCAACTTCTTCGGCCACAGATCTTCGTACTTGGGTGCCCACGTATTGAGACATTTGGAATCCATATCTCAACTTTCTAGCTTGCCAAATCTCTATACACTACACATCTGTCTTACGGAGGATGGCGTGGTTGGCACTCACGAAAAGGTCGACCACATACTAATCCACTATATGGCTAATTTCCGGCCCCTGTTCGCGATAGCTTCAACCTGGGACTAACGCTTTTGTATCATACCTGTATCTCCTATATCGTACACCAAGATTATCGACATTTTTGTGGTCAGTGGGAAATGATTTGTACAGTACCGTCGTCCCATGCATTTAGAGTAATGTGGGAAGAGGTGGAAATGTGACAACCATTTTCACAGCGATGGGTAAGCTGTTTTCATAGCCGTTGGTGCTGTAGGGAGGGATGAGTCGCGATAACCCGGGGAGCGCATTTCGAAACCGAAAGTCTTCCTCAGCATTGAAAGTCCTCTGGCTGTGCATACCGTATCAGTATTGATGTTCTGAAACTCCAATAGTGTCATGTCACAGTCCACCACCTAACCAAATCTGGTTGGACGACTGAATAATCAGCCTTGTCGGTTTGCGTGAATATTCATTTTTATCACCTTTCGCCGGCAGATCAACGCAAAAGTTTCATTCCATACTCAGTCCTTTTTCAATTACAATACTTTGAGGACATGTAAACTGGTACTAGCTTCTAGGTGTTGCTTGTTAGAGGTACTGCTCAAAGCGAAGCCCGAGCCTAACGAAACACAATTACGACAACTTTGTTTTCTAACTAATTTTAGTTTCCAGGCAGATTTAAAAAAAAACTACAGAATGTGTGCGGTATCCTAGAAGACGCATTGAACTATACGAAATGGCTTACGTTTTTCCTCAATGTGGACAAACCACCGTTTGATCTTTTCCTCTTCTCCCGAAAGTAGACGTTTCCTTTATGGACTATCTTCCCCTGAGCATGAAAACCCTAGTGTTATTCCGTAGAGTGAGCAAAAGAGGTGAGCCCAACCGCAAGTTGGCTGTCACCTGTCATATCTTGGCTCATCTTGCAAGCGAAACGAGACAAAGGTCACAGGTGAAACTGCTACCTACTCGTGCAATGCGTTTGTTCGTGTTTGAGTATCATGCTGTGGAGGTGAAGCGTTTCTCGCTCGACTTTGCCGGAGTCAAGAGGGAAAAAACGGAATCACGAAGCTATTCTCTTCAAGATGTTTTCTGTTCCTAGTAAAGAGGGTGATGCATTCACAATTCAGTGAATTTGGGATCCTAAGGATCGTCTCTTTGGAGTACTGCTTGAATGAAGGTCCCTTTTAACAAGAAGCACTACATTCATTAATGATGTACTCTCATCTGTATTTATGCATTCGCAAACAAAGCAACCTTCTACAAGTTCACTTGTTGTCAATCACAGCGATCCGCCCTTCTCATTTAACTGATGACCACGCACAGACCATTAATCTATTGTACACCGAACTTGTTAACATTCGCGATCCACATCTTCAAATTCAGTTTTATTCAGCTCTTCCTAATGCCCGCATGTTCCCCAACTCATCGCCGATCCACCTCCCGACCACACTGTTCTCACGTGCCCGAAGCCTAACTGACAGTCTCCGACCTGTTCTCTTATTTTATCGTTCTCTAACAATCATTCATGATCATCTCACATCAAACAACTCGCAAATTTCGCCTCTGTAAAGTTGGCTTTTTATTCCGTTCCCAGAAGCCCTTCACCACCTCGCACTTACTCCCAATCTCAGACTAGCCACATCATGTCTACCTATCTGTCATCCATTTTTCACGCTGAACAAAGTTCAACGGAGGATTATGTACCTCATTGCCCTCTCGTACTCTGACCGATTACCTTCAGCTCCTTTCTCACTGTCGGGACTTGGTCAGCACAGCAAGTGTCACCTGTGTCACTTCCAAGGCCATTCGTTCCTGGAAATGCGCTCTTCATTTTCAGTCATTCCCACTTCAGTTTTGACCGTAAAACTCATTCCATTTCTCCCCATAACTAAACGACTTTCTGTTTTCCAAGCTTCTTACTATGGGGACTCAGAATGACGCTCAGCGTTCCGATGCCAACTTACTTTAATTGCGCGGATTTCCTGTCCTTAGAGTGTATCCGAATAGTTCTGCGTTCTACGCGACGGGTCTCGGGCTATGTTATCTCCTTTCTTTTGTAGTCCACGTTAGTAGTAAAACTACCTTCTGATACATTCGGCCAACCAACCTTTCATTCGATGATTTGGCCAACTTCAAGGTGCCCGCTAGGCTACTTCTCTCTGCGAATGTCAATGTCCAACCCCCACCTCCCTACCTTTTACGTCCCACATCTTTTTAATCGGTTCAGTCAGTTTCCATTTAATTGGTGAGGTACAGGACTTTAATTTCAAGGAACTCTTTGCTATTCTCTACAAGTATCAGTTTTCGGCCGCAATTTCTTCTAAACTAATGTTCCTATTAAGGCATTCTTTTGAAAACAGAACGTACCAGCTATATCACTCGTCACAATATCTTTGTTGTTGTTGTTGTTATTTTTATGATTAGGGACGGCAAGTTAATGTGGGATTCCGCAACTCATCGCAGGTTCTGATTTTTACAATGGATTTCGCTTGATTAAGAGCTCATGGCAACCTTGTCTTTAGTGGGTGACAAGTCAGTGTATCGTTGTTCAGGATTGTAGTAAATTTTATTAAGGACGAAAATAGTGTTTGCTGCTTCTGGAACTGAGAATTTTTTTATAGACCCAGGAGACCTTTACCAACACACTTTGAATTGATAATAATAATAATAGTGCCAACGCCAACTGTATTGATAACCGCCCACGATAGTACTAATCGTTTAGTTGTGTGACTCCTTCGGAGCATTCCACCCGAAGGAAACGGGAGGACTGAGATACTGTAAGGTTACCCAAAAGTAGGCAGGAGCGGTCGGATTCCCGTCCGAATGACGTTGCAACACCGTCTGTTTAACGTAAATCTCATCCTTTTTTATTTCTATTTGGGTATGCTGATATTTCCTTGTCCAAACTGCTCACGCAACACAGTTCAGTTAGTTCTCTGCTAACCCCTATACCAAGTCTCCGAGTTTTTTCGAGAATCTCAGATGCGATGTTCGTTGCTGGAGTTCATTTCTCTCTCTCTCTCGGAGAGGTGCGCATATCTAATGTTTTATCAAAGTCTTATCAAAATGTTTCCTCCCCACAACGGGAGATTTGGAACAAACTACCAAGGCTCAATTCATCAATGGTGAGTGAGACTGGCGGACATGGCTCAATTAGGCAGTCAGTGGGGCTGGTGCATCAAAGCCATCACCTTCAATGTACAGCTGTCCAGTTCCCCGTTTCTTCAAATAACCAGACTGATTCAATACGGACTAACTGATTATGCCTTGGCCTCCAATGCTTTGCTGAATCTTTCTTGCTGTTCCATTTTCCGGTGATCGAAACCGGGAAACAACGTACCCCTTAGTACTTGGCTTATAGGTGCTAAACCGACTAACTGGCTCCCCAAACTTAGTCGCACACTTCCTACCCATGACAGTTGCAGACTTGTATTGTTCAGACAAATCATTTCTTCCTGTTCTTTGCGTATAAGTACTTTTTTGTGCTCTGTCTTTATTTAATCGACTAGGTCCTGTCCGTTTGGGCCGCAACTCTGTGTACCGTCGGCGTATAGGGATAATGGACAGAGTGATGAAGTGGGGTGTCTCGTTTCTCCCCGATTTTGAAATTGCTTCACCAAAGTGAAGGTGTCTTTTATGGACATTACGCTGACGAGCATTTCCGTACTCAATATGTATAATCTCGCTTGCTGTCGATCCGGGAATGTTTTTTGTGAACGGGTGAAATTGACGGCTTGGAGTATCAGCTTTGCTTGGCGTGAGGGTTTGGGGTGTATCCGGATCCATAGAGATAACATTGATTGCTCCGATCGTTTGATCTCCTCAGAAGAATGAGTTGACTCATATCACAAGCGGTGCGCTCATAACTTAGGATTAAGTTGTTGTTGAACCCGGATCCACTTCACTTGGATCTCCTATACACCACCTTCACCGTTCTCTCCTTCTGTGCTAATCACCAGCTAAAAATAGTAGCCACGAACTTCTATCATTAAAACGCGTGATTGAGTTCTTTCTCTCTCGGTCTTGTCGCTCCACCAAAAAATTAAATATATCAGATTGTTGGCACACAAAAGCAATTAGGTTAACGTCTGCTTGTCGACCTTGGCGAAGTTATCACAGCATATTGTGTGGATGTATATTTATCCATTTATACAGTGCCTGTGTATCTTGCATCCGATACAACTATTTGGGTCATCGTTTAATGAGCTTTTGTTAATTGATACCTAAACTGCATTTTTGTCGACATACAATAACAACAAACTACTAACAGTTGAGAAGAACGGGGCTTACCCCAACAACTGATGCTCCATCGATTCCGCGTAAAGTTCAACTGAGCATAATTACGGTTCATTAGAAAATTTAACGATTACGACTTACCCCACAGTATTAACTAGTTGTGGATCGTTTTTCCATTTTCCCGATACCAACCAACGTTTGTGAAAAACGGGCGAATAGGGTGGTTCACCTCTTCTATTCACTTTACCCGAAGAATGTATACAAAGGCTTATCCGCTGCAAAAAGTCGCCCTATCTCAAGCAATAAGAAATTCAGGGCTGGATTCAAGCTTGTGGCTAGCAGATTAGCCTCTAACGAAGGGGACGTAATCACAGTATGATTAACGACTGCTCACTGATGTTGAGAGTTACCAATATGGACTGTGAACTAGCGAGCACTGCCCCACTGTGGTACGAATTATGATGTGTAAGATCGCTGAGGCCTCACTTAGAAGCTGTTGTTCACCCAACCGACTTAACCTAGCTGTTTTGGCCTCCACTGAATACTCCCATGCTTACCTAACCTCTGCAGGACACCGTGTTTTCGTGGCGGCACTGTGTTCGCGTAAACAACTTGAACACAGTTTGTTTTTGTTAACTAGGAATTATGAACTCGTGCGTTTCAAACTGTCAATCGGGGTTTGACACTGTGCATTTGGAAGCCGATGATTGCGCCTGTCTTTTTTCCGTCGGTATTTTGGAATTCCTCCTCCCCGGTAGCAACCTTGTTGGTTTCTGTTTGGTGTCCACACCTTGTTGGAACGGTGGTGAACTCAAACGATAGGCCTTACAACTATCCTTTATGGAAATTTAGGCATTTATTGTGGATTTTCGGTATCACTCTGCGGGCAGACGTGGAACCAGCAGGCCGGTCACATGACTCGTTGATCGACTGTAGGTCGAGTCGACACGTGCAGGTGTCGTGCTTATGGAGTGAACAAAGCTTCATACTCTGAATGCAGCACAGGAGCCAGGAATACTTGTCCAAGGTTGGGAACGTTCGAAACACCACTGTAGATCAGATGTGTAAATCTCATCGAAGTTGGGCCTAGTAAATCAGTGCTAGCCAGGTGCTCTTCTCGCTGGTTTACTAGCGCTTACTGTCTGTTGACACCAGAGTCTAGGACAGTGTGTTCCGGACGGAGAGAACTACCACAGTGGTCCCTGGATTCAAGACTACCCCTTCGAATCGAGTGTATGCGCAGGTTGGTTGGATGGTTATCAGTCTCCGATCCGTGCTCCAGCCTAATGCACTGCTGGTAGCTTATTTTCGACTAAGGGACCCGGGTACCTTCTTTAAGCTCGTTTGTCTCCGCATGATCGACAAAAGAAAATGACTCTAATGTTTGTGCCTATACATATCTGTTGTACTGCTTGCCAATCCATCTGACCTAATGATTATTACTACTTTCATCCTCCTTTCCTTCCCCTTAGACTTTTTGGATTGTCTGGAACCTGTGCAAAGTGTCGACAGAAAATCCCACCAGATGAATTGGTGATGCGTTGTCAAGAGAGTGTGTACCACGTGCGGTGTTTTTGCTGCTTTCATTGTCATGCCCAGTTGAATCCAGGTGACAAAGTCTGTTTGGTCGAGGGCAACCTCTTTTGTGAACTGGAATTCCCCCAACTCTTTTCCACCACTACTGTTAAATGGTCCCCAACCATGAAGCCACCAAACCAAGCTATCTCCAATTTGTTGATGACCTCTACCAACCAGACAGATTTGCTGCGCAATCTCGTGCAACACCAACAGCAGCCAGATCTCAATACAAAACCGGCGCTATTTGTAAGGTCGCCCAGTTACCCGAATCCTCCAGATGGACAGAACGGAAGTATACGCTATTCTCCTTTACCTATAAACCATTCCGACTTCCCTGGTACGCTGAGCTCCCACCCCGAAAGTCCCGTAATGACAATGATCAATCCAAACCACATGTTTCCCGACAATCCCCTGACTCCTAACTCCGGTTTAGGTCTGTCCGATATCGATCCGTCATTTAACACCGAATCAATATCTATCGTTCAGACGCTGGCCACGGACAAACAAGCCAACAAGGGTAACACGGCTGCGGGGGGTCAGGGCAATGAACCGACCGCTCCTTCCGGTCGCAAGAAACAGAAAGTTAGTGTGATCTTGGAATATTTTGCCCCACTGTTTGTTGTCGTTTTCATAACATGTTTTAGTGTAGTTTAATCTTGAATGCTACGATATATGTTTTACCGGTTTGATCAACATGCACCATCTGTCTGAATCACATTTTATATCGTTATCTGTGCGTCATCTAATGTCCACTGTTTTTACTTGGGCAGACCAGTCATGACCTAAATTTCGAGCTTATCGCAGTAATTTCTGGAGACTGATTTTCTAAGCGCAGAATGCTGCAAGAATCAGGGTGAGCGTCAGTCAGAAACACTTCAAATAGGGAAATACAAGTTACTGAAACCCTTGTTTTATCCAACGCTACTTGAAACCTCAAATTCTTGCGTTTTTGCGTCTGCTAGAACTACGTTCAAAAATTGCAGTAGCGACTTTCTATCATAGTTTCAGCCGGTCTGAAAAATCATGTTGGTCTACCGTGGGTGGTCTGTCAAATGGCGATTTCGCTCGAAATTTCCTCTTCACACTAAATTGGTGATCACGAACAAGGTTCTCATCCCTTTACATGCGTTTTCCAGTCACTTCGCCAGCACGAGGTACATAAACACACCCAGACGAACAGTCTATGCTATTCATCCGCTATAACTATTGAAGAACGTAAATTATATCGCAAGTCTCACCGGTTGCTAGGTCTCCTTTGTTTGTCGAACCCTACTGTCAGCCCTATGTATGGGGCCAATGTCGCGCGGTTCTGTGTTGTCAAAAGTGTCAACTGTTGAATGACTTTCATCGCCTAATACACTCTCAGCAGTTGTCCGGTTAATTGTATTTCCAAGTGTGCGCTTGTGTTCGCAAATGCGCCTTTTTGTGTACGTTTGCACTCACTCACGCGCGCGCGTGTGTTCCTATTCACCTATCAGCTGAACTGTTGGGCTTGGACCATGGTAATGACTGGCCATATGGCGGTCATCTGCTCAAAACATCTGCCTGCCGATATGTAATTGCTGGTTGTTACTATAGCTGCTCAGCTTAAGGCAGTCCTAAGGAGTATTCTACACAACTACTGTCCTGCTGGAAGGCGCATAAATATGCGAAATTAGTCCAACCGTCTAGGTCAATCCCGGGAAGATCATACGTCCCACTACAACATTCGATAAATCAATGCTCGTGTAATCTGCCGCAACTAGACCTTGGAAAATTACGGTCCGGATGCGTGTGGCGCAAGTTCGCATCGATCTGTTTGTTACCTTAAAAGATAATTGTCTTGTCTGGTGGTTAATTTTCGAACCAGCTTCAGCTCAAGCCCATCATGGCTCTGGACCTAAACGACAGGCTTAACACGAAGGACCATTCAGCGGTTGCATACTCTAACTGCTGCCTCACTGCACGGTATGTTTAGCCTATCTAAAAGAATCCATAAACGCTGTCAAGTGCCGTTCGGGACCGATGGCATAACCACTCAGTTGCCATGGTCGCTCATTTAGTAGAAAGGAAACACCATAGGGGTGCTTTCAGAAATGCCTACAGCGGTTTAGACAGGCGGCCAAGGCTTGTTAAGGGGCGTAAACTAAGGTCGGAAAACTGGATCGCTTTCAGGTTACGCACCCCGACTTTTTGCTCCTTGATACCACACCCAATCACTTCACTTGACCCAACCGTGGTAAACCGACCGAAAAAAAAACAAGTTATTTGTCAGTGCAGTTATCCAGTTGATCCAGGAGTTCTTCGCTATATTTATTGCAAACTGGCTGACTTATGGACCATGCTGATGTTCTGCAATCGTGTTGATCGGGAAAAGGAGCGTAGAACGTCCGTTCACCAATCTTTGTTCCACTACCTTTGTCTCTCAAGGTCTTATGCATTTGGACGCTTCGTCCAAGGCTACTGCGGAATGGCGGCGTAAATTTGATGCATTGCCTGATCACTAGGCTGTTTCACGTAACCAGCCGATATTGATATTTTAGTTCCAACTGTTTAGCGATCAGCTCCGGAACCACGACAGTTTTGGTACAGGCAACTGGTTAATTTACAAACTGAAACCAGACTAATGGATGTGTGTGTGTGTGTATATTTTAAGCTATCAAGACGGATTTTAGGCAAATGGTTGAGCGGTTTTAAGTGAACGGGTGCACGTGCCAAGTGAGCGGCACCTAGGAAACGCAACACTCGAGGTATATTTACACGTGGAAAATGCCTTTAGACCTTGTCAAATCAGGTGCTTGTGCTTGTATATCGTTTGGTGAATATTGTAGCCCGCTTCTCTGCGCTATTAAATTAAAAGTACATCTTTCGAAGGATTCTCTTTCGCTTAGTTTATTCGACTTACTCTTTACTGTTTGGCATATAAAACCGCCCAGTTCAATGACCAACGTTTATCACTTTTACGTTATGTGAAATTATTATTTTCACCTTTGTCTTGTACTCACTTTGCATCTATCACACATTTGATTTTTTCAGAAAGTTGACTCCAGACGTTGTCCACCTCTCCGTGTGTGCTGATTCCCATGTTATATATCGACGGTCTGGTTCACTCACCAGCTAAAGACCCCGAAGAAGTCGAACGGATTTTTCATACTTCAAGCCGGTCGACCGGTTAATACACGCACGTGTTTTGTGATTTTTATTGTCCCTTGCACCACTGGGGCATAAGATAACGATCGGTCATTTTCGAGATTTTGTTCTGAATCCTCGCACCCTGTGTCGTCTATGTGTGCATTTTCCCGGGGCTCCCTTTCGCACTGCATCTGCGATCGGGTTTTTGTTCAACCACAACAGTACGGTTGTCTTTTCGACCGTGCTCAGTTTTCAATCTTCGATGCTGTGATCCACACCTGAACACCCATCTGCCTCCCAATTTTTGGTAGCATGCCCGATAAAGGTTTACTTTATGATTTGTTAGTCTTTTTTTTCGGAAACTTCTTACAACGAGAACAAAAGTGACAATCCCGTGCTCACTGAGTTTTAGTCGGACCCGTACCCTAACACCAACGTAACCCAGAATATGTCTCATCATCATCAGCTGTAAGAACCGCGTACTTCCCATACAGTGGTTATAGCTGTCACAGTTTCGTTCACCGATGATTTGGGAGATGCGGTAGCTAAGTGCGCATTGGAGGCGGTAGTTGATATAATTGATGCATAAATACAGAACTTTTCATCGGGGAGATTGTGAGGGGAGCTATGTTTAGAAGGCGATACCTTGGATGCAAGAGCGCCATGAGGGCGCGACTGGGCCATGTCTGACAATTTCGCTAACCACTGATGTGTCCCGCCTTGGCGTTCCCATCCAGACAGTGGCAATGATCAGCGCAGCTGAGTTTGCTGGTAATGGCTTTAATACTTCACTGTCTGACCTCCCCTGGCTTCTTTCTACCCTTCACGTGTTCGTGCGAAAGGCGGCCTTCGAGGAACTCGGTCGACTGGCCTACGGAGGACGTGACCAAGCAAGCGCAACCTATGGAGGGTGATCAGTTCATCTATCGTGGACGAGTTATTTCTTCACAAAGTAATTTGACGTACTCCAGCATTACTGATACGGTGAAGACACCGGTGGTTAAGCACTGAGAGTTTTTAGTCCTCAGCGCTTAGCGGCCAGGCTTCTGACCCGTACAATAATAATATGGAATGCACCGCAGCATTGTAAACTCGACCATTGCCGGATAAGCCGATATCACACCTAGAAAAAGTCTGGCTTGTTCCATACAAATAGGAGCACCTGTTTTGGACGTGGGGGAGCGTGGGTTTCGTCCAAACCATTGTTTGATTCACATATGAGTATTAGCAGTCATTTTGGTCCTAGCGGTCAGGCGACACAGGAGGTCGTCACTCTTTGCCAGTATGGTTGGTTCCCTGGGCTAGGTGCTGCTCAGTTTTCCACTTTGTGAGGAGCTAACGGCAAGTCAGTTTCTGGCCTACTAGGTTCGGTTGACTTTCCTCCTAAACAACAAGAACATTCGTTCAACAGAACTAAAGGATAGGAGCTTCTATCCCGCACAGTAGGTGAGTTTACAGATTGAAGAGGCTATCCGTAGGGGTATTATTGGTGGTTAAATTTGTGTTTTTCACAAGGGTTCCGGACAGCATCCAGGTAGGACGGGTTGTCCTGCGCCAAGAAGTTGCTGCTGCTATTCCTAACTGTGAGGCGATAGTAACACAGTTGGCGAACCGCAGGATGATGGCGGATTCTTATAATCGTTTACCGGTATCCTTTTAGGATATCTCGATTTGGCAAGGTAACTGCCCATAATTACCCACAGCACGACAAGAGTGATGACAACTCTAGGATAGCCCTCATAAGTGGTTTATTGAGTATCGTCCCCACTGAAGTGTGAAACGGTCTCCGCTCTAGAGAATATAGGAAACTAGGGATTCAGTCCAATCCCCGTAAACACCATCTCAAGTGGCACTGACCTCGTTTGACACAACCGGTCGAGGTGAATGTTGGACCTGTTGGACGTGAATCGCAGTCTAATCATATATGTCGTCTGATGTGATCTGACCTTCTTGATTAGAGGTCAATTAAAGTGCAGCGCTAGATGGTGGTTCCTATCCCGGAGCAAACGGTTAATTCCTGCCCATATACATGGTGGATATTGGCAATCTTCATTTATTTCGTGACTGATAGTTTAGTAGGTGCCCTTGGGATCTTCAACATACTTTTTGAAAACTTTTGCAGTCTTCCCAGCACTGTGTGCATGTGGATGAGGTTGCGAAGCTTCAGTGGACGGACTGGAAGTAAACTCTACTTTTGCAATTCGACAAAATTCAACTCCCAACTGTCAGTCGTCAATACTAACTGATGATCAATAGCATGACGCAGACGCGACATCCTCTTGTGTATACACACGTGATGTATCCACGTGTTTATTTCAACATTGGCGCAGTCCAGCCTGGCCTATCATTACATTTTGGAGTGCTACCACCAGTTCTGACTGCGTTTCACGCTGTGCATCATCTGTTACCCGAATTGGCATCCGTCCATCATGCCTCAGAAGTGTTCGTACAACTTATCGGACCGTCTCGGTAACCCACATCGATCCAGCAAAGCACAGTTGTTTTCAGAAAGATGTCGTCTAAAAGTAGAAGGACGGGAACATGAAAGTACGGAGAATAACAAGACGCGTCACTTAGGTAGAAATGGGTTAGTTCTAAGCTCTTTCGTGAGGCTTTACCCGCCATTGCCATGTTTTCTCTTGCTTTTTTGAACTTAGCATAGCTTCCAAAAGAAATACCTTTCTCCATAGGAAGAAGCAACTTCCGATACCCCTTTTGCCTTTCATCCACTTCTGGCTTGCGGCTACCAGAAGCTGTTTTCCATTAAGGTCGAGGTAAGCCCCATGAATCCCACCACATCTAGGCGTGCAGCAAAATTGAAACTCTTAGAAACAGGTCTCAACCTCCCGCTAGCTATTGTCCCGAAATCAATATAGTTAATTTGTATGGTATTGTGCCGCTAATTTTAGTGTTTTTCGACAAGCCTCTACTCAAACCTGCCATGAAGTACGTTGTCATTGGATTGGTTACCTGATGTTTTTCAAGAGTAATTCACCCGACTTGTTTGTCGCGGTACCTTGCATCGCCGTCTACGCCGTAAAGTATCTGTGTGCAGGTTGTTAAGCGACGGTGAATACCGAGAACACCACGATTCAACTGACGGCTACTTGACATAGCCAGATGAGGTACGTCTGCCCCCTAAAACCGCGGGTAAGGGTGAACTTCACGGATGTCGAACGGTGCCAGTAACAGTGTGGAAAGAATTGAGTGATAGCAACAGCGGCGCACTAGGACAGTACGTTACAAAGTTTTCGGTGTGCATGCTTGCGAATTCAGTCTGAATTCGAGTCCCAGCGACTAGCTGCAGACAGCGCGTTTTGTGCCGTATTTGAAGCTAGTGGGAAGAGTAACTTGCGCGGAATACTGTTGCTCCACTAGTACCCAGTGTGACAGAAGTCATTCAATGGACTTTGAATAAGTTCAACGCTTCCGACCTGGTCCTATTCCAAATACTGGCGATGGTTGGTGTGCTGACAAACTTGGCAGACGGATACACATGACTGTTGGTCAACTCATGCATTAACAGGGTCAGTCAGTCAGTTGGGTGAAACAGAATTGCACAAAGATAACTCAGCAGTTACCGAGTTGTTGTTGGTTGTTCCCAGCATTTGCTGAATGGTTAACACTCCTACTGAGTGGTTGTATGGGTTTTCCTAGGTTAGTGGTTTTGTTAACTTTTTTGCAACACCCTCTAGTGGGAACACTGATCGATTCAAACACATGGAACCTCTGTTAAAGTTGTCAACTTATCCTGGAAGGTAGGAAGACTGCGTGTTCCGCTCCTCCTTCCGAAGTTACTAATGCGCCGGTAGTATATCCACTGGGTACCAGATATGCTTCAATAAATAGCAGACTTAGTTTCGAAATGTCTAATCAGTTTCAACTACAAAGACCCCATTTAATAGAATTCGGTGCTCGTAAAAACTTTTCGTTCAACTTCTAGGCCCCAACAGTTTTGTATATGTAAGTATTTGTGACCTGTTCGCGAAATATCGTGTTAAACGGTGGAGCCAAGAAAAAAGGTCAATTGTGGTTCTTTATAAGTGACCGAAACACATCCCAACTAGCAGCCGAGTCATTCGATGAGCTTGGCACTTTGTTGAAAACGTTTCATCGTCAATTAAGGCGACACCATCAGAGAGTTGTGGAGTGGAGCTGTGCGTCGGTAGGTGGCGATGAAACGTTTGCAAGGAAATCGCGAACCTCAGAGAACGGTTCGACCGCAAACTGAACAACCCGAGCTACTAACGTCATCTTCTGTATCAAACCTGATTGTAGAAATCCTTGAAAAGGGTTGCCCACAGCAACCGGTACGTCGGATCACAACATCTTATTCCGCTACAATGTGGTTTGACTTTAAAAATTCCGTATTACACACTACATGACGCTCAATCTTTTTAACACTATCGTAGCCGAATTTGTCCCGGAACCTCTAAACCTCATATTTAATTTTTTTTCACGTTTAGAGCAAGTGCGACTTCTTCAAAGCGATTATTTGCACTGTTCATTGTAGGTGCCCACATCGAATTATCCAAGCATGGACTCCGCATTCCCATTTGACCCACCGAGTAACCCACCGAGTTCAATTCATTTTCTATGCAATAGGGTATGAAGGCCCGTGCAACCCAGTAAACAGATGAGACAAGGGCAAAGTGTTTATGCGCACACAGCAGGGAGTCGGATAATCTGACTGGCACAACCTACACCCTGAATGACAGTCGTATATCTGTAAAGCAAGGCACGACACGCGGAATTCAGTTGTTTTCAATACATTGGTCATCAAGTCACTCTGGCTGTTTTTAATTTTTAGACGTGCACTCCCTTCCCACTGCAAACCGTCATCAGGTGCTATTTAATGACCTAATGATGAAATGGCATTCACACTGCTCCTAGCATTGGTTCGAGTCGAGTGAACAGTTAACACGCCATAAGGCAATATTTTTGCCCCTCAGAATGATCGGACATTCAAAATGACCCGATCGCTCCTCACAGGCTACACGAAACACTTCGTTGTGAAGCCGAATGACTCACGCCATCCCAGTACAGTAGAGTGGTTGAATCACGCGCGCACCTGACGGCAACACGTGGTTTGACATATCACAACGTAGAGACGGGCCCGATACAAGTGGGACACAATAATAATGTTTACTAGTCCCAGCTTAGCTCTCCCCCCAGCAGTGCACAAGAGGCCATAAGTGCTCAAACAGATGGAAGTGAAAACATTGAAACTGCCACAATACATGGGAAGATCAGTGCAAAGTACAGAGGGCGTTTACTGTTGCGTTCATTTTACATCGAAGTTATATTGTGGGAAAACCCATTTCAGTGTAGGAAAAGTCTGAGTTGTTGCGTCACTCCAAGTTGTTAGTAACATGCTAAAGGTGTACAGTTCAAGACGGACTGCAAAGAACCCTTTGCTTGATGTGACCAATTTGAACGCATAGATGGTCCACAAAGCACATAAAGTGGACCCCGAATGGTTAGTAATGATCCAAATGTTTAGCTTAGATGGGAACGTTTGTTGATGCTCGCACACCCCAGTCATGTGGGGAGAACGATTAGACAAGAAGCGGAATCAGTAGCATTAGGCGCATTAATCGGTCCAGCGTTTTGGGGGAATATTCTGTAATTCATACTGCTCATAGTCTTCGGAGAAAATGCATATCGCGCGACAGCAGCAATCTGAGGCTGTGTTACGTTTCACCTGTTAGCATTTCCCTTGAAATGCAAAGTTCGAGTGCATGCATTTTGAACGAGGAAGACGTTTGAGGATGTAGTCTGACCATGGGCCACCCGCCTACCGTGCCGGTACTTCAGGCTTAGTGGAAAGAAACCATCCTGATTCACACTATTATTGAACAGCATCGTTCCGTATTTTATTGGCATCGACGGTCTGCGCTCCGTTCCACTTAAATACAGTGTACTGCCTAAAAACGAACATGGAAATATTCCGTTGGCATTCTTTAAAAAGTTTTTCTGCTCGTCTTCTACCACGAACGTATGAAGAACACAGGACTTTTCTGATAGAGCTTCTTATGTTCTAAAATGGTTCCTGGTGGATATCACTCTGAGGGAACCATGTAACGAATAATGACCGTTTAGTGAAAAACAGTCAGAATATGTGGCCATTCAAAGGCAGATTTATCTGTGGCCCAGTTCAAGTACTGAACGTACGATTCTCTGCTATGTATATTTATATGTTCTGGTCCAATTGTACCGGAACGTGGTCTAGTATCACCGTGCATGAACCGCTTCGGGATGAGCGAAATACACTCATTTGCAAACAAATATGGTTTTATGAGAGACTCACCTGGAACCCAGCTGAATCTCTCGTTTGTGATGTTCCGGGATGTGTTCAATTATTCTTTATGTTAGACGCTGAGATGTTATTCCAACTTAACCAGCTGAGCGACGACATGTAAAAGGGCGGGTGTAAAAAGATGAAGAAAACAAGAGTTGGCTTGGTATAAGCGAGAGATTCAGTTGATTCCCCCATGAAAGCCCACTTGATATGCAAATGAGCATATGTGTCGAAGATATCTATCCAATTTTGGGTTCAACTAGAATATAAGGTTGACGGAAACTAGGGGAATGTGCCCAACTGATAAACCCCAAGAAGTGCGAAACCAATTGTGGGCCGTCGAAGAGTATCCAGCAAACTTATGAGTAGTGTATTAAGCCTATATGTAGTTTTTTGCTATCAAGATGATTTGCTCGATGAGACAATGTTTTGGACGGCTGATAATGTACTCGAAGATCCGCTAGATATTTTGATTGAACAGTTGCAGACGGTGTATCTTGCAACCAAGTGCTGTCTGGTATAAGATCAGGTGGCTGTTGATCTGAAGATGTCTCCTCGAATGGTGACGAAACGCTTACGAATCACTTGCCAAGCTTGGCGAGCAGATCAACAGCCACCTGATCAAATACCAACTAATGCGCCCAAGCTACCAGTATTCCAACACATTACTAATTGCTGTCTGTAAGACAGAAAAGACAAAGAGAAAAGAGTATTTCATGGATCATCAGGATGAAATTCGGATAGTGATGACCGTAAAGGTCCAACTGCTTGAGATCATTCGAGGTTTGGTAATGGCTGATATTTGGCCTTAGGAGGTCGAAGTAACGGAGTGCAGTGGGGAGAAATTTGTTCATTTTGGTGTTGACGTCCACTACGACCTTCACTTCAATGAGGTGCTATCACTGTATGTTTGGGAAAACACAAACTAAGGAGACAAGCCCGTTCTTAAGAGCTACTTCTATTGGTACAAATCTAGTTGCCTCCCTTAAATTGGGATAACAGCCCTTAGCGAGATTTTTTTTGTCTGCAGCGTGGTCAATCTGAAAAACTGCTTGCGAGTTGCTGCTGTATGGATTTCTGTCAGAATAACTTTGGGTCATAAAATAGCTTCTTTTTAAAGAAGGCTGTGGCCTTCATTTGATGGGTCGAGTGAAATAAATTTGCATTCGTTGCTTAGTGCCTACGAACACCTTGCTAACAAATGCCTAGCCAGAAAAACAGCTGTACCTGAAAGAAGGTGGGAAGAATAAGGTGAATTCCACCGCTTGGTTCAATGAGTCGTGGACCCAACACAACGGAACACAGGTTATGAGTGATTATGCGAACTTTACTGGACTTTACAGGGACGGCCTCTTTTGCACTTAGTAAGCGGCAGTGAGTAGCTAAATCTCAAGCGGAGAAAGAGAGGAAGTCTTTGTCCCAACTTGGCGGTTATCATTGACGGGGACCTTGAAAGTCTACTTCCGGCTCCAGTTTAAAAAGTGCGTCCATGGCTCTTTATGCGACCGGTTCAATGCAAAAATCGTCAGTCCGTAATCGCCTAAATGACGGGGACTGACGGCCAATACGCAGGTTGGGATTCAGTAGAGCCTGTCGGTAATACCAACCTGATATGCAACTGGTTGTATTTTGCCACGTGTAAAATTTGGTATTCAATTAGAACATAAGGATGGTGAAACTCGGGGTCTGTGCCTATCTGAGGAGCCCCAAGAAAGGTGAAACCGGCAATGTGCCCTCCGTGAATTTTTAGCAACTTTATATTTAGGGCGTTCTACTAAGTAAACGTACTGCGGCATCTCGAATAGTGTACCAACTGTAAAACGAGACAGCCGTTATTGTGCAGATTCAGTCGAATAATCCCACAAAAGAGAGATTCAGCTGACATACTAAAACAGCTTTCGGGGAAATCAAGCACCTTCATTGGGAAATCGTATGACTTTGCCAATAACGCCACAGGATTCCCTTTGGAGATAAACGAAGTCCTCATGAAACTTGACGTCGTCTCAATGTACACGAACACCCCCAGGGTGGATGCTTTGGAAGTAACGAAGAGGTTGCCAATGGCAGACACGACAGTTAAGGAAAGGACACAGCTGTTGGTGGATGAAATAGTTGGGGGGATAAGAGCGTGTTTGAACTTTGACCAGTTTGTTTATAACACAGCTATTTACTCACAAGACCAAAGTCTTACAATGGGATCTCCAATATCCCCAGTTTTAGCCAATGTTTTTATGGAGGAGTTCGAACAAGTGGCATTGACCGGATACCATCACCCGCCGAGGTTTTTTCGACGCTTTGTTGACGACACCTTCGTTGTGATCAAACGTGATAACGTCAACAAATTCCACTAGTGTGTCAATAGTTTGAATCCTCACATTAAGTTTAGCATGGCGTCCACCCCGGGCACATTACCCTTCCTAGACAGTGTGACACGGCGAAAAGCTAAAATTTACCATCTACCAGAAGCCAACATGCAGAGAGGCCGTTTTAAGCTACTCATCAGCAAATCCAAGGTCCGCGGTGCTGTCTCCTCACTGCTTAGTCAGGCCAGCGCTGTGCACAGAAGAGATCGACCAAATAGCAGTTCATATCGAGGTCCTTAGCAGCCTTCAAGAAATTGGATACCCAGTGAGTTTGATAAGGCGCCAGTTAAGAAGGATATTGACTCCGGTATCAACACCTAATAAGGAACGGAGTGGCACGGAAATCATTCCGTATAAATCAGGAACATATGGGATTATTCGAAGAACATAACCAACATCGGAGTAGCGTTGCAGGAAGGGGAAACGTTACGCTCAGTTTTGGTGCAATTGAAATATCCCATCCCGTTTGAAAGCACTTGAGTTTTTACTTTCCTAATGCGAGACCGAGCCATGCGTAGGTTTGACGATCCCGAATAACAATGGGAGAATTAGGTTCGCAGGTCTACGGTACTATTCACACTATTACACAACAAACACCAGTTCTCCACGCCCGTGGTATCAACAAGCGCGTTGGTCTCTCGCTGACCGGCACTGCGCAGTGTCAGGTTCCGCAAACCAAACATCGGGGAGCAGAATACTAGTTCGGTAGTGCTCGCCCCTTCGGAGACTAGTTTTGTGATTCTGATTGGCGGTGTGATCAAACGGAAATCACTACAGAACAAGTCAGGGCAGGCTCAGAAGAAGAAGCACGAGCATGCATGGGTAGGTAGGCTAGTGATCCACACGCTCACGCACATAACACCTTGCATACATACCGGTATGCCAGTATCGGACGGGGTTGCTTTTGCGGGCAAGCAAATGAACGAGGGATTCGATATAGTGAATGTGTTTAAAGTTAAATGCAACGATTGAACTAAGGTTTACGTAGGACAAACAGCTATGGAACTGCATACCAGAATTGGCGAACATAAGAGATGGACAATCAGACAATCAAGAAATGCGGAGGAATACCAAGCACTGGTCAAAGACTCGGTAACGGCGGGACATGTGTTAGACACAGGATAATGTCGAAGTTTTAAGACGAAGACTGCCATTCACACCAGAGCGGCTGATGGCCTAGGCGGTGGAAATTACCAAGCATCGCTGCGTGAATAGAATCAAGGGTGTGGCACCTGCAAGCGTATGGGGAACGGTCTTAGATAAGCCGAGTTGACACATGACGGCGTGCGGTTATCAATGTAAGGATAATCATTAATAAAACGGGGGGAAAGCACACCGAGACCAAATTTCACAGACTCACTCTCCTTTACACAATTATCGTAGCACTAGCTCATCCACGCAGACCGACAAAAAGTGCAAATGAAGCTCAAGAGGGACCTTCACCTGAAGCGAACCGGAAGAATTAGACCCTAAGTCGAACCCAAATCCATGTAGGTTCCCGTTGGTCTTGACACTTGATGACCTACCCTAACAAACAAAACCCTCTAGCCGACAGGTGACACCGATTTAGCTTGACTTAGATGATTGGTTTTCCTTTCGTCTTAAATCCCAACCAACCTGGTAATCGAGTCACTTGGCCTGACGAAGCTTTTGTGTCAAAAGCGAAACGCTACGCAGCAATAAACCTACCGACTGTTTTCTAAACTTTTCCGAAAACGATTAACTGGACATTGTTCTTGTGTGCCAAACAAGAAAAAGTCCAATGAAAGCACAATTTTGGCGAATCTGACAAAGTTGTCAGGTACGAGTTGAATGACCGGTAGCAGCTTTCCTCATGCCTGGCGCCTTAATCAAACATGTCCATAAAGTCATAAAAAACGGTGGTCAACAAAAGTTTTCGGTGGTGTCCACAGGCGAAACCTGTTCAGAGCCAAGGAAGACTACGCAGCTGAACAGCTTGGAATGCTGAGTTGATCCAACCTGTTTCACTTAGTTGGCGAAATGTATATAGTAGTCACATATTCGCGTGTAAGTATTCACGCGGCATTAGGCAGAGTGTGACCGCTGCCTGTAGTTTTCGCTCTAATGAGGCGTAGCACGCTGTTTTGGTAATCCGTACAAAGGCAGGGGTGATTGAGTCAAATGGGCCAGGGTAGAGGTGGATTTGAGGGAAATGTTAAGGCGTTGCTAGTTACTTAACTGGTCAAGGGTTTGTCAGAGGGTTGGGACTAATGTATATGGTGCATAGTACATATCAAACATTCTCTGACACTGCCAGTCTGGCCGGGAGGTAACATAGCTGGATGGTTGTCTAGGATGTCATGGGTAACTGAGTAAAATATAAGCAGGACACAAGAAGGATTATACGGAATGGCATTGCGCAGAGGATGAAGCTTACTCACACTATATCGTAAACTCACTGAAAGTAAGAAAAAGAGTGGGGAAGGGGGCATATTGGGCTAGGTGATTAACGGGTGGGGGAACTGGGCCCATTGACCAGCTGTTTTTTCTACTGTGAGGTATTGAAAAGGCTAGGGACAAGAGTAACTTGTTCAGCGCATATAGGGTAGTTGGATACGGAATGTCAATTCTAAATAAATTTGTAAGTTTCGCACGCACTGTGGTGGAGAAATGGAGGGTATAGCTAGGTGGAATGCTGGCTTATTTATGTAGCCGACTTGGCGACATCTAGCTGGGGCTCCGTTTCGTTCGGACCTGAAGATTATGGGACCTTTCGACACAGCCACGTGACGTATCTTGCGACACTGTTGTCAATGGGTGGTGATAAAGGGATGACTGGGTCTCTGTAGCGATAGACTGTTGCGACCGCGCATCGACAGATGTTTACGGTTTCGAATGGCTATTTTCGTTTTGCACACGCAGCGATGACATAAGGATTTGATGGTGAAACGGGAGTGGACAATGTCAAGCGTGGCATTCAAAATGGAGATTTTAGTATGAGTTAAGCAGTTTTCATCCAGAGGTCAGTATTCAGGATGGGGATTTCCACTCTAAAGTGATCGATGAACGCTTCCAATGCACAAAACACAGGCGTAGTGCTCATGGTCCACACGATTTTCACTCAAGAATAAGTTCTACTCTCACTGACTCATAATGTTCAACCAGAACGTACTCCCCCTTGATTGCAAAAGCGGCTGGTTGGTTTGAAAGGGAATTATTCTGACCACGGTTATTTTCGTTGATGCCCCATTTACTAGCATTATCATTGTAACAGCTAAACGGTATCTCCGAGTGACGCGTAATACCAGAACCTCCGGGAAGGTAAAACAAGGTCGGAGCTGGGTTTCCATACGGTACTATTGATGTAAGACATCAATTCACAAAATATACAAACCTCAACAGTAGATACAACAACAGTCCACAACAAATGGTTCACTTGAGCCATAAAAGTACGAACCAAATGAGCAAACAAGCTCCCACGTGAGACAGTCACACGTGCATAAGGTCGGCCACAAAGTGGCTGGATGGCCTCAAGGTCAAATGAGCGGTGTTAGGGGCAAACAAACGCCTGTTTATACACACGCACTAAACACAAAAGTGGAGCGGGGGTTACAAATAGAGACAGAAGAAACGTGGGGAATTTCAAAGATAAAAGTAATGGAAGATACAATCATCTTTATTCGTACGACCACTTGTTCACGCACTTGGTCTCCCGCTGTTTCGTGCACTGCACAGAACAAACAGCTCCGTATCATTAGCTTGCTCCTGATCATGCCAGTGCGATCACCCATTCTCACTCTGCTGTTTAAGCATCGGAGATGAACTAAGCTAATATCAGTTTGAATTGCAAATGATAAGCTTGCAGGTGGGGATATCGTAGCGAGCAAACCAGTGCCTGTTTGCGCAAAATTAGGGATAGGTGTACATCCTAGAGGCAAAAATCATCTGTCTTACTTGCAAGAGATATCCAAATGGAAGGATTAAAGAGTATTCGAAAAACTAATATGGACCCTTTCGTGCTGAGGACCGTAACTTGAAAGCGTAGCGTTAGCATTTAGCCAAGCGTTCAAGTAGCATACACGAGCGAAAACTCACTCATGTCTCACTAGAACGCTGCACTAGCCCTCATTTGGACACCAGTGGTTGAGTGACCTACCGGCATTTTTCTGCAAATAGCGTAGTTTCATGGTCTAAATGAGTGGGAGGGTGTTGGGGAGACCATGACATGTGCTCATGGTTTTGGCCCGAAAATCGACGGTACGCACACTTTCGCATACATTGATTCCAAACATTCGATGGTCATGTCAGGTTGTTGCTGCCTCACAGTCAGGCACCCATCACAATCACCCGTTTTCCAAAGGCCAGGCGCAGAACATCATGAGCAGCATACTGTTGTTCATAAAACCAGCCGTTGAATGCATACGCTAATCAACTGCCAAGTTTTTTCAGTCACTGGAGCATTCCTTTTTTTCCTTGCATTTCGCGGTTGGTAACGGGAAAAGTCCTGGCAAGGGTGTAACGACTGCTGTGCTCTTTGGAGTATACCTCCCACTGTGTTGATTCGCACTCTGTAGCGAGATAATACTCCATCGCCAGTGTAGTTTTTTTTGTTTTGGAGCCACAGTTCGAACACAGATGTGCGTGGGTGGCGTCAGTCGTAGGAAAATCGTTCAGCTATAGCACCCTTTCGGTGCCTAACTGCCATGCTACCAGAAGGAAGCACGAGGGCTGGGCTGTCTCTCGACTTTCTCTGTCTAGGCTTGGACAACCTGGCAGTATCCCAGCCCTCAGTGGTTGGAAGCCTCTCACTAACTATTACAGTCATGCCGGAGTGTATAAGAAATGAAGGACTTAAATTATCGGCGCATTCGAAGTTAGAGCAGTAATATAATGTGCAAATTCAACACAATAGAATACGACTGAATGCGACAAAACGCAATACAATGCTCTAAAATGCAATTCAAGGTGACAGCAGTGCATTGCATACCAATGTAGTGCAACACAAAATGTTATACTCTATGACGTGTGCCACAATCTCGTACCCCTACTACACCTCATTGGTTGGTTCGACACACCTGCATCCGTCGACGAATCCGTAACGAGGCAATTAGAAAGCGAGTTTTCGGTTGTGCAACGAGTACTTCCATTGAAGAATGTGTCCAGCACCAGGAACTGCGTTGGTTGGGACGTGTGTTGCATATGCCTAACCATCGGTTGCCGAAGAGAGTGCTGTTTTCCGTGCCTAATTCAGAGTGGTGGAATCAGGGAGGTGGCTAACCCTTGACCTGGCAGAGGGGTATGAAGTAGATTACGAAACACTTGGATGCTGTCGGCGCTACTCGCCTACCAACATGGGGACTGCGTGATCCCCACTGCGCCTGGTTGGAGACGCTGCAAGATATGGCTGCCAACTGATATCAGTGGCGTTCTTGTTGTCAGTTTCTCTCCAGATTGCCTGAATGAGTGTTTGGAGGTGTAGGCACCCCGGAATGATTGTAGTAAGCCAGCACTAAGTCCCTTCCCCGTCCACCTTTATTCTTTTCTTCACAAAAGGAATTTCAAATAAATCATGATTGTGTTGAATACTGATGTCATGCTGTCGGCGCTGATGATGATGATGACTTAGCCGATATAAGTCAGTATGACACAGTAAAGTACAGTGCAATATAGTACAGTACAGTGCAATATCTTACAGTACAGTGCAGCAAATTACAGCACGGTACAGTACAGTAGAGTGCAGTGTAATATGCTACATCACAGCACGGTGCGTCACATTATACTACAGCGTAGTACCGTACCGTACAGTACAGTGCACTATAGTGCAGTAGGGTACAGTACGGTATAGCAGAGCAGGGTACAGTACAATGGAGTGCAGCAAAGTGCAGTATAGTACAGTAAAGTCTAGTACAGTACAGTACAGTACAGTACAGTACAGTACAGTACAGTACAGTACAGTACAGTACAGTACAGTACAGTACAGTACAGTACAATACAATATAGTACAGTACAGTACAATACAGAATACATCTGCTAGTCCATTAGACGGTGAACCCTTTTCGGCGTGATCTGCGCATTTGGCTGTTTTGCACCGGGACCCAAAAGCCCATGCTTTGTCCGATGTAGCAAAACCGCTAACCAGTCCGTGTCATAGACTGAGCTTAAGTAAACGGTGTTAAGACGTCCGCAGCAGGGGTGACTTAGTAGAATTGATTGTGTGATGGGTTCTTCTAAGTCACGATGGTAGTAATCAGCTAGTTCATCACAAATCGGAAGAATTTAGTTCAGTTTTTCAGCTTGCACAAAAATTCAATTCATGACCTGGATGAAGTGACCGAATTTTTACAGCTGAGCAGAATAGTTTCCTGAACTTTTGTGCAGTTATCCCCTGCTACTTATGTTAAACGAATAAACCTTTATAGCAAAATCTCCCCAAAAGAATCTCAAGTTGATCTGTGTGGTGTGCGGAAGATTATCAATATGCTATTGACTACAACAAACTCCGTCATGTACCCATTCCAGCGGCTTGCCATGCGAAAGAGCTCAAAAGTAAACATTTCATGCAGCGCATTTATCCACAAGTCACTAGAGAAGCTGGGAATGACAATGCACCTCATATCGATCATCATGCTTCCCAGTTTTGTTGTTGGGGCAGTGAAACATAGCTGGGTGGACTCTTGATAGATAGCAGCTGGAATACGCTGTTGCTACTGGGGGTAGGCTGCCAGATCTGCTCACACTACTTACTATTAGCGCGTTGCATCCTATCTAAAAAGTCACCTACAATTGACTTGCCACAAAAAGTACCCAGTATACAAACTAACTAGGTTATGTTTCGACCTGCGCGTTAGTGCTCATCTGTGGGATTGATTTTTATCAATGTATTTATGTCGACCTAAACGGATCAAACCACTAGACTGAGTGATTACCTACTCAAGCATCGTTTTGACGGCTGTCAGCTTTAGTGGGTTAGAATTTTTCTCAACCATGGGTTGAAACGTTTTTTTCACCCTTACAGCCCCTCAAGCTTTCTCGTTCCTGTTGCTTTATACAACGGTAGTTCAGCTGGGATTTTTTCAACAATCCTAATAGCACGTACCAGTCAAATGATTGTGTGGGCTATATCTACCCCACGCTTTCCCACAGTGGAACGGAGGAATTAGGTGGCACATACGCCGTGTACAGTTGGGCATTTCGTGCACGAGCACTGCTAGGTAGCTTAGGAGCTAAGCTGATTCGGAACGGTTGAGGCAGTGTGTAGTATCGATTTTCTTGTTGGCCAATCATTCGAGCTCTTCACCGTTGAAGTCTTAATTCCAGTCAGCTAGTCAGAGGCATTGATCAATAGGCTCCTCAACACTTCGAGCTGGGTAGAACGATTAGGAGAACGGGCTCGGACCTGAATCTTCACTCAAAACAAAGAACAATATATAGTCACTGGCAGTTGGAATTCTCCGGGTTCAACTTGTCAGTTGACTTTTTGCTGATCACCAACAGCACAATGAGGAAAAATAAACAAAGGAAGACGGCAATGTTGAAAAAGCACGACCGGTAAAACACGAGGAGATTTACGACTTGTCAATCATCATTCAGTGCTTTAGTTGGCTTTTTTGGATAAGCAGTCTGTACAATGTTAGTAGCTGGTCGACGTGAGGAAAATACTTAGAAGGGAACAAGCACAATGACGTCTTACAGTGAAACGAGATCTGTTGGTACAATCCGGTCAGACAAAGTCTTGTAAACGGCTCACTGACACAGAGAGTTAGCGGCTGCTTTTGACCTCTTGGACGTAGTCCGTATCAACCCAGTGTTCGTGAATGTAAGTCTTTTCACGGGCGACTACATCTAGCATCAAAACTTCTTGGAAATCTTTACTTGCCAAATGGTGAATAAAACCCGTGAAACAATATCCACACTACTTGTATTTCAGAGTGCCACACTCAAGCTGTAGAAATGTTGGGGGTGAGATCATTACACCTTATCAAGCCCAGTCGATGCAAACTGCGCTATTAATCAAACGAGGCAAGCGAATGGACACTACGTCAGTGTGAGCCAAAGTGTGCTTTCGTTTGTAATGACTTAGTCCTAGGTTCAGTCAACCATTTTACGTCATCTTTTTGTGTCTATGTAGTACTTTGGTGGTGGTTTGTCCTGGTGGACTGATATTGAGCTGTTCAAGTAGATGAACTAAATATGCTGACTTCATGGATAATTCGCGAGTGAACCCTGTATATTCGGTACCAGGCCACATACATTTGATTCTACGGATATAGCCTATGGGAAATGTTGTGAGTTCAAAATGGTCTACTTACCCACTCTTCTTACTACGTCTGATCATCCGTTGATCAATTCAGCGAAGTTTAACGTATATTATATAGAGGGTCAATCGCCTTATGGACACAATGCGCTGGACAAGCAGGCATCTTCTCAAACGCCATGACATTCACGCTTCCTAAATTGGTCCAATTAGTCCAATACATCCTATTTGTATTCCATCCTGAGGGAATAAGAAATTTGTTCTTGTTGAAACCATACGGAGGTGGATGAATACGTCCATCTACATCCCCGTCGCCAATCTGTTATATGTGACTGCTGTTCCCGCTCCAGTGCCTGAAGCCAGAAAAAGAACTCACCGAAAGGGAAACAATAGCTTTATTGCAACTGCTTTATTGCGACTGAAAAAGTTACAACAGCCCCGGGCTACTAAAAAGGGCACTTTTTGACATTGAAAAGGTTGTCTGATAGGCGTTTAATGAACACCCATTAGCATCGATCGTGCTTCTATGAAATGCCTGAATGCTGACCGTATTCGTTCGTGCTTCTGTGGCGTGCCTGAACACTCATTGGCTTTTGCCAAATTTATTAAATAATTGACTGGTCTGGATGCTTGCCGGCTTCCCTATTGAGATTTTGGTGGAGTTTTGTGGTCTCAGTACGTTCCGGGCGTTCTGGGGGTTATTTTCAGGAATCTGACCTTCCTGATACCTCCACCTCAACGTAAGATTGTCGGTGCGAGTCAAGTTAAGAAGGCTCCACCAGTCTTCTGACGCGACCGGTATGGCGTCTCAGTTGCAGCAATGGATCCGTCTTGGACGGTACATGTGAAGCGGTGGCTGTTTGTGCTGATCTTGGGAAATCAAAGGTTTCAAGCAGCAGGTTGAGCTCTAGTACCTGTTCTTCAGCCTTTGGGATCGGGCACACAGTCAAACGTAACTGATTGACATGCTGCTTCCATACAGATGATCCCACCTGAGTTATTTCATGTACTCTGAACACTATATTCGATAACAAACTGAAACAACGAACTCTGGTTTTGTGTCCACATTGGCACAAGTAGTTCCATGTCAATGGTCATTTTTTAGTTGTCGATCAGTTAGCCGTTGATCGCCGAGTGTGACAATTCACTTGCAGATGTTTCGTCACCAAACGAGAAAATATCATCAATGCGAACTGACGACGTTGTCTCGTTCGGTGACGGAAGTTGTGCAACTGAGTTGCTAAGCTCGGCGAACAGATCAACGACCACCTGATCAAAAGCCAATAAACTCACCCGAGCTCTACCGATATTTCAGTTTGGGAGGGTCATCTCAATCTTGTTTAGATGTAACCGAAACAATCATTTTCTTTGAATTTTGTTCATCAGTGGAGTATACCTTCGATATCACTAGGATTCATGTTCTAAGCCATAAAAATAGCGTCTGTGTAGATGATGTAGACTCTGTTTTTTTGTCCGCTAAGAAAATGGTGATCGAACACAATTCTGTGAATTGAAATGATCTGAGATAAACAATTAACATACAAAACACACACTAAAGTTATTTGCTTCCTATGGCTTCACAAGGAAACTTGGGCTTTAAAGAGCTTTGGGGTGAAACCTATCCCTGTGGACGACAATGACTCAATCGTTGTCAGTGCAAAAAGTCTTCGATTCGGTAGCTTGGTTTGACTTTGGTTCTCTTGGATATAGTTTGGCAAAACTAAATAAGGGAATATTATTCACAGCCGGACGTATGTGCAATACCTCACCACTGCACTCATTCCAATGTCTCTGCTGTCATCCACAGTCATCCACGCCACAACAACAACAACAACAACCAGAAGTGTTGACGCTGAGAAACCAGGGATCTTTGCCAAAGAATGGGATGGGAATGACTATAGTCAGTGAATCGGAGCTTCTGTCTTTATCCAGACCCATATTCTGGGTCTTATATTGCTATAAAACCGTGCTCAAATGTTAGGGGTTGTAGAACGACGTATGATGAAAACCTTACTGTCGTTAGGTTCCTCGCATTGTTTTTCGTTATATAATGAACTACATTATAAAGGTCCTCCTCTTACTCGGTGAAGGGGACCAACAAGTTGCGGAGATTTTGCCAGCAAAATCCTTTCCAGACCATTTTCAGCGACGGTCAACAATTATTCGTTGAAGCTGGTAGACAGTACCTGTGAGGTGTTTTAAAACAGCTACCTGCTATCGCGTACTGGCTAGGAGTTCTGGAAATTTTCAATAAACACTGGATCTGACATGACCGTCTTATTCTGATTTACACTGTGATTCTATATAGTTTGATAATGTGCTTCATGAAACAGAAAACACCGAAGAGCATGTCCTCACTGTGACTGTGCTTTCGGTGTTACGCTACCGTAGATACAACATTCACAGAGGAAGACGGATTTCCGCACTTCTTGTAGTCTACATCTTTACAGGAGTGAATACATGTTTCAGGACACTTTCTTTAAAATATAGTTTAGTAAATCTATATCCGCGTAACAAGTGCCACAGAATTAACTGATACAACCCACTGGTTGGCGACTTTTCACATTTTCACTTCGGGATGTTTAATTCCTGGCATGTTCACTGTGGTCCACAAACTTACAATGTGTGCCGGAGGAGTCGATAATATTTCGCCTATAGGTACTCTTACTCTCCCATACAGCCTATGGTTAATTATCCGGACTAGCGCAATGCTAGCCAAGAAAGGCAGTAACATGCTCATCTTGGTGCAAAGACATATTCAGACCCCAACTTGAGCGACTTCGTTGACGTGCTGACATATACCCAACTTTTTTTGTCAGGTTTCCTAATGTCTTGACCGGCCATTTTGATTGTTTACTAAAGGTTACAGATGAAGAGACTTGGTTTGGATAAGTACACTCATTTGCAAACAAACGCGGTTTTGCGAGAGTCTCATTTGGGACCCAGTTGAATCTCTCGTTTGTGATGTTTCCAGGCGACCGAATGTGCTGCACCAGGCCGCCTCATGCTCCAGTTGCTACGATATTCGAGATATCGCGACCCATGTATATACGTAAGACACTACTCATAAGGTTGCTGAAAATTCCTTGACAGTCCACGACCGCTTTCGCCCTTCTTCGGGCTCATCAGGTTGGTTTGAAGTTCCTAATTGTCGAGTTACCTCCACAATGGCCTGATTCAGCCCTTTACCCACAGCTCAAGGTGAGGTTTTTAAAAATAGCACCATAGTCCGACAGGGTGCATTCTGGCTCGAGTTACGAATTGCTTTTCTTGTTCATTGACAGCAAGCTACGTTGCCATCATCTGTTTCAATGTTTGGTTGAGAGTGCTGTTTGAATTCCGACAAACAAAACTTCCTGGCGAGCTTTCAACTAACGTAGTACTGAACCGAATGTCTTCCGGCTCTTTTCAGTGGTAGATCAAAGACTGAACAAGTTCCAGCAAAACGCTGAGTGACTTTTAGGGGTGGTTAGGAGAAAATTAGCTTCTTTAGCCTCACCCCGTCATTGTTCTTGTCCGACGTCCCAACTATGAACGATGACCACTTTAGTCAGGATTAAGCTTTTAGTAATGCGCGCATTATCAGCTCGGGAAATTTTCTACCATATTTCCTAATGGCGAGAAACATGCCCCAAATTGCATGTCCTTCTGTATATACCGTTCCATTATTACTCTGAAGCGCTTAGGTTTCAAGGTGGGCATGACATTCGCCTGCGGTCTTGTGCATCTTCCTATGCGCTCTCCAGCCCCAACCCGGAAGCGACCGACCCACCCTCCATCCCGTTTGCTCATTCAACAACATGGCTGTCTTGGTGTCAGCTTTTGGCAGAACGGTCTAATGGATTTTACACAAATCTACCAAACAACCAATCTCAGCTTTCAAATCGCCTAATTGACCGACCAGCGTCCGTCCCATTGATATGTTTGTTCCGGTGTGTGTGTGTGTGTGTATGTGTGTGTGTGCAAATGAACGCAATTAGCCCCTGATGGGCAAGGGCAAGTCTGCTTGCTTACTTACCCCCACTTTCCTCACCACACGTTTTTTACCTCACTTTTTTCTACGGCATCCTTTTTGATTTACGGAACAGACGACATCATCAGATCAAATATATTTTCAAACCACACATTTCATTTCCGTGGATGGTTTACTGCGTGGTACTGTCAAAATTAACCTATTTCAGGTGTGCACTGCCGGCGGAACTAATTTCGCGTCCTTGTCAAGTGAACTCCAATAACTGTTTTCATCTGGAAAATAATTACAGATCGCTGGGTAAACTTCCGGTGGGAGAGTGATACCAACTTGCCACCCCTCTCTCTCTCGCGCACACACACACGCATTGGGGCGCGATAAGTTTTTGGGACGTATTGGGTTTCATGATGATGACAGTGGTGAGACAACGAAGGTTACTTGTCAACCGATGATGTTTGACAAGCCTTAAGAAGCGCTTGGAGTGGCCAGAAGTCGAACATCGCATTCCGGTGCACTTCGGTTTCCATCCAAGATTCCTTACGATTTTCGCACAAATAGACGGACTAAAAGTACACACACCGTCTGACGGGATATCACAGCATATCCAGCTGCCAACCACGAAATGGTGATAGAAAAAGCAAACTGAAAAATTAGGGGGATTCCAATTTACACTGCAGCAAAAAGCTTATGTGGGAAAATTTTTAATCGCTTTATCTTCCAGCCCTCTTCATGTGCGCATTGTCAACATAACCTATCTTTGACGGCTGTACTGCCACTAGAAGGATAAGTGTACTATATCGTTACATTAAGTTGTTTGATTGAAAGCTCTCATTCTTAGTTGTGCCCACATTCTTAGGCCATTCATGTTTTTTCGAAGCAAAATGTTCCCTTGAAACAAGTTAGTAGAGGTGCTCTGGGATAGACTCCACTTTACCACTTGAAAACCCAGTTGTGGTAAATTTTACCATTGATTACCACAGCCTATCTTTGTGATCGTGTGAAATGGATCACTGGAGACTGTATTACTACACGAATTACGCAGTTCATGTCTAATCATAACTTCGACGTATGAATAACCTGTTTTTGCTTCTGGTAGGCCTCCTGTACAGCCTACAGTGATCGTTTGATTTACCCACAAGCACGGTTTTTTAACTCAGATTGTGTCAACATACCTATCATTTGTATAAACACATATAATTTCTCGTTTTTCTTGACGTTGCTCAGGTTCGAACCCTGACACATGATTAAAGATCTCCGAAAACAGCAATTTTAAACGATTCTTTTTTTTGCCTCAGTCAGTCTGAAAAACGTGGTACCTCAAAGTGACAGAATCGGATTCCAGTAAACCATCATGGTTAAGGAGTTGATGTCGCAGTTTTGACCCATCGAATTCACGTGTTTTTCTGGAGGGGATAAGCTGAGAGGATATGTACTTCACCTGTACCAAAAGAGACTGTATGAACCACTTTGCACATTTCCACCAAGACCACCATGTGATGAATTTTTGTAGAATTTCAACTTACTGAAAAAATTTTCCTTCTTGTGTCCTCCGGCTTGAGATTCCCGGAGCTCGAATGCCCCATCTGTGGCTGAGCGTCAGAGACATAGGAACTCACTGAAATTGTTATCACTGCCGTAAGCTAAGTTCAAGGATACTTCAGACTCTGGCCGATGGACCGATTTGCTATCACCTGACCATAGCCAATCAATCGGCGAATTTACTTTTCTATCTTTTTGCCCGACATAAGCAAACGTCGGGTTTCCGATCTCCTAGTTGTAGTGATCACAGGCCGCCCAAGAACAAAAGATAGTTGATTAGCACGTAGCTTGTGTAACTGCAGCAGTAACATTGTATGACAGTTGTATACCTTCTTTAACTGTGGCATCCGAATTCAGCTTTCCACCAAAATCATCTCCTCTAACAGGCACGGACAACAAACACATTTGCTTCATGGCTTATTGCGTATCATTCAGTTTGGTCTCTCAATTGTCTGAAGACAACGACTTCTTTAAACATGACTCCCCTTCCAGAAGCATGATGACCTCTTGTGGTTGGCCACTGGAATTATCCATTCCGAGGGGCTCATACAAACAAGGAACACACAAAAGAAATAAACCACCGTCCGGGAAGCCTGGCGCGGTGCTCAATTGGCTCAGAACAATATTGACTTCTTTATCCGTCCCAGTCTCATTAGAATGACGGCTGTCCTCGTAACTAGGCTTCCGAACTACGGAGCCTAATTAGGCAGACGAACTTACGTGCATTACGTCCGGCTATTGGTAGGAACTAGGTGATGTATGGGAGAACTGTGCCAAGCGCAAGGACTGTGAACAAGCGGACAGTGCAGATTTTTCGCGAACTATTGAATAAATGTTTCTTTTTTCACTATGGACTATGAAGTTTGCTGACCATTCAGGCCAAATAGCATGCCTAAAGTTGAATTGAATGAACACATTCCACATGTGTATACTCGCCATCTTAGCGAACTTTGTGGTCGATGCGGTCAAGGGTTAACCAATATGGATACACACATTTTTGCTGTAATGTTCTCCCTTGTCGCGTGGCTGAATGTCTGAGGCCCCTCAGCTACGTTATGAGAACTTCTAAGTGACAGAATGCACTTTAAAAAAAGCAGCGAGAAAAATAGTTTTGGGGATGAGTTCTTTCCCTACAGTCTCGTCTGCCACATCATGTATAAAACTGAATAAAGTGAAATTGGTGTAGTTCGCTAATTTCGTGGAATTTGGGTTCAACTAGAACATGAGGTTGACGGAAACTCGGGTACTGCGCCTACGTGATGAACCCCAAGAAGGACGAATCCAGTTGTAGGCTGTCGAAGAGTTTTGAACAACCTAATGAGTAGTGTATTCCGTTTATGTAACGTGACTGGTTAATAAAACCACTGCAGTCTCAGAGTAACTCTCAGCTTGTCTCGGGCTCACAAGACAGGAGCTGCAGTTTAGAAGGACCTTAAACGTGTAAAACAGTGGTTTGATGATGGCAGTCTTTCTGTGCATAGCTGTTGTGCAGACTTACAATGGCCCTGCTCCTAACATAAGCCATGGTACAACCGACCGATAAAACCGACATACGAAGGTTATGTTGATGTTTTCGATCGATTAGCCAACGTTGCTTTCGTCAGCCAGCCATTACGTTTACAAATTCACCTGTAGTTGCGAAGATACATGAGTTCATAGAACTGAACCAAGGCTAGAAACGCGAATGACAGAGCAACTGTCTAAACACTTTCATACGCTTCACTAATACAGTCATCTGCATACCAAGTTGGCTTACACAGGAGACTCACCTGGAACCAGGCGGAATCTCTTGTTTATGATGTTTTTGTAGCGTATTACTTCTATACACTTTCATATACTGTTGCTTCACTGTGCTTTTAAGTAGAACGAGTCGAAAATCAGGTCACTGATCACCAGTTATCTAGGATACAGAGTGACAATTTTCTCTTCTTTCCTGGTCATAGCGTGAAGCAGCCGTGTATGTCGACTGAAGACCTTCGGGGGGTGATATTGATTAATCGATTCAGGCCTGTACTGTACGCACAGAAAGACCTGAGTCTACTTTGGTTTTGTTGATTGATCATTTTCAGTCTAGTTGCACAAACACAATGGCGTGTATTTTTGTTTATTTTATTCCGCTTTGCACGTATTGCGGCAGACGTGACTGCAAAAAGTGAATCGATCCCGCGACGTTGTTGTCCTCCCTGCCTTGTTCAAAGCGATCCAGTGAAATGCACTTCTCTCACCAATTGCTGTGATTGGATAAGGGTTACAAAGACTAACAAGGGAATCCAAAACCTTTTTAGTTTCCATATCTTATGTATGCATCTCCCTTAAAATCCATCTAATCCACGCACGTGTCTCATCGTTTCTCGGATCGAAGTCAACGTTGTTGTTTACTTCCCCATGGCAAACCCCTACGAAGGAAGGCCCTTTACCCGAAGATCTCGTGGTATCCAGTCCTTAAGCAAATCAGTAGATGTAATAAATATCATCTTGGGGGTCAATTTTTCAAGATAGATACTAGTGCCACGACAGTAGTTGTTTGCGGGCAGTAGTAAAATCCTATATGCGGAGAAAATCAAACGAGAAAAGTCGTAGACAGGAAGGAACCTACAGAATACTGTCACCGACTAATTCTACGCAAAAACTGAAGACCCTAAGAATAAAATTTATTTTGTTTAGTAGAAATAGCAAAGTTCTAAAAAGGAAGCGTCACCACGCGTGATCAGAACCGTCAGTTGTGCATCACAGCTTATTCACGTTCGTAGGATGATGGTGGTCGTGGAGACATCTTTCACATCTATCTATCTATCTATCTATCTATCTATCCTTGGTTTCGTTTTTCACAACTTATTCGGACAGTAACACATTCGAGACTTTACTTTCGATGTAATTCAAGAAGCGTCACAAGGTAATATGCGTTTCCAAACAAAATCGTCCACAACACTTCTTATAAGATGCTTACCACCACAAGACTAGTTGGAACATTTGGATCCTTCTCCTGCTTAGCGCAGTCTTTTATCAAGCGAACTCTTTTTCCCAGGTTTGGTAATTCTTCTTCCGAATTCATCGATTATGGACGCGTCTAATTGGTTCGATTAGTCAAATATGGTTGGCGTATACGAATCAACCATTAGGGCGATCTCATTACTGATATCTGTGTAGCTAGCTTCACTCCCCCCTCATTAGTCCTGTTATTGAGAGCATTATCACTCCATGAACTGTTTTTCCACGGACAATGGATGTTGACACCTTTCATTGACTCGCGCACGAAATTGCACTCAGTGTAAACGTAAGCTACTGTTCACACAGGATATTCTGTCAGCGGGATGGGTTTTGTGTGGTTTGGTGTTGGTCCTGTGGATTACTACGTCGCCTTGACCAACATAGATGGCTGCTGGTGGATGGATGGTAGTCTCGTGGTCTACAATATGGCTGGATGTTTGCGGTTCCACTTGTACGGTCTCTTGATCACCTCATAAGGGATAAATTTGCGCAGTTGCCGACAGAATTCCTTTGTTCGGGCGGTTCAGTGGATCAGCAACCACAGTTGCTCGGCCTTGTTTTTCATGAGTGTATAGCCTTCATCTCTCTGACCAGCACTTTGTACTAAACACCTGTATAAACCTTGGAGCGTCAAGTAGAACAATGTGGCCATTCCTTTTCTTGAGGGTACAAGAAGTTCATACTAGGCAATATGTAAGTTGATGGATCACATGTTAGTGAGCACCTCGTTTGTGAGTATCTCGTCGAGGCTGCAAGTAAGCTTTACAACTCACTAGTATATGTTCAGGATCGTAACCCGCTTAATATAGTCCAACCATCGCCGTGCTTTCAAAGATTGGATGACATCCTTGACACTGTGTGCGCATGAAGTGGACGTTTCTTCTGTAACGTCTTCTTCTGTTAGTTGAACTGATTGCACAGGGACAATCTCCCGACAATCTCTCCACAAACGCACCTGTGAGTGACAAAAAACTTACGCATCATTTCATTCGCAAAATTCTAACCGGGTTGGCAGCTGAACTTGTCGTCAAAACCAATTTGTATAGTGTATTTCTATAGAGAAATCACATCGGCTGGTGTTGTCCAGTGACATGTACGGGTTTTATCTCTCGTCAGTACATCTGTACTGTGAGGACAATGAATGCAACCAATAGGTTCTGAAATGCATGGCACACAGTAAATACAACGAATTTGCACTGCAAACTTACCGGAACTCACATTATGCTCCGATCCGAACAGCATCTAAAACTTGGATAAAGAACCAAACCTAAGAAATGTGCTGTGACACTCAAGCTACTTCCACGTTTTCCCCACAATTTGGTTAACATTGTTAAGTTAATTAGGCTGCATGGTAAATGCTCCAGGGCTGTAACACGAGGCCGCCTCGGATGTGAGTCATGCGTGTGAAACAATCGCGTTGTCGATGGCCATCACGTCATGCGTGGGCATGAACATGAAGTCGAAAGAGTTATTAAGGGAAAGCGACTGCAGCAGGAACAGAGTAAATCGTCAACAGGGTTGTACTTGAGTTGATCGGCGATACATTCGTGTTGTCGCACCATGTAGATCATACGTTCGGTTCGGTCTCGCAACCTAATTCTGGTCCTAGTTGCACTGGGAAGGAAAATGAATTTAGTCATTTTTTGTTACTTTCCACACCTTCTTTGGTCACTCTATCGTTTCATGTCTCTAAGTGGCAGTAGAATATTCTAAAAGTTTTCTGGCGCCTAAGATCGATAGCTCATCCCATCACACATACAAAAAATCGTTCGTTCAGCTGTAGCACCCTTTCGGTGCCTAACTGCCATGCCACCCGAAGGTTGCACGAGGGCTGGGATACTGCCAGGTTGTCCAAGCCTAGACAGTGGAAGTCGAGAGGCAGAGGTCAGGTTCGAACCACGTACCTTCCGGTCAGTAAATTCGCGCTCTAACCACCTGGGCCATCTCGCCCCCTCCCATCACACAAAGATCGACTGGATTACTGAGGTTACTTTTCTTGAGACACTGGGGTCAAGAAAAATCACACCACCTCCGTCTGGTCCGTTGAAGTCCCTTAGGGGTTAATAACCCTCAACGTGGTGACCAGCTGGCCTCTCCAAGTACTATTATTTCTTGCCATGTATAAGGAAAATCCAGGCTAGATAACCACTACAAGCTGGGTTCTACAAGTTCACAATCACTACCCTTACAAGATGAAGAGAAACATCTATTTCAAAGCTGATTGTGAAAAACGGAACCAAAGCGTGTTTGTATAATCTTCACTGATGTCGCGTGTTATGGGGTTACGGATTTGCTTTTGTACTGTAAAGAGAAAAAGTTTCCCCTATTTTTGCCCCATCACACAATAAACGCTTCCAATTTGTTGAGGGGAAATCAACGAATTTTTTAATCTTCATGGAAGGAAACAGCCGGAATCATGAACAACTGATATCCGCACAGAATCATTCACTCATTCAAAGAGTAAAGTCGTTCTTTGACAAAAGTGGAAGACCATGAAGAAAAGGCGGTCGGTGGACGGATGCAGATGAAGGAAAAGCAAATTTGACATCGTCGGAATACTTACAGAGAGTGTGTGGATCGTGAAGCTTCCTCATTGCAACCAGTTTCAGGTTAGAAATTCTAGAACAGGTGTGTGGACCGCAGAAAACTCGAAAGAACACTTTGAAAGGGATCAATTTGCTCTACATGGAGTAATGGGAGGAATGTTCTTTCTGGAAGTAAAATTGTAAAAATATACCTCCGACTGTTGTATCTGACTGCTGTCCCCTCCCCAGTGCTTAATGCCGGAGAAAGGTTCGCCAACAAGGAATATAACAACTTTATTGCGAAGAAGCGAGTGCGAAAGTACAACGGCCTCTCGCTATATATTCAGGGGGTACTGTCTGACCTTAACCAAAGGCCATCTTATCGGATTTTGGTGGAGTTTGAGGGTCTCAGTAGGTTTCGGATATTCTGGGATAACCTTTAGAAAACTGACCTTCCTGACACCTCTCCCTTTTGGCAGTCCGATTTAACATTGTCGGCGCGGATCAAGTTGAAAAGGTTCAACCAGTTTTCTAGCGCGATCGGTACGGCGTCTCGGTTGCAGCAATGGATCTGTCTTGGACGGTACATGTGAAGCAGTGACTATTGGTTCTGGTCTTTGGAAATCAAAGTTTTCGAGCAATAGGTTGAGGTCTAGTAACTGTTCTTCCTCTTTTGTGATAGGGCACTTGGTCAGCCGTAGCTGACTGACATACCGCTTCCATATAAATGATCCTATCTGGACGTTATAAATCACGTTACCGATTCTTTTGAGAACGAACCCAACAGCCCAGTTTCAGTGCCCAGGGCAATAGTCCAATACAAGCATACGGTTTCCAGACCGGAACGTTGGTTTCCCTCCCTTCAGTGATTGAAAACACGTAAATGTTGGCCGGGTATTAAGTCTCAACCATCTGTTCATCATACTCTCTGCTGGAGAGTGACTGTCCGAAGACTGTGGATTAAGAGTTGCTCTATAATTCAGCAGGAACGTATCCAAGACTTCTGCCGTACTCCGTTCCCTTCTGCTCTTGTCAACGCGCGTTTAAAGATGTCTACGATCCGTTCAGCTTTACCGTTGGATTGGAGATGTAATGGTGGGGAAGTAACATGTGTGATGCTGTGTTCCCGAATGAATTCACCAAACTGATGGAATGTGAACTGAGTAACATTGTCGAACACAATAGTTTCCGGGATACCGAATATCGAAAACAAATATCGCAGTTTAGTGATGGTTGCCATCGCTGTTGTCTCAGACATAAGAAAGACTTCGGGCCACTAACTGAATGCACCGGCAACGATGAGGAAGTTTTGTCCGTTAATTGGTTCGGCAGAATCCACATGGATGCGCGATCGTCCTTTTTTCTGGCCGTGACCATCTAGATTGCAGGTACTCCGTTGCCTTCTGTAGAACGCTGTCATTTTTGGTCATTTTTGTCGCGGACCGTGTCAGAAGTCACGACTAGTTGGTTCATGGTCTTCAACACTACAGCACGGACTTCCGGTTCGACGGCAACGGTTGCTTTAGACCGTGGTTCTAACAGCTTTCGTTTGCTTCATGACCCCCGAGTTCGCCTGCGTCTTCGACTAGTTTTCCGCGTCCGGCACTGGCTTTCCTTGTGCCCACGTCGATTGCATACTGAAAATTTGCGCTTTTTATACGGAAAACAATCGCACAAAATACCATTCTCCACATTGCTTTGCTCCGTTTGAATTTGCCGTCATGGAATGTTTTCTCGAATTCGTCTTGGCGATATTGAAAACAAGGTTGGATAATGGTCTTTCCAACATGGTCGTGTCATGTTTGAGATTCAGGAGGCACTGGTACTCGTGAGTAATGTACTGAGCACCACCTCAGGAGCTTGTTTAATCTTGTTCAATAGCATCGATCTGATAGCGTTCTCTGAATGCGGCTGAAGACCACAAATGAAAATAAGACATTTGAACTGGCCTTTGGTCGTGGTAGATAACTTGGATTGTTCACATTCAAGAGTGACTATACCGGCATAAGTGATATGGTATTCAGATTCCTTTTTCGCTAGTTTCAAGAAAACTACCAACTACTCACCAGAATGAATGCAGCCCACAAACTGAAATTAAATTGCTACCTGCTGTCTCTTAATGGTATGTGAGATCGGGGAAGGACTCCCTCATTTGCAACTCACCTTCACAAACTAAGTGATCAAGTACACAAGAGGCGGAAGAGATCCAATACAGTAACCGAACTAAGCAACAAGAATGAATTCGATTGAAGATACCGGAGAACAAGATGTTCATAGCAAAAACTTGATATCCAGTGAAGTAACTCACTGGTACAGAAGTGGTCGTCATGTTCTCTTCGACTGGATTAAATTCAAGCCGAGTTTTATGATTACTGCCCACATCGTGACAGAAAAACCACCCACAGACGTGAAGAATTGATGAAATATGCTTCAAAAATGATATATTTTAGATCTTCCTGGTCGCTGTAGCTGAACCGGCTGCTTCTACGGAATAGAACCCTTTCATTGGTCAGCAAGCATTTAGCAAGAAAATGGCCTTGTTATCGCATTGACGAGGTTGCTTAAAAGGAGATAGCCTCATCTCTACTTTACTTCACAACCATCACAGATCATGTGAATCCACTTTTTTCTTGGAGATTTTGCAACATTGAAGTATTCAAGTAGATCTGTTCCGCCGATAGCCCAACTTATGGACACTGGCTAACCTGTGTTGTTCAGTGGCTTCAGACTGGCAAAATACGTTCACGGCTCACGGTCACCTAGTTTTCTATTGATAGCAATGACAAAGCGTGTGGAAGTCCACATGACCAGGTTGAGGGTGAGGATGCAGACACAGCTATACTCATTAGACTGATTGACCAACTGATTGAATGTTTGTGCCTACCTCGTTAAAATTAATTGGTTTTACCAGTGCGTTTGTGTATATATGTGTTCGTATGTATGAATGTAGAGACGCACGTGTTTGTTGGCGCGTACTTACGAACGCTTGGAAGTGGTCACCCTCATACAACCCTGATTATCTCTGTGTTTCATGGTAATTTAATTGGCGCACATATCGTGTGGTGGGGGTGGGAATCGGCAATCAGTCAATGGATCGCTTGTGCTAGCAGTTGCTTTGGCCTGGTCGACTACGTGCTAGGTTGGTTCTTGATGACAATAAGCATGTATATTGATTTAAGTGTAGATCCTTCACAAGCTATCTGATTTGGTAAGTGAATGTGGAACCTATGTTGACAACTTGCCGTGGTGTAATCAGTGATATCCTGGAGTGCATTCTAGTCTGGAGTCCGTTAGCTGATGCCTACAGACGAATCGATCTTGAAGCTACTTGACTGCTACATCTGGAGCCTTTCCACTATGGACATAACGAACCGGTTACCTATCATGCACCGATCGTGTCCATTCTATGGGCTTAATCACGTTCCACCTGTCAGAACTAACTAATTCCCTAAACATGTCAATGATACACGCCTTTTAAGCGGTCTAGGGGGGGGTCAGTTTATGTGCCGGATGACATAAAGCGACCGAAAACTGGCATGATAAGATCCGTAGTGTATACTATTTTGAGACTGCTCACGGGCGCTGGAAGGCAAGGTTATTAAGAAGAAAGCTTCTATGGAAGCATTTTACCGCATCATTAATAAATTCCACCAGATGCATGATGTTAGTCTGCTGGACTCCTGGCTTTCCGCGGCCGTCCAACGCGGTTTCGTGAGGTCTCCACTTTGCCTATAAGGTACAGAGCACACGTAACAGCGAAATATCGAAGGTAACGGGAGCAGCACAGTAGGATTCCACGATGGTATACCTGACGCAACCGTCCCATTCATTGAGGGCATGGAGTTGTTCGGATATTGATTTTTTGAAGCTCATCGATCTTGGAGTTCTCCCATAAGGTTTCAACCTAGATATTAGGGGTATGATAAACTTCATTCGGTGTCACACGCTGTACTAGGAAAATTGTATACTGAATCACATTGTTGTTTTTTAACTCCAAACAGGGGAAGGATCTTCAAACGGATATAGTTAAGGGTGGTTGTAAAGATATAAATCTGGGATTAAAACAGTTACCTCCAGCTGCCATTAGTAACTGGTATGTATTGATTTCGTGAAACTGGGAAACAAAGTGTACTGTACAAACCGCGTTAGCCTATCGGTTAGGCGGTAGGTCTGTTTTCTTTTCAGTTAGTTATCTGTGTGTGAAAATCACACCGACAGGCCCTCGTATGCAGGTTTGCTAGGAGATATGTTTACTCACTGATTGACGTAACGCTGAAAATGAGGTCAGACGGAAACGACAGGTCACAGGTAGACTGATAATATAAATAATGTGGGCGGTTTGGGGTAAATTGAAGTTCCAACCAAAGAAAATGGGAAGACTACTATTGATGGATACCTAAAGGTGACTGGAAAACGAAGCCGTTCCGAAAACTGGTCACTGGGTGTTCCAGCTTGAGCGGTGCTCGTGTAACTCCACGGTCCAATGAAATGTGTCCAAGTGATGTGCATGGCTTGAAATAACCAGGAGTAAGTTTTTTGGACACGGAAGCTTGAGCCGGAGTTAAGGAATAGTGGATTAGTCAGAAATCTATACAGAACTTTTCACCCGTCCTAGCAACCAAGCTGATAAGTCTGCGTGAATAAAGAATGCTATCATTGTGTGCAATGTTACGACTAAACACAAATCTAGTAGTTTTGGAAAATAAAAATGTGTATTCCACGTATCTTTAGTTTCATCGGCAATGGCCACAATTTTGGGGAGGAAAGGGTTTCGAGTATTCTCAAGGTATATTCTGATCTATATTGACCTTGTAACAGAATCAAGCCTGTATACATCTCTTCACATTGACATGAAGCCAAGAGAAACATTTACATGGAATCCAAGGCGTTGTATCTTCCAAGGACTTCACAACATCGAATTGTCATCAGTTTTACATCGAATTAGGATTCTTTCCCAGAATACCTTTCAAGTCATCCTGGAAAGCTCATCCTGACATCTTACAAAAGGGCTGGCTTGACAGTTATTGTTTGCGGCGTCCCAAAAAACGCACTTGCTATACCTCAATTTTCCAAACATATTTGGCGCTCTAACTTGGGTTACCTGATTGATCGCGGCAAGTTTTGAGGCAGATTCTCGATGAGATAAAAGACCACAGTCCAAATCCCACAGTCCCACCTAAGCGTGCCCCATTTCTGACCTAGCGGATGATTGTGGTGCGACGAGCCAAGAGCCGCAGTTTTTTTCAATCTGGCTAATTGACCAGTGCGTTAAGAAAAGTTAGGGTTACGTGCACATTCCGGTAGGGCCGAGACTGTTTTGACGGTAAGTCCTACGCCGCAAGTGAGTCACCTTCATTCATCGCATCCGGTCCCAACCTCCGGTCTAAACATTCCGTCTTCCGGTCTGGACATTAGATATAGTTACCACATCCAGCCATCAAGTCTACGACGATTTTGCGTCGCTAACCTAGGATTGCTGTGGTACTTGCTTTGTCGTGCAAAGCGATTGATCACAGCCCAAACACCAGCAGGTGTTATGAGCACCTTACGATTTGGGGGGCCGAATAAATGATGTACAATTTTTCTGCTGGTTTTTATATTTATGCATCGTCGATTCAGGTAGTCCAATCGAAAACAGCAACCGAGACCTAAGTGGACACGCAACGATCCGAGCAGACCCAAACATATGGAGCTCAGGCTTTTGAAAGCCCGCAACGCTCGAACGTCACAACGCATTACTCGCAGACTCGAAACGTGGCTGATAGGCATCAGGACAGAAAAACTGACTCAAGTAATCCGTGAGAATTTCACAAACGTCAGAAAATGAAAAAAAAACTCACCAACCTAATTGCCTTTACTTCCTTGGATAAGGGCCAGCTGTTTGAGACCAAAGTGTGCTTCAGACCATTCTGCTCCTTACTATCCAGTGGTCTTCGCAAGTAGGATTTATTCAGATGCTTAACCAGACCTTTGATTTGGCCCCTCAGTTCCTAACCTCGGTGAGCCACCAATTTTGTGATCCATCTACTTTAGAGCTATTAGAAGTACTAGAAGAACAGAGTTTAAAATTTACGAGTTCTTGTACAAAACTGCCTCAGCTGGATAACATAGATGGAAACAAAACATTTGGTTAGATTGCTAGCTGATCACACTACAGGAGTACAACTGTAGAGGATGTAAAAGTCGGTGACCGATATCTTAACGTTCAGATGATCGATTCTCTTTCACAAATACTTCCTTTGTTTCAGCTGTTGAAACAAACGTTGTCATTCATAGAATGTATCCTGAGAAAGAGGACCAAGATGTGAGGAGCTGAGCGAGAAACACGAGCGTATAGAAAATACGACGCTGCTTTTCGAGAACACTAAATCACTACGAAGCCTTGTGGAGAAGTTTATAAGGGATGTACTAAGGTCACCGAGACCTGTCTGGAGAAACAGTCTGGAAGGAACGAATAGTCGCGGAGGTTGGCACTGTGTGAAACGTATGGATGAAACGTATGCTCAAACGAGTGATGTAAATATGAATACTACAAATCCCGCAAACACACGACTTAACGAAATCTGCCCAGCATGTTTCAACTTTTCGTGGCACCATCTGACTGGGAATTCTTGACAGGTGGGTTAATCAATCCACACAACCAGAACAGTTACAGGATTATCGTTGGAGTCGTCGGGCCAACCAGCACATCGCTCAAGCGTGAACACAATCGCTTGCTCAGATGTGGAGATGCAGATGCGTCCAACGTGCGCTGTAGGAGTAGTTGTAACATACTTGCCTCGCATATCAGATGTCCGGGGTTCAACCAATGGAGATGCACCGCTGAGGAGCTCCAATAGGAGCGAAATTCGAGTCCAGTGCTTCTCCTCTTTGATGGGGACTCACCGAAATGATAGCGCCAGCACAGGAGTTGAACTGTTCATATGAGGATGATGTGAATGTGGATTCCACAATTGAACCATCAACCGAGAACTGAGGTTAACCTTCCAACAGTGGACATCTGATTTTTTTGAGAAAATCAATATCACACGCGAAAGTCTGTGGTGTTTTTGTTGTAATTATTAGGGGTGCAGACAGGATTAGAATAAACCGGAACTGCCTATTCGAATGATCCTATTTTCCATATCAAATGCCACCAGCTTTCCCACAGTATAACAGCTCCAGTGTTTTGGTAATTTCTACCATACATCAGTTCAGTGAATTTGCATGTCCTTACAATTACTGGACAAATGTTACTCAAGATCATCGGTGGAATCTTCGATGCTATTTATGGGCTACCAAACACCTCACGCAATCCATTGTTTCATAAAGGCCCATTTGTGAAGTGCTCCAACGCTGTGACCGGATCTCAGCACCAAAGAGGAAAAAAATGCTTTTAAGAAAATTTGGCTATGGGTTTTGTAGTCACATTGGACAAGAGTAAGTTCCCCGACTAGAATGCGCGCTCAGGGAGAGACCATGACGGGCGAGCGATAAAGCTGTTTCGAATATCGTGCCAACTGAAACATGAGGTGCAGCACATTCAGTTGCTTGGAGACATCACAACTGAGGGATTCAACTGGGTTCCAGGTGAGTCTCTCGCAAAACGAAATTTGTTTGCAAATGAGTGTATTTCACTAATTTCGTGCAATTTGTGTTCAAGTAGAATATAAGGGTGGCGGAAACTCGGGGATTTTGACTACCTGATGAGCCCCAAGAAGGGCGAAAGCGGTCGTGGGCTGTCGAAGAATCTTCAGCAACCTTATGAGTAGTGCATTACGTATATACAAAGTTACTTCCATTTTAAGGGATACTGTGCCTTCCCAAAAATGGTTTTTCCAAAATGAGCACACCAGGTTCATTGCAGGCGCTACAGTGTTCAATGAAAATTAACGGGGTTCACTTGCTTTGGCAAGTATAGCGTGAAACTACGGTTGATTACAATGGTCACTCAACAATAGATAGCACTGAAGCAGTTAACGACGCACTTTTTCCGTAGAGTGGATTCTGTGCGGTGGAGATCGCTGAGCACCGCCGACTGGTTTGCCTCGGAAGGTCCTGAAACATCTTAGAATGACCAAGAGGACAGGGAAGTTCACAACACATGTTTCCCACTTGGGCACTGTCCAGGTCAGCTTTCCCAATGCTCTCGGGACCTAACACGACACGACCAAATATATCTTGGTTCCATTCTTTGACTTCAGTCTGATAGCCGCTGTGCATAAAATAAGTCAGATGCAAGTTTTCCTCCTATAGTGTCAAAACGAAGGAGCAAGCAACCAGTTGTATGGCCGTCAGCCTCGAAAACAGTAAAGCGCAGGTCCGCGACACTGTTAGAGGCAAGGAGTATGCAGGGAAACAACAGAAGTAAGAGAATCCAAGGGCAAGACTAAAATGATGCTCCAGAAAGAGTGAATTCAAAGTCCACGATTGGGTCTTGGGAACGTGCAGAAAGAATTTTCCGTCACAACATCTGTATTGCAAGAAGAAGCGATGCGAATTGTTGCGTAAGTTGTGATGGAAATTCTAAACCAGTAGAGGATGGTTTTATAAACTGCAAGTGCTTGGTGGCAGGTTCTTTTGCTTTTAAAGATGCTGATGTATTGAGCGACACCGTAGCTCAGTGTCTGGTACATTCGACGGAATTGTGTGAAGGCAATGAAACAAAAGATGTTTACAATCTTGACGGAATGACTGTTTACAATGAGCTGACTCCACGAAGCCTCGTCCGTAAAGGAAGGAAGAAATCAAAGGACCGGTCAACTGTACTGAGGCTACTAAGAGAGTGCTGCTCTTGGCACGAGATAAATCCAAAGCCAGCATGCTGGCAGAATTGGTTTCAGATGTACGAATGTGCTGGATGGGTCTAAACTTATAGTGGATGCTGCCAAGGCTAATATGGCTACAGTCTGAACGACGGGTAAAGGAATGATAAACTATGCATCCCCTTAAGAGAAATCAGGACTAGTTAGGCGATGTTTTTTTCAGACCATTTTGGTAAGTTTTATGGTAAATGCAACCAACTCCCCGAATTGAAGCGTTTGTCTAACTGACATACAGTAAAGGAAAACTCAAACCTCCAACGTTAATCCAACGGTTTGAATTAGTAATTCTTTAGTCGGGGATTACGGTCGCCTGCTGACCTGACTAGGAGGTTGTGTTTATTGAACATAGCATGGTAAATCACACTGCCGAAGGGTAATCGTTTCGCCTGATTGGTGGGCGGCACTATATCCTGTCTAAGTGAGAGTTAATCACACTGCTGTTCATCCGGTTGTAGCCAGTGGTTAAGAGCTTTCAAGCACTGACCTGAAGATTGTATGTTCGAAACCCTCTCACTTTCCGGAGGTGCGCACAAAGACGAAATCACATTTTCGAGTATAAAGTTCGTCCTATTCATGAGCCAAATTGTCTAGCGACTGACTAACACATGAACCATGTTCTACTATTTGAGCGGCCAAAAATTTACAGCACGGCTACTCAACCCTGAACGGCTGTGTCCTGTGAGACAAGCAATGTCGGTGGATAAGTTCGACAGTTTCATTGAATTTGCTGGGCAGACGGGGACAGGTTTTAGGATTTTCCCAAAAACCTCAAGTCATGCATTTATTCTTCACAGTTCTGAGAACTGATTCTGTCGCCAGCTTAGTGTTATCAGCTTTAACAACCAAAATCTGGCGTGCCAGAAGTTATCAGACTGGATGCACGTTTAGCATAAGGAAAGACGAGGAAGAGTCCACAATTGAAGACAAACTTTGTCATTCTCGTTAAAATTGCGTCAATTTCAAGACGAAGTGAGACAAGCGGTAGTCAAAGAATACTAACTGGCCACTTAAACGAATAAAAAGCTAGAATGTATTCGAATGACTCAATGAGGAAAACGGGGTTCGAGCTTTAACATACGGAGATTAAGTTAGATTCGTTGTTTGGAACAAGTGTTTGCCACGACAAATTTGAGTCATTCTGTATACTTTGTGGTAAGCCATGCTGGGCGTATAAACAAATGAAAATCCGGTGAAATATGGTCCCGCTCTGTAGACAACTCCAAAGGACACTGGATTCAATCCTGTTATCAAAATTCTTGTACATTCAAAATCTCTGAACGATTTAAAACGAAGTAGGTTCTCCCCTGAAAATTCCGTGGGACGCAGAAAGATAATATATATATATACATATATATGTGCATCAATCCCGATGTAAAGCTGCCTGTTTTTATAGTCAGGCTCCAGTGTTATAATAATCCTGGAAGCTGCACTGGTCTAAACCCTAATGTTATGATGTTTTCAAAGAGATCACAAACGAGAGATTCAACTGGGTTCCAGGCGAGTCTCCCAAAAAACCAAATTAGTTTGCAAGTGAGTGTATATCGCTAATTTCGTGCAATTTGGGTTCAAGTAGAATATAAGGTTGACGGATACTCGGGGGTCTTGTCTACCTGATGAGCTCCAAAGAAGGGCAAAACTGTTCGTGGACTGTCTAGGAAAGACGTCTTCCAGGACCTGGAAGATGGAAACGAAGACGGGGTGGAGGATGGAGGAGACAGGTATGAAAGGCGAATTGTTCCTTGCAGTGGCACTCAAGCTCTGCAGAATAGACTTCTTTGAATTAAGTGAGATGCGGTTGGCTGACCCTGGAAAGCAACGTAAAACTGACCCTGGTTCTAACGTTTACTGAAGCGAAAAACACATGATACCCTATGTGAGCACTGTGTTAGATTAGCAATTGCAGATCACTCGAACAGCACCAACTCGAGAGTGCCGCTTATTCCATTCCAAATGCTGAGGGATAGGCTTTTCATGTTCATCAATGCCGATGCTACCCCTCACACTGTCACACCCAAGTGAAGAAGAAAACAGGTTCTAAGATCAACTGACAAGCCTGGTGATATCTGCACCTCCAAGGGATTCCTTTTTTTCGTTAGGCGATTTCAGGACTCGGGTGCAAAGGACCGAGAAACTTGGATGAACACAGTAGGGCCATTTGGAATCGACGAGAACGGTGAAAGGCCACTAACGATGTGTACGGCATTCGAACTGTGAATAACAAACGTGTGCTTCAATGTGGGCGGGCATCGCTTTTCAAGTGGGAACAGCCAAGAAGTGGAAACAGATACCATTGTGAATCAAACGGAACTCCGTAATGTCCTGATAACAAAAATGATGCGTGGCGTGGTGGAAAATTGGCACACCGTGGACAAATTATATGTAAAAAAAGCTGAAAAAAGGAGAAACTTCAAGGAAGTTTTGCGAAACTGTAACGCAGAGGGTGGTGGTTGACCACGTGCAAACACACTCGAAAATCAATGAGCCCAAATACGAATACATATCCAGGTAGCCAGTGTAGATGCAGTTGGATTAAGGCAGGAGTGCAGACGAGATTTGTTTGATGAGAATGACCCACTGATGTTCGCCTCGATTCGGGAGAATTGGCTTTCGTCAGATTACTCCAAGGTCCGACAAATTCGGAGGCCCGAAGGGAGCTTAGAAGCTCTAAGACGAAGCTTCTGGTACACCCCCGGGAAACAAAAGGAATGATGGACTAGAGGAAATGAAGAGTCCCAGTCACGAGTGGGTGAACTTTGCCACAAGGGATCCTTTGTAGCATTGAAGGAAACATATCGACGTAAACTGCTGACCGAAGACGAAGAAATTGGTGAAAACCTACCACGCCGGACGAAGTTCTGGCAGCCTGGAAACATCAATTTCCAACATCACTCAACCGATCAAGAGGTGTCGATTTGAACAATGTTACCCGTTTGCCCAAGCTTACGGTGAATGACCTGACCATAGCAACAGGACTGCTGAGAACCACAAACCATCTGCAGAATGGGAGGGCAGCGGGATTGGACGGTTTGCTAGCGAAACTTTTCAATCCAGAAGGACGGATACCTCCACCTGCTATATAGAGTGTGGGGGATAAAGTCTCGCAAGATTTTAAGGATGCAACGATTATTCCTTTGTGTATAGGGAAAGGAAACCGATGGAAGTCGAAATTAGTCTCCTGCGCACAGCAGGTAAGCTTATGGTCCCTATCCTGCTCAATCAGAAAGTCGGTAGCATTACAGAGGAAAACGTTCCTGAAGAGTATTGTGAATTTTCAAGCAATGGAACTATAATTTCTGTATTTTTCGCCACGACACAAATCCAGGAGAAGTCTTATGAACGTAGTTAACCTTCCTAAGAAATGTTTACTGACTGGCTTTTCAATCAGTCAACAGAAAAACACAATGGACCGTCCTATGATAACTTGACTGCCCCGACAAATTTATCGACCTCATCAAAAGCTTGTACACTGGGATGAAAACCCTGGAATTATTACTCAATCGATACCGGAATGTGAAGTGTTGGCCCAACCCTTTTTAGCCTCTATTTAACAAAAAA